>CAKLBY020000039.1:0-1200000 GCA_921007115.2 Peronospora matthiolae | reverse complement strand
ATTCCGTTTACCTTGCAGCCACGACATATCCTTGAGCTTGGCGTGAAATCGCCAACGGGGGTCAAATCGACCCGAAACCGCTACGTCAGCTCTCATATTAAAGCGTAGTGTGCAGAATTACCCGCCGAACATCAACTTGACACTAGTGTCGTCATCATAAGCAACCGCGGCACTCGATATAAATGAGACAGCACGTCTGTGATGAAATAATGGTACGGCTCCTGAATATTGCACTCGAGCACAAATTTACTGTATAAAAAGCCCCGTATCTACAACTGCAACGATAGAGGTCGGGCTTGATCTACGAGTCATTAACCTCACAGCGTGATCCAATTGAAGCACTGGATGAAGAATTATGGCTTCTACGTCTTGCTCTAGTCCACTAGTTCGGAGTTCGCATCTCAGACAATGGAATGCAAAGCTGCTTGCACAAAAGAACGCAACAAGACAGCCTACTGCTACTCAATTGCGTCGACCTACCTGACCGCACCTTGGTGGGCATGTCTAGCCGCAAAAATTCCGCTTAACTGAGATCCGGTTAGCCAGAGATTTGCTCGATATCGAGGAGGCTTGTCGTCTGTTCAAAAAGGCGAATCATAAACCAGAACAAATCATATACACCCTTATAAGTTATTTCCAATCGGTAAGTCTCTCGAAGAAACAGTATCTGCCCGGTGATCAGCTGCTGTTGCCGCCACATCCATCGATTTCGTCCCGATACAAGGCATCACTTTTCGACCTTGCTGGATCGGTAAAGTAGCTACCTCGGAAGAGACCTAGGGACGTGACCGCTTCCATCTCGGACGCCCCGTACAAAGTCAATATGATGCTGTGAAGATGGGGAAGAACAACGGGAGTAGGACAATAATGCCAGGCTAAGAAGTTGATTTTGGTAATTGTGATAGCTATGGAGAGCTGAGCGCGTAGCTTTACAGTATGAGTCTTCTCTCGGTCTAGTTCAAGTCGGCTCTAGAGAGACCATATACTTATTCCAGTTATCGGCCCGCGCATACTGCTGTCCAATTAGAGTGAATGAGAAGGTGAGGTATATTTAGGTACGCGTACGACCTGCTATATCCTGTCATCCGGCAACAAAGTTACCTGGTCGACCGCTACTTTATATACTAGGTAGCGCTAGTCCTCGCACAGCAGAGCGCCTACGCGCAGACTCCTGTCTCGAGATAATCAGGTTCCTCGAGGTCAGCCCGGGGCCCTGTATGACGAGTTGATGGTCGGCTTGAGAGGTCTCCAACCAATGATTGACATCAGTGTCAAGGAAGTTTAAAGCCTCCTGGACCAGACCTGGGTTCGAGAAAGCGTGCGTTTGAATAGAAGATCTCGTGTCCATAGCGATATTTGCCAGTCGATCCGCCATTTTGTTGAAGGTGCGGTATTGATGTCCCCAGCTGGCGACATCAATATCGTTAGCGATGGCACGTGCTTCGTTGAACAAACGCACCAAGTGCGGCTTGCGTGGAGGGTGTTGTGTTCGGAGTTGAGAAAGTACAAGCGCACTGTCCCCAATGACGTGCAGGGGCGAGTAGTCGCCTTACTTTGTTTGCCGAAGACCATGCACGAGCCCCCAATATTCAGCAACTTTGTTAGTGGTATCGGCAGATGCATAAGCCATACTTGATACCCACAGAACGCATGCGGCGTGAGTCGGAACGTGTAGTCGTACAATCACAGACCCGGCTCCACCTGGACCTGGATCTCCGCGGGATCCGCCGTCAAAGAAGAGGAGGTAAAGCTCGCCAGGGAACCGGTCGGATAGGCCGGACTAGTAACGAAGGAGGTTCATCGTAGCAGAGTAGGGTATCAGCCAAGGCCGACCGTACGTGCGCAAACAGTTGCCCATCTTCCCCCATCTTGGGCTGATAGGTTGATCGCCGAAACCGTCGGACCGACCGACGAAAGCTCGTCTTGGCGCTGGCTGTGTGCACCTCCTGTGATAACGACGAGTCTTCCATGCGGCGGATGCGCTCGACCCAGATTGCATGAAGGGTCGTTGATATGACAAAACGCCACAGATCTCTAGCTGCCGGAAATATAGCAGCCTGAGCTTTTGATTAATTAGAGCCTGGGTCCATGGATTGCTTAATTACATCCCAGGCGTAGGGTGGAATCGCCGGGAGGTCCAGGCCAAACACCCAAACATTCAATTCAGCCTCCTGAAAATTTCCAAGCCATCGCCACCGATCAAGGAGAAACTCCCAGTGACGACGCGCACTAGAGCATGTCCAAAAGATATGGCTTGCCAGAGCTGAACCAGCATTCGCACACTCAGGGACCGTGCAAGACAGGTCTTGCTTCGCCCAATTCCAGAGCGGAAAACTGTTACTCTTTAGCCTATACAGCGTCTGAGCGTTTGTCGGAAAGGACGCTCGTATTCGTCGAATATCACTCCAAGTAATCAATGTTGTACCTTCCGAGATCACGTGAAAGTCTGTCGTTGCCACACGTTCATCAAGAAGTCTAGTCCCTACAGCACGGCGCCGCCGGGTGATAATCTGTTTCAGTTTACGTCGTTGCGGCCGCCACCTTCGTCGTCCAGCCCACATGTGGACAACGCGAGTAAGCGCCGGATGCGCTCCAAAGTAAACAGGAGACTTACTAGCTGTTAAGGCGGCTATATCGCATGCGGCCATCGAAGCGACCGGTTGCACTCCACATTCCATGCCCGTATCGAAATGTCTGAGCGACTTACCGTCACCAGTTAGAAGCCAGTCATGGAACTGGTGCACCTTTGTAGAGTATGCAATCACAGACCCAGGCTCCAGTGGTCGATATACCAGTGACGGGAAATTGTAAAGCAGCGCGAGGCAGAAGGACCCAAAATGCCGTCGCTTTGCCATAGACTGGGACGCCATGTCACGCGTAGGAGAGAACAAGACCATGCCACTCTGCAGGGTCGTCCACGTCATTGTCTCGCCAAGGTAATTCAAGTTTCGCGCAAAGTCGGCCCCGTTCAAGCTGTACGCCTTACCCTGTCTATCTCTGAGCCACGACATATCCTTAAGCGTGGCGTGTGCCAGCCACCGGTGGTCAAATCGCCCTGATGCTGCTACATCAGCTCGCATCCCAACGCGCAATCGGTCATCAATAACCCGCCGAACATCAATTGTGACACTACCGTCTTCATTATAGGCGACTGCGGCTCTCGACGTAAACGACAAGGCTCGTCTACAGACCTCGCTGACCGCACCTTGGCGTGCATGTTGAGCCGAAGGAAGTCCAAAGATTTCAGACCCAGTTAGCCAAAGCGTCGCGCGATATCGAGGGAGCTTGTCTTCCGTCCAACAAGGCGGAATGTAATCCGTACCCGACCCGGTAGATCCCCATACGAAGTCACCAATTAGTAAGTCTCTCGAAGAGACAGTAGCAGCCCATTGTCCAACTGCTGTTGCCGCCATTGTCATCAATTCCGTCCGAATACAGGGAACCGCTAGTCCTCCCTGCTGGATAGGTAAGGCCGCTATCTCGGAAGACACCCAGGGTCTGGATCGCTTTCTATCTCGGACACCCCATACAAAGTCCATAATTAAGCTGTGCAACCGGGTAACCACTGCGGGAGGAGGCCAACAGTGCCGTGCTAAGAAGTTAATTTTGGGCACCGCGATAGCACTTGCTAGCAGAGCACGTTGTTCCACTGTGTGCGTCTTCTCGCGGGCTAAGACAAGTCGGCTCCATATAGAACGTATGCGCTTATTCCAGTTATCGGCCACCGCGTCCTGTTGTCCCACCAATACACCAAGATACCTGCAAGAGTCACTAGGGGCCTGCAGAGTGAGACCACAGGTGATAAAAGGTTGCTCTGATCCGCGAGGGTCCAGCTCAATGACCATCGATTTCGACCGATTCGTCCGGATACCCGACACATGAGCAAATTCCTCTAGAATAGCTACAACAGGCGTAACCGAGGACCGATCGCGAAGGTAGACAGCAGTATCGTCAGCGTATCCCGATACCAGTGGAGATAGGCACCCCCGAATGTCCTCCCTCGCTTGTAGCACCCGATAGACACTATCGAGGGCTAAAATAAAGAGAAGTGGCGCAAGGGGACATCCTTGCCGTATTCCACAAGTAACGTCACGTCGACTAGAGCGGTATCCATTCACAAGAAATCGGCAAATAGTGTCGTGGTGTAATGCTGCCACGACTGATACGAAATGAGGCGAAAACCCAAGCCATGTCAGAGACGAAAGCAGATATGGACGTTGCAACGTGTCGTAAGCCTTGGCAAAATCGAGAAGTAGCACAATGGCTCCATGTAGGCTGCTGTCCAAAGTCGCAGCTTTGCGTGCCGTCGCGAAAATGTCAAGAGCTGTATGGATCGACCTCTTTGGAACAAAATTAACTTGAGCCGGCAAAACGAGATGCGACAATAATGGCCGTACCCGAAACAAAAGAATCTTGGTAAATAACTTGTAGTCGCTGATGAGGAGAGCAGTCGGGCGATGATCGAGCGGCAAGGCGGAGGACGCAGATTTCTTCAAACACTGAATGTTCGCTTCACCGAAGGAAGACGGGAACACGCTGCACGTAAGCCATCTGGTGTAGAATGTAGCGAGTACTGAACTGAGCGCTTCCGCGTAATCTCTGTAAAATGTGTTGTTAATTTCGTCCGGTCCCGCGGCTTTCCCACGTTTCAGCCTCTTTAAAGCCGCACTCACGTCATCGGGGGAAACGGCCGACATCACAGTAGTGTCATCAACTGGTTCTAACGGGACTGCCTGGGAAAGAAAAGTGGCGGTAGCGTCGGAACAGGCAAAGGAATGAGTCATAATACGCTCCCAGCCATCCGTCATTTCATCAGCCAAATCTTGAGAATGATTTGGCCCGTATGCAGCCTTTCCGCCCAGAGAAACAATGATGTTGTCTTGAAATTTAGTCGCCACCCGGGCGAAAAAACGTCGAGACGTTTCTCCAGGAGTATACGTGTGTTAAACAAGAAGGCGCTCTTTTTTGGATCTCTGCCATAAACGTCGACACTCCGCAACATTACGCCGCAGTCCAACCGGAGTATCGGTGGTGCTAGGCTTGTTGCAGTCCTTGTGAGCTCCTGGTGGTGAGTTATCAAGTGTACGCGCCACCAATAGAGCTGCGTCCAGTATTACATAGAGCCGACGTAGCCGCTGCCGATAGCTTGTTGTCATACCTTGACGCGCGGTCTTGGTCGTCGCCAAAAGAACTTTGCGAAGCCTGATCTTCCATTCATCCCACCATTCGGCCAATCTACGGGCCGTGATATAGTCCGACGGCGGAACAAAAAGAGTCTCGTCCGCTTGAAGCTGTGCCAGCTTAATGGCCGCAACAATTGCTTTATGCGCGGCTGTGTTTGCACAACCTGGAACAGTGCCTCGGCTTACGTACACGGACCACATAACGCGGCACTCCAATCCTGATACTGATGCCATTGTGGTCAGCTGCTGGACCAGGTACTGACAAAGCAACGCCACGAATCTAATCAGCATGGCGAGAGCTCACATACCACCGATCCAGTCGGGAACTAGCCGATCCACCGCCCGGAAGAGTGTAGAAATAAGTGTGAGAGGCCGCATGAAACGCCGGTACATCTCTTTCTTCTTCGGCCATCTCCAGATCATCATCAAGAACATCGCTAAGCTGCACTCGGCCGAGAAGCCGCCGAAGCGCCAAGGAATCATGTCTTCCTGGCGGCGAGACAAAAGAACGGTCAAGTCGCGGCTCCAAAGTACAGTTGAAGTCCCCTCCAACAAACATGGGTCCTTCGTATCCCTGAAGAATAAGTAGAAGGCTCAAGAACAGCGCCTCTCTTTCAGTCTTGGTACTTGGGGCGTAAACTTTTACAACAAGAACTGTTTCGCCCATTAGACAGACCCGGACAGCCATCCAATGCTGTGTCCATTGATCCTCATACCACGGAACCATTTCCGTAATTGTTGAGTATGGGTTCAATAAAATAGCCACACCTCCACGAGAGAACTCGGACTCGGTCCACAACGAGCGTCCGAGTTTGTGCACGAATCCCCAGGAGGAGTTGTAAAGCTTGTCCAGAGGAGCTGCCTCACCTAAAGTGACCCGCGTTTCCTGTAAAAGGACCAAATCGATGATTCCCCTGGCTTCGCTCTGTCGGAAGTGACTGAACCAAGTTGCGCAATGTTCCGGATTCTTGGGAAATCCCGCGACATTCTGCGAATGGAGACCTATGCTGTTGTCGCGTGGAAGACATGAGGTCTTAAAAAGGCGTCTTGGACGACGTTGTGGCATGTGCCGCGACGATGCATCCTCTAGCTCAGCCGAGACGCCCTCAGCACCTAGAGTCCAGCAGTTGACCATCTTTAGCGATAAGGTCAAGGGCCGGCTGCCAGTTGGCAGGTGTGCATATAATGCTAATCACCGCCGCGCGCACCTGTTTGGAGAGGTGATATAGTACAGCCTTGGTTTGCGGCATTACCACGTTCGTCTTAACCTCAATAGGTGCGAGCTTCGGGAGCAATAAACACCGAACATCGAGGACCCCCCACTGATCCAAGTCAGAAAGCGGTTCGACGACAGTCGCGCACAGCAAATCGGGCTGTAGCTTACTAAAGCGTCTCCAGCTTTGTATATTGTCCGTCGTTCTCCATCGAATATGACCGGTTTGAGCGTCTGCCGTGGCGGCCCAACCCTTGCACAGCTCGCGAAGTTCTTCATCTGCGTGTGTGGTGTGTTGCCAAATTACAGCCAGTTGAGATTCACTGTTGATGGAATGTCCAAAAGACCGTAGGGTTTCACCCGACATCGAGGCAAGGTAAGCAACAGGATAAGGTAGTCCACAGACGAGTCCCGCCAAGTCCAAGGAGCACGCGTTAATCCAGGCCATTTGTCCCTTAGGTTCAAATGGCATTGTAGTCGGTAGTGCAGCCATCGCTTTGTGCAGGCTAACCCATTTGCGAATCGACGCTGTGTTCAATGAAATTTGTTTCATGCTCTCCGACACTGCAGCAGCCGCCACCGCAGCAGATGCGCTATCTGGAATTTTGCGAATCCTTGTTGCGCGTAAAGTCTGATCGTGAGGATCGGGAGCGCGACATTGTTCCATCGGGGACCGGACCGCTACCTGCGTACAGAGACCACCCATGCTAGCGGTAGGACGTGTTGATAAACTAGAGGCACCCGTGTCGAAAACGTCGATAGCTCCAGACGAGGCCTTAAGCTCTTCCTCAATTGCCTTGGCTAGATCCGCTGGAATAGGTACACTAGCGGCACAGGAAGGCGGAGTAACTGCCCCTCCATTTAAATCATTCGATCACATAGTGTTCCCGAACGTAACCGTGCTCTCCGCCATAGTAACATCGAGATCTTAGGGACGCTGCCCGTGTTTTGGGGGGCACATCGGCGGTAGATCCGGTGGAACCGGATCACGAGGCTCCTTCGCGGTAGGTACCGTACCAAGAGGTTTATCGATCGGCTCACTTGGTACACCCCGTTTGCGGCGAACATACGAAGCCAACAAGCATTGTATCATAGACCGACTCCTCTCTCTACTTCTTTCTGCAAGCTCCGTAGGCATCTCGCGAGGTGGTGTATCCCCTTGTGGGGCCGTATCTTGGGCACAGCTTCGGTTTCGGTGTAATATTTGCCAACCGACGTGTCAGTGTTTCGAGGGTTTTCGCTGCTATCGTTGCATCCGCATTCGCTCGGTTCGCCGTCGCACCTGCGGTGCGGTATTCGTACTCCATCCTCAGCAATTTCTCACTGCCTTCTTCAGGAGAAGTAGGTTCTCTATTACTTGTTTTCTCAGTAGCAATAGCCACTTCGAGTGCCTGAGCGTGAGCCGCAAAGTAGCATGATTTCGTGGTGTCTGCCGCGCGCTTCTTCTCTTCGGCTGCTAAATTAAGTTCCTCGACCGTTTTTTGTGCGGTTGCTACTTGCGATCGAACGGCCCTAAGGGTCGCCTCTTTTAAATTCGTCGAAGGCAGCGCCGAATCGACCCCCGATTCAATCGGTGCAGGTTCTGCTACTTCCTCATGAGCACCACTCAATATGTGGTCCAGTTCCCGAATCGCCAGCGTGCGCTGGGTGTCCGCCTTCGAAGAAGCGGAGGGTGGTGGCGAAGAATTGACCGTGGTCGATTGCCCTTTTTTACGAACAGTTGCCTTAGTCTGTTAAGGTGGTTTCTTTTTGTCAGTGACCGTGTTCGTGGAAATAGTTTGGGCAACAGCCTTCGACTTCGGGAGTGGTGACTTTCTTGCACCTCCATCTTTGTTGAACTGCGGATGCTTGGGTAGCTTCACAGCAGGTCCTGTTGCCCGACTAGCCGGAACATCTGCGGGGCGCACATCCCCCTTTTTCTTGTTCGCTCCAGGGTCGAACCACTCGTTCGTCATTGGACCACTGACGCGAGTAGCCCCGCCCCGAACGGCCTGTCCACCGGCAAGCGGAGACGTGTTCGGAACTGATGACTGCCCAGCACAATGAGGTACCTGCGAGACCTCACTTAACAGTGGGGCCTTGTTGCCATAAGCCTTTAACTTCGCCGTGGTTGCCACCAAAGTATCCGCCAGTCCAGAGACATGCTGCAGGCGACCGGCAACGTCTAAGTGGTTAAAAGTCAACCCACTGACGTGAGGAGGAGCTATTGGAATACCAGTAAATTCTCGGTGATGCTAAACTTGAAAAGCGCCTTTGCGTCCACCACACTTAGCACTCGAGTGATATGGCGAATAGCAGGAAAAACAGGGAACGCGTTGAAAGTGACAAAAATGGTGGAGAAAGATCTCCGTTTCGGATGTTGCGATGTGCGTGACCAGCTTGAGTTGCTCGGGGCATGACACCATGTCAAAAGTTGCCACGAAAAAGTTGGAATCATATGCCTCCGAGCCGAGTGGGCACCCACGAGACACGGATGTGACCGTACATGCCACACTGGACGCCAGTATAGCTTGAACCGTGCTTGCCGCCACTCCATTGACCAAAATCCGGACTTGGTATTGCAATTGGTGTCTACCGCTTGACGTGGCTAATAGCGAAGGAGCAGTAATGTCTTCGCGCTCCATAGTGGCCGGGCACAACAGCTGAAGACGCTTTCCGCGAAACAAAATCATCTTTGCATGCCAGCTTGCTGCTGCCGCTTAATACGGCATAATGAAAGTCAGTCGCCTCGTTTCGGCATCGTAACTGGTCCGCTTGGCGCCCTTGACCAATTCCCGACTCATGACATCGGACTCCGTCTGCCCCTCACTGCGTTCCAAGAGCTGGAGTAGCAACGTTTTCTCAGCGATATACTGAGGCATGCGCACGTACGGAGCGACAATCGCAATGACCTTCCCTTCCAGGTGCTCTTCAAAAAAATCAAGCATTACAACTCGCGTAGCCCTCGGGTGCGTGCACACAAAAAATTTAGGCGGAGACTGGAGCATGATAGCCCCCATCTCACATGCCGCTAGAGCCTCCTCTTCAAGCGGAATCACCGAACGGAGATCATCGTCTGATCTGTCGGTCCACACTCTCGTAGCCGCCCGCACCAGCACACGGTTGTGGTCAGCAGATAAGCGCTGACTCCCATTCTCTTTGGAGTCAGCAAAAAGTCCCGGACCCCGCCCGTCTACCGTGTCGGCCCTTCCCTGCTCTGTTGCAGCTCTCACCGGTCCCGAGCCCGCAGACACCAACAAGTGAGGCTCATACGCCGACCCGAGATTTCGAGATCGAGCCACAACGTCACAGGAAAAAGCTCCCGCGATAGGAGAGGACCCGACCCGCGATCCTTTCCCCTGTGCCCCCCGTTCTGTATCCACTGGATACTGACTATCTCCTTCAAGGAAGGAGTCAGCCACTGCGGCCGCGTACGAACGCCGATCAGTACGGGTCCCACAAATAGGAGCAGTAGTTGGGGGGCCGAGGCCGCCTGTCCAAGCTTGGGATTGGTCAGAATTCCCGTGCCCATCCCCTATCGTCTCGTCGCGCCCCGTCTTTTCCACTCCTATTGGCACTCTCTTGCCCGACACGGGCGTGGGCACACTCGAGCCACCTACCTCGTCATCACTCCATGCCACTCGCGTACGGTGCCCGGTTCCTCCGTCCACATGTTCGCCGTTGTCGAAGTCACCGCGCTCTTGGGTCGGCGAGGGCTTATTACTAGGCGCTTATTCGCCGTTTTATGCGTGTATACTGCGTTGACACACTCCCCGGTGCCACAACGATTTGATTGCGTGATTGGTCGCAAATCTGAAAGTACTGTCCCATTAGAGAACTAACATACCTGCAATAGTTGCAGAAAATCTGCAGAGGGAGGCCACAGATGCTAAGAGATGGCGCAAAGTCGCGAGGGTCCAGCTCAAACACCATTGATTTTAAACGATCTATCCAGGACCAGACATGTGAGCAAAATCATCTAGATTGGTGATGACCAGCATAATTGCATACCGATCGCGGAGGAAGACAGCAGTGTCATCGGCGCAGCCCGAAACTTGATACTCAGTAGTCCGCGCTACAGGTTATCATCCATTGGATGTTCTTGCTTGAAGCTTCAATAGACAATATCGTAAGAGAGAATAGAGGTGGCGCAAGGGGACCCCCTCGCTGAGTTCCACAAGTAATGTCACGTCGCCAGTATCCCTTATAAACAAATTGACAGGTCGTGTCGCAGTATAAAGCTGCCACGACTGTTACGAAGTGGGACGAAAATCCGGGCCATCATATCAGCAAAAGAAGATATGGACATTGCAACGCGCCGTTAGCCTTGGCAAAAACGAGAAGCAAAACAATGGCTCAATATTAACCGCTGTATAAATTTGCTGCTTTTTGTACCGCCGCGAAATTTTCAAGAGTTGTATGGATCGATCGCTTTACATCTAAAACAGCTAAATCCGTCAGATCAAGATGCGACGACAATGGCCGCACCCAATACAAAAAGTTTTAAAACAAGTAATTTGTAGCAGCTGTTGAGTAGATCATTCGAGCGATGATCGAGCATAAAGGCAGAAGACGTAGATATCTTTAAATACTAAATATTCGCTTCGCCAAGCGACAACGGGAACAGGATGCACGTAAGCCATATGGTGAAGAATGTAGCAAGAAAACGACTGAGCTTGTACGCGTAATTTCCGTAGAAGTGTTATTGACTTCATTCGGTCCTGCAGCATTCCCACGTTTGAGCCGTTTCAAAGCCGCAGTCACGCTGTTGGAGAGAATAGCCGATGTCACAGTAGCATTTTCAGCCCAGATGAACTGATAGGCCCGGAAAACAAACGCGACGGTTGTTTTGCGACAGGCAAGGGGTAAATTTTTTAAAAATCTCCCGCCTTTCGGCCATTTCATCAGCAAATTTTTGGGACCAATTTGACCCCGATGTTGCCTTTCCATCCAGACAACGATGGTGTTGTCCTAATACTGAGTCGACATCCGGCCGTATAAACGATGGGAAGTCTCTCCTAGAGTGTATGTGTGCTGATCGAGAAGGTGCTCGTCCATTGTTCGCTGACGTAAGCTTCGACACTACGCCACATATTGTTGAAGCCACGCCGGAGTATCGGTGGTGCTATGCTGGTCGCAGCAGTCGTGGTCTCCCGGTGGTAAGGTATTAGGTGTACGCACCGCCATAAGAGCAGAATCTAGGCGTACATAAAATTGACTCAGCCGTTGTTAATAGCGTTTTTAAGCCTTGACATGCGGTTTTATCAGTCGCCAAAAGAACCATGCAAAGTATTATCTTCCATTCATCCCACCATTCGGCCTGTCACCGGGCCGTGACTTGGTCCGACATCGGAACAGAAATAGACTTTTCAGCTTAAAGCTGTGCATGCTGCATGTCCGCAATTATTAATTAATGCGCGGCCGCATGTATTCAACCTGAAACAGTATACAAGCGCCTCAGCTTACGGATAAAGACCACATGGAGTGGCACGCCGATCCTAATATCATTTCATTGTGGTTAGTAGCTGGACTAGGTGCCGACATGGTTACTTCTCGAATCAAAACAGCATGCCGAGAACTCATATACCACCGATCCAGCCGTGAGCTTAACGATCTACCACCCGGCAGAGTGTAAAAATTGATTTGAGCCGCCGCCTGGAACGCAATACAGTTCTTTCTTCTTCGGCGCTCTTCATGACATCATCAAAAACATCACTAAGCTACGCTAGGAAAGCCTTTGCACTGCAAAATATTCAAGTAGCCCCGGGTGGTAAGACATGGGGACGGTCAAGCCGCGGCTCTAAAGTAAAGTTAAAGTCCCCTCCACCAAACAGGTGTCCTTCAATTTCCTGAAGAAGAATAAGAAGGCTCTCGAATATGGATACTTGAACAGGTTTGTCACTAGGGGCAAATATAATGAGTACAAAACCTTATTGCATAGGAGAGTGATCCAAACAGCAATCTAGTAACTTCCAATTGTAACGGGGCACCCTGAAGCTTGTACTGGTAACAGTACAAGCTACTTATTCTGATGACAGAATAAGGCGGGGCCTCGGAACTTCACGTACACTCGTACGTGCAGAGGAAGACCGTAAGAAGAAGTGAGTACTTCGTTAAAGAAAAAAGTAGAACTGTATTTATAATAGCTAATGTCTGTAATAAATCACTATTTATCTTCATCTAACTATGTCTGAATACAAATGTGCAAATCAATTATCTGCTCACCACTCATTGCGTGCGTCTGTCGTGGCGCGTCTTCGTTGGTTGATATGATGGCCTATATCAACCAATTAGGAACTACTCGTAATTGCTGCAGAATATTCGTCCTTATGACAGTATTCTGAGAATATAACTCGTATAGTTATATTCTATTAACAATTACTTATAAATTGTTATGTAATGATTCACCCCGTTACATCACCCCCCCTTAACCATCAGTCACTTTAGTGACTGATTGACTAAACGGATACTCGTCCCAAATCATTTGGGACAGGGTTTGCACTTGTTGGTCCGAGTCCACTTTTCAAAATCTCATCGCATGGTTAACAAGCCCATGCGATGCGCGAGCAAGGCCGCCGAGAGCGCGTCCGCACGTCTCTGTGCGGACGCCGAAGCAGGAACAACAGCAACTGATGTCTCATCGGTTGCTGAAGCGACTCAGCCTGTGTCACTTGGTGATGCAGGCGCTGGTCATGAAGACACTCATGTCTTCACAGAGTATGAGATCGGTGTCTCGTACTCTCCTGATACGGAAGACGGATCCGTACCGACGGCGATCGAATCCAAACCGCCTGCCAAGCGTGGCATGGACGATGCTTTGCGTCGCAGCATCTTTGGTTCATCTGATGAATCAGATGAACCATCGCCGAAGCGAAGGCGCTCGAGGTCGCGAGACTCGGGCGCTCACAGTGGTGTCGGTTCTCCTATGGACACCACTTCGCAACGAGGTGCCAGTCCTTCTGTCGGCACATCGCAGGAAGAGCGGGATCGCAATGTGTTGCGTCTCGCTCCTGAAAAGAAGGCATGGATGCCTCCAAAATCCGTCATGGATCACTTGTCGGCGACGACGAGTGATCGTTATCGAACACGATTGTTCGATTCTTCAAGGATCCATCACCTTGACCCCAGTGCGAAAAACTATCGCGCTGAACATGAATTCTTCATCGATGCTTTCTTCAAACATCGATGGTACAGTGGGAATCACATGCGTGATAGTCCCTCACTACTTCAAGCGTGGAACGCCTACATCCATAACCTTGAGGATGTAGGTCGTGACGTTTGGAACGACAAACTTATCAAAGCTCGTGATAAGTTTGAAAAGCGAACCCCGACAGGTGCACGCTACAAGCTGCATCGCCTGTCAAGGGAGAAAGGATTACCCTGCCTCTACTGGGGAGACTCGTGCCCATGTTGTGTGAACAACTCTGCGCGCGCACCTAAGGAGGCTTACCTCCTTACCAGCCCGTGGTGGCGCGCACGTATGTCTACTGAGATGTACGAAGGGATTGACAACCTGAAATCCCTTTACGACCGTGCCGGGAAGACTTTCTCCGGCGGTCTTTCTGCGGCACAGGATGTGCCGCGTCGTACTGCTCAACCAGACCCAGTACGTCAATCATCAGTCGGAAGCGGGGCTCCCAAGAATCCCAGGACGGGGGATAACCGCGCCACCGGACGAGATAACTCGTCCGACGTCCGTTCACGTCGCGGTGGTTCAACAGCTGCTCAACTAGATAGCGCTGGCCACCGCGAGAGTCCTCTAATGGAGGTGGAGGAGGAGGAAAGACGCTCTCCACACGATCATGGGGATCGGTGTGTACCCGAGAGCTTCTTTGATCGCGTAACGCAAGGGTTACGCGACGGTCTCGAACATGAGCGGAATAGGCGTCTCCAAATGGCGGACACTGCCTCGAAGCATCGAGCTGAGTTTGCCTTTGCTCAGCTCGAGAACGAGAGATCTCTGACATCTCTTCGTGACGAGCTAAGGGTAGCTCGTGGGATTGCTGATCGGTCTCGGGATGAGATAACTGCTCTTCAGACCCTTGTTGATGCCCACCATCGGGAGCACAAGGCTCTCTGCGAGATGCTTGAGCGCAAGGGCGTTCTTCATCGGAAGAAGCAGCGTACTGATGGTACGGCTTAAGCTGACCAACGTAAAACGTGGGATGCGTTCGCATCTTACGTGGCAACTCGATCGTGTATGCATTGCCTAGGCGGTGCAATACACGAAAAGGGCCGATGTACTTGGGTAGTAGTAAACTACTACCCAAGTTAGTCACTACATGCTTTAGTAGATTAAACGTAGACAGTAGGACTAAGTCACTTTTATTAAATAAAAGATTGTTTGCCCTTCCAATCTTGTCAGCGTTTTGCTTTTGCTTATCCACCGCTTCGGCGATGGAGTTTTGCACAAAACGGACAGCCGTTTCACGAGCCAGTATGAACTCATCTGATGACTCGTTAGCTTCAGTGCGCTGTGGGCGCACTGCAGCAACATCAAACTTTTCTTCAGTGAGGGTTTCCGCACTCTCACTGGCATCATCTTCTTCGATATCGATGTTATCGATGTCGGCATCAAACGCAATAACCTCTTCGTCAGAGCGTGATGAGCGTGAACCAAATAGTTTTTTGCTGGCGCGAGTCCCTCCACCCCTTAAACCAGAGTTACACTCTAGTAAGGTGGGTACACACGGATGGCGTAAGCCATTCACGTAAAACGGTGTTTGGGTCGCGGACGCATGCACCGAGTTGTTAGTGGCAAACTCTACCATTGGCAAGAACTCACTCCAAATCTTAAAGGAGTGTACGTATCCTCGAAGTATCTCTTCAAGGACACGATTGGCACGTTCCGTCTGACCATCTGACTCTGGATAACCAGATGTTGACATCTTCAAGCGCGTTCCGAGTGATTTGAACACGGAACGCCAGAAATCAGCAGTGAATCGTGGATCTCTGTCTGATACAAGTTCATGGGGCAACCCATGAAGTCGGAAGATGGTATCAATAAAGACACAAGCACATCCACTTGCCGTGATTGACTCTGGTACAGCCACTAGGTGTACCATTTTGCTTAATCTGTCAACAAATACGAGAATACCCGTATTACCGCGTGCGTCTTTGGGTAACCCGAAGACGAAATCCATTGAGATGGATTCCTAGCACTCAGCCGGAACCGGTAGAGGCTGTAAAGGTGCAAGCAGTGAAGGACTTGACTTCACTCGTTGACAGACTTCGCATGCGCGAACATACTTTCGCACAAACTGATACTGGCGGGGCCAGTAAAAGTCTCGACTCACCGTGAGATATGTTTTCTCACGGCCACGATGTCCTCTTATAGGAGCATCGTGATACTCGAACATGATCCGCAAACGCAGATCAGTATCATCTGGCATGACAACACGTGGTGTGTCACCAGAAACGGCTGTATAATACAGTAAACCGTTGCGAGTAGTGAATCGGTATGATGCAGATCGATACGCAGACGACAATCGTTCCAACGATTCTCGAGATGGTTGTGAGAGATGTGTCAACAACTTCATAATCTCACCATCTTGGACGTATGCCCGCCTCACATCATCATACAACGTTGTAGCTGGGACTGAGGACGTCATAACCGCAACAGTGACTGTCTCACTGTTGGGTTTCACGACTGGTTCAAAGTCGGGACGACGTGAGAGTGCATCAGCGATGACATTGAGTCGTCCTGGTTTGTACTCGACCGTAAAGTTGTATTCTGCAAAGAATGACAACCACCGCGCCATTCGTTGTGAAAGGTGCGGGCTGTTTACTGCCGTGTGTAACGACGCATGGTCAGTGTAAACAATGAAGGATCTATCTCCTAATAGATAGACTCTGAACTTCGCGAGTGCATACTTCATGGCAAGGAGTTCCTTGTCATGCACTGGATAGTTCCGCTCAGCTGGTTGCAGCCGACGCGACTGATAGCAGACGACGCGTTCAACGCCTTCAAGATCGTGCTGCGTTAATGCACAGCCGATTGCGAAATCGCTAGCATCACAGACCACATGAAATGGCCTGTCCTGATCGGCTATTGCTAGGACTGGAGATTGTATCTAGCTCTGCTTGATACCATCAAAGGAGAGCTGACATTCAGCGTTCCATAACCACCTCTCGTTCTTTTTCAACAAACGAGAGAGGTGCACAGTCATTTCGGCGTAATTACGTGAATACTTATTCAAATACGCTGCTAGCCCAAGGAATTTTCGAAGACCTTTGACATCAACCGGCACAGGCCAGTCGGTGATCGCCTTGATCTTTTCGGGATCAGGACGTACACCTTTCTTACTAACGATGCACCCAAGAAGTGGTATTTCGCTTGCTGCAAATATACACTTCTTGAGGTTGCATACAGTTGATGCTTTCGCATGATTGTAAGAACTTGTCGGACGTGGTACCTGTGAACCTCAACATCCGACTTTCCATTCATAGCCCGACTATGGATGAATATGTCATCGAAGTAACTCGGCGCGAATTCTCGTACTGGTCTCAACAGATGTGATACACATCTGTTGAACGTGGCAGGGGCATTACTAAGCCCTTGTGGCATTACTAGCCATTCCCAGAGCATGCCGCTAGGCGTGCTAACTGCGGTATAGGGTATATCCCATTCTCGCATAAGGATTTGATAGAAGCCATCCATCAAATCCATGGACGAAAAGATGGTACTCTTTGACATACCATCAATGATTACGTCCTTCCTCGGTATCGGCGTCTGAGCCGGTACCGTTGCAGCATTCAACTTGTTAAATGCATGCACTATCCGCCACCCTTCTGTTGCTTTTCGCACACAGAAGGTCGGAGATCTATGTGGGGAAGTTGATTCCCTCACATGGCCCGCAGCTAAACGATCGGCAAAGAACTTGTCGATCGCAAGTACTTGTTCACGAGGCAGTGGCCACTGCTTCATGACACAGTACTTCGAGCCTGGTTTAAGCTCGACCTCGTGTCGAATACCTTTGTCCTTCGGTAATTCGCACGGAACAGCTTCAGGGAATACATCGTTGAATTCAACCAAATCTTCATAGAGAGGATTTGTCTTGAGCGATTCCCACGATTGGGAATCATATCGCTCAACTCGTGTCTTTTCATCTAGGACACTCTCGTCCATAGATGAACTACTGAGAACAATCTCGTTCTCAGTGAACACTGTTGCTGACCTTATGTCGGCTACACACTCGTCGTCAGCGACGAGTACGCAGATCTGCTTGACTTTGCCACAACGCAGATCACGCAAGAACCTTTTATGTTCGAGCGTTGGCAACTGAGTGATCTCCGAAGTCAACTTCGGAGGCGCAATCAGATCAAGTGTATAAGCGCCTACGCTTGATCCGTTATTGACTTTGACATTCATTGTCTCTGTAATTTCCTGGGGACTTATTCCCTCAGGCTTCGAAGGACTTATTCCTTCGGCTTCCCGGGGACTTATTCCCGTGGGTTTCGGGGAACTTATTTCCGCCGTATTTGTAATCTTGGGACTTATTCCCTTTACTTCCTCTAGCTGGGGTTGCGCAACCATAGCGAGATCCTCTACGAAAGACTCTCCAGTCGATCTAGGATTATCGTTTCGCTTAACCTGAGCGATCGATTTTTTCTCTTCTAGATGTTCCCCGGTAGGGATACATCTTTGTCCCGGTCCACTCAACTTATTCGAGTGGTGGACCTTCGGCGCAGCCTGTGTTTCCTCACAGCCGCCGGAACTTTGCTCCGAAGTGTAACCGTTTGTTACACTAAGGTTTTGTGCAGTCGTACTAACGACCGTACCACAAGTGAGGCCATCGCACTCACTCGTAGTACATCCACACGCTTGTGGACGCTCCAAAACGTTCATCAGATGGCCATCTGATGAACAAGCGGCAGGCATCGTTACTGTTCGATGTTGCCAGTTTACCCGTGGTTCGTACCTTCTGAGCCACGGTATTCCAAGGATGACATCAAATTTGTCATCCAAATCCAATACGATAAAGTCATCGTCATATTTGGTATCTTCTAGCGTATAGTGGATCTTCACTATACGCTTCATGACGGTTACGGATGCGCCTGTCGCAAGACGTACCGTCATCCTCGTAGGAGGTGTGTCACATTCACTGAACTTAAAGTGACCATCTTCTAGCGATTGGCGTCGCACAAAATAGTTGGACGCCCCACAATCGACTAGAGCTCGAAGGGATAACTTATTCGTCACTTCGAGTTTCAAGGTAATGAGTGAGATCTCATTACCTAGAGCAGCAACGTACAACGTTTGTGTGTTGGGAGCAACCTTCATCAAGAGGCCTACAAATTCTCTTGACGTTGCTGGACCAGTAGGGTGCTCCGCACCTACTGATCCTGACCGTTTTTTGACGGTCCATCCCGTTGTTGCGTCTTTGCACCAACAACGGACCCGCGTCCCTGCCCCTTTCTCATGGGTGGACGGTCACTACGCCCAGTGTTGCGAGACACTGGACGAGGGGCACTACACTCGTAAGCGTAGTGTCCTGTCTTTTGACATCTGTTGCATCTCTGCAACTTCTTGTAGTCTGTAGAGCGAGCCTTCTCGCTCTCTACATGACAGAGTTCCATCGGCTCTGGACCTCCGCTGTCATATCGTCTCGGTTGACGATATGATGTCGAGCTGGCGCGAGCCTGTCTCAGACTGAAGTCTTCCTGCTCCGCAATGGAAATGGCTTGTTCTAGTGAATCTAGTTCAAGTCGGAACAGGTGAGTCTTGACGGGACCATCCGCAAGATCTTGCATGAACTCCGAAACCAACGTGTGTTCATCCACCGGATTGGAACTTATACAACTCGTGAGATGTCGTATATGTTGCGCGTAAGCGTGCACATCACGCTTACCTTGCTTGAGCTTCAAGAGTTCAGTTCGAGCTCGGAACTAAGCTCTAGGCGGTTCAAACGTTTGTCTGAGCCGCGACTTGAAGACTTCCAACGACCCAAACGCATATGGGTCGTGCAACTTGAGCCCCAGTGCCCAAGTCTTGGCCCGTCCTGCCAGATTTGACTGGGCAAATGCAACTTGCATTTCCCCATCGTCGATGCGACGCGCCCTTATGGCGTCATCCAATTCGACGAACCATCTCAAGAGGGAGTCTTCTTCGACTCCCCTATACTAATAGATGTCAATCTTCAAGGTTTCGAGTCGGCGCGAGTGCATCGACCCACCAGCAGCAGCCTGCTGCTGTCTCAACAGTTCAAACTGTCGAACACCCTGTTCTCTCATCAACTCTGCTTGTTGAGAACCTTGTTGGTGAAGCAAGGCTACTTTCTCGCGTTCTGCGTCAAGTTCATTTTGAATGAACTTGGCGATAGTAGCATGTTGGGAATCTCTATTGAGAGCCTCTAGCATGACGCTAACAGCATGGATGCCCATGGTTGAACCCATCCGTTCAACCGCTACCCATTCGACATCGCTCAAATGGGAGTAGCCGTCACGCGTAGCGTGAAAGCTTTGGTCATCTTCATCATCCAACATATTCATGTTGGATGTGAAAGTGGTCCTTGGACGGACTACGAAGTGCTACCAGGTGTAACGGGGCACCCTGAAGCTTGTACTGGTGACAGTACAATCTACTTATTCTGATGACAGAATAAGGCGGTGCCTCGGAACTTCACGTACACTGGTACGTGCAGAGGAAGACCGTAAGAAGAAGCGAGTACTTGGTTAAAGTAAGAAGTAGAACTGTATTTATAATAGCTAATGTCTGTAATAAATCACTATTTATCTTCATCTAACTATGTCTAAATACAAATGTGTAAATCAACTATCTGCTCACCACTCATTGCGTGCGTCTGTCGTGGCGCGTCTTCGTTGGTTGATATAATGGCCTATATCAACCAATTAGGAACTACTCGTAATTGCTGCAGAATATTCGTCCTTGTGACAATATTCTGAGAATATAACTCGTATAGTTATATACTATTAACAATTACTTATAAATTGTTATGTAACGAATCACCCCGTTACATTAATCCTCCTCAGACCATTACATTATAAACTTAAATGTTTGAGTAGGGAATGAATAAATTTCAGCTTTGCTTAAACCGATAAGACTTGGTCCACAACGAGCGTCCGAGTTTGTGAATGTAGCCCCAGGAGGAGTTATACAGCGTTTACGTCGTAGCTGACTCACCAAAGGTAACATTACGCTTCCTGGAAAAGGAATGAATTAGTGGTACCTTTACCTTCACCCTACCGGAAGTGACATGAAAGTTAAGATGTTCAGTGTTCCGAATTTTTGAAGCAATTTGCGACATGTTGCAAACGGTTACTGATGCAGTTGTCGCTCGGTTGACGATACGTCGTTAGCATAAGTCGTCGACGAAGTTGGGGGGGGGTGATCCGTGATGATGCATCCCTTAGCTTAGCTAAGACGCCCTCCGCACATAGAGTCCAGCAGCTAACCACCGCGATAAATAATTTTAATTGCCGGTTGGCAGTTGGCAGGTTTGCACAGAGGAGGACCGACTTACGCATCTTTTAAGAGTAGTGATATAGCACAGACTTGGTTTGTGGCATCACAACGTTCTTCTCAACCTCAACAAGTGCGAGCTGGGGGAGTCTACATACATATCATTGAGAATTCCTAATGATTCAGTCGGCAAGCAGTTCGACGACAGTTGCGTACAGCAACTTAGGCTGTAGTTGTTCAAATCGTCTTTATTCCTTCTTCGTTGTCCGTTGATATACATCATATTTGACTGTTTTCTGTCCTCCGAGGCGAAACAAACCGTGCACAGATCGCAAAGGTTTTCATTAGCGTGTGTGGTGAATTTTTGGATCACCGCCAGTAGAGATGCACATCTGATGGCATCTACAAAAAGGTAGGGTTCCACCTAATATCTGGGAGAGGTAAGCCACTGGAAAATATTGACCACTCACGAGTTCCGCCAATTCTAAGGCACACGAGTTTATCCAAGACAATTAGACCTTCGGTCCAGCCGGCATGGTAGCCGGAAGTGTAGCAGCTGTTTTGTGCTGGATGACCAATTTACGAATGGTAGCTGTTCTTACTAAAACTTGTTTCATAATTTCCGTTACTGCATCAGCCGCCACCGCAGCATGTAACGGGATAAGCCCGTTACGTACAATACAAGGTACGTGTTGATTAAAATATTCTTATAAAAATATTGATGTGCTCGTGGATACTACCATAAGGGGTAATATCCAGAAATGCTTTCCGATCGGATGATACGGTCCATTATGTCAGCCAGATCTGGCGGTCCAACCAACGATGGACGCGCGCAATGACTAGTGAGCAATACTTATGCATGCATTTTTATCGCTATATTATAATAAGTTAGGACTAAAACACACGTTATGATCAGGAATTTACATATTAATTACGGTTTTCCCTTACCAGCAACGAGTCATTATCTAGTAACTATCTCTTCCTCTGACTAAAGACAGAGATAGGGAAGGACCGTTCACGCTGCTTTCGGTGGAAAAAAAGTTGCTTCACACTGGTTTTTCAGTGTGCTTAGGTGCCTTTTAACACCTGGTACCACTTTTAAGTCTGTCTGAGACCACAAAATCCGTTTAGCATGAACTTGCTGGACGGCGAAGTCAATGACGCCTTTTACGGCACCCGTGAAAGTTACTCCTACTGAAGCGATGTCGAATGGAGTGCAATCGAACGAGTAACTTCGAACGTTGGAGAAGAAGCTGTCTGGTCTCTGCTATCCTCAAGATATAGGGACCAGCTGCATCCAGTTGTTGCCAAGTTTTTGACCCGAGAAATTAATGCGTCGTGAGCTTAAGTGACCAAGATGCATCAGCAAGGTCTCCAGCATACTGAGCTCCTCGGACGGAAACAGCATCAGTGTGCTTTTGTATCATCGAGGACCACGCGTCAACACGAGACTATACAGCTAGAGGTGTCAAAGTACAGAGAGTCAAAGAATATTGTCTTTTAAAATTTGCGCTATGTAGACGATGCCATTAATGCTCGCCAGATCGAAGATATGAAAATACGACTTGCATTTGCCGAATCGAATTTGCCAGGGCGTGCCAGAACTTGGGTGGAGAATCTTCAGTACAAGACTTAAACATGTTTGAGTCGCTAAAGGCCACTAAGAATCTGCTCAGCCAAACCTTTAAGCCGCCAAAAGCCGAGTTCAGGACTCTTTCAGAGCTCTTGAAGGTTAAAAAGGTAAGCGTGACTTTTGCGCTTGCACTCAGCACGTTTTTTTATTAGCAAGTTGCATGGCAGAGAACCTTGTTATCAAATTCGTGCTGATCGCCATATTCTTACAGGGCCTTGCAGATGGTCCTGTAAGGAACCAACTGCTCCGCATCGAGTAAATTACACTTGAGAAAGCGATTACAACTGTTGTGCAAGAGTTAATAAGCGTGAAAAGGGCTCACGCTAGATTGACCTCCTTTCGTTGTTCGAGACGGTGGATGCGAAGGCCCAGATTTTTTTTACGTCTGTAGTGAAGAGAGCGAGATACATCGCTCGTCAAGCAGTAAGAAATTGCAGTAGTGCAATCGCCTTTTAAAAGTTTAAGAGCTATTCCTACGAGTATAGTGCTTCACGCCTAGCGTCCCGAAACACTGAGCAAAGTGATATGCAGAAAGGGCGACGAAAGGGGTCAAACTCTGTTGCAAACTTACAACAGCGTGGCGGACGTGAAAAATAACGGGCGGGGTAAGTAGGGGCGGAGTGCCCGGCTGATCCAGCAACCTTAATAGAAATAGCAGTTCACTGATGAACTTCCCATCGACTCGCAATTCTTTTGTGTGTCTGCATATGGGTTGAGGTACCCCTCATCACCTTAAACTTCGATGCGGCATAATGATGGTCACCTCGTGCCGTTTAGAATATGGGGCGTTGAACCAATTTGTTCGTTGCCGGTCCCTATAGGATCCCAGGCTTCAGTTTTTTGAGCGCATTATTCCTCCTAAGATGATGAAGATGCGTCTTTCGACAGGTGCATCGATAGCAGTTGTGAAAGTGTAGTGGGAGGTGTACAAAGGTAAGCTCAAATTGGTCCGACATATATAATTATTAAAATGGAATTTTACCAAAAATTGAAAAATTTGTAGTTTAAAGATTATTACATTACTTGATTTGTATACAAATATGATGTCATCCTACGGATTATCTGAATCAGAATGTACGAGCCAAGGAAAAGCTGGAAGCATCGAACCTTGAAGATGCCTGTTACTTGTTCATCGACGTCCGTCTGATGACACAATTGGAGCGTCCACAAGCGTGTGGGTGTACTGCGAGCGAGTGCGATGTTCTCACTTGCGGTACGGTAGTTAGTACGACTGTACAGATCACCGTGTGACAGCCAATCTCACTGTGAAGTAATTTTCCGGCGGCTGTGCGGATGCACACGCAGCGCCAAAGGTCCACCACTCGAAGAAGTTCAGTGGATAGGGAAATGGATGTACGCATAGCGGGCATTGATCAAGTAAGAATAAAATGGCTGCCCACACATGGGAACATGATGATGATAGATCTGATGGAGGTTAGATCGTAGAAGAACTAGCTGTGGTTGCGCATTCACATCTAGAAGACATCGGAGGAATAAGTCACTCTTTACCTGAGAATAAAACTTGTCAAGCAGCTATTGGTGATGCAGCAAAATCTCACCATCCTGAAGGAAGTCCTTATCAGGCTGTAAAAAGGCTTGTCAGAAAGAAACCGAGGTAATAACTGTATCAATTAATGACGGGTTATGTGTAGGCGCTTATACACTTGATTGGATCACGACTCCAGATTCGACTCTAGAGATCCCAAATTGCCGACGCTAGAGCCGAGCTCTGCGCATTGGAAAGGTCAAGCAGATCTATGAACTCTATACAGAGGACGAGTTAGTGACCGAAATTTGGTCGGCATTAGTATTTGCCAAAAAGCAGGTCTTCCGAAGCTCATCGATAAACGATAGTGTCCTCGAGCAGAAGGTCGGGTTAAGCGATACACGTCTCAATCTTGGAAATCGCTATAGGCAAGTCCTTTGTATAAGAAATTTTTATCATCGAATTAAAGGACTTCTTTTCGAAATTAATACCGTGCAATTAGCAAAAAGTTATAGCAATCGACATGAAATCGAGCTCAAACGGGCTCGGAGTACTATGGCATGAAGCAGTGGCCACCGCATCGTTAACAAGTACTGGCGATGGACACGTTTCTTGAAGATCGGTTAACTGCGGGACATTTGAGGAAGCTAGCTTCCCCTCACAGCTCTTTAACTTTCTGTGTGCGCAAGGATCTATGAGGATGGCGGATAGTACACGCATTTAGCAAGTTGAATGCTGCTACAATATCGGAAAAGACGCCGATACCGAGCAAGGACGTATTTATAGACGGTATGTTAATGAGTATCATCTTCTAGTCCTTGAATCTGAAAAATGTAATCTATCATATATATAAGCGGCTCATCCCGTACACTGCAGTGCGCACCCGACCGGTATGCTCTTGCAGTGGCTAGTCATATCACAAGGTCCAAGCGACGCCCCTGCCACAATCCACACATGTATAATCATTTGTTGATTACGGGATCAGAGAAAGATTGTGGTGACGTGGCCGGGAATTTCTGACCCTATTGCATTTTTCACATCATAAAAACATGTAGGACCGGTCACGCCGGACTTGGGACTGACCTCCAGACATTTCTGGCGGTATGGTGGATAGTGGATCATTACTAGTCGCGGTCATAGACGGCGACCAGTGGTTATGCTCATTGTAAAGGAATAGCGGTCATCGTCACTGTGGACGACCAGCGGTCATGCTGGTTATCAAAATGGGGTTACTTCAAACACAGGGAATGGATAGCGGGAGGCGAACTACGTAGTAGAAACTGAGATACAGATAGGGATAAGCGTAGTTCTAGCTCTTAAAAGGTTAGCTACAAAAACTTTTGATTTTCCTACAAAAGAAACGCGTCAGCATCCCTCCGGGCTGGAAAGCTAGTGGCCACCCGGCGTTCAATATTTACTGCTCACGCGTTTGTTCAAGGTTTTCCTCCAGATTGCTTGGCTAAGGACAAGAGTAATTATTTAAGTTTGCCCGAGATCGGACGCGACAAGCATGTAAAGGCAAGGTGCTCAGATGGATCAAATGATCAGAAGAACAAGGGGGTCAAGTATTCACGTTTGAGCAAGGCGACCTCAAGAAAGGTCAAGGTGAATCAACTAGAGCGCTAGAAGCAACCGTTGGTCGTGTGAATTATTTCCACGTGACCACACTCACACCTATCCTCAACTCGGTAAAGGTAGACATCGACCTTAAACCACCTAAAAGAGTGCAAACTTCCGCCGACAGGTACACAAAATGTGAAGGAAAAAAATACAAGACAAACTGTTCAGAATAACCCCTCCTTTATTCAGTTCTCCGGGCGCCAGTGGAAAGTTGGGATCACTTCTCAAAATGAGCGAATTTCACTCCACCACAGCGGTGTGTCATCTCGCGAAACATCGATCTCGGTCTGGGCCTTCTATTTTTGTGTGGCATTTGCGAATTGGCGAGTAAACGTTTAAAGGGTTTTTGTTGCGTTCCATAATAGGCCGCCGCACCCGCGATATAGTTTTCGTAGTTCACTGTGCAAGCCCCCAACGTCTTCATAGAGAGAGGTAGAACCGCCAGTAATTGTAGTGTCGGTGCAATGCTGTTCAAGTGCCTGGGCATTAGCCTTAAAGTAGCATACTTTCTAAAAATCTGCCGCGCGCAGATCTTCCGCTGCTGTCTTAGCAAGTTCTTTGATATTTTTTTAGATCCCATACTTGTGATCGGATCGCCTTAAGCGCCGTTATTTTTAATGTCTTCAAACATAGCGACGAAATGAATCCCGGGCAGTTGTTGGAGTTGTTGCAGCAAACTCATGATCAACTCATAGTAGTTGATCAAGCTCACGAAACTTCTGCGTGCGCTGAGTGTTTGCCTCGGAGGGAGCGGTGGGATTTGGCACGGAATAAATTGCGATCAAATTGCCTTCAGGACAAACTTGAGACCTTGATCGTGTACGGTGGTTTCCTGTTCTTTGCGTTAGTTTTCTTTAAGGTGTGCAGGGAAATGCCTATGACTTTGGGAATGACTTTCTTGAACCTTCAACCTTGTTGGACTGTGGGTCCTTCAGTAACTTCATAGCAGATCCCATCGCTGGACTAGACGAAGCCCCTGAGAGATGCATATGCCGCTTTATATTTTTCGCGCCAGGATCAAATCACTCGTTCTTTGGTGGAGTACTGATGCAAGTAGCGCCGTTACGAGCTGCCTGGCTGCCAGCGAGAAGAGCCGCGATGGGATCGCCCGATTGCCCAGAAAGAATAGGTGTCGGCGGGACCGTACATAACAGAGGGAACTTGTAGCCATCGACCTTCAGCTTCGCCGTGGTTGCCATGGAAGTATTCACCAGTCCGGAGACATGATGCATTCGACCCGCAGCGTTTAAGTGGCTAAAGGTCAACACAGGAAATTATAAGGATCAATGGGCCAATCGGTGAACTCGCAATGATGCTGAACGTGAAATGCCACGTTTTGCTAGCCGCGCTTGGCACTCGAGTGATACGGCGAGTAGCAGGTAAAACAGGAAACGCGTTAAATGTGCCAAAATTGTGGAGGAAGATCTCCGTGCTGGAGGTAGAGATGTGCGTTGCCAGCTTAATTTGTTCGGAATGTGACAACGTGTCAAAAGTTGCCACGAAAAAGTTGGTATCATTTACCTCCGATCCATGTGAGCACTAAAGACACGGATGTGAATACACATGACACATTGGAATCTAAAATAGCTTAAACAGTGTTAGTCGCTACTCTATTGACTGAAACCGGACTCAAATTTGCAAATGGTGTCGACTGGCTAACTTAATTTGTAGTTCTGGAGCGGTAGTGTCGTCGCGCTCTATAGTAGTCAACGCAAAAAGCCAAATACGCTTAACCCGAAGCAGAATTGTCTTCGCAAGTCATCTCGCTGAAGCCTCTTGATCCAGCATAATCAGTGTCATTCGCCTCGTCTCGGCGTCGTCACTGGTCCGCTTAGCACAATTGACCCGTTCACGACCCAAGATATTGGACTCCGTCTCACATCACAGTGCGTTCCAAGATTTGGATAAGCAATGTTTTCTCAGCTATGTACAGATGCATACTCACATAAAGATGTACAATCGTAATCAATTTCATTTCCTGATACGTTTGGAAGCAGTTATGGCATCAAAGCTAAGCCGATTACAACTACAAAGAATCCAAGAGAACGCTATATGTGAAAGAGTTCACTTAGAGCTCATGAACACTTTTCGCTGCTACGAGGGCGTTGACTAGAAAAAGACTATTTCCCGCTGCGTTTGCTGTATGTGCCAGTGTCAATAGCATTTTTTAATGCGTCACCATTTTAGGTACTTTTTAGCCAAGACATGATCACCCGGCATCTTTACTAGGCCAATTAGAGCTATCACTCCAAGCGTCGTTTCGAGGCAATTTTCTCCGACAACGATCGTGAAAAATCGCAAAAGATTGGAACGTATCTACCAGGTCGGCTATCACGTCATCCTCAGTGTGTTTAAACACTTTCGAACTACAACTCGTGCAGTTTCCAGTGGCGATTATGCTATCTAGACCGTCCCCAAGAATGGAGTGAGTGAGTGAGCTTCATTGAGGTACTTATAAGATCTCTAATGGCTAGGATGGGGGTTTACACCGCCAAGCTATGAAAAAAACAGGGGCTATACAGCTACCCTCCGACCGTAGGAAGCAACCGCCGAAAGAGCAGAAATACTTGGACCCGGGGTATGTGTTGGAGGAAATGCCTGCCACTCGTGCACGTCAGTGCGGAGAAACCGTTGCACTCTTGCAATCAGTGGTCGATTGTCAGTAGCGCACGTTTGCTGTGACGTTTTGGAGTCCATCGCAATATTCGCAGCCAAGTCTGCCATTTTGTTGTTCGCGCGGTAGTGATGAGACCACCCGCAGATTCCTAGGCTATCCGCACATCTTCTCGCCTTGAGATAAAGTTGTCGGAGTCGGGGCTGACGCGGAGGCCGATGCCGCCGCATTTGCTGGATAATTAAAGAGCTGTCACCGACCACGTACAATGGTGTGAGATGTCTAGTTTCAGCGTGACGGAGGCCATGAATAAGCCCCGAATATTCCGCCATGTTGTTGGTTGTGCTGTTATGCGCATATGACATGCTCGCCGCCCAGGTAATCTCTGATGCTCGCGTGTCCAGATCAACACAGACCATGACCGAACCGGATCCGGCTGGACCGGGATTACCACACGAGCCGCCATAAAAAAAGCACATAGGCGCTCCGGTCTCGAATCGGTGGCGAGATAATCGTCCCGTCAATTGTCCCCTTGAGACGATCAGCCAGCGCCCTGGTAGCGGCATTCTTCGGAAGTTTTGAAATATCCGTGTCGAATTTATAACTCAATGAAACCAAATCGCGCAAGGCATTGTCTACTGTAACGCAAATTACCGCCCGCAATGTCGATTGAAGCGCATCTGGCTCGTGGCGCGTCCCCAAGAATGGAACTGTGAATACCGACAAGGGCGTGTGGACTAAACAAGTCAGCAATCGTCGAACAATTCCGTGCTAATTTCCACGCGCTACATGGAGGGAGTATAACATGCCACATAATGGATGGACAATATTGTTGGACGCGAGACGGGATGTCCGTTGACCAGACCGTTAGAAAACGGTTGCCGATGTTAGTTGACACGACAATTGAAGTAGTATGTAGCCGCTGGTTAAGCATGATAGGTTTAACTACCTTTTCAATTCATTTTCACTTTTACCATAAACTCCAGAAGCCTTTCAACAAGACTTGCGAAGCCGATTTCCCCTCTCCTAGCCAATGGCTAATCATTTAGACTAACAAAAATGACAAGCCCTTGGCTAGCAAAGCACACGAATTTGACTATTAGTTGGAAATACTACGTGGTTACCTACTTCTAAAATTATAAATTGACCTTTTGTTAGATCATGTTCTTGTATCATAAAACTATCAAATATTGAAGGTTCATCTGTCGATTTTAAATTATCTGAATATTCGTAACTCCCATGCTGCAATTAAAATAAAACGATTTGCATTTAACATTGCTTGGACGATGTTAAATGTAAACAGTCTCATAATTATTGCACATTTTATTCCTTTGATTAACGCTGTATTTGTCAGTAGGTTTAAATATTGTTGTTGCTGTAATTCAAGCTTATACAAACCTTTTTTTGTCTTGTATGTTTATAAATGACGCTTTAAGTTTACATTAAATATATAATAATATAAAAGTAGCTAGTTGATTATGTAATAGCTTGTCACGCTATGAGTCACGGGATCAAGCGCAGTGCGCAAGGGCGTGCAGACCGATACCGAGGCGGAGACTAGAGCATGATGTATCTCATCATCCATGATGCATGAGCCTCCTCTTCAAGTGAAATCTTTAGACGCAGACTATCTTTCGCCTTCTCCTCCCACGTCCTAGTGTATGTGCGAATCAGGACCAGTCTGCGCTCCTACATCAAAACCGAAACCACAGTACCGGAGCCGGAACAGTCGCACGCGCCGGCGCTAACGGTGGTTTCATGATGGTGTCTAATTTTATATGAATGTATGAAAAGCTAGAACTCTTGCTTTAATATATTGTTCGCATAGTTTTTTTGAATTACTCTCAAAATTCAAATATTTTGCTTCATAAAAATTAAATGACGGATTCGCCAAAGCCGTGGCTGGTCAAATCATCGGAACCAGGAAGGCGAACAGCGGATACGTCGGCATTTCACACCGGTGGCGTCAGGACGGCGACTTCCGTCGAATACCACGCGGCAAAAATCGCCGGGTGTCGATTGGTTAACATCAGCGGAGCCGGGGTTACCGACAAGTCCGCTGGCTGCAGCCGCGTTCGAAAGTCGTCTAGCTGCAGCGTTAACTACGAGGCCCTGACCTCTTGGCTCGTGCCGTTCCCCACCGGCACCAGGACGCATGGGCGGGCACGCACCTCTAGCTCCATTTCACCCCGGCTCCTCGGCGTTCCCCGGCTAGAAAGGCTTTGGTAAGTGTGCGCCGTGCCTTCCACTCGGGGATATCGCAGTGCTGTGCATGGCTCTGCCGTCGGCAGTTCGCGTGAGGTGTTAGCACCCTTCCCCGTGCCACGATGTTCGTCGGTACAAAGTCGCAATCTGGTAGTGAAAACGCTAATAGACAAGAGATACATGGTAGAAAATGAAGAATGTATTTGCAATGGAGGGGGGCATGAGCAATGCATAGATTCACCATTGAATGGAAGTGTTGCTCTGTTCTGCTTTTTTGAAAACAAAGGCACATCTAGACTCCACAACAGGACCTTTCACATTCCAACAACAGTATCAACAAGCAAGGAATGGTATTTAGCCTTTATCCGGATTCAGCAAGCGAAAGAAACGGCAACATCGGCAGCAGTACACGTCCGTATTCGAAGTCACGGGCGACGTGGACGATATGGTTAAGGGGGCGTTATTCCGCCCCTGTTTTGAAGATCCTTGGCTAAGAGCTCTGCGATACTCGGTTTCTTTTCCTCAGCCCCCTGATTTCCACCATTGTGCATATATGGACGGTGACCACGGCGACGACGGCGACCACGGCCCCCTCGTCGTTCCTCCATTGTTGGCCCATCATCGAACGTTTCGTCGCTCCGAAGATTGAGTTCCTCGGCTCCGGTAGTGCTCATACGAGTTGCAGCCAGAGTAGCCACTGCGACAAACACAAGACTTGCTAGGCGCATGGTGTCAGTTGGCGAGCAGGAAGGAGAAAGGGCGGTTGTGCTTTGACTGTCGAAATCGAAAATGATAGAAGAACGTGCGGACGGACTTGGAGCAGAATGTTACGTCTATCGTTGGACGAAGCGCATCCACAAAGAGTAAATTTTCGCAACCCTCCACAGTGCAAACCTTCACCGGACACATCCCGTGCCCGGGCGCCTATCCCGCCGTGCCGTGTACATGACGTACGTGCGGACGCAACAACGCTACGAAATGTTTGAGTCTTTGTCAATTGTACTTCAGTAGTGGTCTTCGTTCGTAACAAGTTCAGATGACTGGTCCATCGAGAAACCACGGTATGTCTGGCCTATAGACCACACGACCAGGACGAACAGGATGGATCACCATCTCGACGTGTCGTCGTCGTTTCAATGATGAAAGTTCATCCAAATAGAGCTCAATGACAGGTCAAGCCCGGACAGTTTATGATGATGATGATTTCATGACCGTCTATTAACATATGATTATGCTAAAGATGTCTGAAAACTTCTAAGCCAGGACAATAGCTCCGGAACTGGTAGCTTGTCGTGGCTGTCACCTAAAGGTATCGGCCCATCCTGAGGTTCGAGAATAAAGAGGTCGATACAGGTATGCATGATAGCCCCGGCGACAGCTGTGGAGGGACCGCGATGTTTGCGTTTCGCTAATGCGGTAAGATGTCGAATTCCCAGCGCCCAAAAACGCGCGGCGCTGTGGAGAGGCGTCGACTGCACTCCTCGAAAAACCGCGTCGTTCCGCTCATTCCATAAGTGGGTCAGACAAATGCTGCTCAGAATAAACCAGAGACGCATCCAAACCGCGACACCAGCCTCTAAGTCCTCCGGGAGCATATGGTAAATCCGAAGACGCTGCTTGGACGGTTTCTCCGGCGCGTGACGATTCACACTCCCGACGAACCTACGCTCTCCCCACGGCCTCCCAGCCCGTTCACCTGTCCAATGGGTAATGAGTTGACCCCAGCACGCGCGCGCCTTGGGGCAGTCCCAAAAGATGTGAGCCGGCGTTTCTTTGCAACCGTGACACGCCGATAACGCCCGGCAACTATTGTCCGCCGGACGGCCGGCATGGTACAAGTTGAGTTGCTTGGTGGCTATACGGTAACACGTCCAGACCTGATGGTCGGAAAGGCCTTTGGCATGCTTCCAAACGTGTGCCGGGTCTTGGTTTGCGGCAGCCCGCTGCCACTGATCGAAGTCACAGACGGCGTCCAGACGCCGCACCAGCGGTCGCAATGCGACTGCAAGAAGTCTTTTGTGAAACGTGAACGCCAGGCGTGAAATAGCTTTTCGTATAGCTAAATTCGCGACCGACTCGGCGACGGCCCAAGGAAAGCCATGATGCCCGGGATGGGAGTAAAACACGACGCCGTGACGACGCAGGCGTAGGTCCCAAATGGATCTGTCCTCGTCCGAAGTAGTAGCTAACTCTGGTAGGTGAGAGGTGAAAAACCAGCGAATTCCATCCGCACTCTGCTGCAGTTCAACAGGCTGGTCAGCGACTTCCAAGTACCCCTCTCGCCTCCCGACCACTCGACCTTGTTGCACCGAGGCCCAGGTCCATTCATGTCGAAAAGGTGGTGCATGGCGAAGAACCAGCTCAGGTTCGAGCGCTAATTCGCCCCCAATGGGAAATGTAGGGGATGCCAGCAAGATTGCCGTCGCCCACCGACGGAGTTTAGGCTGCGAGTGGTGAATAGATCGGGGTTCAACCGGCTTAATGCGAAAAATAAATTCAGTTGGCCCTGTTCGCCGAATGTGCAGGTCCGAGATGGGGCAGATCGCGATCCGGTCGTAGGTAGCGGATTTTAACGGAAGGCCATTGCCGTCCTGGATCCACGGGTTATTACTCCAGTCTAGTGTCCCCCAAAAGCGATGTAGCGCACACTGTTGAGGATCGAGCGCAGGTAACCCAGCCGGGAAAGGGTGATGATACGACAGAACCCATTCCTCCTCCTCCCACCAGCTACTGGCGCCGTGGAGGACGGGGTGGTAGTACGTTCGTACCCGCTCGCTGAGTATGGTGGCTTGCTCTACCGTAGGGTGTAGAAGCTTGTCAACGTCCGGTACCCATGAATTTGGGGACGGTGCCCCGACACACGATGCAGCCCCAGCTGCCTGCGTCCTGCAATGGAGAACCAGGCTCGATTTTGTCGGCCGGCCTTGATAAGCCCACGCACTCCAGGCTCCAAAATACTTGTCCTGAGCTTGTGTGAGCCACTGTAAAGCGTGCTTGGTACGCTGCGTTTTAATAGCCACTTCCAAAGAGGCCAACCCAACCCCCCCTGCCTTTTTGGGGGTGAAAAGTAGTCCCGGGTTAATCTTGTGTCGGCTGGCTTCCGTTGAAGTCGCATGAGCCCATAAAAATTGTTTGTACAGGTTGTGGACAGCAAGTCGTGCCCACTCAGGCATATCGAACACCGCCGCCGTGAACAGAACAGACGGGAGAATGATGGAGTTGAGGATCAACACCCGATTCGCCACACTGGTCGCCACCCTAGAAGCTGTCATTAGCCTCCGTTGAAGCTTCCGGATGCGAAGCGCCCAGTTGCAATTGTGTAAAGGTCTCAATCCGACTTGATAGCCCAGGTATCGCACCGTGTCCGCCTGTTGAAGGACCGGAATGCCCCGCATGTCGGCTACGTGCACAGCCCGATTAAGACAAATGATCTGACTCTTGAAGGGTTGGGCAACTAGCCCTGATAGGGTCCCAAATTGAGAGAGAAGAGCTATCGCTGGCTCCAGCTGACTGGCCTTCTCGAGAAAGATCGTCGAGTCATCCACAAACGCCGAGAAAACGTGCGTTGCCGGATGTCGTCCAGGGACAGGAAGCCCAGACAAATCTGGTGATTGCTGTACCGCAACGCCCAATATCTCCACCACGACGAGAAAAAGCAAAGGGGCGAGTGGACAGCCTTGCCGGATACCGGAAACGACGGAGATGGGACGAGACTGTTCCCCATTTACAAGGAACGCGGCCGTAGTACCAGTATGTAGTCGAGTAATAAGCTGAACATACCTTTCCGCCAAACCAAATTGGCGAAGAGCCTCATACAGGAATTCGCGATCGACCGTGTCATAAGCCTTGCGGAAATCCAGTAGGAGGATCACTCGGCTGTCGTCGGCGGATGTAGTTGTATCCGATGTTGCTGTCGCCAGTTGAGCGAGCATCATCAACACTAGTTTAGACATCTGACGTCCGTGTACGAAGCCTTGCTGCGAGTCACCAATGAATTTTGGTAATACGCGTTGCAGTCGTGTGGCCAGCACTTTCGCAAAGATCTTGTAACTGGTTTGGAGTAGAGAAATCGGTCTGTAATCCATCGCATCCGCCGAGTCTCCCTTTTTACGCAAGGGTATGATCAAAGCTTCGAGAAACGAAGGCGGGGGATCAGCTCCAGCCAAAATTTGATTGCTGAGCTGGACCAGGGCGGGGACAAGAAGTGCAGACGTATCCTTGTAAAAATCGTTGTTGAGCCCGTCCAGTCCCGCAGACTTATGTCGACTGAGCCCAGAAACGGCTGCAAGGACTTCCGCTTCCGAAAAAATCAGCCAAGAGAGCCCGGTTGTCGGCAGAAGACAAGACCCGGTCTGTGGGTAGATTGACAAAACGGCGAATGGCTGATGGCAAGTCCACTCTCTCCTCCTGGCAATGAACTTTGCCAAGGACTGTAGACCATTCGGAGGCAAATTTATCCGCGTTAGTCATATCCCGGGTAAAATGCGGGCCGTGGATGCGCGAAATTGTTGTGACTGTTTGATTGCGTTCCCAGTCGGCAACCCGCTTGTAAAAATAGCGCAACTGGTCAGCCGTCCTGGCGAGCTTCTGGCCCAGTCGCACCAGATGTTCCTGCCGTAATTCCTCCATATTGCAGGAGATAAATTGCGGCCGGGTGAGGAGAGGTCGCCGAGCTCTGCCCTGAATCTTCCGACGAAATCGCGCTCTGCGCTGTTTGACCCGCTTCCGGATGCGTCGAACGCACTGTTGACACTCTGTGACATCCGCGTCCCAAGTGAGGGTCGAAACGCTCTGACCTATAGCCCTTCCGTCCATTTCCGCGACGAGTTCGTCAACGATCCTGCCAGGGTTCGATAAATGAATCGGATATGTTACACGCCCATGCCGGCTTGACGGACGAGGTTTGTTCAGGTCACGTAGGTGTAGCACAACCTCCTGATGGTCCGACTGATTTGATGGCACCCGCGCTTCAATCCACAGCACGCGACCTACCCACCCCTCAGGCACATAGAAACGATCGATGCGACTGGCACGGTCCCCATTCCAGTAAGTGAAACGGTCAGTAGGATCGCCAGTGCCCTCGTCATCCGCATGATCCCGAAGATCTCTCGCATCCGCCAAGCCCAGTGTCGCAACTGCCGCGTCCAGGGCAGGGCTTTCCGATCGGTGCGATCGGTAACTGCCGTACCGATCGAGGAGAGGGCACTGGACGCAGTTAAAGTCGCCCGCCATAATAGTGTTGGAGACCATCAAATTCCAGCTGAGAAGGGAAGTAAAGAAGTCCTCCCGTTCACCTCGCAGTGTAGGTGCGTACACATTGATCAGAACATCCTCCCCAATGGAAATTGCGATCGCCCGGGGTGACCAGCGTTCCGGTTCCCAGGCCGAAGCTGTACGAGCAGAATGAGGGGTAAGAAGAATGGCAACACCAGCTCGGCTGGAAGAGCCAATACTCCAGAACGATAGAGGAGGAGCGTCAGGATCAAGGTGTTGACCCCATAACTGAGCCCACCTGGAACTCAGCCTACCTGCCTCTTCGTCAGTATGTACATGCGTCTCCTGAATACACCAAGCCTGCGGGCGACGGATCTGAGGCGCACCCCGCCACGCCGACAACCACCCTTCCCGAGCGCTAGCCTTGAAGCCCCTCACGTTTTGGGAAATAAAGAGCCTGTCCCCACCCCGAGAATCCAGTGAATTAACTGCTGAAGTCCAGGACGGAGACCAGTTTTGAAGTTTGCGATGCCGGCTGTAGGCGTCAGCTTCCTCCCAGAAAGGAACTTCGGGGCTGAAGACGGAATTCTGCCGTAAGCTGCCCTTAGTACTCGAGGAGGAACCTCTGCTCTGCCGGGGCCAAAGCAGTTGTAAAATAGCGAACGAGCGCAGTCCAGTCGATCGGAGCATCCCCGTCTGGGTAGTACGTATCCTTGTAGGTACTATTGGTCCGAAGTAAGCGAAAGTGGCAACGGAGTTGCTCGGGACGGCGTACTGGCTTTCCGCCAGTCCCCGTCAGCGCAAAAATCTCGTTGTCGAACACGATGGCACACATGAGGTGGTGACTCATTCGGACGCGTCTGTGCGGGTCACACAATCGTAAAATGTCGTCCCCTGCATAGTTAATCCCTCGCAACTTTCTCCAATCGTCGGAATTGTCAATCAGAGGGGCCAGCAGAGACGGCGAAAGGCGCTGCTGCGATCGAGCAATCCATTGGTCGAGCCAAACACCCGTGGGTAGCTCTGTCACTCGCTGTCGGAATTCTAGGAGCCTGGATAATAAGCACTCCTGGCGCCACAGCGCCGTCCACTGTACAAAAACTGTGTCGGACAAGCTAGCAAGTACTTCGTCTGGAAAGACGAAGCGGCGCAAGTGATGGAGTAACAATTCCGGCTCCAAACGAGCCGTAGCCTCCCACCCGTTGGAGTCTCCATATACTAGAGGATACGGTGTTGCTGCTGTTGTCGGCCATTCGGCTCCCAGATAACTCCAGAGCTCCGGCCATTCGTCCCGATCGATTCTGTCGTCCGGCGCGTCTAGTGAAGAATTCCGTAGGGCTGCACGAACCCGACCTTTCTTGTGGCGAGAGCCGATCGGAACGACGGCACCTGGATCCGCAGACGCCGCCAGGAGCGGGGGAGAGCCGCCGTGGCCCCTTTTCCGCGCCGCAGAGGCCATCCCGCGTTCGCAACAGCTGTTTGAAGTAGAAGTTAAAGCCAATTGACAAGAGGGTTGTGCCGAGGTTCGAGCGACCACGTCTCCAGCGTCGTAAATGACGATCGACGTCCGGTCACCGCTGTCTGGAAGGAGTTTGTCGTCTGAGGGCAGTGCTGAAGCGCTCCTCCAATGGTACCAACGATGTGGCTTTAGCGTCCTCGAAGGAGTGGACCGGATCCTGCGGCGACGCACTCGGCCCGTCCTGGGTATCGGTAAGGTTTAACGGATCGGCCACTCCCGCTGAATGGAGCAATGCCGAGTAGTGGCTGCCGCCAAACCGCAACACGAACGGTAGAGCCTGGGTCGCCCCGACTTTGGTAGCCTGCAGCTCGTCGATGCACGCCATAATAGAAAGGGGGTACTCTTTTACAGAAGCCACCGCCCGTCCCCGTACAGTCATCGAAACGGGGTGATACTTGCGGCAACGCCACTGAGGGGTGGCTTCCTCGCGTTGAACGACAAAGATGTCTCTCTGTAAAAACGTGGCTGCCATGCCGAGTGTGTCACTGCCCCCCCAACAGTCCGTAGACACATGCGAAGTTCGCCCCGATGGGGTGGCCGCAAAGTCCGTCAAAAACCAGCGGAATTGAGAAGCCGACTCTGTGCGCGTCATCGACGCCCACCCACGGCCCACGTTCTTAAGTGCCTGCACCCGCAAGTCGTGAGGGAGCTGATCCTCCAAGTTCAAGAGTCCTGTACACGTGATACCTCGTTTAATGCAAGTCGTGAGAAGCTCCTGGTCCTTGGCAGGGGCGGTCAAGAAAGACTCAGCCACCGCTTGAGCAAGAGCTATCGCCAAACAATTGCCGTTCGCTGGGGTGTTAATTTCCCGAAGTCCCAGAATACTCACAAGCTCGCCCATGTGGATGGGTTCCGCTGGCGGCTTAGGATCCATGGGTATCGAGTGACATTGCCGATCCGGCAGCAGCTTTAAAAGCTTTTCGCAAGTCAGACGTTCCCGTTGCTGCTGGGTCAGGAGAGCCGGACCCGCGGTAACTACCGCCGGGCCCCGGATACCGGCTGCTTGTTTCCGGGCCTGATCCTCCGGCAGAAGCCGAGAGTGGGACAGCCGTGCCGAAAAAGCAGGAGTCGAGGAGCCTCCCGTCCCCGGCTGCGGAGGTGCAGAGGCGACACTGCCTTCAAATGGGGAAGACGGACCCTCCTCTGCCCTATCATCCTCCTGGAGAACGTGATAACTCCCGCTGCTGTCGTTCAGCTGAGGCGGGGAAGGCTGAACTGGGGGCCAAGGCCGACGACCCCCTCGAAGGGGGCGTCTCATCCATGGCTGTTCGGGCCGGGGTTTTGGGGCCGGAGGAGGCGGGCCCTCGTGCGCGACATGAGTATTATACACCGATTGGATAGGTATACCTGTTGGCTGGGGCTCGGCGGCCGGCGGTGGACTGGAAGTGGCGACCGGTACCGCCGGAGTCACCGCAGCTTGTGCCGCTGCATCGGCTGATTGCTGCACAATCAGTCGTCGCTGCGCCATTTGCCGCATTTCATCAGGGCTACTAAACGGTTTGATGAAAGGTGACTTTCCAGGCAGTGGACGTACGTGAGTTCGGGGTGCAGGTATCCATATCCTCCAGCTCAAAATCCGTTGGTATCTTGTAGCGGAGGTAGGCAGCAATGCGCCCAATATCATCAAACGGGTGAGATTATACAGCAAAATGGTGTATGCTGCCCGAGGGTGGCTCGACCGCCCGTCTGGTCCCCGCTGATTCAACCAGACCGAGCCCCTGACCGGGTGATGAACATTCTCGAGCGTGTACGCCCTCCCCTGAAAAGGCACTACGACATCCTGGTGCGCCTTGGCAATGGCTCGCGTAAAGAAATAGAAGTGGATTGAACGGGTAGAACGATTGTAGCTTATCGTCTTGGCCAATCCGAGGAAATGGTGAAGATCCGGCAAGCAGACCCGCAAGATTTCCGCCGATTCCAAAATCTTCTCCGTAATAGCGTGGGTCGTCCGGCGTCCAATTGGGATATCACGACCATGTCTAAGTTTTAATACCAACTGTCCCTCGACCTGCGCCTGAACAGTCCGACACAACCGAAGCCGCTCGTCGCTGTCGAAGACAGAATTGAGAAAATCAGGCAGCCGACGACAGGCAATAAGCCCTTCCGCAATCCCAATGATGATGCGCCATTCATCATCTGTACCCTCGCGCAGACGGTGAGTACCTGTCAAGTTAAGGCGCGTTGCGCAAATGGCTCGGAGCGTGGTCGTCGCTTCCTCCGAAAAATGTGCCGGATCGAACATAAAGTCATCGAACACGGTACGCTGCTTGCCTGTCGTACTGGCAGGTGCAGCAGCACTGCCTGTCTGCACGACTTGAGACCACAGCCGCGGGATTGGAGCCACAGCCCATTTCTGTCGGCTGGCCAGCTTGCGCAAGATTTCTTTGAACGCCCACTTCGTGACGAGGATCTCCTTACTGATCTGGTGGGCTAAACGGGTCCAGTCGACGTAGCGGCCGGATGTCACAACAAAACACTGCTTAAACAAATCCAGCAAACTCACCAGCTCGGTACTTGTGAGCTTGGGATACCGTTTGCGTTCGGCCGGCAACGCGTCGAAGCTGACTGGAAGGCGGGCAAATTCCAGCGCAAATAACTCCTGGATGGTCTGGCGCCAGACATCTAGGTACGGGGGCCCCGAAGAAGCCTTCATCGCCGCGGTAAGGGCCTCAAACATGTCGCGCGGATGAACCGGGGGCGTGAAAGCCTGCGAAGGCGACGAGGAGGACTCGGAATCCTCCCCCGAAGCGCGCCCGGTGGGTCCGTCCAGCCGCGGCGTTACTGCATCCGTCTTGCCGCTACGCAGCGGCTGGTCTGCCATGGTGAAGGAAGCATCCCCCGCCAAGCCTGACTCCATAGCCGCTGAGGAGGTCGGCAGCTGAGAGTCCGCGAGAGGAGAAGATGCGGCGTGCGCTGAAACCCCTGTCCCGTGAGCAGAAGATGCGGCGTGTACTGGAGCCCCTGTCCCGTGAGCAGCAGATGCGGTGTGTTCTTGCGCCCCTGCCCCGTTTGCAGAGGATGTGGGGCTACCAGCGGAGGGAGAAGGAGCCTTCTCCGGAGGCCCCGCGTCCTCCGGTAAGTCGAGGGCCGGGCTAGAGTTTCCCGGGTCGTCCGGCTGGCCCCTTGGCAAAGCCGCGTCCCCCCCCTGTCGGGAGGGGGGCATGGTGGCGGCTCCAGAGCCGTCGTTCGAGAAGAGCTGGCTAACGCCAGTTCGCGTCCTGTTTATACTCCCCCACCCAGCACTGCAGATTGAAGAGTGAGCCCGGACAGTTTATCTACAGATGGTGTGAGCAATCGGTCGCAGCGATGCATTCTTCAACCATGTGTGATCCGATTCAACGATGGGAAAAAAACTTCAAGCAGTGGGCTACCAAATGAGCGATGCTATCCCGTACTTTGATTTTTGCTATTCCGTACTATAAACACCGTCAAACGTTTTACGAACAGCTAATTAGCTTAAACGTTAAATTTTATCTGAATTATGCTAGATCTAGAAGGTCAGAGGTGCGGAGATTAAAGAGCTTCCATTGCCTGGATTTAGTGAATAGCTTCGCGGACGGATTGGACATCTCCCACTGGAAAATTGCCAATGTCCAAATGTATCTCCGAAGCACCACGTGTTGCTGACTCGTCTAGCTGAACCTGGTGTGACGAAACCTGCATCCGATAGTCTACCGAAGCTAGTGTTCCAGCACAAACGAGCTGCTACTTACTGGATGCAACTTTGATTGATATTGCAGCGATTCCAGTCAATGTGCTGGCGAACACCATCGTACAACTTGACTCGGTGTTGGATTGCGCTCATCCTGGCCATCATCTTCGGCCTTATTCTCGTCAACGCCGACCACACAACGTACCAAGGGCTGAATTTGGCCGTGGGTATTAATTTCATGACAACAACATAGCAAGGATTTGTGACGTACGTTGCTTGTCTACCCTCCAGCCTGCGGTAACAAGCCGTCTACTACCGCGAGTGCAACACGCAGACGTTCAACAATCTCTAACACATCCTTGGCATCACCTTCGTCGAGATTTCGTACGTCTTTGGCAGCAGTCTACTCATAACCATTGCCTGCTTCCCTCTCCTCGGCATCTGGTCCTTTAACACAGCTGTGCTCTACTAGCTCAACATCTCCTTCTCCGTGCTCATGCAGACGCTGTAGCTGGACCAGCTGCTCGTCTACTTGGTGTCCAGTGGCGAAGTCGTTGCCGTTGTGGGCGTCCTCATTAGCGTCATGTTCCTGCTTCTTGCTGGGTTCAACCCGCCTGCTGCTGCCGCCCGGACTGTAACCAATGGCTTTTTGACGTCACTTTACAGCGCTGTTCCCTCTCATTCCCCGTCTTGCTCGTGTTCGGCAACTGTCCTAAAGACCCGGCGTATGTTGAGGTCACGAAGGAGTACACCAGCGTGCGGTCGGAACCCGCGTGCTAACCCCTACGGAATGCACTATAAAGCTAGTGTAAAGGGTGACACACAGGGAACTAAATCCAGTTAATGGAAGCTCTTCAATCTCCGCACCCCTGACCTTCTAAATCTAGCATAGTACAGACAAATCTAACTTTTAAGCTAATTAGCTGTTCGTAAAAACGTTTGAGGGCGTTTGCAGTACGGAATAGCAAAAATTTAAGTACGGAATAGCCTTGCCCCTACCAAATGTCTCACATTTGTTTTGTTCTCAAGCGACCGGCGGGCAATGCGATAATAGGCATCGAGGCTTTTCAATGACTACACGAGTCACAGTCTCATGTCAAGTTGTAAAGTCAATAGCTATGACGTTTCAAGCATTTACACCAGTGGAGAACCCTCCCACATACTGTATGAGCATAGACTCTTCTTCGCCTTTAGGTTCTCTCCTCAAAGCACACAGTGAAAAGACTCATGCATGGCTTTGGATGTGCACATTTCGTAAGCATGTCTTTTGTGCTCTTTTTCTTGTGGTACTTGCGGATGGAGTTCTGTATGATGAAGTGTGACATGCATCTGCCGGTCTACTCGCAGCTTTAATCATTGACCAACTGTTTGACACGGTTCAACGGGTTGCAAAAACGATTGAATGATCACACGAGGTAAGAAAGTTTTTCGGTACGATATCGTATGAAATTGATAGTTTTGTCATGCTCAACGTGTCAATATATCAGCTCCGATGTGTGAGTACGTGAGCAATGACACATTTCACGGTTCGCATGGACGATGGCACTTCCGCATAATTCAATTGCATGTTACCATTATGCTTATGCATAATCACGAGTTACCTTCGTGCATGCATTGCCTCTCTAATCGCTGCAGCGCTGTTGTCATTTTGACTCGTTCTTTAAAGTTGTCGAAAGGTAATATTTTTTATTATGGTAGAGGCACTCAAAACTAGCATATAAAAGACGGAACGCTCACAGCAGTGTTAAAAGATGGCAGTTTGTAGATCTGATGCGTCTTGCACAGCGTGACGGCAGTCGACGATGCTGGAGAAAACCAAGACGCTTAGAAGGGCATTCTTCCCACGACAACACACAGGGCTCTTCATGTTATAGACCACTCTTACCAATTTGTTTGGTCTATTCCCAAATTCTGTCTCAACTTTATGGTGTGTACATATCTGATCTTGCTACAGGGCGTATTTATCATAAAAACATTTGTAGCGCCGACAGATCAATGCCATTATTGCTTGGTGAAATCCGTAATACTGGAGTCTGTAACTCGGTGGTACTGGGTGCTGATTGAGCTCGCAATATCGATGGGCCTCAGCTGAACAATTCTAAGCTGTCTTTTGGGCTTGAATTGAGTACTGCGGTCATACTGCGCCTCCGGCTAGAAGCCTTGTATTTATTGCAACAACAAGAATGCCATGACACTGCTGCTGGCATGAGAGCACATGAAAGCGATGAACATGCTTTGTAGTGCCTCTGCATATGACGAGAGCAGATTGAATACAACGTAGTGTGGTTTTGACTCGCCGTTCACTTCGTAAACTAAATATGGATAAGCTTGTTCTCTAGGTTATCGTATCTTTCTGCCCCCACCTCCGCGCCGCTTTCCTCCTCCTCGTCGGCCTCTGTAAGAGCGCTTTTCGGTTCACTCCACATTGAAAACGAGAGAGTAAATAATTTCCTCATTTTTATACTACGTGGCTCACTACATGAAGTGGCCCGATCTCATTTTAAGTATCACCGAGGGTATCGCCGTACACGTTCCACCAACTTCCAACATGCACTTGTCTTCGAGCTGAATCCCACCGTTGCTGCAAGGTGTATGATGAGTTTTCATCTCCATACAGTAAGGGAAAGTTGTACGTCAAGTTTCTTTATTCCGCCTATCCTCGTCTCGAGCAGAGGGGTGTTCCTGAAGCACTCCGACTATGTGTACCGTGTCTAGCGATCGAATTCACGTAGATTCGTAACAGCATTTTTGCAAGGTGGTATAATGCAAGATAAAATTACCCAGGCCTTAAACAACAATCAACATGAGGTTGGTGTACAATTGCTGTCCCCATATAAACCTGGCCGGCAAGAACCTTTAACTCACACAGTAATTATGAGGCGTCTTGTCACTAAAAAATACTGTGCGATGTCTTTTGTTGCGAGTCCGAAGGGTGGAGCTATTCGTGACTGTGTCTCATGGTGAATACCAAACTTTTTAAATCATACTTATCCGTCTGTCAGTCTGTAAAAACGCAATGTACCATACACATCGTATCAAGTGCGATCTCGCCTTTCACGGCCTTCAACGTGGATAACGCCGGGTTTACCTTACACGTCAGATTGAGTGCATTTAGACTTACACCGTCTGTAACGGGGTGAATCGTTACATAACAATTTATAAGAAATTGTTAATAGAATATAACTATAAGAGTTATATTCTCAGAATATTGTCATAAGGACAATATTCTGTAGCACTTCCAAGTAGTTCCTAATTGGTTGATATAGGCCATTATATCAACCAACGAAGACGCGCCACGACAGACGCACGCAATGAGTGGTGAGCAGATAACTGATTTACACATTTGTATTTAGACATAGTTAGATGAAGATAAATAGTGATTTATTGCAGACATTAACTATTATAAATACAGTTCTACTTTTACTCTAACCGAGTACTCGCTTCTTCTTACCGTCTTCCTCTGCACGTACGAGTGTACGTGAAGTTACGAGGCACCGCCTTATTCTGTTATCAGAATAAGTAGCTTGTACTGTCACCAGTACAAGCTTCAGGGTGCCCCGTTACACCTGGTAGCACTTCGTAGTCCGTCCAAGGACCGCGTTCACATCCAACATGAATATGTTGGATGATGAAAATGACCAAAGCTTTCACGCTACGCGTGACGGCTACTCCCATTTGAGCGATGTCGAATGGGATGCGGTTGAACGAATGGGTTCGACCATGGGCATCCATGCTGTTAGCGTCATGCTAGAGGCTCTCAATAGAGACGCCCAACATGCTACTATCGCCAAGTTCATCCAAAATGAACTTGACGCTGAACGCGAGAAAGTAGCCTTGCTTCACCAACAAGGTTCTCAACAAGCAGAGTTGTTGAGAGAACAAGGTGCTCAACAGTTTGAACTGTTGAGACAGCAGCAGGCTGCTGCTGGCGGGTCGATGCACTCGCGTCGGCCCGAGACTTTGAAGATTGACATCTCAAAGTATAGAGGGGTCGAAGAAGACTCCCTCTTGAGATGGTTCGTCGAATTGGATGACGCCATAAGGGCGCGTCGCATCGACGACGGGGATATGCAAGTTGCATTTGCCCAGTCAAATCTGGCAGGACGTGCCAAGACTTGGGCACTGGGGCTCAAGCTGCACGACCCATATGCGTTTGGGTCGTTGGAAGTCTTCAAGTCGCGGCTCAGACAAACGTTTGAACCGCCTAGAGCTGAGTTCAGGGCTCGAACCGAACTCTTGAAGCTCAAGCAGGGTAAGCGTGATGTGCACGCTTACGCTCAACATATACGACATCTTACGAGTTGTATAAGTTCCAATCCAGTGGATGAACACACGTTGGTTTCGGTGTTCATGCAGGGTCTTGCGGATGGTCCCGTCAAGACTCACCTGTTCCGGCTTGAACTAGATTCACTAGAACAAGCCATTTCCATTGCGGAGCAGGAAGACTTCAGTCTGAGACAGGCTCGCGCCAGCTCGACATCATATCGTCAACCGAGACGATATGACAACGGAGGTCCAGAGCCGATGGAACTCTGTTATGTAGAGAGTGAGAAGGTTCGCTCTACAGGCTACAAGAAGTTGCAGAGATGCAACAGATGTCAAAAGACAGGACACTACGCTTACGAGTGTAGTGCCCCTCGTCCAGTGTCTCGCGACACTGGGCGTAGTGACCGTCCACCCATGAGAAAGGGGCAGGGACGAGGGTCCGCAGTTGGTGCAAAGACGCAACAACGGGATGGACCGTCAAAAAACGGACAGGATCAGTAGGTGCGGAGCACCCTACTGATCCAGCAACGTCAAGAGAATTTGTAGGCCTCTTGATGAAGGTTGCTCCCAACACACAGACGTTGTGCGTTGCTGCTCTAGGTAATGAGATCTCACTCATTACCTTGAAACTCGAAGTGACGAATAAGTTGTCCCTTCGAGCTCTAGTCGATTGTGGGGCGTCTAACAATTTTGTGCGACGCCAATCGCTAGAAGATGGTCACTTTAAATTCAGTGAATGTGACACACCTCCTACGAGGATGACGGTTCGTCTTGCGACAGGCGCATCCGTAACCGTCATGAAGCGTATAGTGAAGATTCGCTATACGCTAGAAGATACCCAATATGACGATGACTTTATCGTATTGGATTTGGATGACAAATTTGATGTCATCCTTGGAATACCGTGGCTCAGAAGGTACGAACCACGGGTAAACTGGCAACATCGGACAGTAACGATGCCTGCCGCTTGTTCATCAGATGGCCATCTGATGAACGTTTTGGAGACGTCCACAAGCGTGTGGATGTACTACGAGTGAGTGCGATGGCCTCACTTGTGGTACGGTCGTTAGTACGACTGCACAAAACCTTAGTGTACCAAACGGTTACACTTCGGAGCAAAGTTCCGGCGGCTGTGAGGAAACACAGGCTGCGCCGAAGGTCCACCACTCGAATAAGTCGGGTGGACTGGGACAAAGATGTATCCCTAGAGGGGAACATCTAGAAGAGAAACAATCGATCGCTCAGGTTAAGCGAAACGATAATCCTAGATCGACTGGAGAGTCTTTCGTAGAGGATCTCGCTGTGGTTGCGCAACCCCAGCTAGAGGAAGTAAAGGGAATAAGTCCCAAGATTACAAATACGGCGGAAATAAGTTCCCCGAAACCCGCGGGAATAAGTCCCCGGGAAGACGAAGGAATAAGTCCTTCGAAGCCTGAGGGAATAAGTCCCCAGGAAATGACAGAGACATTGAATGTCATAGTCAATAACGGATCATGTGTAGGCGCTTATACACTTGATCTGATTGCGCCTCCGAAGTTAACTTCGGAGATCACTCAGTTGCCAACGCTCGAACATAAAAGGTTCTTGCGTGATCTGCGTAGTGGCAAAGTCAAGCAGATCTGCATACTCGTCGCTGACGACGAGTGTGTAACCGACATAAGGTCAGCAACAGTGTTTACTGAGAACGAGAGAGTTCTCAGTAGTTCATCTATGGACGAGAGTGTCCTAGATGAAAAGACACGAATTGAGCGATATGAGTCCCAATCATGGGAATCGCTCAAGGAAAACCCTCTCTATGAGGATTTGGTTGAATTCAAGGATGTATTCCCTGAAACTGTTCCGTGCGAATTACCGAAGGATAAAGGTATTCGACACGAAGTCGAGCTTAAACCAGGCTCGAAGTACTGTGTCATGAAGCAGTGGCCACTGCCTCGTGAACAAGTACTTGCGATCGACAAGTTCTTTGCCGATCGTTTAGCAGCGGGCCATGTGAGGGAATCAACTTCCCCACATAGCTCTCCGACCTTCTGTGTGCGAAAAGCAACAGGAGGGTGGCGGATAGTGCACGCGTTTAACAAATTGAACGCTGCAACGGTACCGGCTCAGACGCCGATACCGAGGAAGGACGTAATCATTGATGGTATGTCAAAGAGTACCATCTTTTCGTCCATGGATTTGATGGATGGCTTCTATCAAATCCTAATGCGGGAACGGGATATACCCTATACCGCAGTTAGCACGCCTAGTGGCATGCTCTGGGAATGGCTAGTAATGCCACAAGGGCTCAGTAATGCCCCTGCCACGTTCAACAGGTGTGTATCACATCTGTTGAGGCCAGTACGAGAATTCGCGCCGAGTTATTTCGATGACGTATTCATCCATAGTCGAGCTATGGATGGAAAATCGGACGTTGAGGTTCACAGGTACCACGTCCGACAAGTTCTTACAATCATGCGAAAGCATCAATTGTATGCAAACCTCAAGAAGTGTATATTTGCAGCAAGCGAAATACCACTTCTTGGGTGCATCGTTAGTAAGAACGGTGTACGTCCTGATCCCGAAAAGATCAAGGCGATCACCGACTGGCCTGTGCCGGTCGATGTCAAAGGTCTTCGAAAATTCCTTGGGCTAGCGGCGTATTTGCATAAGTATTCACGCAATTACGCCGAGATGACTGTGCACCTCTCTCGTTTGTTGAAAAAGAACGAGAGGTGGTTATGGAACGCTGAATGTCAACGCTCCTTTGAGGGTATCAAGCAGAGCTTGATACAATCCCCAGTCCTAGCAATAGCCGATCAGGACAGGCCATTTCATGTGGTCTGTGATGCCAGCGATTTTGCAATCGGCTGTGCATTAATGCAGTACGATCTTGAAGGCGTTGAACGCGTCGTCTGCTATCAGTCGCGTCAGCTGCAACCAGCTGAGCGGAACTATCCAGTACATGACAAGGAACTCCTTGCCATGAAGTATGCACTAGCGAAGTTCAGAGTCTATCTATTAGGAGATAGACCCTTCGTTGTTTACACTGACCATGCGTCCTTACGCACGGCAGTGAACAGCCCGCACCTTTCACAACGAATGGCGCGGTGGTTGTCATTCTTTGCGGAATACAACTTTACGGTCGAGTACAAACCAGGACGACTTAATGTCGTCGCTGATGCACTCTCACGTCGTCCCGACTTTGAAACAGTCGCGAAACCCAACAGCGAGACAGTCACTGTTGCGGTTATGACGTCCTCAGTCCCATCTACAATGTTGTATGATGATGTGAGGCGGGCATACGCCCAAGATGGTGAGATAGTGAAGTTGTTGTCACATCTCTCCCAACCATCCCGAGAATCGTTGAAACGATTGTCGCCTGCGTATCGATCTGCATCAGATCGATACACTACTCGTAACGGTTTACTGTATTATACAGCCGTTTCTGGTGACACACCACGTGTTGTCATTCCAGATGATACTGATCTGCGTTTGCGGATCATGTTCGAGTATCACGATGCTCCTATAGGAGGACATCGTGGCCGAGAGAAAACATATCTCACGGTAAGTCGAGACTTTTACTGGCCCCGCCAGTATCAGTTTGTGCGAAAGTATGTTCGCGCATGCGAAGTCTGCCAACGAGTGAAGTCAAGTCCTTCACTGCGTGCACCTTTACAGCCTCTACCGGTTCCGGCTGAGTGCTGGGAATCCATCTCAATGGATTTCGTCTTCGGGTTACCCAAAGACGCACGCGGGAATACGGGTATTCTCGTATTTGTTGACAGATTCAGCAAAATGGTACACCTTGTGGCTGTACCAGAGACAATCACGGCAAGTGGCTGTGCTTGTGTCTTTATTGACACCATCTTCCGACTTCATGGGTTGCCCCGTGAACTCGTATCAGACAGAGATCCACGATTCACTGCTGATTTCTGGCGTTCCGTGTTCAAATCACTCGGAACGCGCTTGAAGATGTCAACATCTGATCATCCAGAGTCAGATGGTCAGACGGAACGTGCCAATCGTGTCCTTGAAGAGATACTTCGAGGATACGTACACTCCTTTAAGAGTTGGAGTGAGTTTTTGCCAATGGTAGAGTTTGCCATCAACAACTCGGTGCATGCGTCCACGACACATACACCGTTTTACGTGAATGGCTTGCGCCATCCGCGTGTACCCACCTTACTAGAGTGTAACTCTGGTTCAAGGGGGGGAGGGACTCGCGCGAGCAAAAACCGATTTGTTTCACGCTCATCACGCTCTGACGAAGAAGTCATTGCGTTTGATGCCGATATCGATAACATCGATATCGAAGAATATGATGCCAGTGAGAGTGCGGAAGCCCTCACTGAAGACAATGATCCCAGCGAGAGTGCGGAAGCCCTCACTGAAGAAAAGGTTGTTGTTGCTGCAGTGCGCTCACAGCACACTGAAGCTAACGAGTCATCAGATGAGTTCATACTGGCTCGTGAAACGGTAGTCCGTTTTGTGCAAGACTCCATCGCCGAAGCGGTGGATAAGCAAAAGCAAAACGCTGACAAGAATGGAAGGGCAAACACTCTTATATTTAATAAAGGTGACTTAGTCCTACTGTCTACGGTTAATCTACCAAAGCATGTAGTGACTAACTTGGGTAGCAGTAAACTACTACCCAAGTACATTGGCCCATTTCGTGTATTGCACCGCCTAGGCAATGCATACACGATCGAGTTACCACGTAAGATGCGAACGCATCCCACGTTTTACGTTGGTCGGCTTAAGCCGTACCATCAGTACGCTGCTTCTTCCGATGAAGAACGCCCTTGCGCTCAAGCATCTCGCAGAGAGCCTTGTGCTCCCGATGGTGGGCATCAACAAGGGTCTGAAGAGCAGCTATCTGATCCCGAGACCGATCAACAATCCCACGAGCTACCCTTAGCTCGTCACGAAGAGATGTCAGAGCTCTCTCGTTCTCAAGCTGAGCAAAGGCAAACTCAGCTCGATGCTTCGAGGCAGTGTCCACCATCTGGAGACGCCTATTCCGCTCATGCTCGAGATCGTCGCGTAACCCTTGCGTTACGCGATCAAAGAAGCTCTCGGGAACACACCGATCCACATGATCGTGTGGAGAGCGTCTTTCCTCCTCCTCCACCTCCATTAGAGGACTCTCGCGGTGGCCAGCGCTATCTAGTTGAGCAGCTGTTGAACCACCGCGACGTGAACGGACGTCGGACGAGTTACCTCGTCCGGTGGCGCGGCTATCCCCCGTCCTGGGATTCTTGGGAGCCCCGCTCCCAATTGATGGTTGACGTACTGGGTCTGGTCGAGCAGTACGACGCGGCACATCCTGTGCCGCAGAAGGACCGCCGGAGAAAGTCTTCCCGGCACGGTCGTAAAGGGATTTCAGGTTGTCAATCCCTTCGTACATCTCAGTAGAGACACGTACGCGCCACCACGGGCTGGTAAGGAGGTAAGCCTCCTTAGGTGCTCGTGCAGAGTTGTTCACACAACATGGGCACGAGTCTCCCCAAGAGAGGCAGGGTAATCCTTTCTCCCTTGACAGACGATGCAGCTTGTAGCGTGCACCTGTCGGGGTTCGCTTTTCAAACTTATCACGAGCTTTGATAAGTTTGTCGTTCCAAGCGTCACGACCTACATCCTCGAGGTTATGGATGTAGGCGTTCCACGCCTGAAGTAGTGAGGGACCATCACGTTTGTGATTCCCACTGTACCATCGATGTCTGAAGAAAGCATCGATGAAGAACTCATGTTCAGCGCGATAGTCTTTCGCGCTGGGGTCAAGGTGATGGATCCTTGACGAATCGAACAATCGTGTTCGATAACGATCACTCGTCGTCGCCGACAAGTGATCCATGACAGATTTTGGAGGCATCCATGCCTTCTTTTCTGGAGCGAGACGCAACACATTGCGGTCCCGCTCTTCCTGCGACGTGCCGACAGAAGTACTGGCACCTCGCTGTGAAGTGGTGTCCATTGGAGAACCGACACCACTATTAGCGCCCGAGTCTCGCGACCTCGAGCGCCTTCGCTTCGGCGATGGTTCATCTGACTCATCAGATGAACCAAAGATGCTGCGACGCAAAGCATCGTCCATGCCACGCTTGGCAGGCGGCTTGGATTCAATTGCCGTCGATACGGATCCGTCATCCGTATCAGGAGAGTACGAGACACCGAGCTCGTACTCTGTGAAGACACGAGTGTCTTCATGACCAGCGCCTGCGTCACCAAGTGACACAGGCTGAGTCGCTTCAGCAACCGATGGGACATCAGTTGCTGTGGTTTCTGCTTCGGCGTCCGCACAGAGACGTGCAGACGCGCTCTCGGCGGCCTTGCTCGCGCATCGCATGGGCTTGTTTACCATGCGATGAGATGTTGGAAAGTGGACGCGGACCAACAAGTGCAAACCCCGTCCCAAATGATTTGGGACGAGTATCCATTTAGTCAATCAGTCACTAAAGTGACTGATGGTTAAGGGGGGGTGATGTAACGGGGTGAATCGTTACATAACAATATATAAGAAATTGTTAATAGAATATAACTATAAGAGTTGTATTCTCAAAATATTGTCATAAGGACAAATATTCTGTAGCACTTACGAGTAGTTCCTAATTGGTTGATGTAGGCCATTATATCAACCAACGAAGACGCGCCACGACAGACGCACGCAATAAGTGGTGAGCAGATAACTGATTTACACATTTGTGTTTAGACATAGTTAGATGAAGATAAATAGTGATTTATTGCAGACATTAACTATTATAAATTCAGTTCTACTTTTTACTCTAACCAAGTACTCGCTTCTTCTTACCGTCTTCCTCTGCACGGACCAGTGTACGTGAAGTTACGAGGCACCGCCTTATTCTGTTATCAGAATAAGTAGCTTGTACTGTCACCAGTACAAGCTTCAGGGTGCCCCGTTACACCGTCTTTGTATATGAGTAACGGCAGTTCTACCTTATACGCCCCGATGAGTGCGATCTTGTCTTGCACTTGTTGCGTCTGTGAGTACCGCTCGGTACATCTCACACATCGTACTACGTGCGACGTAGCCTGTCGCCTCCTTCACATATCTCGGCAAAAAAAACGCTCGGTGTACCTTAAATGTCAAAACTAAGTCCGATTCAGCGTGTACTTTCTCTTCATTGGTAATACGCGTAATTGCGAGCCCGAAGGTGAAGCTATCAGTGGCTCAGCGCAAGGAATGTTTATATACAGAGCTTGTTTTAATTCTTCGAACTGGATTAGCTATGTTAAACGGCGAGCTCCAGAGCTTGGTCTTCAGTCTAATACAGAAAGTACATAGACAAGGTCTGTAAATGAGCCATCAGGTTGCGCTCATGAGTTTTAAAGAGGTCACACAATACATTAAAGTCATAATGCCCTTAAAAGTATCAGGGTGACCCTATAAAATTGATATCGGTAATATCGTACCTGATCGGTTTCGGTGCTAGAGCCGTACTACGTACGACACACTTCGTGGCTGATTGGCCTGTCATGCACAAAAAAAATCGGCATATGATAATTTTATTCAGACCCTCTCTGCTAACTATTTATCCTGATGGAGACAATCCACTCTGAGTTATTTACGACATAAATTCCAAAATTGTAGTGGCGTCATCGATATACTGCAGCACACTCAAGTGATAAAGGATAAAAAAGGGAAACCCTCAACCTGTACCACCCACCCCATTTCCGTCCCGAGTTAAAAACTCCCCAAAACTAGAAGAGCATGAGCCTTTTATGACGAAGAGACCACCAAACAGGTCATCATCTTTCGTTTCTACACCTAGTTCAAGTCGTACCCAAGGTTAGAGACACGTAACATTCCTGGTCTTTTGCCGGGTTTGGTATTGGACGCATCAGGTGAAATCGGACACTCGGGTCAATTCACTCAGAATTGAACACGGGGACATCGCGTGTGCTGGACCTTGTGCGCACGAATGTGATGGGACCAACGAAGACAGTCCCCAAGGGTGGTGCTCAGTATGTTTTGACTTTTGTGGAAGGTTACTTTCACCATGTGGTTTCGCAGTTTACTACCACAAGAGGCGATGCTTTAGCTAAGCTAAGAGAACATAAGACGCTCTTTAAAAAACAGTGGGGTAGGTGATTAAAGTGTCTGCGAGCAGACGAAGTAACCGAGTTATTGAAAAAGATTGTCGGAGATATACACAAGTAGGGGCACAATTCATCAGCGTAATATTCCGAACATTCCCCAGTAGAAATGGAATAGATGAAAGGATAAATTGCATAATTATGGAGAAGGTATGCAGCAAGACTCACTACAAATGCATGACTATTTAAGGGTGGGTAGAAGCAGTAAATAAAGCGGGTTATCTCATTAAGCGACCCATTAACATGGTAAACTAAAACTTTACACTGTACGAGTATACTTTCAAAAAAAAACCGGAGCCAGGACACTTGCGTGTGTTTGGGTTACGCTCACGTGGAATGCGTAAATAGGACGAAGCTTGACCCTAAGAGCTTTCGGTGCGTAGTTCTCGGTTGTCCAGACAATAAAAAGGTTTATCACATACAATGACTTGGACCGGTCCAAGATCTAGGTGGTACGATCGGTACAGCTTGACAAGCGTAAAGTAGACGGCATTTTACGACACTTATCAAACACAAAAGATAAGGATAACCTAAGTTATAAGGGATGGTGACGATGCGAGTGGAATTGAAAGCTTATAGTCCGAAGTGACCTGTAACGGAGGATCCCATGGTAGGCGTCGATTTTCGTGCTTAAGGCGTAGAGGTGAATGATGCTATGCATGATGAATCAAAAATGATAACCCAGTTGCTTTCGAATTACCCCTACATCAGCAACAGGTACTGACCTTGTACCGTATTATCCGCCTTTACAAGTTATTGATGAAGACGAAATAGCGTTTTGCTAGGAACGAGGACGGACTAGATGATCAAGGAAGCATGTGTTTTGTTCTACATTACGGTCCAGACTGTAAAGCAAAAGAGAACGAGAATGTTTTAATGAAGATGCGACAAAGTAAAACGCACAAACTTCGATTAAGATGAAATCATCGCGTTTCTTTGTTTGCGTATTCTGCTGGCATCGGCAAATCGGACTATGCACCAACTACATACCGTTGAGCCATCAGCAGCAGTACATCTCCGTAATGGGTGAAGGTGATAAGTGCAAAACTCAATTTGTCATCCAAAGAACGACTGATGGACGCTTATACGTAAAGATTGATTTCCGACCAATCGTATGCAGATGTGTGTTTGCGAAGAAGCGCAACAAGCGCGGACAAGTTGTGCGCTGCAAAGCTCGACTATTTGCGAAGGTCTTCAAGCAGATGTTTGGTGAGACTTCTATGAGACGTATTTAATTGCGTAGGAAATGACCTCAATCTGGGCAATGCCAGCTGAAAATTATGCAAAGACTTGCCAGGACAACTGCAGGCAGCTACGGTATTTTTGAGTAGCGATTAACATGGAATGTCCCGGAGGCATAGCTAACACCGAAAAAATAATGTACTTAACTGTCCCGAGCATAACAAATGTGTGGAATAAGACCCTTCACACACTACTTAGTTTTACATGATTCGAAGTAGTGGAGCGGATCAATGTGTATATGTCAACGTTTGAGAAGAAACTACGTCTAAGTGTGCCGATATGTTGACGAGATAATCATTGCTGACATAACCAACAAATGCATTCAATAGGTGAAGGCAGTACTCCAGTAATCCTTCAGCATGAATAAGTTGAGCAAGGCGAATTCATTCTTAGTAAGGATATTGACCGTGACTACAACGGCAACCCGCTTAAGATTCGATGTTTTTTTAAAACTGACGACGTTGTAAAAAAGGTGTTACTAGCAAAGATCAAAGGTCTTCGTCAACCCATGCGGAACAGGTCATAGCTGTCGTGATTACCTTATCTGTAAGATAAAATAAGATACATGAAAGTGCGTTTGAAGAAGTAAATAATGTTAATAGGGTGTTTACTATACATCACAATATGAACGCGCCCTGTTAAGTTTATTAAATAATCCAGGTCAGCAACATTTGAAGGCTAGTTTTTCGTGTTTTTTGCGATTTAAAGTGAATACGTTACTATTAGAAAACCCTAGGACGGCAGCTCTAGCGAGGCGCAAGCTACAGCATACACGGATGCGGACCTAGAAAACAACATCGATGATTGTAGCTTAGTATCAGCGACAACGAATATTGGTAACACACCAGTAGTGTTTAAGTCTAAGTATTAACGCACGGTATTTAAAATAGCAAAAGAGGATTCATGGCTCTGATCTTTTTTACGCCAAGTTAATGAAGGTTCGTGCGTTGCTCAAGGCTCTTAATCTCGAGCAAGTGGCAGCATTGCGGGTCTGGGATGATAAAAAAGCCGCTATTGGACTTGCCACCGATGCAGGTAGCATTGGCAGGCCTATTACAGTGACATTCATCATTAGTTTATTCACAATAATGTAGTTGAGACGTTAGTATGCTATAGTACATCTCAAAGGTGTACCAATTGACACATTTGTTCAAGAAGGCAATTGGGACCAAACGACTCGAATACAGGCTGCAGTTCAGTGGTGCCGGACCTAATCGCATCTAGCAAAAGCGGTAAGCGGAAGTGTTGAGATGACACCGCTATTGCGTATGTGAACCAAGGTATTTTTACCATCAACGCAGGTTTTTTTCGTACCGGTTGTCGAAGAAGCGCCCGATAATGCAAGCGGCAACCGATATGCATATGTAGATGTTAAACACTCACGACTAGGCAATTATTAATGCGAGACGCAGAAACTATAAATACGTAGTCGTAAGAATTCAGTTGGCATCGACTAGAAATCATAGATTGTGACCTATAGAGCTAAATCAATTCACCTTGCATATTTCTTTTCTGGCCAACGTCTTTCATACTAAAGCTCTCTATCAAATCCACAAATCAAAAACATAATAGATGTTTGTCGATTAAATTTATGTGCCCTACACTGCCCACTCGCATAGTGTGCTCTACTCTTTAACATTACGCTCCGAGCTTCATTTTTGTCGGCCACTTGGACGCTTCTTCTGTGTTCTCTAAAAATATCGTCATGTTCCATGACAGCCAATTTTCAATGAAGTCATAATGTACAAACTTTATAAATTGAAGGTTGTTGCGATGCTCTCACAGAAATTAATTCATTTCAAAATGCCGCGCTCTTTTCTTCATCTCATACAAACTGAAAAATTGGATTTATCTGCAATTATCGCAAAAAAAATAGCTACATAAATTACCCATTCCAGATTGTCGGATTTTAGTTGAGCAATTGTCATTCGATCAAAGATACGATTTTTTTGTTAGACTGGCAGCCTCTTGAAATTGTTTCTATGCATTTCATTGTTTATAGGCTACTACATCGCTGCATTAGATGCGACGGCTTGGGCAAGACGGCCGCTCTATAAAAATAATTTGGTTTAACCTTAACTTTTTGCGTTTGTTCACCTTTGTCTTTATCTGTTGTCATGACCAAGCTTTCCGGCAGTGCTGGGTCTTTTATGTTTTACCAGAGTAATTTGCAGATTCACTTAGGTGTTTTGCTCGTTAATAGAAGAAAATTCATGGCTTTACACAATGTACATAAGCTGACGCGAGGTGGAGTAAGGATCGTGAAGTTGGTAATGACTCTCAAATTAAACCTAATCTTCCTGACGATTCACAAGCTTTAGCGGAGTCAATTTGTTGAGTTTGTATGAGGGCACGGACCATATTCATATCACAAGGCTCATAATATCAGCTTTTTCACGAAATAAACGATCAGTCGTTTCATCTACCACGATGCGTTCCGGAATAGATCTCTGATCAAGACATGATTGTAGCTCACCCAAGCAAAATACTAGACTTTTCAATAGAATATGCCATCTTTTCCAGAACCGAATAATATCCGAAACATGAACAACTACCGCCGGATGACGGACGGGCCATCAGGTTACAAAAACCATCAATCTTACATGTAATGATGTACAAGCACATAAACAGAAGAATTCGCCATCATTAGGTGATTCCGGTACAAAAGGTAAATGTAACAGAATAAAGAACAGCAATTAATGAGCAAGAATTCTCTTAACGAGTTTCCACTTCAATGAGAACAGCCAAACATTGAAGAGTCTCTTGGTTGAAAACATTTATGGCTGCATGAGAAGATAGCAGCAGGCCATTATATACTATTCGATTTTTGCTTTACACATAACAACAAAAGTCCGGTACAAACGAGCCTTACGGTAAACCTTTCGTCCTATAAGTAAGTGCACCATACAATTAGGGCGCGGTAATAAGTCTTCACTTTTGCTTACGAGCCTTCACCTCGTACAAAACCTGTAATAGGATATGAAGGCCATTTGTAAATGGTCGGTGGATTACTCATCGTTTGTGCTGCTCAACCTCTCGCTACGTTCCAGTTAAACCACGCAACCAATATCTGTAAATGCCTGTCATGGATAGCTCTGAGATTTAATGGGAGATTTTTGGAGCAATATCTAATGTGTGGTTGATTGGAGTTATATTTAGTCAGCCAAAATAATTCTTATATTATATATATACACTGAATCCTCAACTTGACGGCTGTATGCGGTCTATCGATGCGTGAAGTTTACACTTGCCAGTACTTACAATACAGCAATCTAAAAGAGATACTTTACGCGAATAAAAACCATTTTATAATCACAACAATACAATTTGGCCATCGAGAGGCTGATATGATGTAACGGGTTTTTTACTGTCCGAGGTAAATTTTCGTTTGAGAAACATGAAGGCACATCAGCTGCTCCCTACGTTTAATGTAAAAACGTATGCTTGAAATCAATCATGTAGACAAGTAAAAAAAATTGGTAAGTATTGGCCAGAATGCAGCTAGATGGGAGTAACAGTGCAGAACATTATCCAAAGAATGACTCGTATAATAATTCTAACTTAGCTCCTCCGATGGCGCAATGTTTTAGAAAAATTACGATAATCTAAAGAATGTCCAGTTGGAAGCTTATTGGATAGAAGGGACAAATGAAATCTAGCGCTCATTTTTTGTTAGATGTAGCCACTTCTTTTATTTAATATGTTCGTCCTATCTAATGCCAGCCCAGTAAAATAACTGAATCCATTTAGGCGAAGCCAAAAGCAATCTTACTGACTTAAGAGGAAAATAACTTATAATAAATAACGTGCATCAGTGGCGCTACCTCATCACTTGCAGTCATCCCTTATAATTATCGATTCTTCTACCGATGCCTCTCGTCTCAAATACTAATACGAGCCATTGCATTCCTAGTAATTTTTTAGAGTGTCCAATCGACGGTGTACGTCCTCACCTAGTCGGCATTTATGATAGTCTTCAAAATTTTCTCTCGAATAGAAGGTGAGCGCATGAAGACATGCTCATCAAAAATTAGCGGAAATAACGAATCGCATATTAACGAGGTCAGACACGTTTCGGATGTCACTGGGAACTCGTCAGTTACTTCGTCAGGTTATATTTGAGAACTGAAACGGCCTCAATTTTTTTTAGATCTACTACATTAATTAGATTATCGACAACCTGATAACACAACCCTTGTTTCCTAGCTTAGGTTGAAGCCCCGGCGAAAATCAAGTTCTACTTGCACTTTCCATCAGTGCTTGTAGCGTACTTTGTATGCCACATTGCTTGTCAGCAGAGATCTCTACTTGGTTGCCCACCACCAAATTTTAGTAGCTCTGATATTATTATTCGACAAAATCTGAAGGGAAATGCTAAATTTACACCCCTTTTCCTTGGATTCACACCCTTCCTTCAAAATCTTATATACAAATTCCCGATTCGTTTAAAGATCTGTTTTTTGACAAAGGTATTACTCGATAATATAGGCCATTAATTGTCAAGTGATACGTAAGAAATACCAAAGATACTACTCACGTTTGTGGTCTAGCTCCTCCAGCGTTTACTGATAGGGCACCACGCAAAAACATGCTTCCTCCTCCCGAGGTTGAGTATGCCAGTCGGGAGCAACTTATAGATACTGTGCAGACCTTTGCACGTGGTTAAGGCTATGCTGTTACTATTAAAAGTTCGATTGCAGGAAAGCGTGTCTACCCTAAATGTGATTTCTCAATAGGTTGAGGGGAGAAAACTGACATGCTGTCTGTAAAAGCATGATATAATGTCTGTAAGTAGTCAGGGGGGACAAAGCAAAGCGTGCTGTACTCAAATCCGAGCCGAGGCTCCTACGGATCTGCCCGTCACCTAATGCAATTCCGTGTGAGCATTTACTTCCACCAGTTTACCCTGCTCACGGTAAAAGACAATTACGGGCTTCGTCTGCTTGTAAAAATCCTCCAGACGCAAGCCACGCGTGGCTTCATTGTCGTCCTTGCGCTGAAATAACGGCTCGCCCGTAATGTCAACCTTACCGTCCACATTCGCCGGAGCAAACTTGGCATGGTTACTGTGGCCACAAGCCAAGTGCACGCGTTGACCTGCAATGCGTTCAACCAGCACTTTGTCCGGCACGTTAAATATCACCACAGCATCCACCGAGGTGTTTTTCCTTGTCAACATCACGTCGAGCTGCACAGCACCACATACAAAAAGAGGGAACTATGGTCAGCCGCTGCGTTGCAATTTGGACACTCGTCTATATCTCCTCTTGTTCGCACCTTTTTGGCCTGCACGACCGTTCGCGGAAAGTCGTCAAGAATAAATCCAAGACGGTCTTCCGAACTCTTGATGGCGTCCTTAATGATACCGACGACAATCTCGTCGGTCACAAGTGCGCCCGACTCCATTGCAGCTATGACCTGTTTGCCTATGTCGGTGCCAGCAGCTACAGCAGCGCGCAAGATGTCGCCCGTAGCCGAGTGTCAGAAAAAGTACTCGTCATTGTCCAACGGCGATTGCGCACCTTGTACATACAAGATTTTGAAGGAAGGGTGTGAATCTAAGAGAAATTGGGTATGACTTTAGCAGTTTTCAATCTGAAATACATGTAGATTCATTAGTACCTCTTGGTGCAGAGTCTTTGTACAATAAAACCCGTCTACGGGGAGCTCAGCTCCACCTTAAATTTTATTTAAGGTTGAAAATGGCTTGTGAATTAACGATCCCAATATTACCACTGATTGAACGTAGTCTTGTTCGGTGCCCCAGTTTGCGTCTCAAGGCTTTTTTAATTAATTCCTGCCATATGTACTGCCGCAGTTATTACCTATGTCTTGTTTTTTTTGAGTAAAGGAGAGCGCGTTTAAAGCCTCACAATTCTTCTCGGGACCTTCAAGAATCTTGACAGCCGCGTGTCCATGTGAGTTACATCCAAGATGTGCAGGTTCGGTATACACTAATCATCCGATCTATTGTCTTACTGATGATATATCATACTCTGGAGATGCTTTCTCCGTCGGCAGCTACATCTTTGCCAGCTTTTCATAGACTTAAAGGAATGATCACAATTGTGTCACTATAAAAGCTAAACTAACTCCCGACATCATTACTGTATTGTGTCTGCCTAACTATCAGCAAGCCTGCGTTTCAGCCATGATCAATTGTACCTAATGAAAATACGAACATCTAACCTTTTCTTCTTTTCAATCAAGTTTTTGCATTAATATGACCTCGTTTATCTCTCTGTAGCTTCAATTTAGCAATGATTTTATTTTCTACACACAAAAAGATACTCATCTTCATAACTTCTAAGCCCTAAATAATGACATACGGGTCTACCTACAAATACAAAATTCTATTTGTCATTAGAAATTCATTAAATATTCGTTTGCTCGCGCTGTAGCTTGCTTTATGCCGTGTACAGCCTCGCCAAATTTGCTTTTATAGTCTCCGCATTGGTGATGACATAATTTACTTCAATGCATCCATACTCTTAAAAAATATTTGTTAAAACGACTTTTCCGCTTGTGCTGCTCTTTGAAGTAGCCGCATTCAACAATTACGCATAAATCAACCTGATAGAGTTGATGTTGGCAAAGGGTAGGTAGATCTCAAAGAAAATGACATCGAAGTTTTGTGTAAAGCCTTTTACTCCCCAAGGGTAATTTTACTGCACAACATGGCCTTAATCAACTTGGCGTTTCTCAGTTCTTGGTATACGTTCATCGAAACCACATAGATCTGGCTTCAGCCAGCCATTATAAAAATTAACGCAAATGTCATGATCTGCATTTACATTTAACTCGATTTTGATTGCCTCAATTTATTTTTGTTAAACTTTTTGTTTTCAATACCTGCTGGCACGCGGTTGGTGCCTCGTCAATTGTTCGCACAATACATCGTAATCTAGTACTGATTTAGCAAGAATGTCTTCTTCACGTTACCGAATCCTCTTAGGTGACGACAAAGTCCAGAAAGGGAGCGTTACTTTTTGGATCGTTCTCGTCGCCCAACTATTATAGACTTCGCCATTGCATACATTTTTGAGAGTAAATATCCGGTTGTCCAGATGTTAATTGTACGATATTTTTGGATACTAAGCAATGTTGTCATCATGATTGTCTCGTTCTTACTTAATCAAGTCGCTGTTTATAGTATCGCCAAGTAGTCATGCTCTGCATTAGACATGTAGTAGGCATCCTTTCCTTTATCATCTACTGTTTTTATGAATCGCTATTCTTCTTCGTGCTAAACTAACTCACTGATCATCCTTTTAATTTTTTAGGGCGTACGCTCGTTCAAGTGATTAATCATAAATGCCAACCCACATCTAGCTTTTTGAGGCGTAGCGACCTAATTACCTTCATCTTATTTAAATCCATATCGAACAAAATGTACCTCTATAAGCTCATGGCGTACCGTAAGAATGTACATTTAATGATTTTCTGATCTAAAAGACTCTATGACATGTGTATGCTCAACGTAGCCACGTACGTACGATTAATCGAGCCGAAGATTGATTTTACACGCCAGCTCTTTTGATACCTCTGTTGTTTATGTGAGCACGTGCTAGCACTCACTCTTAGACTTCTTCTGAATGGGTTGAATCATGTCCAAATGTACCAGCTGCACCAATTCTGTGGTCTTCCTGACAATAAGCGTTAAGAGACATGCTCTATTGTCTGCTTTCAGGTCATGCAATCCACACATATTATAATAAAGTTATTCCACGATTAGCATACTTGTAGTTAAGGTCTTTTTTTCGCTCGTTAATCCTTCTTCACTTTACCGATGCGTGCATGCCATCAATCTTATTGACGTCGACACCGGCGTCTTTAATATTGCCTAATGTCCTTATCATAGAGCAAAATGACATTAATCAGTCATTCCCGTTCCTACCTCATTATTGTAAGCACATAGATTTTTCTACAGATTCGCGCTCATTCCGCTTTTATCCAACTTGCTCAATACATCGGTGTCGATCGAGTCAATGCACGATAAGTAGTTCCACAATCATGGTTCGGGCTCCATCATTTCGTGTTAGGCGCACCTATTCAGTTGCAATCATCCAAATTTTTTAACAAGCGATATTTCTGCTCGCTAGCTTTACTAGATCTGGATCTCGAAATCGTCAGGCAACCGATAATTCAAACAGTTGTTTAAGAAATGTCAGATTGTTTTTTAAAGAGGTCCTAAGAATGTAAGGGGCACAACGTATCCGATTAAGGTTGGCATGATAATGAGAGAGATTGAATGTGACTCGAAAAAATTGAAGTGGACCATTTGTACCTTATCGTTCACATCTTTAGAAATAATACAATGAGTACTATGTACGTCATGCTTTGACGAATGATTGACTTGTCACTCACCAAAGTAATTGGCATGCTTATTACATGATGGCACTGCAAGAAACCTTGGTATAGGGTACTTGAGAAAAGGTTTACTACTGTAAATGAAATACAATTAGAGTCTACTTTTACTTTTGAGCAAAAAAATTCAAGCCTAAAAGTCGTGTTTAGTATGAGCATTTTGTGCTGTTACATTTTTGTTGAATGTTAAGCGTTAAGATTGAAACTGTAGAGTCTAGCCTCTTATTTTTAAAAACAGGCATACTACGCAGAAATATCCTTATAAGATCTATTGAAATAGGTGGCTGCAAGCCAAAGTAGTGCTCTTAAAAAAACTTTGTAGCTGTGTCACACAGGAATTTATAGACTGATTATAAAAAAGTCACTGATTATCAATTTTACCTCTCTTTTCCTTTGTTTCGACTTTTCCCGTCAAACACTCAAGATGTGGGAGGCCCAAAAAAGCTACTAATGCACGTTGTGTCAATTTGTCTTCAATCTTTCAAATGCAAAGACGATAGCAACTGAAATCATCAGCGTTCCTATCAACCAGCCGCGGCTCTTTCCCACACTACACCTAGACGCAATTTTAGCGTAATATTTAATTTAAAAGACTTGGACCTCAAACGTTATTCTTGTGAGGCATCATGTGCACTATAGCATCTCTCTTTACCAACTTTCGAGAGATTGGCATACACCGCTGTGGCAGAGTAAGATCCACAAAAATTTGCTAATGCGATAACAACTTTTCATCGGCGCCCAATCAACCGACTAACGGAGACGGTGCCCCAATTCCACTTGCACTTGTTTTTTTTAACTTGTGTACCCGTCTGTAGGGCGGGTTGACTTTTCTTGGTGCACTTCAATCTGTGCCAATCTTGAATCTGGGTAAGATTGGTACGAACGTCCGAGAAATTTCACGCGACCGAAATTTGCTTGGGGGATCTAGAGGAGTTGCCCGGATCTTTCTAGAGATCACCTTATCTAAAATACTATTAATCAATTCGCGAGCATTCTTACCACTTGAGCCGTCTCGCAATCTAGTACCTGAATTACTAGAGTTCATTGCGTTTAATCACAGGTGGGGGTGAGATTTCTTCTTTTCCTGGCCATAAATATCCAGGAGTGATGTTCTTGGAACAAGCGCCAATTCTCCTTCTGATTAGGGAGGCTCGATAATCTTACCCGAAAAAGGTGAGGTGAATTCTAAAACAAAGAGAACTCTTCTTAATGTTTGCCAATCAAACCTATAATTCTATCACTGTGCCTACCTGTGTATCAACCGGATTTCACGCTTCGCTTTTCCAGGAAGATCGTCCCCTTGAAAATGTTGTCCCCATCATGTGTATCAGCAGTCGGGTCTATATTTACTTTACTCGAATGCCACAACAGTAGGACCTTCATGTGGTCCAAATTGGATGTCACAACGATCCGATCTTTGGTCACGATCATAAGTTGAGGGTGGTTATTCCAGGTCGGGATCGCCATCGCAAATTGGCATCGTGAGCCAATTCGTGCCAAATCTAACGACGTATTGCGAAATCCATGCGGCTTAACCGCAATCTGGCATTGTACAATGTAGCGCAAACCTGCTCAATGGATGTTGGGTGTTCTCGCGAGTCACCCATCTCAGCTCGTGCTTACCAATCAGAGCCCTTTTGACTTTATTTAAGCGTGGAATCTGTGCATTCCTAACTCCTACTTAAATGGAAAATTGTTGTGACCCTTTGCCAGACCACCAAAGAAACCGTATTCTCTTCATCGGCCCCATTCTTGATAAAGCAAACCCATTCCATTTATATCATCCGGTCTTAGATGTAACGGACGCCGTTGAAGTTTAAGTTCAAGTGCGAGCATGTGCGAATTTAGTCAAGCTCACTTAAAAGGTTTTTTATAATGCTAGAATTAGACAAAAGTTCTTCTCAATTCAGGCACTTTCTTTATCTGTACACCCTACTTTTTTCTCTTGCCATTTATAAAGCTTTTTTCTGCTGAAAATTGTGGCGTCTGGCGCCATCCTACTCGTTGGAAACCGTACCTTTCTGTAGAAAGTTTATTTTGTATCTCGATACGTGTGAAGTCCAATTTTTTACGGTTGAGCAGATTTATTTAAACTTCAAAGGCAGATTTTTAAGCAGAATAACAAGCTGGATGGGTTGTGCAGTGGTTTAATATAGCAGATCCACTCAAATATAAGTCACAGAAATACTTTCGACTCTTGAGGCCACATAAAATTATAAGAAAGGTTTTTAAATCTAGCGGGTCAATAGTTTTTAAACTAAAAAACGAAGCCTATGGAAAGTCTTCTAGATTGTAGAGTTACAAGTCGTGGTCCGGGGGACTTTCAACGATTATAAGATTTTTACACACGAAGTACTATAAACTACGAGCTAAAAGAAGTCTATAACTCTTGTAATCTGCCGACATGTGAATCGAAACCTGCCAACAATGAATCGAAAGAGGAGCTGTTATATTATTTGTGGAGTTTAATTTGCTAAAAAAATCATTAAAGTACCATATACACAGGCCAAACTAACTCTAATGTAGAAAACGTTTTTGTTTTCTAATTGATTGATGGATTATGCATAATCTGTAATCAATGGATGACTGAGGACATCAACGACATCAATTTGTATAGAGTAAACGTGAGGGCCATAAACCACACATACAACGCGTATTTTAATTACGGGCGGAAACGGTCGTGTGAACCGTATAAGTACATTATGCGTCTGCAATCCAACGATGAGTTCCTAAAACTACGCTCAATTTACTTTCATGGTCACGCTACTGCAAATTAATTCCTCGTGGAGTCGACAGTTTGCCGTGTTTTGGTTGTAGAAACGATGCAACGTATTATAGGCGATAATATCTTATGCTTTCGACCGTGTCTTTTGTGATGCTCTACGGCTATTCACTGAGCAATGAGACTAAGTACATTTATGTCATGGAGAAACCACAATTTAGCAACGTAGTACAATTTTTTAACACTTGCATATGAGGCAAAAGCTCACACCTCGCTAGCTTCGTCCGCGTGGCAAACTCTCAAGGAAGTTACTTCTCGATTTTTGAAGTGGCATCAGTCCGTTCGAGCGAAACAAAGATGATAAAGGTAATAGGCCTTGGACTCAAACGTCTTGTGGCTGTTAATCGAACATAATGATTGGTGATGGAGAGGCCTAAACTGATGTGAGTGCTACAATGCTAGCTAGTGGTGTTCATGGGTTACTACCCTGTGCAACGGTCAGGCCAGTACCAGTCCAATGTAGTGGCCTGAGTTAAGCATCCTTCACAGACTTCCGAGGTCAACCCAAGGTCCTTATAATTTGTGCTACCACCTAATTCGATACGATACCACCCGAGAACTCTGTTATTACAGAGCTGTAGCATCTCAAGTTATTATGAGCCCTTGACAATGAATAGTCTGCGACTCATGAACTGGATGACCGCAGCGTGTCCAGTAATTTGTGGCCGTCCAGGAGGGAAAGTGTAGGTGCCGACCGAAGTAAATTCTTGAATCTCTAATTTCACTAAATTACTATATGTACTCATTAAAAATTGCTAATGGAGTTTACTCTGTTCCCTAACTTGTAATCCATTGTCTTGACCCCCACCAAGAAATATGCCCTGGAAAGAACCAAATTAGATCCGACTAAGTTTTAATCAGGACAATTATAATAATCACCTTGAAACAGCAAAGCTATACCAGCAAGGTCGCATCGTAATGTATGAAGATCATAAATAAAAAAATCATAACAAGCGGGCTCATCATCCATTCTTGACGTCACTTCCAAACTCGTACGAGTACCTTAAAACACTAACTTAATCTTCGCATTTTTTTATGAAAATATTTTTTGCATTGAGTACTAATCGAGAAGAGAGCGCGTAAACTAATTACATGACCTTGTCATCGGGTAGAGCTCGTACGAATTTATAATTATGGAATGGCCGTTTAGCGTGCTAAAACGTTGAACTTAGTATCTTAAATGTAAGGGTTTTCGTTTGACTGAGTTAAACTCAGCGATAGAAATGCATCCTTAAACAGACTTGACCCGTAAAACTAGCAGATATCCCGAGATTTTTAGGTGCATGGCGCGAAAACTTACAAGTGTCTATCATAGCAGTGTCGCGATCATATTGTAATGTAATCTGTCGCTGTGCAGCGTGCATGTCTTTTATTTGTTTACATTAAGTTTGACAAGCCTACTAAAAATAGTATTCCCTCCTCCGACTCCTCTGTTCAATTAGTGCCTGATACCACACTTGGCATTTACACTGATATTTGCGATTATTTTATGTCCGCTTTTCTACACTTTTGATGCATTTAGGAGGAATTATGACCAGTAAAGATATGGAAACTCATTGCTGCAGTCACATCTCCAAGATAAAAGAGAAGTTTCCGAACTTTATTTTTTAAAAACTTTAGACGGACAAAAATTTGTAAATTATCGCTCATATTGCCAAGATCCAGCCTACTTTGCTAACGCAGCGTATTCGGTGCCCCTAAGATGATGTACATTTTCCAAAAAATTGAGTTTCACCTTCTGCAATTGTTTACGCAGTCCTTGTTTGGCTATGGACAAAAATATTGCGAACATGATTGCTTTCTGCAACGATCTCTATTTTGTTTTAGATTCATGATGACATCAGCATGTATAATTGAAAATGCTGAAAATGATCGAAAGGATGATCTTATAAACATTTAGAAAATCGCTAAATCCACCACACGAAATAAACTACATTGTTGAGTGCCAGACCACGTACCTCGTTGCACTTAAAAGTTATTGGAAATTGTTTTTAAAACATCAGTATGAATCCTGAGCTAAGCAAAGCGTACAGCAATAGCAAAGCGCCAGTGTAAAACAGTAGAGTGTTAAGTAAGCCCGATTACTAGCATCGTATAGCCAAAGAGGGAGCGATGCGATTATATACCGTAGAGCGAAAGTCATCCTACAACAAAATTTTAAATTCGGCTTGAATCGGAATTGCCTCCTTTAATACGTACACCACTCATTAAGGTTGCATAGCGAGAGCTTCCAATGACACTACTTTATTTTAACAGCCATAACATTACCATTGTAGCAAGAGATGGCAACAAGGCGGAGTGGCAAGCCAACAGTCTGAGGATTGTAGAATAATCATTCCTAGCAAATGCTGCATATGGTTGACGTGTCGTAAAATTGATCGATGAGGGCCATGCAACCAAACCACTTACGTATTACACGGCAGCAAAGGGTACGGGACTAGCGTTTCTGCAGATAAATAATTAATCAATGGCACACAGCAGAGCTCATCCCAGACAGTTCACTCCCATCATTACGCTTTATGGAACAACGTCATAGTCCAGAACAACGCAAGCTTATGTGCCCCATTTCATCAGAGTCATATAAAGCGTAGAAGGATTATTTGTAAGGTCATAAATTAGTCATTCATTCATATAATTTAATGTGGTGTATGGTACAGTCAGCCTTCCTATGACAGCATCAAGCGTATAGCGCATTTCGGTCTGCTATAGCGAGCGTCTACTTAATGCTTCAATAGATAAAGGCAGGTCCCCGACGTGCCGGCTGTTATAAAGGATGTTTGTGATTTCACTATTTGTTAAACGTTACACTTGAGATGTCATATCCAATATGGGTTCTACCTAATTTTCACGTCCTTTGCATTTGTTCCTCTTAACACGGTAGACCTCTAAACTCTTCTGCTTCAACGCAGCAGTGTTGCTTGAAATGATAAAGTGCTTATAGCAGCGTAGGTGCTTATTGATTTCCTTAGCATGGACGAATTGATCGTTTTTCTCAGACATGCACTCAACCAAAAACTTCCACAGCTTCTTGCACCTTTCCCGGGGTACTAACACTATCGGTTCCTCGTCATCATCCTCTCTTCATTCTCGTACGCCGTGTTTAAACTCAGCAAATTCTCAGCCGGGGTCTCCTCATAGGTGATGTTTACAATGGTGAGCAGAGTACCGTCGACTCTGATCGTCAACTGTGGCGGCGACATTTTGCTGTAGGATACTCTCTAAGAGGGACAAAATCTGGCTTACTGGTTTAAAAACGTCATAAGTATTTATGTCAAGAATTGATGACCATGTGACCTCGAGCGGAAAAAATGCAGACATTTTCCAGCGATGGCAAATGGAACCAGTTTGAACGTCCTTCCACGACTAGACGAGCATTTTGAATGCATGTTGGATGGCGAAATTAGTCTTAGGCTCGAAAGGTTGACCACCCGTGATCTCAAAATTCTTCATCAGGTGCTTTTTGTAGCGCGTCTTGTACTTGAGCTTAAGGCTGGCGATGATGCCGGCATCGGCAAATAGCAGGTGGGATGTGCTGTTTGGGGGAAGGAAAAGAACCCGTGTACGAACTTAATGATAGTCAGTATTTTAAAAATTCTGTTGCAGAACAGCTCGTGACACTTTCCGTAGTATTGGTTAGCTGGTTTTTGTAGTCCCCACGGAGTGCGGACTGGTGTTGTCCAGCAGTAGCACAATTATAAGGCCTAGGGTTGGAACTGGCGGCTCAGATCAATAATCCAAGGCTTTAACATGTCGTTCTTTGTGCAAGCCTTCTTTCAAGAATTATACTTTACATGAGGCAGCTTTGCTTTCAAACGTTGATTTAGCAAAGTAACTTGGCAGCAGCCCCGGTGATGAGAGGTCTGATCCTTTTAGAGCCTGCAAATAGACATTTTAACAAAGATCACATATTCTCGATTGACGCTGAAAGCACAAACGTTCGCTCTGCATCCAAAATCGAACTTCAATTATAGCCTTTTTCTTCTTGTAGTGCTCCTTTGAACGCTGCTACAAAGTCTATTTCGGAGCTCCGCGATTGAACAGCCAGTTGTCAATCTTGTTAAAAACGTTGAAAGCAATCTTGTCAATAAGATTCAAAAGTTTAAGTCGGAAGGCAGGAAAGTCTTGAAGTGAGAAACTTTCCCCTTTCCAAGGAGGCGGCACGACTCGATGTTGTAGCGATCCTTGACGCTCTGAAGCCAAGTATCGAATGAAGCAAAATAGTTTTTCTGCGCAAAAAGTATTAACACCGAGAGCGGTTAAAAATTGAAGGGTTTTTCGCTTAAATAAATGCATTGGTCCGCATGACGTCGTTGGAACTTCTTTAAACAAACCATACTTTAGTCGCCTTGTTAACCTGATAAGACAACTTTAATCATTTGAAAGCGACAAAGGGACAGTGATAATGTCACCGACCTTATGGTGCAGAGGACCACGAATTTTCTTATTGCTTCCCATGGTGCCACCATCTTCCTCCACTATTTTGATATTTTAGAGGATGATTTCCTTCTTGATGAGGATATCTGCGACTGTATCGCGCTTCATCTCGAATCTTTTTGCAATCGCCTGATGAATAGCTGCATATTTTAAGCTTGGAAGGCTATTATTGTCACCTTAGTCCCCAGGGAGATGACGAGTCCTTTCAATACTGAGTTATTGTATTCCATATTGGTTGTGGTGAATTTAGAGGAGAAATAAGGAATTTCTAGAGAGTGTTTATCCCTTATGTATGTTCTCTGGGGTGTCCAAAGTTTTAAAATTCCTTTTTTAATTTTGTTGGATTTATCGAGGATCCAAGTAAAATCTATCAATTTCTGTAGGACATTCTGGACAACCCATATCACCTTTCTAAAAGAAAAATTGGACCAAAATAAAGCGGGCGATTGCTCTAGAGAGTGCAGCAAGTACGTACCGTATACCTGAGGTATCGCTGTTGTTGTCATATCTAAAAAGCTATTCAGCGAGTGGATTTTGGCTGGCGACAATTTGTAAGCCCGTTTCGTAGGTTGCTAAATGAAATTGCTGTAATAATTGTTATGGCTGTTACAGACACAGCTGACTGTACAACATAACGGTGAATTGAGAATAGAAGGTGTGGTAAAACTAAACCTTTCCTTACATGTAATGATTGTATTTAAAATGCCTCGTATTTTAGAACATATGCGTATATGGATGTAACACACATTACATTCATCCTCTGCGGATAAATTTATCATCGTACACATTCGTTGAGGTAATAAGTACACAGGTTTCGTATCGATTGTAGTGTGATGCGCTCTCTGAGAGGCTGATTTAAACAAAAGCTCGTGGTAATCCTTTTCGAAAGGCCTGTTGATCTTCGCTGTGTTGTCAAAAAAATAAAATTGCGTTTACGATGTGATAGCTCGTTACTACTTTGTCCCGGACTCTGTTATCGACCGCGCCTGCAGGTATTGTCGTTAAACACCACCTAACGTTTTTTATTAGAAGATGATATTCAAATCAGACGTCTTGCGGTATTTATTTATGAAAAAAGTGATGCCAACGCTTAGTGCTACGAGAAATATTTAGCAGAATCTTATAGGACCGTATTTCTTAAACGACCGGAAGTAAAAAAATATGATGCTAAACAAGGCGACTCGACGTGAATATTTCCATGATTATGAAAATACTGGCGGTCCTTACACATTCAATAGGAACCGATGTCGAAATGTGTTGTAGAGCTACTTAGCGCCTCTTAGCAGCGGAAGTCTTCAACTCAAAGAGTCTCTTAGTTATGGTACAAGCTTAGTAATTCCGGTTTCAAAAGGGATTACTATTCACAGTTTCACAATAACTGGTCACTACTAATCAAACAAGAGTAAACGCTTTCACACGGCTAACACTCTCACAACACGCTATACCTTGACGAGGCACTAGCGTCTAACGATTAGAAAGGGGGACTGAACTTTATTTATTCTTCAACTACGGTAATAGAACCTAAACCTTGTCCGACTAAATTATAAACTACGATCTTATGACAGAAGTCTTATCCCTTCTCCTTACCCGATAAGGTGCGGAATTACCGTAAGTACGCGGTACCAAGACTGTACTATTCAGGTCCACCGATCTTTACTTAGTGTGGACACACAACATAACCGGTTCAAATAACCGCGTGTGAATCCGTAAAACTCTTCCATACCAAACTTTCGACACCCTTGTGTCGTCAATTCTTCTTCTGCGGTTTGAGGTCTTTAAAACTCTAATCCTTGACCATCGTGTTTACAACACATCTCAAAATGACTGAGTCAAAGCGTTCGTCCAATGCCTTGAAAGAATTCCTCCAAGAGGTAAGGTGGACTATGATAGTGATACCGCCGCGTCGAGTGTCTACAACCATCCTCCAGCTACGCCACCAGCGCCTGACACCGCGCGCATCGCGCCTTATACATTCGTGGAACGCGAGGAGGTACCTTCACTCTTTGCAAAGCGTGCAGCCGTCGACCCTGCGTTGGTTGTCTTGAACAACACATGAAGATCTAGCTCAACATCTTCAATCGTTCGATGACCGTAGGCGTCAATTTTAATTTGTAGTCACAGCGCGTGCTCACAGTAATCACCGCTTCACACGACCGAGTGTGGATGAACGCATTCGCCGGACTGCTGGGTAGTCACTCGCAACCTGGATAACGGTATTAAAGGTTGTCACAGCCACAGCACTAGGGTAGAGAAAGCTCTCATTGCGAGAAACTTGGGGGTTGAACGTCTGACCGTTCAAAAGTGCGTGGAAGGGCTTAATTGCACGCACAAGGTGCATCACTGTCCGTCATGCAGATGGTCAACATTGTTCTCTTCACTAGTGAGACAGATGCGTAAAATTAAGTCGCCTTCACGCGTTGGGATCACCAAGATAACGTCTCCCAAGCCTTTAAAACCTTCAAGGAAGCGCTTCACTTGCCGACGTTTTGTCAAACAAAAGACGCGTTTCGATTTCGTAGAGCAAAATGCCAACGGCCAACTGCGATCGCTTTATCGCACACGCTATGCGGCGGCAGCTACGGAAACGCGCATCAGCGCGCCTGCTACAGCTGCAGCCCTCTCCATTCCCGTACCGACTAGTGAGAAGCAGTATGGGCTGACTGAATCTGAGGACGACGTTCAAAACGTCAACAGCGTACGGACAATCCTTCCGCAGTGGAACTTCGTACTTCCATGAGTTCTACGACTCAGGGTACCCCTGCCAGTGAGCCCAGTACTGATATCAATCGTCGCGACGACGTTGCTGCAAGATTCTTTTAACATATTACTATTTAACCCCTAGCTCGTCAACGAGAGCATGCGGTGACCGATGAATTCCGACGTGTCGTCGCAGATTTAGTGCACGAGGTGCATAGATTTGTGACCGAGTGGCGCGTCTCGAAGGACAACTGGATCTTCTCTAATAGGTTCATCGACTTGTGGCAGCGCCAACTCCTTTGTCGCAAGCGCCTTGTGGTCCACTTGCGGTGGATCAAGGTAGGGTTGAAGCAAGCCAACGTTAAACACTGGGTTTGTTCGCATCCTGCGTGAAAGATTGAGCGTATACGATAGTTCTTTCTTGGCCACGACCGTGAACGGCCTGATTAAGAGATTACATAGCTAGGACCCATAGACCGCTGACACCACCTTGGTAGAAATGTTTTTTCAGGATTAAGTAAGACTAGGTCTCCAATTTATAATTCATGATTCACTTTCTGCCTTTGACATCAGCTTGTTCCTTTTGTTTGTCCTGGCTATCAGCCATTGCGCCACGTACATATTATTAGACGTTTTATCGCGTAGCGAGAAACTTGCTCACCTGTTTCTGAACAGTAGTTGGGCTGACATCAGCCTGCCGATCGGCTTTTCTTCCTTCACCAAGCCGATAAAGTCGTAGAGGAAGCGTTAACGGAGCGCATGGGCGAGTGAGACCTTGTAAATAGGAAGGAGTACAGTTGTCGTTGTTTAACGCAAAGTCGACCACCAGGAAAGAAGAGATCCAACACCTGGGCATTTCAGCACAAACACTGCGCAAAATGTCAACAATTTCACGGTTGACACGTTCAGTTTGACCATCGGTCTGCGGATGATCCGCTGTGGACATGTTTAACCTGATGCCCAGCATCTTGAAGATGGAAGTCCAAGACTTGCCAGTGAAACGTGGATCACGATCCGAGCCAATTGCCACAGGCAAATTGTGTTGATGAAGCACACGGTTGACATACAGCTTCGCTGTACCTTCGCCATCAATAGAATCAGGCACAGTCGCTTAATGAGCCATCTTGCTAAACGGTCAACAAAGACCACAAAAACAGTGCTGCCGTCCGAATTCTTCGGTAGGCCAAGCACACAGTCCATACCTATGGACTCCCAACACCCAGTGGTTACAGGAAATCTAGCAAGCGGTGCAACCGCATGTGCTGAGGGTTTGACCCGCTGACGCATTTCACATGTACGCACATAGCTGGTTTACCCATTTATACCACTTGGGCCAGCAATACGTCTGACTCACTGAGCTGTAGGTATTCTCATGACCAAGATGATCGATCAAAGCGGTGTCATGTGCCTCAAAGAAGATTTGATACTTCAAGTCCTCATCATGAGGAACTACGATGCGAGGCAACTCATCAAGACCTGTGCAAAAGCACAACAACCTACCATTGATGACAATCCATGTAGGCACTTATAAGTGCCGACAATTTGATGTCTGAGTCTTCAAACTTCTCGCTCACAAGAGAATGTAGCAATGGTGTACGTTGCTCATTAGGTGCATGTGCCGCAAGATTTAATGGTACAGTGTATGACGACACAGTCGTAACAATAGCAAGCTCACAATCAGGTATGCGTGACAACGCACCATCCAAAGCATGTTGCTTGCTCGGCTTTTACTTCACCTCGAACTTTTAACAAAGAAAGAAATTCAACGGACTATACGCTGTGAGAGATGAGGCGACTGTGTCGCAGTGCGTAAGAACACATGATTTGTGAAGATCACAAAAGGCTTTAAGCCGAGTAGGTGGACTTTGAACGTGATAATAGCATATTTCATTGCAAGAAACTCTTATTGTGAGTTGGACAGTTCTTTTCTACAGCGTTGAGACGGCCAGATTCATACGCAATGACACGCTCATGTCCATCTAAATCTGTCTGCAATAATGCACAACCAATAGCAATAATTAGAGGCGTCACAGGCGACACTGTAAGGCCACTCAGGGTCAGGCAAAGCCAAAATTGGAGAATGAAGAAGACATTCTTTTATAGCTTAAGAAGATTGAGCATTGGACTTCGTCTCAACACCAGACTGCATCCTTCTTGACATGTTTTATTATAGGCCTTGCCATATCAGCGCAGTTTGCACAACATTTGTGCAAGTTCAATTAGTAAGAAAGGCCGAGCCATTTTTGCAAGTCAATCCGTTCGACGGAACCGTCTAATCCACAATGGATTCGACCTTGGTGGGATCCCTCCGCAGGCAGCGCTTACTAGTAAAGCACCTTAGGAAGGTTTTTTTAGCAGCACCAAAGACGAGCTTTGATGCATTTGTGGTGAAGCGAGTATTCGAAAATGATGGACTAAGGAGTTGATGATCCGGACGGACATGGGACCTGGCTGCCGGGAAAGGGACCGAAGACTTGGGGGTCACATGTAAGGAGCGGCCGTTATGTCCAACCGTGACGAGCGGTAAAGGTTACTGCTAACAAGGTCAAACCGACCGACGTCACTAGCTAAAATGTACGGGTATGGATTGTTCACAACCACTCGTCGGTCGGCTTGGTCGCCCAAGGTAAGCCTCTGTTCCCCGTAGGCCGACCTGGTCTCCCATCGGCCGACATGGTTGCCCATAAGTCGATTTGGCATCTTAAGGTCTGGTGGCTCCTGGCCAATCATCAAAGCTAACCTGGGTGCAAGACAGGATAGAGTAAAGCAGTCTAAAGGATAGAAATACTTTAAAGACTACTCGATTTGAGATCTAAGTAGCACGACGTGTCGTGCGCCAAAAAACTTGTAATTCTACCGAACTGTTCCGGACCGGGGATCTGTTCGGCCAACCCGTCGAATAGACAGCTGTCAGTAAGACACAAGCGTAAGTAGAGCACTAGGAAGCACATTGGCCTGTGGGTTCGTAGAGTAGCACCCCCCCCCCCAACTGAAGAACGCTATAGGAAGTGGTCTTCATACCCTAGTAGAAAGGGAGAAGACACATAAAGACCAGGCGATTAACACCCCTGAGACAAGTAAAGGCCAGGCGCCACCGGCACATAAGACAACTGGCCTCAAGACCACTCTCGACCAAGTCGATCGAGTGGCCGCCTACATTGGACCCCGACTGAAGCATAACCGCGTAGCCCCCCCCCAGGTCGATCTCCATCAAGGCCGACGTCTACATCATCACTAAGTCCTCCAAAGAGTGAAACCCGCCAAGCAGAAGGGTACAAACGGTGAGCCAAGGTCTACAAGCGGCAGCGGGGTACCTCCTCCGACAGCTGGCAGTCCGGCGCAATAAGTAGTTTGGAGTCCCGTCTACAGTTTTGACAAACCCCTCATCTGCACATTTGTTTACAACTTGTTGGTGCGCAAGCAACCGAGCACTGCTCTTAAATGGTCTATGTGATTCTCCACATCTACCCTTGCTTGTTTTGCGCAGCTTTAAACAATTGTGTCGTCAAACAGCTCTGTGTATATCCTCGGTGAGGTCGAAACAATCGCGTCACAAGATGATTAAATGTAGCCAAGTCATTTGACAGCCAATAAGGCATGACAAGCCACTCTACAATTATACCTCTTGAAGTACTAACCGCTGTGAGCGGACATTGCTCGCTCGCATAAGCAACTGATCAAAACAATCGACCAAGTCGAGTGCTTGAACATGGCACAACCTACCATAGCGTTCTGAAGAACATCCTCATTAGAAATAGGCGTCTGTTCCGGTATATTGTCTAAATTAAGCTTATTGTAAGCAGGGGCAATGCGCCACTTACCATTTAGCTTTTTGACACAAAACGACGGTGTCGAGTGTGGAGACTTGCTCTCACGCACCATGCAAGCCGCGTTTTTTGAACGAAAGAACTCTTAAATGACATCGTACTTCTCTCTTTTAGTGAAGGCCATTGCCGTGTCACACTGCATTTGGTTCTAAGAACCAGGTCAATTTTATGACGTACGCCTCGATCATGAGGCAGGGTGGAAGGTGAATCGTAACACACCACATCCGGAAACTCCTTGATTAAAAGATTAAATGGGTCTTTAGGATCTTTTAAGATCGATGAACCACTTCGAGCACTCATTTTAGCCTTTGTGTCATCCAAGAAAGCTTCATTAAGAAGTGACGACGAGTTCAAATCACTATCAGATCTAAGGACAACCTCTTCAGATAAGTCACTCAACTTCAAGGTCAGGTTAAACTCATCGACAGACATTTCGTCTAGCTATAACAGAGAATTAAGGAAAAGCAGAGTCTAAAGACTCACTGACACATCTGCGTCACCAGTCACTTAATTAACGAGTATAAATAGCTGCTCTCTAGTATCACTAAGTGACGTAACAGACGCCTTGCGTCGCGTAACATCACTTTGGTGGCGCTATCGTCTCTGTGACGAGGCCAAATATCTCACAGAGACTAGACATTTACCATTTTTAAGGTTGATATCATCAACCTTGAGTTGCCAATACAAGAGCCGATGTCATTACCGACACCGGGGACATCAATGTCTCCAAAAATGACGTGATCGTCAACCTTAAGATGCTCATTACCAGAGCTGATATCATTATTGACATCCGAAACTATACCGCCCACAACATGATGTAATGCGTCAACCTTAAAATGACCAATATCAGGGCTGATGTCTGTGCCGACATCTGGGACTACACTGTTTCCAAGGTGACGAACTGCTTCAACCTTTGTTTCATCTATTCCCGATCTGATGTCATTACCAACATCTGGTGATGATCGACTTCCAGTGAGACCACCACCCAGTGAGTACTTACTTGCTACTCCACGTTTATCAAATGCACGTTGCCTTTGATGACTTAGTATTTACCAGCAGTGTCTTCACTGACATTCATTGTGTCGCAATCACGGTAAACACAACTCAGTGGGTGCTTATCTGCCACTCCACGCTCACCAGATGGGTTTAACCCATGATGACTTGGCTCTAGGCCGACAATGCATTTAACATTCAGTGATCGTTATCACAACAGTTATCACTTGACGGAGTATGTGCCGTTCCACAATCAGTCAACGAGCAATCCTCGCAAATAATGTTTTAGACATCGTTCAACTCAACGAGTTCAGCTAAACTGATGTCAAGCATACTGACTGTCTCAGTCCGCGTCTCGCGCCAATAGCGTTTCTGATTCCTAGAACATGTAAGTTCATGACTCTCCAAAGATCCATCAGTAATCGCGCGCATTGCGTCTAAGGTCTTTGACCTCCATACAATCCATGGCTCATAGCGTTCCAGCCAAGCCATACCAAAAAAAAGATCATACCTCTTAACAAGTCAATATCTAGACAGCGTTCAATACTGTCAAAGTCCGAAAAGCTCACGCCTAAGTTCACAGGAACTTTGGGCACAGTAAATAATGCACCTGTCGCCAAGCGAACAGTGATAGTCTCATACTTTTACGCTATTAGCAGCTCAGCATACTGCTGACTACCTTTAAGGGAACAGCGCTAGATGCAATTTCCCGCCGCCCCGCAGTCGATCAATATTGACCATTGCTCATCAAAGCCATTTTTTACTGTTGCTTTCGCAACTAACAAGCCTGGATTGTACTCATGCTTCGTGACATTGTGCACAAAGTCTTTTGAAGCTATACCCTGTTTTTTATCACCTTCCAGGGGTACAAATGAGCCTAAATGTTCCCCAGCAGAGCACCTCAAACCTACTGGGACTCGACGTTTCCCGCTCATTACCAAATCGTTGATTAGAACCAGGTATCCGGCTAGAATGAGCCTGTTTGATCCTTCTCAAAGGGAAATTGGGACAAAGACGTTCGATGTTCTTGCACGTAAAACATTTACGGATGTTCGAATGCTGCTCGGCAGCTTTTGCTCAGCTTCTTCGTCTCTCTCAACAAGACTAAGATTAACGGGCTCTGCCCTATCCATGAGACGAGCATTAATCTACAAGTTCTATTACATCCCGTGAACTAAGTAGCAGACAGATTTAGTTGAGCCCTGCGGTCAACGCAATGTCCTCTGCACACTAAATGTCAAGGGTTTTGTACGAAACGCGTCGATTCTGGCAGCGCCAGTGCGAAGACCCTCTATAAAAAAGTAACCAAAATCGTCTCAGGTAAGGGGTCAAGTTGCATAGCATCAATTTAGCTTGCAACTCATAGATAATCGACTGAGTCCTTTTTACTCTGGAGGGTTGACAAAAAGCGTGATCGCACGCGACATGCCTGATTAGACGGAGCAAACACCCGATATAATTTATTTTTAAGCATGCCCCAGGTGGGAAAGCCTCTTCTATCGAGGTGCCAGAAGTGAACGCCCTCTCACTGGCCCGGCCACTTAAATTTGATAGGGCCGGACACACCTTATTCTGCGCTGACTGCAGCAAGGCCAAACTGATGGCAATCTGCATGTCTCGATCCCACGAAAGGAGAATGTCTCCATCTTTCTCCTCGAAATTCTCGACACTCAAGATCACAGTACGAATCCTTGACTCAGCGTCCGGTATGAGAAAATACCGAGTGGGCATGGAAGATGCCAAATGGCCATGGACCTGTCCGATCAACGTGAACTCAAAGTTCGATATAGCCACGAGACGTGCAAGAAGTGCGTCCGGGCCTTGCGACACAAAAAGATCCACTCACTCGTGCCCGATCAACGCCGTGAGCTTCTCAAGCGTAATTTGCTGAGCCTCAGAGAGATTCATGGCCGTCTTCATTCTCGCAAAAGATCCAGTCTGAAGAGACTCAGGTGAAAATTGACTACAAGTGCTACCAAGTGTAGCGTAGCTACTTTGCGCCCCTTTGAAGCGGAAGTCATCGACTCAAAGAGTCACTTAGTTACAACACCTAACTAAGACGTACAATCGTTTAAGCGTACAAGATTAGTAATTTCGGATCCAAAGGGATTACTATTCACAGTTTCACAATAACTGGTCACTACTAATCAAACAAGAGTAAACGCTTTCACACGGCTAACAATCTCACAACACGCTATACCTTGACGAGGCACTAGCGTCTAACGATTAGAAAGGGGGACTGAACTTTATTTATTCTTCAACTATGGTAATAGAACCTAAACCTTGTCCGACTAAATTATAAACTACGATCTTATGACAGAAACTTATCCCTTCTCCTTACCCGATAAGGTGCGGAATTACCGTAAGTACGCGGTACCAAGACTGTACTATTCAGGTCCACCAATCTTTACTTAGTGTGGACACACAACATAACCGGTTCAAATAACCGCGTGTAACCCCGTTGCATAATGGGCAAAAGACGTTCGTTCGATGTACGCGTGCATGCGCAATGATGTCTTCGTGATCACTATGTGCATTGTCTTTTCCATACGTCTAAGTGCTAAACCTAAGAAAAACTGATTTATTCTAATCATCATGGAGCGATAAGACCAGCTAGTACCTCGTTCTTCAGAGAGGTCGACAAGGCGAAGCGAAGTGGCGGAGTGCGGGGGCATAGGGTTGCAATAACACGTGAAATGCACTAGTTAAAAATCAGCTAATCAGGCATTAGTTGTTCGCCACTAAGGCTCGCATCGGTTCTTGTATCGATCTGATCTGCTACTATGAAAGTAGGATGATAAAGCGTAGTTAACGTGTTCAATTTATCCCATTTCAGTTCTCTCGTTGCATGTCTCTGCAAACAATGTCTTAAAGGCTACTCGTTGTAATTGAATTCGACGGGTAGCTCTCTGTGCAACGAACATTACGAGCTCGGACAGTTTTAGCAAAGCTAAGCATACCTCGAGTGAAAATCACTGATCTCTACTTCCGAGCTGAAAAGGTCTAGTGCTTTGTAATTGTCAAACAACAAAAGTGAAAAGTTCGATCAGGCGCCGCATCTGCCTATCTTTTTGAAAAGCGCTTGGTAGATATTAAGACTTCCAAATCTAAAAAAAACAGGTTGACACTGGAGATTAATGAAGAATTATCGTGTGGCCCGCAAGACCGCAAAGCACGGGCTGCTGTCACTGGAATGCTGCCCAATTTAAGTAAAGTTATACATCAAGCATCTTCGCCTGCCTTCACATGTGCAAGAAACACCTGGTCTTCAAGCCGACAATCTCCACTTACCACTGTGAATGTCGTGTAAATTTGAAGGTCCTCTGCTATAGCGAAAGCATTCGCCGTTTGTCTTTTAAAAATTGCAACGGTGACCGCAACAGAAGCATTGCGGTGACAATGGCAAGCAACCAAAAAAAGAAGATTACTTGCACACCATGCACACAAATTGCTTTTTTACAGTCGATAAGCGTAATTACTCTTCTTATAGTGGACTGTGTGTTTTTGTCTTTGCTTTCACATTTAGCACCATAAGCATTCCCGCACGTATGGCAAACGCCGTTAATCTTTCATGATAGGGTAGCAAGGAGCTCTCTTTGTGATACGAGATATTAAATCCATTGATTGAAATCAAATTCTGCAAATTTTTTACTCATTCATTTCGAGTATTGAGCTGCTTAGGAATGGATTGAGCAGTGTATGTGACACCAAACACATGTGTTTGTTTCAGTGTTGGGTTTTGTAACGACTTCTTGCTGTGTCTAAGAAAATGAGAGAACCGGCAGACGTACGAAGATTCTGCCCGGCAACGCCGTAAGTGACGCATTAGGACGACGAAATATAATTAATTGGCGTAGAAAAGAGACCAAATTGAGGGACCTTTGATTGCATTCGAGAGAGGAAGGTGACTACAACTTTCTACTTATTTATTTATCAAGTTTGACGAATTAAAAAACTACCCATTTACTGGATGCCGGAGATGCGAAGACTTTCCCTGCCTAAAGCATCGAGCATTTGCTCATTAGCTCACCGTCCTTATTTGGTCATTTTTGAGCTATTCACGTACGGAAACTGGTGCGTGTGTGCCATAGTCTTTCGGGTTCGCAATCAGTGACCTGATGAAAACGTAATTTTAATAAGGAGGGGGCAGCCTACCTCGCACTTCGTTGGATGTCGTAGGCACACCTGCGCTTTTCAAACTCACAAAAAGACAAATCACGCAGATAAGTACAATTTAACAAAATTTCAACCATCACCTTGGGTATTATTATTAACGGCTTCACCCTTCGGGCTCGTAATAATTCTGGACCAAAATTGTGCGCTCGTCGAGCTTTAAACGATCGTCTTGCGATCCAACGACCGGTCTCATTGCCATTTGTCAGGTAGGGATGCCAAATACGCGAATTGGCAGGTGTTCATTCGCTTTATACGCGAACCTGTCCACTGCAGGGTTTATGGAACGCGGTATCCGTTGCAAAAAAGCTATGCCGTTGGGCCCCTGCTTCATCGTACAACAACAAAATCTAATGATTATAATAACAGATTTTGCTGAATCCCGTTATTCTATAGTCGACACTAGCAATCCAGATATGAGTGCTTTGCTGGCTAATGACGTCGATGTGAAGGACCAAGCGCTACTCTTGCCGATACGATAGTTGTACAGTCGTTCAAATGGCTCCGCGCTTGCTCGTGCTGTCGGGCGAAGATTGATGCACAAAACAATTTGTGTGATGTTTGGTACGTGTTACGCTATTCCACCCCGGTCAGATAGGTAAAGCAGGCAGAGCAGGATGAGTCGCTGCAACGGATTGCTCGTGCCATTTACCTGTTTCGTGGCTGCTTTGACTCTATCACCATCGTCTGATCCCGTATTTAGATAACAGCTGCTTTGAAATATTGCAACGAAAAACAGGTCAGGACCCTAATGGACGTGGTCATGCATATGTCGGTTCAATCATCTGGATCTGGCAGCTTAAAATGATTGCCATCATATTAAGGGGTATGAGAAAAGAATAGACTGCATATTTAACGGTAATGTTACGCTTAAAATCTTTCATAAATTCCTTACTCGAATAAGCAACGACGGTGTCTGGACGTACCTCCCTGCTTTGTGCGATACTCCCGCGGGGAGGGTTGCGCAAACCGTGGATCCTGGTGATTAGTTTTGCATGTTTCTTGTAATTTCATGTGAGTTCGACGGTAATGCTACTTATGCGAGGACATCGTTACAAACGAGAAAACTTTAGTAGCATGTAAAGAGCACAGGATGGCGTCGGTCCATGTGATCTATCAGCTGTTGGGTTCATTACGCAGGGTTAGAAACATTTTGATGTCGTCCGCTCTCCCTACACCATTGTTGATATACTCAGCCAACACGAAAGTCCTCGTTTCCAGTCAGCCAACAAAAACGATGCGTTTCGTTAGTCTAGTATGTTCAGCACTAGCGACTATAGCCATCACCAGCACGAGTACTTCTGGTGCTGAGGAACGCAATCTCTCGGGTAATGTGAAGTCTGACTACGATCCGAGCGCCGAAGACAGGACACGCGGTGGGGGTGGTGTCCGCGGGTTCCGTTTCGGAAAAGTCCCTACTCAACCCTCTGCCCTGAACTTTTGGCTCATGTATCCGTACGACACGCCACACTTTGACGAGGCGATCAAAAAGCGGCAATTCATTCTTTGGGTGAGGGCAAAAGCGAAGAAATACCGAGAGACGCATCATAACTGATCAGATCAATAACGGGCAACAAGTGACGGACGAGGTCTTGGTGTCAACGCAGTCGTCCCCTACGTGCACGTGAGCAGCTGAGTATAACGTCTCAATCAATCACAATTGTTGTTTGTTTGTTATTGTTGTTCCGACGTCAAGCGAAGCTTGTGAATGCAACATGTATTTTGGTCAGGAGACCAACGGACACATGCTCGTGCCGCACATGATCGTCGACGTTGCCCGGACCTTGTTATCCATTGAGGATGCATCATCGTCTTCCAGCACCTTTCAAGCTTCAAGTGACGTTGCAGTGAGTTTAACAGCGTGGGTCACGTTAGTTCGCACATCGATTAGCTATGGGCCCATGCAAACATTTAAATGCACCGCTCGTTGGCTGACCAGGCATGCTTACACCATTAGTTCGTTTAGAGGAGACGATATTCGCTGCTGTCGTCAGTGCCTCGGATTATCAAAGCGAACACCTTTGTCGACCATGACATCGCAGGGCTGGATCGTTGTTGACTACGACCACATTTAACTAGCCCGTGACGTAGTCGCATGTCGTGCACCCACGCCACATTGTGTCACTCCTTTACGCGACCTCGACGCTCGCGCCTGGATAACGCGTGGGTGCGTATACAGCGCTATCGTACAGCACAAACTTTCGGATACCGCAAGACACCACCGTCTTCGAGGACAGTCACCCACTTTTCTGTTCACGCAGCATGAGCTCGAATTCACTCCACCTTTTCTGCAAACCTTCGATTCAAACGCCGCAAAAAAACTGGAATCGCCCAGTCTGCAATCTTGATCAGATCGTTGACGTCAGCAATTTAAAAGTGATGGCAGGGTTATCTTGCCCAAATTTTTTGTGTCCCCTCACTGATTCCTACTCGCGATGTTAAATGATAGTTCCCCAGGCGTCGGTGTCACCACAACATGTCTTCTCGGGATGCTTGTTGGCGTTTAAAGCGTGGACTAGCTTCCGTACCCGATACAAATCTCTCGGCGGCAACTTAGACGGTAACCTCCTGCGCGCATGCTTATCCTAAAGCCGCCTGCTGCGCCCACCAAGAATTGAAGCGCACCCTGAGGTTTTATGTGTAAGGTCGAAGGCAACAATAAGCTCCGCCATCAGCTCGTCCCAGCAGCCAGCTTGTTGTGGCAGCTCATGGCTACGACCACTTTGAAGTGCCTTAACCTCTGGCTTTGGGTGAGGCATCTGCAAGCTGACATTGCTGCGTGCGAGTATCAATGCGACTCTTGTTTGAGGAATTGCGCAACTCATGTGTCCGATGTGAGACATCGATCACGGATCAACATGACGGTTGCGTGTGCTACTGGCTATGCCAAATACATTGTAAGTGGGCGGGCAGATAATGTTGCAGTGTGCGCTCTCGCGCTGCCTGTACCAAGTGTCGATGTGCTCTTTCGTGACGACAAATTAAAAGGGTATACAAGCCAAGGTGCTGCTGGCTTTGTGATAGTACGGGGCTTGATACGAACACTGATGCAGCCATGCTATGCTGGGCTTCATGCACGACTTACGCAAGTACTCTGACGATGAATATCACTGCCAGATACGAGTGGGTGCTCGATCACGACGGCGTCGTGTGGCAGTGGCTAAACTCCTTTGCATGTGACCGGTGACAGTGGGCGATGACCATAAGACAAACAGCTGTAGCACAAGACGCCGAAACGTTACTGGGACAAACAGCTCTATTACGTGCTTGACGTTGTGCAGAAATCCAGACGTAAGGAACTGGACGCATCATTACATAGAGCACAACAAGACGGTAGATCAGACCGGCATTATCGCAGTGGGCGTAATGCGATCGGGGCAGACAACGGTAGCAAATAGCCAGGCTGTCGTCGACAAAAGTGGTGCAGTAATTCGACAACAATGTTCAGGGGTGAATTGTAAGAAGCCTGGCAGCATATAACATCTGATGGAGAAACTTGCGACTTGGTCGGCTAAGCACGTGCTCAGTACTTCTTCGCTTGGGCAATGCAGCGATGACGAAAACTCGTCGTTTACTACTGAAGTCCAGTATTCGATGTCCTTGCCAAAGTAGCGTATGCGCTTGTAGCCATCTCACGCATGTTTAACTGGGACACGACAGGCCGCCGCTGCAAACTAGTGGGAATGTAGTCGATTACCACAAGGCTGGGTCAATTTAAGTCGCTAATTAAGGAATACCAGCATTTGGCCCAGGGCATACAATGCTACACAGTGGCCGTATATATCCTGGCCACTTTACCTAATAGATAAGGTGACATGTACACGGAGCTCGCGTAAAGCGTAACATAAAACCTATCGTGGTGCCTTCATCAAGGAGATTCCGCACATATTCACAAACCCTGCCATGGACACAACATTGATGTCGGGCTTGTGGTGCTTGTATGAATGTTACCTTGGATTCGATAAGGATACAAGTAACAGGGTTACACAAATGGTTGTGACTACCAGTTGCATCGGTGTGATACACACAGAACGAGATCATGTCACTGAAAAGGCATACTTTTGTATCACATAGCTGAGCGATCATATCGTACCCTATCGTTTACGGTTAGAAGGTATCTATCGTAAAAGGGTCTTTATGGAAGCGACGTAGTTATGGTGTAGTACACAAGAAGAACTACAATGAGGACTATTCGTTTAGCTAGCATAGCTTTAAGGTTAACGGCGTAAGTAAGGTTTGCATTCGCTGCAAATCAGTAAATGCATTCAGTTCCTATTTTGATCAAATCAAGACATGCGCCTTTCCAAGACGTCTCTGGTCGTAAGTTTATAGTGCCTAAGCTCAGGCTAATTACTGTTGGGCATCAGTGCCTCGTAATTTCTTGGAGTCGTAATCCCCTACACCAGGACTAGAAGCTTAAGAGCTTGTACGTATACTCGAGAATTAAGCCTCATCAAGTCTGTAGGACTTTATTCGCTTCAAGTGGATACCCACTTAGTTCAATACACGAATAGACTCTCCTGGTCTTAAAATCTTCCTCTGACAAAGGAGTAAGGGCAGCTTCGCTAAACTTGGTAGTACTTGTAGTCAATCTACCTAATTATGTTAATGAACTGTTCCTCTTAATGGACTAAAACAAAGACCACCCCTTTAATTTCTAAGAATCAGCGCTAGATAAACTCAGAGCGCTAGTCCGAAATGAATCCAAGTAGATTTAATCGTTGCAAAGGTCCTGACGTGATTCGTGCACGTCTTGACGCTTTATTGCAGTTTAAGTCCACTTTTATCGGGCAAACACACGAACATTTGTCATCGGCTATGACCACTCAGTATGACCCCATACTTAATGAAGAGCCAAGGGCTCGCCCATTGGTCTTGAATGTACATACATTTGACTGATAAAAGAAAAGAGATTCATCCTGTGAATCAAAGAGGATGAGATGGCAATGAGCTTCGCTATTCTCCGGTCAGGACAACAGCGAGTTGGGATGGCTGCATCAAAACTGGGTTATAAAGCCAGATATTGGGCTCTCACGTGTAACAAGTTGATAGACGAAGCTGTCCCCACATGGGATTTGCTAAACCAGCAAATATTCTGGGCGTTTGCTCCGCCCAATCAGGTATATCGGTTGCGTTATCGTATTCTATCTACTCGTCAGGGCAAGAAAAAGCTATCGTACTATGCCCAGGGACTGAGAACTCAAACTGCTGCAATGCAGCATATTTCCTTACTAAGCTGTGTTTTTGTTACCGTCTTCATAGAAGGCCTTCGCACGAACGTGGCCCCAACGTAAGTATGCCGGGTAAATTCCACCTCTTTTGAGTAGATGTGGGTATAGCGTTAAAAGCAAAGTTTGACTTTAGGGCAGCCCGTTTTGGCACCCATGGGTACAACCTAAACTCGTCGAAATCCTTTCGTGCATTCGATAGACCGGATCCTATGGACCTCAGTGTCGCCGAAACGGAAGAAGAAGCAGAGCTTCGAGCTGTAGATTAGCATCGAACCATTCGACGATGTTTCACGTGCGGAAGCACACAGCATCTGCGACGTGATAGCCCTTTACGCAGGTCACGCCAGAATATTTCAAGCCGGCTGTCACTACTAATTAGAAGTCCGGTACGGTTGGGAAAACATAGGCTCCCAGTAGACGTGTGGTGCCGTTATAAAGAAGAAGTAAGCTCATTTAAGCATTTATTAAATTGTGGTGAGCAGAGCTTATCCCCAAGGAGTCATGTCCACTCTAGCTCGGAACGTGCATACAAATCAAGATTGTAGGTCGTAAAGGCAAATTTATAAGGCTCTGACAAACCCTGGTCGGTTTCGATCAAAATCTGGGCATTCAGTTATTATGTCAGACGATGTTCCTTGAAAGGGTTTCTATATTATGGCGAGGCGCTAAAATCACAAGGGCGGTACAATCATGGTTTGCTTGTCGGCAGGAACTCTTGTCACTGCACCCAAAAACTGTGCGAACCTAAATGTGAAGTTTTTGAGTTTGATATCGTTGAGCGCTGTAAATTTCCTGATTTGAACTCGATGTGTGATCTCATTCTTGGTCTGGCTTGGCTTAAGCTCCAAACACCATGGATCGGCTGGAGGTCGAAAACATCAGGCGCCGTGCGCACTTCTCCTAGCGTAGCGTTGGAGAGTCATGAACCCACATCTGATAGGAATCAGAAGCGCTTTTGGCGCGAGCCACTGGCTGACGATTTAAGTGTGATGGACATTGGAGTGTCAGAGTTAGCTTAATCTAGCGATATAGAGACACACGTATAGAACAGAGCTTAACATTTAATTGTGAATCGGAAATTACTACGCTAAGCAATAGTCGTTGTAAGATCAACGTACTGGATGCTGAAAGAATTGTTCACCAAGCGTCGAGTCATCGAGAGTTTCGACCATTATACGAGCGTGGCACGAAATTGCCCACTGAGTGACGTTGTCTGTGATAGCAACGCGCTGAATATCAATGTTAATGTTGTTGGTGAGAAACCAAGGCATACTAAGCCCGACCCAGCGGATGTACGTAAAGTGGCACGTAATCGACGTGATGACAAATTCATAACAACTAAATTGTCTTCGAGTGTTGATAGAAACATCAGTTGACGTTGTCAAAATATTCGAAGCTATTCCCATTTTCTTTTAAATTTTAGCTTCGCTCTTGACAAGAATCTATGATAACAAAAGGTAATCCTTATTTACGCATATTCATCTTCGAAGGAACAAGCTTGCAAATTTATGATTTACCCTAAAGCAAGCAGCTTCAGCGAAATACGCCAGGAAGTCATCGACATAATTTTTTTGTGTTGTGTACTGTGCCACGGCAAGCATGTTGTAAATGTAAAAAAAGGTGATGGCCAGAACGGTCTTCGTTCAAGAATTATGTTGACGTGCGTGCTCATCACGAAATCGAACAAAGAGACATTACTACGACATTGCAAGGCCAAGCTCCTGTCATGAGAGTGCTTGCATATCAGGGTACCGTAATGTGCTTGGTACAACATAGAGAGACAAGCTTTGTCACAAAATGACGGCTGCGTAGGACGCATACATAAAGCCTTAGACTATTGTAGTAGAGATGTCTTACGGCCTAAATTACGTGCCCTACAACCCGAATGGTTGTAATTCGGGGCAGCTCCTTGACGGAGGTAATTGTGGACATACCATAGGGTTATCTGTTCGCTTATCGACTACTGGCCATGCAATAATAAGTTTGATGGGTAGCCGGACTAAGTTGAATTTACAATAGAAAAAAAGGTAAAATTGCTGTGCATTAAATCAAAGTTCAAGTGCATCTAAACATACCAAACAACAACAATTTGGGGACAAAATTTGTAATTGACCGATCGCAATGCTTAGGTGACGGTCACTGTTACGATGGCCGGTAGTGACCGTGAGTGAAGACAAGTGATATAAAGAGACCAGACCTTAGTTCGAAACAGTTTCCTTCCTTAAGTGCCGCTTAGGCCACTCGAATATTTTAACTACGGCCACAAACATTAATGCTAAGTTTATAGACATTTAGTCCGCAGAAATTTGACTTAGCCAATTACGTATTTAAGTTGTGATATATAGCTTTATTAAAACAAAAGAAATGTCAGAAATTTGCGGCTATATAACGCCGTTCATGCGCACTGAATGTAGGCTGGAGAAAAGCGGTCAGGAAGCAACAAGGAAGCACTTAGATTCTTCTGTGATTTGCTGCGTCTTTCACTAAATTTGTGCTGCCATGCACCTTTTGTTGTTGTTGTTGTTGTTGTTTCTGTTGTTAATGATGTTAGTAAAGCTACTGCTTACCAGTAAGTAGCCGGAGAACTCTTGCCGCAACTTAGGATGCAGACGATACAACACGGACACCTCAAATTACTGAATAGCCAAGCGCTTCATGCCGACGAAGTTAAAAATAACATCAAAACATGCTGGATCAGTAGTAAGTACTTATCAGTTCTGTGTTGCTGACACTTAGCTAAAAATTGTCTTTTCATTCGAATTTGCTTGTTGTTTTTGTACTTAGTGTTGATGTTGCTATCGCTTTTTTTGCTTCTAGAGCAGCCATTTGCGTACACACACATCAAGTTTCTAGAATACACGCTTCTTTTACGACAGAGCTGACAAGGTCGTCTACTTTTTTCTGGACGCCATAAGTGGTCGTTGTATCATCGACTTCGGCTTCAGCGGTATACGTACTAATTTTACGGAGTCTTTTGCAGCTTTACAATAAATCTAGGAAATTGCTAAAGTCAGACTTCTTATCCTTAGATTCACACCCTTCCTTCAAAATATTATATGCACAATGTACTCAATAGCCGTTGGACAAAGACGAATACTTTTTCTTCCACTTGGCTACGGGCGATACCTTGCGCGCTGCTGTAGCTGCTGGCACCGACATATGCAAAAAGGTCAAAGCCACAATGGAGTTGGGCGCACTTGTGACCGACGAGAGCTTGTATCGGTGTGCCTCCATTTTACTTGTCCTTTCGAAGTTTCCTACTACATTGTACAACTTAAAGAGGTTTGCTAGGGCACCGTCATTCTCCGTAAGAAGGGACGAAAGAAAATCTAACGGTTTAACACCGGCCAATGTCGTATTTCTGACAGTATCAGCCTGCTCGCTATTTAGCTTTCTATAAGTCGGATGACCGGACGGATGTAGTGACGGCTTGTGATTGTGGCATCCATTTATCACGTTTAACTTCCAATTACCCCTTTTTCCACTTAAAAGGAACGGGCAATCAATTTGGCGTGAGACGGTCTAGCGTTGGCACTCTTTATCAACCTTTGGTACGTTTACGGCAAATCGATCACTTTTAAGGTAGACACGCTTTCCTGCATTCAAAATCTTTAATTGTAACAGCATAGCCTTAACCAAGTGCGAACGTCTACACAGTATCCATACATTGCTCCCGACTAGCACATTCAATCTCTGGAGGAGGAAGAATGTTATTGCGAGGTGCCCTATCAGTAAACGCTGGAGGAGCAAGACCACAAACGTGAGTAGTATCTTAGGTATTTCTTACGTATCACTTGCCAATTGAAGGCCTACATTATCGAGTTATACCTTTGTCAGAATACAAATCTTACAATGAATAGGGATTTTATACAAGATTTTAAGGAAGGGTGTAAATCTAAGGAAAAGGGATGTAAATTTAGCAATTCCCTAAATCAATCATAATATGAAACACCATACTTCTCTTTCCGCTTTTAAAAAGGTCTCATAGAGCTTTTTATTATAGTTTTATAGCACGACGGTATTTATCTAGATCATTGGCCGGCCATAAGATAATGTTTATTTTAAAAAGAAGGGATTAAATGATACATTCGTGTCGTTGCTTGTACACGTCCCACTCTAGCTACGGCTCCACTAATCTCCTAGTATTAGCATCATTTATACTTTTTACATAATTAAAGATTGATTTTGCCCCTAAAAAGATGCACATTCGGCCAAAAATTTCAACTTGTCAACTGCGACAACTCGAAGGTTGCAGGAGTTGCAGTCCCAAAATCGGTTAACATTTCATCTTCTCGCTTCGTATCGAAGTGAAATTTCAAGTGCCTATTATAAAAAATTTTATGGTGTCAATCAACCTACACATACGGTTGTTCGTTAGCATTAATTCGAGTACAACTATCATTAAATGCTCTGGTGCCTGTCTCTACTAATATTTCTGCATTACCATATCTCTTCCGCGGTGATCCGTAGCTGAATTTTGACCTTTCTGGGCCTCTGCATGAACTAGTACTTGAGGTATTAATGTAATTATACCTCACTTTTTTTCGTTCTTGCACTATAATTCTTCTTTCGATGTTTGTAATCCCAAAGTAGTCTCGCATCGTCCGGCTGATGCGGCACATGAGAACATTGAAAAGAGCTTGTGGCAACCTACAGCGTATTAAACTAACTCGTAAGAAATTAAAGACAATTAAAAAAAAATTGGGGCGGAAAGCATCAATTATTAAATCTTACGATTTCTATATGAGTCACAAAAGTCAATATTCCATTTTTGATACTAATAAAATAGGGGCCACTTTTAGACACTTGACATCGGTCGGTCTCGCACGTCCCTCGTTGGAAATTATAACTGGCCTTTTACAGCCTCGACATGCTGTTATAGAGCTAAACGCCTTCTTAAGTTAGAGGAAGACTTAGTGTATAAAGAGCGATCTAAGTTCTAAAGAATTAGACTCTATGAGTTAACAAGCGTAAAGCGGAAGATCTTTGTTCCAGGGGACCGAAGGATTCAGTCAGTTATCTACAGCACTTAGTGACCAAGAGTATCTAACTCAGAAAGGTGTTGTTTACGCTTAACGGTGAACGATCAGAGACGCCTCGCAAGACACATGTCTTCGACAAGATCAAAAAGGATATTGCAATTTATTTACTTTTAACTCTATTGAATATATTGATCCTAATAATACCTAATCCAGTCACTTATGTCCTAGATTACTGTCTTTAAGATCTTTCCTATCTTTTAGCTGACACCCGCCAGAAGCGATGAGCCGATAATATATTCTGTAATACTTACAATGGGAAAAATCCCGTGTTTCTTCGACACAGGGTACCGACTACAATACGAGGTGTAATTCAATGATAGCGAACGCTTGATTGCATCCACCGACGGAGGTGTGGTAAGTGTGACCACGCAAGGCAGCGTCGACATTGCAGTTATTGTATTTGGTTTCTTCAGATACATACGGCTACTTGACGTTCAGTAAGCCACATGCCTCTAGCGTAAATTTTTCAAAAATTAAACTCGAGTTTAACGGATGCGTTATCGAAAATCGAGTAGAAATGCTTGTGTTGACCTCCGGTTCGGATGTTCTACGGCAATGGATGTCGATAGAACTGCGAAGTGCTGGTCTCCAATTCAATTAAAGGCGAAATTGAAATCTTAAGCATGCCACGCAAGGCTATGATGTCTATAACAGTTTACCTGAACATGAATCTGATTTGGATGATCAAAAAAATAACATAATGTGATTTTGTCGCCGATTGGGTTATCTAAGTTTTGCTACAATCATCCTTTTGGCAGAAGACCAGGTTTGGCTGTCAAGCTTACTGAAACGACACGTGTTACTTGTCTGGTGTACGCTCAAATGAACTAGTCAAGAGAGCACATTCGTAGAAATCAAGGGCGAAAAATCACCTATTGATTTGATTGGTGATTTAGTGCGCTCCGATCCTTAAAGGTCCGATGACCACACGAGACCGTCCGGGCAATCGTTACCTAGTGAGCTTTTCTGATTATCAGTCGAACTATTGCCGTGTATTTTTGGCTGCATCGAAGGACGTTTATGCGCTTACGTTCAGGCACTTCCCTGGTAGCTTTGAGAGCGAGTTAAATAGAAGGACATCTGTGCTTTGCACATAATGTGGTGGTGATTACAAGACATTTTACATGTTTTGCAAGGAGACTGGTGTTTTGCGTCAATAATCTAAGCCAGAAGCCAAAATTGAAATATAAAGGCTGAGCGAATGGACTGTACCATCATAAAAATCGTACAACACATTAATCATCGCTTCAAATTTATTGCTATCTTTCCGTAATGATGCTGCTTAGTTATCGATTCCATGTTCAACTGAAATCGAACTAAGTCTAATCTTGGTGGTATTTCCTAAATGTAGTTTTTGAAGAAAAAGGTAATTATGCTGAACGACAACGTGGTGTTTTGCTCAATATGCACGTTTAACTTGAGTACAAGAAATTAGTCACTCGGAGAGCGCGGGAAGGCAGCCATTATATTTGGAAAAGTAATGAGGCGAAGGGTTTGAAGAAATGTACCACCAATGATAATGTGGTTGCTGTAATACAGCATAATTAGAACATAGAAACACTGAAGAACGAGCAGAACGAACAGCTAAAGTTGTGCTTATAGATTTCCATACAGCTAGGAGGGGTTGCTGAATGAGATTCCAACGGTTGGTCAAATACCACCAAGTTCCAACAAGAAGGTCACTAAGGGACGTAAAGGCGGAAGTTCTGGGTGGACAATTAAATGAAATTGTACATGTTCAATTAGCTAGCAGACCACTTAAGAACTTTTACAGAATCAGATGCACCTGTCGTACTGCTCGACAAAACTCAAGCCATTAACTAGCGGTTGAGAGCGAGAATTGCAACTTTCTGCCTAGGGTGGACTCCCGCGCCACTAGACGATGTAACTCGTCCGACGTCCCTTCATATCAGGGTAGTTCAACTAGCTTTCTACTGAGAAGCGATTTTCACTGCGTGCATCAACAAATGGAATATTCAGAGAAGAAAACCGATCTCAGAAGGATTTGCAGGTCCTTTAAGACTCTGTGAGTCAGCCCGAGCGCGTAACGTGTGAGTTGCGCTTAAAACTCCTGCAAGATAGGAGCAGGCGTCTGAGTCTGGTCGACAATGTGAACTGTCTCTCCTCAGAACGGAACAGGGATGAATCAGATTTGCTTTTGCATAGATTGAGAATGAACAGGCATTGTTTTGTCTTGTTAAAATGTCAGTGAAAGCAACTCAGGAAATCTCTCGGCTTTGCGGGGGGATGTTTGAGCTTCACATGCGGGCTAATAGTCATCACCGCGAGCACATGAAATCTCTTACAGATGCTTCAGAGCAAGGGATTTCTTCGCTGGAAGAATTAACGTACTGGTGATTCGGCCAAAGGCGACCGACGTAATAATTTATATGCTTGCACCTCTTACGTGGTAGTTCAATCTATTTTGCGTTGCCTAATTGGCGCAGCACACAGAATGGACCTGATGACTTTGTGTAGTAATTGTTAATGCCCGCGGTAGTCATGATTTGTCAAAGCAGGTTTTCTTAAACTACTAGGATTAGTCACCTTTATCAAATAAAAGTACATTTGATCTTCCATTCTTTTCAGCGATTGTCTTTTGTCGGTCTAACGCTTCCACAATGTAATCTTACTCGACACGGATGCCCGTTTTGCGAGCCAGTATAAATTTATTTGCTGACAAGTTATCTTTGGCTAAAGAGGGCTTGAAGCACACTGCGGCAAGACCAGTGACCTGATCAGTACAAGCACCTTCGCTTTCACTTTCCTGTTCTTCAGTTAAGTGGATGTGATCGACATGGGTGTGTTACGTATTGACTTTTTGGTCAGTACGTGATGAGTGAAGCAAATATTTCGTTCGCTTTAATAATTCCTTTCCCCCTCAAGCTAGAGTTACGCTCAATAGAGGTGGGTTAGCATGAATGGCGGAAGCTATTCACGTAGGACGGTGTATGCGTCGTCAGTGCATGCACCAAGTTGGTAATGACGAATACAACCATTGGCAAGAATTTTCCCAATTCGTAAACGAATTTAAAAATTTCTCGAAGCTTATTCTCAAGAACGCGGTTGGCACATTCCTCCTGACCATCTGTTACAGGGTGGTCAGAGGTCGGCATCTTAAGGCGCGTTTCGAGTATTTTGTACACAGATCGCCAGAACTAAGCAGTGAAATGTGGACTCGATTGAAGACGATTTCACTAGTCAACCTATTAATACAAAAGTCCGTGTCAATATCACACGAGCACATGCCGATGCATAAATGGGTCTGTGGTGAATCAAATACAAAGGATAATGAGACAAATTTCCAGAATTCTGCCGCAACGGGCAAGGGCTGCAACGGCACATGAAGTGAAGGATCAGGATTCGCTAGTTGGCATACTCCGAATGCCCGGACGTACTTACACACGAACTGATACTATCGGGGCCAGTAAAAGTCGCGACCAAATGTTACACATGTCTTCTCTCGACCACGATGTCGACCAGTAGGTGCATCGTGGTACTTATACATGATGCGCAGTCACAGAAAAACATGGATTAGCACGACTTAATACTTCAGTAAGCCATTGTGAGGTTTTATTTCTATCCGTGGAGGATCGATACTGGGGTCAACTCTTTAAGAATTTGGCGTGATGGTTGCGATAGATAGTTACTAAACGCAACATTGCCGGATCGTTTGTTATGCGTATGTCTTTGAATTAGGCTGATTACTGTACACTCGAAGTTAACATTGCGAAATCAATTTGATCAGTGTCGGGCCGCGTAGCCGGTTGGAAATCGGGCCGATGCGACATAGCATCAGCGACGACATTCAGTCATCCTAGCTTAAAATTCACAAAGAAGTTATGTACCACGGAGAACAGCAGCCACCTCGTTATTTGTAACGAGAGGTGTAGACTGTCGTAGTCCGTGCGTAAGGATGGATGGTCCGTGTAATCTATGAAGGATATTTCACCCATCTGGTAGACCTCAATTTCGCCAAAGCATACTTCATGGCAAAGATTTCCTGATCATGTAATAGGTAGATACGTCCAGCTGCATGCAATTGACGTGATGGAAAGCGGACGACACGAATAGCACCGTTCGCATCGGTGCACATCAGATGGCAAAGTCACTTGCGTTGCAGGCCACATGAAATAATCCGTCTTGGTCTGCAATTTTAAAAGTTGGCAAGCGAATCAAGCTTTGCTTGATCCTTGAAGGAGCCCTGACAATCAGCACTCCATGGCCACATCGATTTCTTTTTAATAACGAGATTGTTAAAAATTAATTTCGTCGTAAATTTTCGATTGTTTTGCGCAAATAAGCAGCTATATCGAGTCATTTTGAAAGGCCTCATGCGGCAATCGGTATTGGCCATTCGGTGATCTCCTCAAAATTTTCCGGGTCGGTCCGGACGCCATGCTTCCCCAAAATGCATGCAAAAAAGATGTTTTTACGAGTCGCGAAAATACACTTCTTGTGGTTGATGTGCAACTTGTGCTCACACAACAGAGTAAGAACCTTTCGGACATGGAGTCGGTGGACTTTCGCATTCTTCTGTCCATCCATAGCCCGGCCTAGGACGAACACGTCATTACAATAATTAGGTACGACTCTCAGAAACATCTCAAAGATTTGCAACGCATCTTTTAACAGTATCAGGGGCCTTAATGATTCCATGTGGACTAATTAGCCATGTTCAAATCATACCGCTTGGGGTGCTCAATGTAGCGTATGGGTTATTCTTTCACGCGTAAGCATCTGTTAGAATCCATCCATTTAATACTTCGATGAAAAGATGGTACTCTTCGCCATACTATCTATAATGTCATCCTTCCTTGGTATCGGAGTTTGATCAGGTACAATTTAATTATTTAAGTTATATAAGTCATAATCTATTCACCATCCTCTAAAGGGTCTTTCAGTCACAGAAGGTCGAAGAGATATGTAATAAAGAAGATTCCCTCACATGGCTCGCTGCAATGCGATCGGCAGATAATTTGCTAACCGCGTGTTCTTGTTCATAAAATAGTGGTCACTGCTTCATGACACACTACTTTAAGTTTGGTTTCCGGTCGATCTCATGACGAAACCTTATCCTTGGGTAATTTGCCCGGCACTGTATCTAGGAACGTATCTTAAATTATTACGTCATTTCATCATAGAGAGGATTCTTGTTGAGCGATCATCATGATTGGGATGTTTGTTGCTCAATCCGTGTCTTCTCAATAAGGACACTCTCTTCCATTGGTGAGCTACTCGTCTTCCGAGATGAGCATAAAAATCTGCCAGAGTTTGCCAGCAAGCAGATCACGCAAATTCCTGTTCGAGCGTACGCTATTAAGTGATAGCCGGAGTGTCTTCATAAATGCGATTGGATCAAGTCGAAAGCCTATGTTTGATCTGCCATTGACCGGGGCGTTTAATGTCTCTGTTATCTCCTGGGCATTTATGACAGCAGTTGGGTATAAACTTTTTCCCTCGCCAGCCTCTAGGGCTAAATATACACATGACACGAGTGGATTTGCTCCTCGCTATCCTCTAGTGGTAATTGCGCTACCGCGTCCAGATCTTCGGCACATAATTATCCAACCGCACTAATACCATCGTATTTAAAATTATTGAAAGCAAATCCATTTTCGCTTGGGTGTCGACCGTTTAGATGACGCCCATGCCCCAGTCTACTCTAATTATTCGGGTTTAAGCATTCGGCGCGACGTGCATCTCAATGCAGTCGCCGGAGATTTGCCCCATGGTGTGGCAATCAGTCAGAACATGCACATGTGCAGTCGTATAAACGACCGAAACCACACGCGAGGACATCGCATTTGCTCGAAGTACACCTTAATGTAGCGAACGGTCGTAATATGCTATCAGATGATCATCTGATGCACAAGTGACAGACACATCGACTTTTTTTCGATGTCAGCTGACTTGTGGCTCGAAATTTTTGAGCCACGGCAGTCCAAGGATAGCATCAAGTGTGAGATTAAAGTCAAATAGGATAAAAATATCTTTGGAACAGGTTTTCTCCAGGGTAAAGATGATACCCACTACACGTTTCATCACTGCTATGGATGCACCTGTCTTATGGCAAATTGTAATTCGCGTTGTAGGAATCTCGAGCTCGATATGTATGAGCTCTCTGTTGTTGAGCGATTGGCGTCTTTCGTACTTTTTCGACGCCCCAAAATTGACTAGGGCTTAAAGCGACATGTTCTGGCCCTCTTCTGATATTCGAGTTATAAGCAATACCTTAATTTCAGAAGCAGCAACACACACTTTAAGTGTTGAAAGAAATTTTTTCAAGAGGCCTGAGACCTCACTTGACGTTGCTGGATCAGTAGAGTGCTCCGCAAATACTGACCCTAGCCGTTTTAGGCTGTCCATTAAGTAGTTGCAAAAATGTCGGACCACCGGAGAAAGCCTTCCCGACACGGTCGTAAAGGGATTTCAGGTTGTCAATCCCTTCGGACATCTCACTAGAGATACGTACGCGCCACCACTGTCTATTAGGGAGGTAAGTTTCCTTAGGTGCTCGTGCAGAGTTGTTCACACAACATGGGCACGAGTCTCCCCAAGAGAGGCAGGGTAATCCTTTCTCTCTTGACAGACGATGCAGCTCATAGCGTGCACCTGTCGGGGTTTGCTTTTCAAACTTATCACGAGCTCTGACAAGTTTGTCGTTCCAAACATCTCGACCTACATCCTCAAGGTTATGGATGTAGGCGTTCCACGCTTGAAGCAGTGAGGGACCATCACGCTTGTGATTCTCCCTGTACCATCGATGTCTAAAGAAAGCATCGATGAAGAATTCATTCTCAGTGTGATAGTCTTTCGCGCTGGGGTCAAGGTGATGGATCCTTGATGAACTGAGCAATCGTGTTCGATAGCAATCGCTTGTCGGCGACGAAAAGTGATCCATGACGGATTTTGGAGGCATCCATGCCTTCTTTTCGGGAGCGAGACGCAACACACTGCGGTCCCGCTCTTCCTGCGACGTGCCGACAGAAGGACTGGCACCTCTCTGTGAAGTGGTGTCAATAGGAGAACCGACACCACTGTTAGCGCCCGAGTCGCGCGACCTCGAGCGCCTTCGCTTCGGCGATTGTTCATCTGATTCATCAGATGAACCAAAGATGCTATGACGCATAGCATCATCCATGCCACGCTTGGCAGGCGGCTTGGATTCAATCGCCGTCGATACAGATCCGTCTTCCGTATCAGGAGTGTATGAGACACCGAGCTCATACTCTGTGAAAACATGAGTGTCTTCATGACCAGCGCCTGCATCACCAGGTGGTACAGACTGAGACACTATAGCAACCGATGGCACATCGGTTGCAGCGGTTTCTGCTTCGGCGTCCGCACAGAGACGTGCGGACGCGCTCTCGGCGGCCTTGCTCGCGCATCGCATGGGCTTAATAACCATGCGATGGAATGTTGGAAAGTGGACTCGGACCAACAAGTGCAAACCCTGTCCCAAATGATTTGGGACGAGTATCCATTTAGTCAATTAGTCACTAAAGTGACTTATAGTTAAGGGGGGGTGATGTAACGGGGTGAATCGTTACATAACAATTTATAAGAAATTGTTGATAGAATGTAACTAAAAGAGTGATATTCTCAGAATATTGTCATAAGGACAAATATTCTGTAGCACTTATGAGTAGTTCCTAATTGGTTGATATAGGTCATTATATCAACCAACGAAGACGCGCCACGACAGACGCACGCAATAAGTGGTGAGCAGATAGTTGATTTACACATTTGTATTTAGACATAGTTAGATGAAGACAAACAAGGGGTTTATTACAGACATTAACTATTATAAATACAGTTCTACTTTTTACTTTAACCAAGTACTCGCTTCTTCTTACCGTCTTCCTCTGCACGTATGAGTGTACGTGAAGTTACGAGGCACCGCCTTATTCTGTCATCAGAATAAGTAGCTTGTACTGTCACCAGTACAAGCTTCAGGGTGCCCCGTTACAATTAATGTCGGTTAGTAAATCACTATTTATCCTCATCTAACTATGTCTAAATACAAATGTGCATATCAACTATCTGCTCACCACTCATTGCGTGCGTCTGTCGTGGCGCGTCTTCGTTGGTTGATATAATGACCTATATCAACCAATTAGGAACTTATCGTAAGTGCTACAGAATATTTGTCCTTATGACAATATTCTGAGAATATCACACTTTTAGTTACATTCTATCAACAATTTCTTATAAATTGTTATGTAACGATTCACCCCGTTACATCACCCCCCCTTAACTATAAGTCACTTTAGTGACTAATTGACTAAATGGATACTCGTCCCAAATCATTTGGGACAGGGTTTGCACTTGTTGGTCCGAGTCCACTTTCCAACATTCCATCGCATGGTTATTAAGCCCATGCGATGCGCGAGCAAGGCCGCCGAGAGCGCGTCCGCACGTCTCTGTGCGGACGCCGAAGCAGAAACAACAGCAACTTCTGCGGCACAGGATGTGCCGCGTCGTACTGCTCAACCAGACCCAGTACGTCGATCATCAGTTGGGAGCGGGGCTCCCAAGAATCCCAGGACGGGGGATAGCCGCGCCACCGGACGAGATAACTCGTCCGACGTCCGTTCACGTCGCGGTGGTTCAACAGCTGCTCAGCTAGATAGCGCTGGCCACCGCGAGAGTCCTCTAATGGAGGTGGAGGAGGAGGGAAGACGCTCTCCAAACTATCGTGGGGATCCGTGTGTTCCCGAGAGTTGCATTGATCGCGTAACGCAAGGGTTACGCGACGATCTCGAACATGAGCGGAATAGGCGTCTCCAAATGGCGGACACTGCCTCGAAGCATCGAGCTGAGTTTGCCTTTGCTCAGCTTGAGAACGAGAGATCTCTGACATCTCTTCGTGACGAGCTAAGGGTAGCTTGTGTGGATATGGACCGGTCTCGGGATGAGATAACTGCTCTTCAGACCCTTGTCGATGCCCACCATCGGGAGCACAAGGCTCTCTGCGAGATGCTTGAGCGCAAGGGCGTTCTTCATCGGAAGAAACAGCGTACTGATGGTACGGCTTAAGCCGACCAACGTAAACGTGGGATGCGTTCGCATCTTACGTGGCAACTCGATCGTGTATGCATTGCCTAGGCGGTGCGATACACGAAATGGGCCGATGTACTTGGGTAGTAGTTTACTACTACCCAAGTTAGTCACTACATGCTTTGGTAGATTAACCGTAGACAGTAGGACTAAGTCACATTTATTGAATAAAAGAGTGTTTGCCCTTCCATTCTTGTCAGCGTTTTGCTTTTGCTTATCCACCGCTTCGGCGATGGAGTCTTGCACAAAACGGACTACCGTTTCACGAGCCAGTATGAACTCATCTGATGACTCGTTAGCTTCAGTTCGCTGTGAGTGCACTGCAGCGACATCAATCGTTTCTTCAGTGAGGGCTTCCGCACTCTCACTGGCATCATCTTTTTCGATATCGATGTTGTCGATATCGGCATCAAACGCAATGACCTCATCGTCAGAGAGTGATGAGCGTGAACCAAATCGGTTTTTGCTCGCGCGAGTCCCCCCCCTTAAACCAGAGTTACACTCTAGTAAGGTGGGAACACGCGGATGGCGCAAGCCATTCACGTAAAACGGTGTATGTGTCGTGGACGCATGCACCGAGTTGTTAATGGCAAACTCTACCATTGGCAAGAACTCACTCCAACTCTTAAAGGAGTGTACGTATCCTCGAAGCATCTCTTCGAGGACACGATTGGCGCGTTCCGTCTGACCATCTGACTCTGGACGATCAGATGTCGACATCTTCTAGCTCGTTCCGAGTGATTTAAACACGGAACGCCAGAAATCAGCAGTGAAGCGTGGATCTCTGTCTGATACGAGTTCACGGGGCAACCCATGAAGTCGGACGATAAAGACACAAGCACAGCCACTTGCTGTGATTGACTCTGGTACAGCCACAAGGTGTACCATTTTGCTGAATCTGTCAACAAATACGAGAACACCAGTATTCCCGCGTGCGTCTTTGGGTAACCCGAAGACGAAATCCATTGAGATGGATTCCCAGCACTCAGCCGGAATCCGGTAGAGGCTGTAAAGGTGCACGCAGTGAAGGACTCGACTTCACTCGTTGACAGACGTCGCATGCGCGAACATACGTTCGCACAAACTGATACTGGCGGGGCCAGCAAAAGTCTCAACTCACCGTGAGATATGTTTTCTCTCGGCCACGATGTCTTGCTATAGGAGCATCGTGATACTCGAACATGATCCGCAAACGCATATCAGTATCATCTGGAATGACAACACGTGGTGTGTCACCAGAAACGGCTGTATAATACAGTAAACCCGTCGCGAGTAGTGTATCGATCTAGTGAAGATCGATACGCCTACGATAATCGTTTCAACGATTCTCGAGATGGTTGTGAGAGATGTGTCAACAACTTCAAAATCTCACCATCTTGGGCATACGCCCGCCTCACATCATCATTCAACGTTAAAGATGGGACTGAGGACGTCATAACCGCAACATTGGCTGTCTCACTGTTGAGTTTCACGACTGGTTCAAAGTCGGGATGACGTGAGAGTGCATCAGCGACGACATTAAGTCGTCCTGGTTTGTACTCTACCGTAAAGTTGAATTCTGCAAAGAATGACAACCACCGCGCCATTTGTTGTGAAAGGTGCGGGCTGTTCACTGCCGTGCGTAATGACGCATGGTCTGTGCAAACAATGAAGGGTATCTCTCCTAATAGATAGACTCTGAACTTCGCGAGTGCATACTTCATGGCAAGGAGTTCCTTGTCATGCACTGGATAGTTCCTCTCAGCTGGTTGCAGCTGACGCGACTGATAGCAGAAGACGCGTTCAACGCCTTCAAGATCGTACTGCATTATTGCACAGCCGATTGCGAAATCGCTGACATCACCGACCACATGAAATGGCCTGTCCTGATCGGCAATTGCTAGGACTGGGGATTGCATCAAGCTCTGCTTGATACCATCAAAGGAGCGCTGACATTCCGCGTTCCGTACCCACCTCTCGTTCGTTTTCAACAAACGAGAGAGGTGCACAGTCATTTCGGCGTAATTGCGTGAATACTTGTGCAAATACGCCGCTAGTCCAAGGAATTTTTAAAGACCTTTGACATCAACCGGCACAGGCCAGTCGGTGATCGCCTTGATCTTTTCGGGATCAGGACGTACTCCGTTCTTACCAACGATGCACCCAAGAAGTGGTATTTCACTTGCTGCAAATATACACTTCTTGAGGTTGACATACAATTGGTGCTTTCGCATGATTGTAAGAACCTGTCGGACGTGGTACCTGTGAACCTCAACGTCCGACTTTCCATCCATAGCCCGACTATGGATGAATAGGTCATCAAAATAACTCGGCGCAAATTCTCGTACTGGTCTCACCAGATGTGATACACATCTGTTGAACGTGGCAGGGGCATTACTAGCCCTTGTGGCATTACTATCCATTCCCAGAGCATGCCGCTAAGCGTGCTCATTGCGGTAAAGGGTATGTCCCGTTCTCGCATAAGGATGAGATAGAAGCCATCCATCAAATCCATGGACGAGAAGATGGTACTCTTTGACATACCATCAATGATTGCGTCCTTCCTTGGTATCGGCGTCTGAACCGGTACCGTTGCAGCAGTCAACTTGTTAAATGCATGCACAATCCGCCACCCTCCTGTTTCTTTTCGCACACAGAAGGTCGGAGAGCTATGGGGGGAAGTTGATTCCATCACATGGCCCGCAGCTCAACGATCGGCAAAGAACTTGTCGATCGCAAGTACTTGTTCACGAGGCAGTGGCCACTGCTTCATGACACAGTACTTCGAGCCTGGTTTAAGCTAGACATCGTGTCGAATACCTTTATCCTTCGGTAACTCGCACGGAACAGTTTCAGGGAATACATCCTTGAACTCAACCAAATCTTCATAGAGAGGATTTGTCTTGAGCGATTCCCACGATTGGGAAACATATCGCTCAACTCGTGTCTTTTCATCGAGGACAATCTCGTCCGTAGATGAACTACTGAGAACTCTCTTGTTCTGAGTAAACACTGTTGCTGACCTTATGTCGGCTACACACTCGTCGTCAGCGACGAGTACGCAGATCTGCTTGACTTTGCCACTACGCAAATCACGCAAGAACCTTTTATGTTCGAGCGTTGGCAACTGAGTGATCTCCGAAGTCAACTTCGGAGGCGCAATCAGATCAAGTGTATAAGCGCCTACACTTGATCCGTTATTGACTGTGACATTCAATGTCTCCGTCATTTCCTGGGGACTAATTCCCTCAGGCCTCGAAGGGCTTATTCCTTCAGCTTCCCGGGGACTTATTTCCGCCGTATTTGTAAAATCGGGACTTATTCCCTTAACTTCCTCTAGCTGTGGCTGCGCAACCACAGCGAGATCCTCTACGAAAGACTCTACAGTCGATCTAGGATTATCGTTTCGTTTAACCTGGGCGATCGATTGTTTCTCTTCTAGATGTTCCCCGCTAGGGATACATCTTTGTCCCGGTCCACTCGACTTATTCGAGTGGTGGACCTTCGGCGCAGCCTGTGTTTCCTCACAGCCGCCGGAATCTTGCTCCGAAGTGTAACCGTTTGCTACACTAAGGTTTTGTGCAGTCGTACTAGCGACCGTACCACAAGTGAGGCCATCGCACTCACTCGTAGTACATCCACACGCTTGTGGACGCTCCAAAACGTTCATCAGATGGCCATCTGATGAACAAGCGGCAGGCATCGTTACTGTTCGATGTTGCCGGTTTACCCGTGGTATGTACCTTCTGAGCCACGGTATTCCAAGGATGACACCAAATTTGTCATCCAAGTCCAATACGATAAAGTCATCGTCATATTGGATAATTTCTAGCGTATAGCGGATCTTCACTATTCGCTTCATGACGGTTACGGATGCGCCTGTCGCAAGACGTACCGTCATCCTCGTAGGAGGTGTGTCACATTCACTAAACTTAAAGTGACCATCTTCTAGCGATTGGCGTCGCACAAAATTGTTGGACGCCCCACAATCGACTAGAGCTCGAAGGGACAACTTATTTGTCACTTCGAGTTTCAAGGTAATGAGTGAGATCTCATTACCTAGAGCAGCAACGCACAACGTTTGTGTGTTGGGAGCAACCTTCATCAAAAGGTCTGCAAATTCTCTTGACGTTGATGGACCAGTAGGGTGCTCCGCACCTACTGATCCTGTCCGTTTTTTTTACGGTCCATCCCGTTGTTGCGTCTTAGAACAAACAGCGGACCCTCTTCCCTGCCCCTTTCTCATGGGTGGACGGTCACTACGCCCAGTGTTGCGAGACACTGGACGAGGGGCACTACACTCGTAAGCATAGTGTCCTGTCTTTTGACATCTGTTGCATTTCTGCAACTTCTTGTAGTCTGTAGAGCGAGCCTTCTCGCTCTCTACATAACAGAGTTCCATCGGCTCTGGACCTCCGTTGTCATATCGTCTCGGTTGACGATATGATGTCGAGCTGGCGCGAGCCTGTCTCAGACTGAAGTCTTCCTGCTCCGCAATGGAAATGGCTTGTTCTAGTGAATCTAGTTCAAGCCGGAACAGGTGAGTCTTGGCGGGACCATCTGCAAGACCCTGCATGAACACAGAAACCAACGTGTGTTCGTAAACCGGATTGGAACTTATACAACTCGTGAGATGTCGTATATGTTACGCGTAAGCGTGCACATCACGCTTACCCTGTTTGAGCTTCAAGAGTTCGGTTCGAGCCCTGAACTCAGCTCTAGGCGGCTCAAACGTTTGTCTGAGCCGCGACTTGAAGACTCCCAATAACCCAAACGCATATGGGTCGTGCAACTTGAGCCCCAGTGCCCAAGTCTTGGCACGTCCTGCCAGATTTGATTGGGCAAATGCAACTTGCGTATCCCCATCGTCGATGCGACGCGCCCTTATGGCGTCGTCCTACTCAACAAACCATCTCAAGAGGGAGTCCTCTTCGACTCCCCTATACTTGGAGCTGTCAATCTTCAAAGTCTCGGGTCGACGCGAGATCATCGACCCACCAGCAGCAGCCTGCTGCTGTCTTAACAGTCCAAACTGTTGAGCACCCTGTTCTCTCAACAACTCTGCTTGTTGAGAACCTTGTTGGTGAAGCAAGGCTACTTTCTCGCATTCAGCTTCACGTTTATTTTGAATGAACTTGGCGATAGTAGCATATTGGGCATCTCTATTGAGAGCCTCTAGCATGACGCTAACAGCATGGAAGCTCATGATTGAATCCATCCATTCAACCGCATCCCATTCGACATCGCTCAAATGGGAGTAGCCGTCACGCGTAGCGTGAAAGCTTTGGTCATCTTCATCATCCAACAAAATCATGTTAGATGTGAACGTGGTCCTTGGACGAACTACAAAGTGCTACCAGGTGTGACGGGGCAACCTCAAGCTTGTACTGATGACAGTACAAGCTACTTATTCTGGTAACAGATTAAGGCGGTACCGCGTAACTTCACGTACACTGGTACGTGCAGAGGAAGACGGTAAGGAGAAGCGAGTACCTCGTTAAAGTAAAAAGTAGAACTGTATTTATAATAGTTAATGTCTGTAATAAACCCCTTGTTTGTCTTCATCTAACTAAGTCTGAATACAAATGTGCATATCAACTATCTGCTCACCACTCATTGCGTGCGTCTGTCGTGGCGCGTCTTCGTTGGTTGATATAATGGCCGATATCAACCAATTAGGAACTACTCGTAAATGCTGCAGAATATTTGTCCTTATGACAACATTCTGAGAATATAACTCTTATAGTTATATTCTATTAACAATTTCTTATAAATTGTTACGTAACGATTCACCTCGTTGCATTCTGCCTACTACTATTTTGCATATCGGACAGGTTCACATCCAAGCTTTACAACATAATTGTTTCGATCGCTTCGTGCATGACCTCTACGGGTACATCCGATCGATTAATCTACATAGTCTTTTTCTGGTCTTGAATACTCATCATGAGCGCCGCGAAAACATACCCAATAAGTTTGAAACGGACACTGGATGCCGTACAGATGTCGTTCTTGATGAGCAGTTGTAATAACTTTGTGTAGGTGCAGGTGACGTCAAGCCTTGGAATCTACAAGCACCAGTGTGCTGTTTGCAATGATACCGAGCCATTAAGCACTGGTAATTTGCATACGATGTCTACGAATTAGTGCGTCTTTGTTGTTTACTACAATGTTTCAACTCCGTTGTTAATTCAGAGGAAGACTTAACGCTCTACGAGCAACTTAGTTCTAAAGAACTAGCGACTCTACGAGTCGACAAGCTTTACAGCTTCAGGTCCCTGTTCCAGGTAACCTAACGATTCAGTGAGTCGACAGCACTCAGCTCAAGAGTAGCTACCTCAAGGAGGTAGTTGCTACCTCAAGATTCTAACTCTTAGTGATCGGTGATCAGCGATCAAGACGGCTCGCAAGCCACGTGTCCCTTAGATCAAAATGGAAACTGATTTCAATTATTGTTAAAACTTATAGAAAATATTAGTCCTACTCAAAGATCTTTCGTACCTAATAAATGCCACTCGTCAGCCCCTACAAACCGATAAGATATTCTATATCACCTTCCTAGGGGTACCATCAGGTGTGTGACACACCTGGTACAAAGTACCCTTATACGTGCAACCCCGTTACACCCTCCCCCACCAGACTGACGTTTACTAAAACGTCATTCGAACTTGTGTTCCTAAGCGAGAACAGTGCGCGTACGGTAAGCCTCACGGCAACGTACGCAATAGAACGATGTTCTCATCATCAAAAGAGACAAAGCCTTTGTGTGACTACCTCGGAATAGAGGATGCAGTGGACTATGGTAGCGATACCAGCGTCCAGGGTGATACAGGGACAGTGTCCGACTCACCGATGCCTGAGGCGCAACCTTCGAATACCTTAAGTCCGTTCTCTGAACGTGGAGATGCGAGCGTGCCACTGGCGCAGCATTTAACACCTGGTTCTGATGAAACTACCATCACGAACCCGCTCGATGAGCAACAACAAATGCTTGTCCAACGAGAAAAAATCGCTCAGCGTCATGCACAAATGGTTACAACCCTCGAGCGCCAACGTGACTATGTGTTCACTCCACCCAGTGTGGAGGAGCGTCTACGTCAAGCGGTCGGCCAAACATTGACGACGTGGGTCATTGGACGTGGGCCTAAGACTCCTCAGGAGGTGATTACCTTCCAGGCACATCGTGAGAGGTACCTGGAGCCACACCTAACGACTCAAAGTCAACACAAGACACGCCTTGACATGCAAGCGCGTGGTGCACCAGTTCCACCGATCAAGGGTATACCCATTCTCTTGTTCGCAGTCGAAACAGTGAGAGAAGAAGACGATGCCTTCGTTCGCTGGGTGCACCATGTACGTCGCCTCAGCAACGTTTTTGCTCTAACGGCTAGTGCCCATGACGCTGATATGCGTCTTGAACGCAAGCTTCGGTATGATTATGCCAAGCTTAAGGCCAGAGGCCAATTGCGCAAGCGCACGCGCTATGCTTCAGCTACTACGATAGCCACGAGTGCTGGTCAGTCTGTGACCAACAACCCACCAACCCACACCACTAGTGGTGGGAAACGGCCTTGGTCTCGAGATGATCATGACCACGATGCTCAAAGCATCCAAAGAATAAGGGCAGTCTTGCCGAAGGGGTATCTCAAACTCCCACGAGTTTTCAGACTCAGGGTACCCTCGCCACTTTACCAGATGATGGTATTGGCCCTGACGACGACGCCGTTGTAGTAGTCTCTCGACATGAAACTGACGACACCCATGCTCATCGAGCAAAGTCGGTGGCGGCCGGTGTACCGGTAGAGGCCCACGATAAATTGGTTCTCAAAGTGAAAGGTCTTCAAGAGACCTTGGGTAAGACCCAGTGCATACTGGATGCGATGAAAAGCCGCCTTCAAAAAATGAATTAAGCTCAAACTCGGAGCGAGGCTCAGTTGGACCAGCTGATTCGTCCACAGCAATCCGGGGCATTGCCCTTGTCGTCGGCGCAAGCGCCTCCATGTTCACATGGGAAGGATCCCGGTACGGCTTAAGTAAGCCTACGTAGAACACTGGATGTGTGCGCAATTTGCGCGGAAGGTTTAGCGTACACGCGATTCCCTTCTTGGCAGTGACCGTAAATGGTCCAGTAAAGCGTGGATGCAACTATGTCTTAAAGACCGCAGACACTACATTTGTAGGTATATTTTTAGCATTGAGAAGTACTTAGTCTCCGACCTCATAACGTTCAATACATTTTCTGCCTTTGGCATCAGCTTGTTGTTATTGGTTATCTTGGCTATCAGCCATTGCGTCACGCACATGTCTTACGACAGTTTATCGCGTTGCGAAAACTCGCCTACCTGTTTTTATACAGTAGCAGGGCTGATATCAGCCAAGCCTTCGGCTATCTCTCCCTCACTAAGCCCTAAATTCAGAGTGATAGCGTTAACGGAACGCGAGGGTGAGTGATACCGTTTATACTGAACGGAATAAAGCCTGTTGCGGCATGAACAGTGTTATTCAACGCAAACTCAACAACAGGGAGCGTTGAGCTCCAACGCCTATGCGTATCAGCGCAAACACTGCGCAAAATGTCATTGATGACGCGGTTAACACGCTCAGTTTAACCGTCGGTCTGCGGATGATCTGCTGTGGACATGTCCAATGTAGTGCCCAGCACCTTGAAGATAGACTTCCAAAACTTTCCAGTGAAGCGGGGGTCTCTTTCAGAGACAACTGTCATAGGTAAACCGTGTTGACGAAAGACACAGTCGATAAACAGCTTTGATGTACCTTCAGCATCGATGCTATCCGGCACAGCCGCTAAGTGATCCATCTTGCTCAATCGGTCAACAAACACCACCATTTTAGTGTTGCCTTCCGAATCTTTCGGTAGGCCAAACACAAAATCCAGGCTTATGGACTCCCAACAACTAGTGGGTACTGGAAAACTAGCCAGCAGCGCCGCCGCATGTGCTGAGGTTCTAACCCGTTGACACTTTTCACACGTACGCACATAGGTGCTCACCCACTAATAAAGCTCGGGCCACCAATAACTTTGGCTCACCGAGCTATAACTTTCTCACGACCGAGATTACCACATAAAGTAGTATCGTGTGCCTCATAGAGGATTCGATACTTCAATTCCGCACCTTGATATACAGCGATTCGAGCACAAAATCCGTGCGATAGCACAACAGGCCGTTATCGATAAAATATCGATGTAGCCTCGCACGTATACGTGCCGACAATTCTATGTCCGAGTCTTTAAACTCACCGCTCCCGAGAGCACGTTGCAAAGCTACACACTGATCATCCTTGTCATATGCCGCACGGATTAAGTCAGTGACTGACGACGACAGAGTCGTAACATGAGCAAGCTCATAGTCAGGTCGACGCGAATAGCGCATCAGCCAAAGCGTTTTGCTTACCTGGCTTGTACTTCACCTCGAAGTTATATTCGGCAAAGAAGGAAAGCCAACGAGCCATTCTCTGTGAGAGATAAGGCGACTGTTTTGCTGTTCGTAATGACGCATGATCTGTATAGATCACAAACGGCTTTAAGCCAAGCAGATGTACTTCTGAATTTGACAAGAGCGTACTTCATAGCAGGTAGCTCTTTGTCATGATCTGGATAGTTCTTTTCAGCAGTTTTCAACCGCCGAGACTCGAATGCAATGACGCGTTCGCGTCTATCGATATCTGTTTGTAACAGAACACTGTCTATAGAGAAGTCAGATGCGTCACAGACGACACTGAAAGGCCGATCAGGATCGGGCAAAGCCAACATTGGCGCATCAAGGAGACCCTCCTTAACTGCTTCAAAAGCATCATGTTCGGTATCACCCCAACACCAATCCACTTCATTTTTTTTAGGAGATTGGACATAGCCGAGCCACATTTGCGTAATTCGCACTGCACTTACGTAAGTAATCAGCAAAGCCAAGCCACCATTATCATCAATTACTTCAATATTTTCTACTTACGTAAGTCCTTTTGGTTCTTGAAAACCGTCCAATCGACTATGGCTTTTACCTTAGCGGGATCCGCTCGAAGGCCTCGCTTCCCAATGAGCACCCTAGAAAGGGGATCTCTTCTGCACCAGATATGCAATTTGATGCGTTAGCATACAAATTATTCGTCCGCATGCAATCGAGCACCGCTTGTAAATGATCAATGTGGTTATCCACATCTGATCGCCCATTCATTGCACGATAATGGAAATAAATGTCATCAAAGTACGTTTTTGCACAGCCTCGATGAGTTTTGAACAGTTGCGTTACCAGCCGGTTAAACGTAGCCGGGGCGTTAGATAGCCCTTGTGGCATTACGAGCTACTCCCAGAGCACACCGCTGGGAGTACTCACCGCTGTTAGCATAAATATCTCTCGCCCGCACGAAAAGCTGGTAATACCCGTCGACTAAGTCGAGTACGCTGTACAATGTACACCCCACCATATTGTTTTGAAGAACATCCTTTTTAGGAATAGACGTCTAAACCGGTATAGTTGCTGCATTAAGTTTATGATAAGCATGCACAATGCGCCACTTGCCATTTGGCTTCTTAACACAAATGACAGTGTTGAATGGGGCGATTAGCTCTCACGAACCATTTCTGCTGCGTGCTTAGTACGAAAGAACTAGTCAATAAAGTCACACTGTTCTTTAGACAATGGCCACTGCCGTGTTACGCAGTATCTAGTTTCTGGAACTTAGTCACTTTCAAGACGTACACCTCTATCAGGTGGAAAGACAGACGGTGGGTTGTGACACACCACATCTTTAAATTCCTTAACCAAAGAATAAAATGGATCCAAAAGGATCTTTAAGGATCGAAGATCCACTTCGTGCACTAAGTGCCGCATTTGTATCCTTTAGAAAAGACTCATCCATTAACGAGGAAGAATTTAACTCAGTATCAGGTCTAATGACCGCTAACTCGGATAACTCTCCTGCCTTCAAGGCCTGGCTAAACTCGCCAAGAGACATTTCGTCTAGCTCACAAAGAGCGCCCACAGATGGAAGGGTTTTAGGGCAAACACTGCCATCAACGTGACCAGTCGCTCCATTAACAGGTGTATATAGTGTATTGCTATTATCACTGTGTCACTGTGAGGACGCCTGGCGCTTTACAGTTGCTACCCGGCGTCTCGATCGTCTCTTCGAGACCTTACACCCCTTAGGGGTCGGGACAATATTGTCCCCATGGTTACTACCAACCATAGTACGTTTTATACGAGAGCTTATGTCTTGACCGACATCCGGTGAAGTGTTACATAACTCGAACACTTTACCCAGTCGATTTAAACGTGCCACTCCACGTGTATTATGCGGGTCTAGCCCTAATTTTAACGGCGTCTCGCCAACAATGTCATTACCGACGTTAAGCGTGGTGCCTTCACGGCCGCCTACACTAAATGGCGTATCGCCAACAATGTCATTACTGACATTAGGTGTGGTTCCCTCACGGCCGCCCACACTATACGGCGTATCGCCAACAACGTCATTACCGACGTTAAGCGTGGTGCCTTCTCAGCCGCCCACACTAAATGGCATATGGCCAACAATGTCATTACCGACATAAAGTGCGGTGCTCTCACGGCCGACCGCACTTGGTGTAGTTTCACGTGCCACCATACACACATCAAAGGAGTCACATCCTTGATCACTCGGCCCTAGGCCAACCATGCTTTCAGCATGCAGTGACTCGTTGTCACAACGAGTAACACTCAACGGGGTACGTGCCGTTTCACTAAATTTAGACGAGCTGGGCTCGAAACTTATGTTTGTAACATAGGAGTTAGATAACTCGTACATTACAATATCCAGCACATTGACATCTTCTGTCAAAGGCTCGCGCCAATAGCGCTTCTGTTGCCTAGCGAAAGTGGGTTCATGACTCTCCAAAACTTCGCTAGGAACATTGCGCGTAGCGCCTAAGGTCTTAGACCTCCTTTCAATTCATGGCTCCTGGCGTTCAAGCCAAGCACTACCTAGGATGAGATCATATCTCGAGTCCATACATACGACAAGACAGCGCTCAATACTGTCAAAGTCTAAAAACTTTAAACCTAAGTTCAATGGAACTTTAGGCACAGTTACGCGACTTCCAGTCGCTAAACGAACCGTGATAGAATCACCCTCATGCGCTGTAAGCGCCTCAGCATAAAACTGACTTCCCTAAATGGAACGGCGTCGAGCATAATTGCAAGACGCTTCAGAATCGATCAATATCGACCAAGGCTTCTCAAAACCATTAATTTTCGCCTCGGCAACCAACAAGCCGGACTTGTATCCACGCACCATACCCGTAGGTTCGGTACTCTTTGGGGTTAAGCCCTGCCTTCCTGTACCTTCTAAAGGTGTATAGAACCTAATTATTCCCCAGTAGGGCGCCCCGTGCCTACTGGGTGTCGGCATTTCCCCGTGCCATGCCAGACTTCTGACTTGGGGTCGAGTGCTGGTTTGTAGCCTGGCGTTGCTTACGCAAAGGGCAACCAAGCCGCAAGCGTTTAGTGCTTCCGCACGTAAAACATCAGCGTACGACGTGATGCTGCTCAGCAGCTTAAAGCTCAGCTTCACCTCCATCTTCAGTATAGCTGAGATCCATCGGTTCCGGCCTATTATAGGCAGTGGTACCCGAAAAGTTTGCTTTCACAGAGCGAAGGTTGTACCCATTCCAACCAAGTCTGGCCGACTTGAAGTTATGCTCAGCATTAAGAGCAATTCTCACAGCCTCTTCAAAAGTAGAGGGGTGAACCCGAAAAACCTCGGTTCTGGCAAGGCTAGTACGTAGCTTTTCCATGAAGATAGTCACATGGACTACTTCAGGCAAAGAATAAGACTGCATTGCAGCCATGAGCGTTCGCAGCTCTTGGGCATAGTCCGATAGTTCATTCTTACCCTGGCGGGTAGAAAGAAAGCGTGAACGCACGCGGTAAGCCTGGTTAGGTGGTGAGAACACCTGTACCAATTGTGACTTAAGCGACTTCCATGTGGGAAACGCTATGTCCACCGACGTGCTACACGTCAAGGCCCATTCTCTAGCTCTTCCATCGAGCTTGGAGATAGCCAGCGAGAACTGTTGATGGTCAAGCTAGATGAGGCCTGATTAAATGGCCATCTAAATCTCACGGACCCAGAGGATGAGATTCTCACCCTCCTTACCGGAGCAGTTTTAACTTCCACTCTAAGTAGACGAGTCCTGGCCTCTTTTTGGGTACAGACACATAGCGTGTAGGCATAGCCGACGCTACTCGGTATTGGACCTGCCCTAAAAGGGTCGCTTCATACTGCATGAAGCTTTCAACACGTGCATTACGCACTTCAGGACCTTGTGAAACAAGAAACTCCATGTACTCTGGACCCAAAGGTGCGGTCAGCTTATCAAGCGTGACTCTTTGGGCCTCAGAGAGGGAAGTGAGGTTTTCCATCCTTACAGAGGATCAGTCCTAACGACTCAGGCGTAGATTGACTACTAGTGCTACCAAGTGTAGCGGAGCTACACAGCTCCTTAAGTCAGAGGAAGACTTAACGCTCTACGAGCAACTTAGTTCTAAAGAACTAGCGACTCTACGAGTCGACAAGCTTTACAGCTTCAGTTCCCTGTTCCAGGTAACCTAACGATTCAGTGAGTCGACAGCACTCAGTGCTCAAGAGTAGCTACCTCAAGGAGGTGTTGCTAACTCTTAGTGATCGGTGATCAGCGATCAAGACGGCTCGCAAGCCACGTGTCCCTTAGATCAAAATGGAAACTGATTTCAATTATGGTTAAAACTTATAGAAAACATTAGTCCTACTCAAAGATCTTTCGTACCTAATAAATGCCACTCGTCAGCCCCTACAAACCGATAAGATATTCTATATCACCTTACTAGGGGTACCATCAGGTGTGTGACACACCTGGTACAAAGTACCCTTATACGTGCAACCCCGTTACAACGTTCCTTTTGGTCAATAACGTCCACCTTTTGATCGTTAAAATTGCTTGTGTTTCCGATCATCGAAGCTACTTGTATGTCATCACAGTACAATTATGCAAGAAGCTGCAACCTCTGTGAGGTCATCAATATCTCCATCCACGAACCCATAACTTTTCGGAGGGGACACTGTCCCTTGGTAAAATCGAAATATGCCAACACATAGTGCTCGCCACTTCAGCTATTTATTTGTATTTGCTATGCTAGCAAATGTTAAGAGAACATCCACTTTATGCTACGAGGCAACGCCTCAGTCAGGCCGCCCTCTCCGTATTTTTAACTTTATCGTCTTCATCATGTTAAGCCATGTCACCCTTACCTCTGATAATGCAGCTCACGATGTCTATCTTTCAATTGCTCCTGCAACGGCCTCCTCTGTTACGATTGAAGCTGCCAGTGATTTTTCTGTGCACGCTGTCGAAGCCGCTACTGACACTGCAACCCCTTTCGCTCCCGCTTCATCACGGGTTGTGTAGGCCGCCATGCACCAAGAATTAATTGCGAATCACGAAAGTGAAGTGGTTGTATGACATCGCGATCATCTTTAACAAGAACGTGCCGAAAGATGGATCCTGGTAGACGATTTATCTCTGGCATTCTGGCCACCTCCGATGCATGACTATGATAATGCTGTCCACACCACTGGCGGCACGGCGTGTATAACGAGATGGAGACAACAAGAAGGTCACGATGGCCGTGACGCATCACTCCGGAGCTGCTCTGCGGGTATGTGCGCATACATGATCGTAAAATAATGCAATGTACCTTGTGGTGTCGCGAAGGATAAAATGGACCAGTTGTAGGCGACGAATGTCTTCGTGAAAGCAAGTGATGTCGTTAACATTGTCCCGAAAGCATATTAATCCCGTATCGTCTTCACTTCCATCTTTTCCAATGTAGAATCCATCGTCATGCTATCGTCTTGCCCTTGCGACGTCGCTGATGAACAATACTCCAAACTGGTAATTGGAACACAACAGATGATCGCGAAATTCTACTATTAGCAGAAAGTCTGTCTAGTAGAATGGAGTTTTTAAATAGAGAGCGTTCTCTTGTTAGATTATGGATGTTCTTTTACATTTGGTGATGTAGAAAATTTGCGATAAATTGATAGCCTGAGGGCCACGCATGTGTATTCAGCAGTAAATGTAGATGCATTTGAGTTACCGTGTACACTGAGCCATGTCGCGCATGCGTCTGGTCGAGTTCGGGGTGCCAGGGCAGATCGCAGACTCTTCCTGCACGGTGGTAGCAGCGCCTTTTCTGCCATATCGACACTTCGTCACGCTTGCACTTATGCTTCGTGTCTGTGCACATGTTCTTTGCTCACTCGTGGCCATCTAACAAGGAATCAGACAACCTTTGTCATTTTCAGTAGGCCTAGTTGAGCAGCATGGAACCCTCACAAATTAACACACACACCAGCTTAATGCCCGTTTAATACCGGTGGACACGCACCGACTGCGCTAATGTTTGATAGGTTCTTTGAGCAGCCAATTCTGTGCACTTTGCTCAACGACGTGCATGATAAAGTGGTAAAGAGGTAGTCATGGCATGTCTCGTCGAAAAGAAGCATCTTGGGAGCTGTCTGTTTACTGCCAAGCTAAGTCCGTCGCAAATTTACACGCTGTCGTTACTTCGCACCGTCTTTACAGTTCGATGAATTTCGACCCTTTCCATTCCTCCGCCCGCTCAAATCGACGATGCTAATGGGAGCTGTCGTGCTAGTATGTCCTATCTGAAGATGTCGACGCTTCTATCGCCGGATAGGCACAATGCGACGATGTGCTACCCACTGCAGGGTCCACTGGCCATCGTATGGTTTTGCTGATGCAAGTACACATATGAAAGAGTCCTCGTACCCTAGTGCGAAGCGCTGCGACCAATTCGGAATAACACACCCAGCTTCATGCATGTAATAGCCCTTTGTGGTCGTGTGGAGTCGATGGTGCAACATAGAAGCAGTCCCATCATTGACGACTCGCACCGTCGAAGCTTGCCGCGATTTGGTCGAGATGAGGAGATCTGTCGCACATCACGGTTTTAAATCTTGCTGTATCCACGTCCTCGCGCCAGCAGAGATCGGGATGTGGGTTGCGGTGCGTCGCAATTCGTCTATCCAACACGCAATCACCGAGATTTTGGGATGGGAGGTAGCAGGCAAAACTGCTTCTGATGAGCGTCGTCGATTCGAGCGGGTGGCGGGCTACATGTGTTTACCGAGTAAGAGTCGGGAGAAGGGAAAAAGAGGCGACAACGGGCTGATCTGCGACGTTCTCTAGGCTCGCAATGTACAGGCAGTACAGGTCTCATACTGCTTTGCTGCCGCGAGACATGACACCATGACAACTTCAACATGATGGTCGTTCAGCCGAATCACATGGTTTTGACTGCCTGTCGAGTCGATGTAAAGTCTGCATAATGAACACTGACCGTAAGAGCTACCCAAGCACCAAACTTGCGTACTTCTTGCTGCATGAATAGACCGGCGGTCATTCCCAAACTCCATGTCGATAATGAACAATGGACAAGCGAGGCCCATCATAACTCAAACATAAGACACGCAACGTGCGTGTCAATCGCGAGAAGTGTCGATTCCGAAGGAAAAGGCACTTTTACCATCGCGCCGAGTGAGTCTGCGATTTGCCCAGCTACTCTGGACTCCACCAGATGTACGCGCGACATGATGATGAAGTCACTGAAGATCGAGCCGGACCACTTCCACTGTACACTTGCTGCTGAATAGATCCATGTTTGCGACGTCTTACCATCGACATTGTCGATAGATAGATAGACAGCATGGGATCCCTTCCCATCCTGAAATCTCCAGCTCCAAAGCACGTTCTGCCTGTGACATTCGGGTCGTCTGATGCTGCATCGTGACCGTACCGAACAAGTCGAGACCGTCGCACCGGAATCCTCACTTTGAGTTTTTCCTCGCCTCCATCAAGACCCAATCCGATAACCATGAAGATCTTCGTGTCATCGCTGCTGGCTCTTGCCAGCATCATGACCATGATCGCAGCCAATCCGATCAAGTGCAGTGGCCCAAACGCTCGGATTGAGCCGCCGGTTGGTGCCATCGTTGTGGATCCTACGGGTGATCCTAAATACCAAGGCAGCTTCCGGAACATGATCGACGCTGTTGCAGGACTGGACCGCACGTTGGAGGAGGATCAGACGATCTTCGTCTTCTCTGGTGTTTACGAGGGACGCGTGGTCATTCCGCCTATCAAAGGCAAACTTGTGCTCCAAGGCGCCACGTGTGATGCAACGTCGTATGCGAAGAACCAGGCGACGATCACCCACAAAATGTCGCAGAAGAACTCACCGAAGACTGTGACGAGCGATCACGATGCAGAGACCAGCGCCATGCACTTCAAGGCGAACAACGTGAAAGTCTACAACCTCAACATCGCCAACACGGCGGGCAACGCGGGACAAGCTGTCGCGGCGACTGTGGACGGGACCAACTACGGCTTTTACGGCTGCAAGTTCACTGGGTATCAAGACACTTTGTTGACCAAGAAGGGGCTTATCATGTTTGCTAACTCCTACATCAGTGGCGCCGTTGACTTCATTTTCGGCACCGAGGCCGTGGCTTGGTTCGAGCACTGCGATATCGACTGTATCGATGCGGGATATATCACTGCCAACGGTCGTTCCAGCGCCGACATGGACTCGTATTACGTCTTCAACCACGCGAATATCTACAGCTCGAAAAAGGGGTACAAACCGGGCATGTCCTACCTTGGTCGTCCGTGGCGTCCTTATGCTCGCGTCGTGTTCCAGAACAGCGAACTCAGTGACGTGGTCAATGCCGCTGGTTGGTCGGACTGGAACGGTGACAGCACGGAACACGTAGAGTTTGGCGAGTTTAAAAACACTGGCCCAGGTGCGGCGAAGGGGAACGGTCGACCTGGCTTGGGCACCCAGCTAAAGGCAGCTGTGGCCTTGAAGGATTTCTTCAAGGTCGACCTTAAGAGTCAGTGGTGGATCGACTCAGCGTACGTACACGTGTAGTGCTGCTCTTTGGTCGAGAGCTCCAAAGGTTGTAGTCGTTATTTTCTTGCGCATTAATACACTTCCGCTTGACCTTTTATCGGACATGCATACGTTCATACGAATGTTCTTGGCGCAGTTGACTCGTCATTTGGTTCACAAAGACACTGAGTTCTAACACTATGGCATGGAAGTTAGTGTGGACACGAACTGCTAGATGCAACAGAGACAAGTTGTCGGATGGAATTATTTTACTCGACGACGTCATGCCGTCTGTCTATGTATTTGCAAACCACGAATAAACAGACGGAAGGGGTCCGTCAAGATTTCAAGGGATTGTCCCTCAAACGACGTAAATAGTGTACGACATCCAGCTCGGAAGCGAAAAGGTCGCGGCTTTCAAGTTTCCCCGACATCAATACGGCATTTCTACATACGTTTTCTGTCTTTTAATATGACCGTTGGCCCAGCGTGTTCACCACGGTGTACCGTTTGTAACGGGGCTCCCTGAAGCTTGTACTGGTGACAGTACAAGCTACTTATTCTGATGACAGAATAAGGCGGTGCCGCGTAACTTCACGTACACTCGTACGTGCAGAGGAAGACGGTAAGAAGAAGCGAGTACTTGGTTAAAGTAAAAAGTAGAACTGTATTTATAATAGTTATGTCTGCAATAAATCACTATTTATCTTCATCTAACTATGTCTAAATACAAATGTGTAAATCAACTATCTGCTCACCACTCATTGCGTGCGTCTGTCGTGGCGCGTCTTCGTTGGATGAAATAATGGCCTATATCAACCAATTAGGAACTACTCGTAAGTGCTGCAGAATATTGTCCTTATGACAATATTCTGAGAATATAACTCTTATAGTTATATTCTATCAACAATTTCTTATAAATTGTTATGTAACGATTCACCCCGTTAAAACACCCCCCCCTTAACTATCAGTCACTTTAGTGACTAATTGACTAAATGGATACTCGTCCCAAATCATTTGGGACAGGGTTTGCACTTGTTGGTCCGCGTCCACTTTCCAACAATTTATCGCATGGATAACAAGCCCATGCGATGCGCGAGCAAGGCCGCCGAGAGCGCGTCCGCACGTCTCTGTGCGGACGCCGAAGCAGAAACCGCAGCAACTGATGTCTCATCGGTTGCTGAAGCGACCCAGCCTGTGTCACCTGGTGATGCAGGCGCTGGTCATGAAGACACTCATGTCTTCACAGAGTATGAGCTCGGTGTCTCATACTCTCCTGATACGGAAGACGGATCCGTATCGACGGCGATTGAATCTAAGCCGCCTGCCAAGCGTGGCATGGATGATGCAATGCGTCGTAGCATCTTTGGTTCATCTGATGAATCAGATGAACCATCGCCGAAGCGAAGGCGCTCGAGGTCGCGAGACTCGGGCGCTAATAGTGGTGTCGGTTCTCCTATTGACACCACTTCACAACGAGGTGCCAGTCCTTCTGTCGGCACATCGCAGGAAGAGCGGGACCGCAATATGTTGCGTCTCGCTCCAGAAAAGAAGGCATGGATGCCTCCTAAATCTGTCATGGATCACTTGTCGGCGACGACGAGTGATCGTTATCGAACACGATTGTTCGATTCGTCAAGGATCCATCACCTTGACCCCAGTGCGAAAAACTATCGCGCTGAACATGAATTCTTCATCGATGCTTTCTTTAGACATCGATGGTACAGTGGGAATCACAAACGTGATGGTCCCGCACTGCTTCAGGCGTGGAACGCCTACATCCATAACCTCGAGGATGTAGGTCGTGACGCTTGGAACGACAAACTTATCAAAGCTCGTGATAAGTTTGAGAAGCGAACCCCTACAGGTGCACGCTACAAGCTGCATCGTCTATCAAGGGAGAAAGGATTACCCTGCCTCTCTTGGGGAGACTCGTGCCCGTGTTGTGTGAACAACTCTGCGCGCGCACCTAAGGAGGCTTACCTCCCTAATAGCCCGTGGTGGCGCGTACGTATCTCTATTGAGATGTACGAAGGGATTGACAACTTGAAATCCCTTTAAGACCGTGCCGGGAAGACTTTCTCCGGCGGTCCTTCTGCGGCACAGGATGTGCCGCGTCGTACTGCTCAACCAGACCCAGTACGTCGATCATCAGTTGGGAGCATGGCTCCCAAGAATCCCAGGACGGGGGATAGCCGCGCCACCGGACGAGATAACTCGTCCGACGTCCTTTCACGTCGCGGTGGTTCAACAGCTGCTCAACTAGATAGCGCTGGCCACCGCGAGAGTCCTCTAATGGAGGTGGAGGAGGAGGAAAGACGCTCTCCACACGATCATGTGGATCGGTGTGTTCCCGAGAGCTTCTTTGATCGCGTAACGCAAGGGTTACGCGACGATCTCGAACATGAGCGGAATAGGCGTCTCCAAATGGCGGACACTGCCTCGAAGCATCGAGCTGAGTTTGCCTTTGCTCAGCTTGAGAACGAGAGATCTCTGACATCTCTTCGTGACGAGCTAAGGGTAGCTTGTGTGGATATGGACCGGTCTCGGGATGAGATAACTGCTCTTCAGACCCTTGTCGATGCCCACCATCGGGAGCACAAGGCTCTCTGCGAGATGCTTGAGCGCAAGGGCGTTCTTCATTGGAAGAAGCAGCGTACTGATGGTGCGGCTTAAGCCGGCCAACGTAAAACGTGGGATGCGTTCGCATCTTACGTGGTAATTCGATCGTGTATGCATTGCCTAGGCGGTGCGATACACGAAATGGGCCGATGTACTTGGGTAGTAGTTTACTGCTACCCAAGTTAGTCACTACATGCTTTGGTAGATTAACCGTAGACAGTAGGACTAAGTCACCTTTATTAAATAAAAGGGTGTTTGCCCTTCCATTCTTGTCAGCGTTTTGCTTTTGCTTATCCACCGCTTCGGCGATGGAGTCTTGCACAAAACGGACTACCGTTTCACGAGCCAGTATGAACTCATCTGCTGACTCGTTAGCTTCGGTGCGCTGTGAGTGCACTGCAGCGAAATCAATCGTTTCTTCAGTGAGGGCTTCCGCACTCTCACTGGCATCATCTTCTTCGATATCGGTGTCGTCGATATCGGCATCAAACGCAATCTCCTCATCGTAAGAGCGTGATGAGCGTGAACCAAATCGGTTTTTGCTCGCGCGAGTCCCTCCCCCCCTTAAACTAAAGTTACAATCTAGTAAGGTGGGTACACGCGGATGGCGCAAGCCATTCACGTAAAACGGTGTATGTGTCGTGGACGCATGCACCGAGTTGTTGATGGCAAACTCTACCATTGGCAAAAACTCACTCCAACTCTTAAAGGAGTGTACGTATCCTCGAAGTATCTCTTCAAGGACACGATTGGCACGTTCCGTCTGACCATCTGACTCTGGATGATCAGATGTCGACATCTTCTAGCTCGTTCCGAGTGATTTAAACACGGAACGCCAGAAATCAGCAGTGAAGCGTGGATCTCTGTCTGATACGAGTTCACGGGGCAACCCATGAAGTCGGACGATAAAGACACAAGCACAGCCACTTGCTGTGATTGACTCTGGTACAGCCACAAGGTGTACCTTTTTGCTGAATCTGTCAACAAATACGAGAACACCAGTATTCCCGCGTGCGTCTTTGGGTAACCCGAAGACGAAATCCATTGAGATGGATTCCCAGCACTCTGCCGAAACTGGTAGAGGCTGTAAAGGTGCACGCAGTGAAGGACTCGACTTCACTCGTTGACAGACGTCGCATGCGCGAACATACTTTCGCACAAACTGATACTGGCGAGGCCAGTAAAAGTCTCGACTCACCGTGAGATATGTTTTCTCTCGGCCACGATGTCTTGCTATAGGAGCATCGTGATACTAGAACATGATCCGCAAACGCAGATCAGTATCATCTGGAATGACAACACGTGGTGTGTCACCAGAAACAGCTGTATAATACAGTAAACCGTTGCGAGTAGTGTATCGATCTGATGCAGATCGAGACGCAGACGATAATCGTTTCAACGATTCTCGAGATGGTTGTGAGAGATGTGTCAACAACTTCACAATATCACCATCTTGGGCATACGCCCGCCTCACATCATCATTCAACGTTGTAGATGGGACTGAGGACGTCATAACCGCAACATTGGCTGTCTCACTGTTGGGTTTCACGACTGGTTCAAAGTCGGGCCGACGTGAGAGTGCATCAGCGACGACATTAAGTCGTCCTGGCTTTTACTCTACCGTAAAGTTGAATTCTGCAAAGAATGACAACCACCGCGCCATTCTTTGTGAAAGGTGCGGGCTGTTCACTGCCGTGCGTAATGACGCATGGTCAGTGTAAACAATGAAGGGTCTATCTCCTAATAGATAGACTCTGAACTTCGCGAGTGCATACTTCATGGTAAGGCGTTCCTTGTCATGCACTGGATAGTTCCGCTCAGCTGGTTGCAGCTGACGCGACTGATAGCAGACGACGCGTTCAACGCCTTCAAGATCGTACTGCATTATTGCACAGCCGATTGCGAAATCGCTGGCATCACAGACCACATGAAATGGCCTGTACTGATCGGCTATTGCTAGGACTGGATATTGTATCAAGCTCTGCTTGATACCATCAAAGGAGCGCTGACATTCAGCGTTCCATAACCACCTCTCGTTCTTTTTCAACAAACGAGAGAGGTGCACAGTCATCTCGGCGTAATTGCGTGAATACTTGTGCAAATACGCCGCTAGTCCAAGGAATTTTTAAAGACCTTTGACATCAACCGGCACAGGCCAGTCGGTGATCGCCTTGATCTTTTCGGGATCAGGACGTACACCGTTCTAACCAACGATGCACCCAAGAAGTGGTATTTCACTTGCTGCAAATATACACTTCTTGAGGTTAGCATACAATTGATGCTTTCGCATGATTGTAAGAACCTGTCGGACGTGGTACCTGTGAACCTCAACGTCCGACTTTCCATCCATAGCCCGACTATGGATGAATACGTCATCGAAATAACTCGGCGCAAATTCTCGTACTGGTCTCAACAGATGTGATGCACATCTGTTGACGTGGCAGGGGCATTACTAAGCCTATGTGGCATTACTATCCATTCCCAGAGCATGCCGCTAGGCGTGCTCATTGCGGTATAGGGTATATCCCGTTCTCGCATAAGGATTTGATAGAAGACATCCATCAAATCCATGGACGAAAAGATGGTACTCTTTGACATGCCATCAATGATTACGTCCTTCCTTGGTATCGGCGTCTGAGCCGGTACCGTTGCAGCATTCAATTTGTTGAGCGCGTGCACTATCCGCCACCCTCCTGTTTCTTTTCGCACACAGAAGGTCGGAGAGCTATGTAGGGAAGTTGATTCCCTCACATGGCCCGCAGCTAAACGATCGGCAAAGAACTTGTCGATCGCAAGTACTTGTTCACGAGGCAGTGGCCACTGCTTCATGACACAGTACTTCGAGCCTGGTTTAAGCTCGACTTCGTGTCGAATACCTTTATCCTTCGGTAACTCGCACGGAACAGTTTCAGGGAATACATCCTTGAATTCAACCAAATCTTCATAGAGAGGATTTGTCTTGAGCGATTCCCACTATTGGGAGTCATATCGCTCAACTCGTGTCTTTTCATCTAGGACACTCTTGTCCATAGATGAACTACTGAGAACTCTCTCGTTCTCAGTGAACACTGTTGCTGACCTTATGTCGGTTACACACTCGTCGTCAGCGACGAGTATGCAGATCTGCTTGACTTTGCCACTACGCAGATCACGCAAGAACCTTTTATGTTCGAGCGTTGGCAACTGAGTGATCTCCGAAGTTAACTTCGGAGGCGCAATCAGATCAAGTGTATAAGCGCCTACACTTGATCCGTTATTGACTATGACATTCAATGTCTCTGTCATTTCCTGGGGACTTATTCCCTCAGGCTTCGAAGGATTTATTCCTTCGTCTTCCCGGGGACTTATTCCCTCGGGTTTCGGGGAACTTATTTCCACCGTATTTGTAAAATCGGGACTTATCCCCTTAACTTCCTCTAGCTGTGGTTGTGCAACCACAGCGAGATCCTCTACGAAAGACTCTCCAGTCGATCTAGGATTATCGTTTCGCTTAACCTGGGCGATCGATTGTTTCTCTTCTAGATGTTCCCCGCTAGGGATACATCTTTGTCCCGGTCCACTCGACTTATTCGAGCGGTGGACCTTCGGCGCAGCCTGTGTTTCCTCACAGCCGCCGGAACTTTGCTCCGAAGTGTAACCGTTTGGTACACTAAGGTTTTGTGCAGTCGTATTAACGACCGTACCACAAGTGAGGCCATCGCACTCACTCGTAGTACATCCACACGCTTGTGGACGCTCCAAAACGTTCATCAGATGGCCATCTGATGAACAAGCGGCAGGCATCGTTACTGTTCGATGTTGCCGGTTTACCCGTGGTATGTACCTTCTGAGCCACGGTATTCCAAGGATGACACCAAATTTGTCATCCAAATCCAATACGATAAAGTCATCGTCTTATTGGGTATCTTCTAGCGTATAGTGGATCTTCACTATACGCTTCATGACGGTTACAGATGCGCCTGTCGCAAGACGTACCGTCATCCTCGTAGGAGGTGTGCCACATTCACTAAACTTAAAGTGACCATCTTCTAGCGATTGACGTCGCACAAAATTGTTAGACGCCCCACAATCGACTAGAGCTCGAAGGGACAACTTATTTGTCACTTCGAGTTTCAAGGTAATGAGTGAGATCTCATTACCTAGAGCAGCAACGCACAACGTTTGTGTGTTGGGAGCAACCTTCATCAAGAGGCCTACAAATTCTCTTGACGTTGATGGACCAGTAGGGTGCTCCGCACCTACTGATCCTGTCCGTTTTTTTACGGTTCATCCCGTTGTTACGTCTTTGAACAAACAGCGGACCCGCGTCCCTGCCTCTTTTTCATGGGTGGACGGTCATTACGCCCAGTGTTGCGAGACACTGTACGAGGGGCACTACACTCGTAAGCGTAGTGTCCTGTCTTCTGACATCTGTTGCATTTCTGCAGCTTCTTGTAATCTGTAGAGCGAGCCTTCTCGCTCTCTACATAACAGAGTTCCATCGGCTCTGGACCTCCGTTGTCATATCGTCTCGGTTGACGATATGATGTCGAGCTAGCGCGAGCCTGTCTCAGACTGAATTCTTCCTGTTCCGCAATGGAAATGGCTTGTTCTAGTGAATCTAGTTCAAGTCGGAACAGGTGAGTCTTGACGGGACCATCCGCAAGACCCTACATGAACACCGAAACTAACGTGTGTTCATCAACCGGATTGGAACTTATACAACTCGTGAAATGTCGTATATGTTGCGCGTAAGCGTGCACATCACGCTAACCCTGTTTGAGCTTCAAGAGTTCAGTTCGAGCTCTGAACTCAGCTCCAGGCGGTTAAAACGTTATCTGAGCCGCGACTTGAAGACTTCCAACGACCCAAACGCATATGGGTCGTGCAACTTGAGCCCCAAAGCCCAAGTCTTGGCACGTCCTGCCATATTTGATTGGGCAAATGCAACTTGCATATCCCCATCTTCGATGCGACGCGCCCTTATGGCGTCGTCTAATTCGACGAACCATCTCAAGAGGGAGTCCTCTTCGACCCCCCTATACTTGGAGATGTCAATCTTCAAAATCTCGGGTCGACGCGAGTTCATCGACCCACCAGCAGCAGCCTGCTGCTGTCTTAACAGTCCAAACTGTTGAGCACCCTGTTCTCTCAGCTACTCTGATGATTGAGAACCTTGTTGGTGAAGCAAGGCTACTTTCTCGCATTCAGCGTCACGTTTATTTTGAATGAACTTGGCGATAGTAGCATGTTGGGCATCGCTATTGAGAGCCTCTAGCATGACGCTAACAGCATGGATGCCCATGGTTGAACCCATCCGTTCAACCGCATTCCATTCGACATCGCTCAAATGGGAGTAGCCGTCACACGTAGCGTGAAAGCTTTGGTCATCATCATCATCTAACGTATTCATGCTAGATGTGAACGTGGTCCTTGGACGGACTACGAAGTGCTACCAGGTGTAACGGGGCACCCTGAAGCTTGTACTGATGACAGTACAAGCTACTTACGACAGAATAAGGCGGTGCCTAGGAACTTCACGTACACTGGTACGTGCAGAGGAAGACGTTAAGGAGAAGCGAGTACTTGGTTAAAGTAAAAAGTAGAACTGTATTTATAATAGTTAATGTCTGTAATAAACCCCCTGTTTATCCTCATCTAACTAAGTCTGAATACAAATGTGCATATCAACTATCTGCTCACCACTCATTGCGTGCGTCTGTCGTGGCGCGTCTTCGTTGGTTGATATAATGGCCTTTATCAAACAACTAGGAACTACTCGTAAATGCTGCAGAATATTTGTCCTTATGACAACATTCTGAGAATAACTCTTATAGTTATATTCTATTAACAATTTCTTATAAATTGTTATGTAACGATTCACCTCGTTGCATTCTGCCTACTACTATTTTGCATATCGAACAGGTTCACATCCAAGCTTTACAACATAATTGTTTCGATCGCTTCGTGCATGACCTCTACGGGTATATCCGATCGATTAATCTACATAGTCTTTTTCTGGTCTTGAATACTCATCATGAGCGCCGCGAGAACATACCCAATTAGTTTGAAACGGACACTGGATGCCGTACAGATGTCGTTCTGGATGAGCAGTTGTAATAACTTTGTGTAGGTGCAGGTGACGTCAAGCCTTGAAATCTACAAGCACCAGTGTGCTGTTTGCAATGATACCGAGCCATTAAGCACTGGTAATTTGCATACGATGTCTACGAATTAGTGCGTCTTTGTTGTTTACTACAATGTTTCAACTCCGTTGTTTAGTCAGAGGAAGACTTAACGCTCTACGAGCAACTTAGTTCTAAAGAACTAGCGACTCTACGAGTCGACAAGCTTTACAGCTTCAGGTCCCTGTTCCAGGTAACCTAACGATTCAGTGAGTCGACAGCACTCAGTGCTCAAGAGTAGCTACCTCAAGGAGGTGTTGCTAACTCTTAGTGATCGGTGATCAGCGATCAAGACGGCTCGCAAGCCACGTGTCCCTTAGATCAAAATGGGAACTGATTTCAATTATTGTTAACACTTATAGAAAATATTAGTCCTACTCAAAGATCTTTCGTACCTAATAGATGCCACTCGTCAGCCCCTACAAACCGATAAGATATTATATGTCACCTTCCTAGGGGTACCATCAGGTGTGTGACACACCTGGTACAAAGTACCCTTATACGTGCAACCCCGTTACACCCTCCCCCACCAGACTGACGTCTACTAAACGTCAATCGAACTTGTGTTCCTAAGCGAGAACAGTGCGCGTACGGTAAGCCTCACGGCAACGTACGCAATAGAACGATGTTCTCATCATCAAAAGAGACAAAGCCTTTGTGTGACTACCTCGGAATAGAGGATGCAGTGGACTATGGTAGCGATACCAGCGTCCAGGGTGATACAGGGACAGTGTCCGACTCACCGATGCCTGAGGCGCAACCTTCGAATACCTTAAGTCCGTTCTCTGAACGTGGAGATGCGAGCGTGCCACTGGCGCAGCATTTAACACCTGGTTCTGATGAAACTACCATCACGAACCCGCTCGATGAGCAACAACAAATGCTTGTCCAACGAGAAAAAATCGCTCAGCGTCATGCACAAATGGTTACAACCCTCGAGCGCCAACGTGACTATGTGTTCACTCCACCCAGTGTGGAGGAGCGTCTACGTCAAGCGGTCGGCCAAACATTGACGACGTGGGTCATTGGACGTGGGCCTAAGACTCCTCAGGAGGTGATTACCTTCCAGGCACTTCATGAGAGGTACCTGGAGCCGCACTTAACGACTCAAAGTCAACACAAGACACGCCTTGACATGCAAGCGCGTGGTGCACCAGTTCCACCGATCAAGGGTATACCCATTCTCTTGTTCGCAGTCGAAACAGTGAGAGAAGAAGACGATGCCTTCGTTCGCTGGGTGCACCATGTACGTCGCCTCAGCAACGTTTTTGCTCTAACGGCTAGTGCCCATGACGCTGATATGCGTCTTGAACGCAAGCTTCGGTATGATTATGCCAAGCTTAAGGCCAGAGGCCAATTGTGCAAGCGCACGCGCTATGCTTCAGCTACTAGGATAGCCGCGAGTGCTGGTCAGTCTGTGACCAACAACCCACCAACCCACACCACTAGTGGTGGGAAACGGCCTTGGTCTCGAGATGATCATGACCACGATGCTCAAAGCATCCAAAGAATAAGGGCAGTCTTGCCGAAGGGGTATCTCAAACTCCCACGAGTTTTCAGACTCAGGGTACCCTCGCCACTTTACCAGATGATGGTATTGGCCCTGACGACGACGCCGTTGTAGTAGTCTCTCGACATGAAATGACGACACCCATGCTCATCGAGCAAAGTCGGTGGCGGCCGGTGTACCGGTAGAGGCCCACGATAAATTGGTTCTCAAAGTGAAAGGTCTTCAAGAGACCTTGGGTAAGACCCAGTGCATGCTGGATGCGATGAAAAGCCGCCTTCAAAAAATGAATTAAGCTCAAACTCGGAGCGAGGCTCAGTTGGACCAGCTGATTCGTCCACAGCAATCCGGGGCATTGCCCTTGTCGTCGGCGCAAGCGCCTCCATGTTCACATGGGAAGGATCCCGGTACGGCTTAAGTAAGCCTACGTAGAACACTGGATGTGTGCGCAATTTGCGCGGAAGGTTTAGCGTACACGCGAGTCCCTTCTTGGCAGTGACCGTAAATGGTCCAGTAAAGCGTGGATGCAACTATGTCTTAAAGACCGCAGACACTACATTTGTAAATATAATTTTAGCATTGAGTAGTACTTGGTCTCCGACCTCATAACGTTCAATACATTTTCTGCCTTTGGCATCAGCTTGTTGTTATTGGTTATCTTGGCTATCAGCCATTGCGTCACGCACATGTCTTACGACAGTTTATCGCGTTGCGAAAACTCGCCTACCTGTTTTTATACAGTAGCAGGGCTGATATCAGCAAGCCGATCGGCAATCTCTCCTTCACTAAGCCCTAAATTCAGAGTGATAGCGTTAACGGAACGCGAGGGTGAGTGATACCGTTTATACTGAACGGAATAAAGCCTGTTGCGGCATGAACAGCGTTATTCAACGCAAACTCAACAACAGGGAGCGTTGAGCTCCAACGCCTATGCGTATCAGCGCAAACACTGCGCAAAATGTCATTGATGACGCGGTTAACACGCTCAGTTTAACCGTCGGTCTGCGGATGATCTGCTGTGGACATGTCCAATGTAGTGCCCAGCACCTTGAAGATAGACTTCCAAAACTTTCCAGTGAAGCGGGGGTCTCTTTCAGAGACAACTGTCATAGGTAAACCGTGTTGACGAAAGACACAGTCGATAAACAGCTTTGATGTACCTTCAGCATCGATGCTATCCGGCACAGCCGCTAAGTGATCCATCTTGCTCAATCGGTCAACAAACACCACCATTTTAGTGTTGCCTTCCGAATCTTTCGGTAGGCCAAACACAAAATCCAGGCTTATGGACTCCCAACAACTAGTGGGTACTGGAAAACTAGCCAGCAGCGCCGCCGCATGTGCTGAGGTTCTAACCCGTTGACACTTTTCACACGTACGCACATAGGTGCTCACCCACTAATAAAGCTCGGGCCACCAATAACTTTGGCTCACCGAGCTATAACTTTTCTCACGACCGAGATTACCACATAAAGTAGTATCGTGTGCCTCATAGAGGATTCGATACTTCAATTCCGCACCTTGATATACAGCGATTCGAGCACAAAATCCGTGCGATAGCACAACAGGCCGTTATCGATAAAATATCGATGTAGCCTCGCACGTATACGTGCCGACAATTCTATGTCCGAGTCTTTAAACTCACCGCTCCCGAGAGCACGTTGCAAAGCTACACACTGATCATCCTTGTCATATGCCGCACGGATTAAGTCAGTGACTGACGACGACAGAGTCGTAACATGAGCAAGCTCATAGTCAGGTCGACGCGAATAGCGCATCAGCCAAAGCGTTTTGCTTACCTGGCTTGTACTTCACCTCGAAGTTATATTCGGCAAAGAAGGAAAGCCAACGAGCCATTATCTGTGAGAGATAAGGCGACTGTTTTGCTGTTCGTAATGACGCATGATCTGTATAGATCACAAACGGCTTTAAGCCAAGCAGATGTACTCTGAATTTGACACGAGTGTACTTCATAGCAGGTAGCTCTTTGTTATAAACTGGATAGTTCTTTTCAGCAGTTTTCAGCTGCCGAGACTCGAATGCAATGACGCGTTCGCGTCTATCGATATCTGTTTGTAACAGAACACTGTCTATAGCGAACTCAGATGCGTCACAGACGACACTGAAAGGCCGATTAGGATCGGGCAAAGCCAACATTGGCGCATCAAGGAGACTCTCCTTAACTGCTTCAAAAGCATCATGTTCGGTATCACCCCAACACCAATCCACTTCATTTTTTGAGGAGATTGGACATAGCCGAGCCACATTTGCGTAATTCGCACTGCACTTATGTAAGTAATCAGCAAAGCCAAGCCACTTACGAAAGTCCTTTTGGTTCTTGGGAACCGTCCAATCGACTATGGCTTTTACCTTAGCGGGATCCGCTCGAAGGCCTCGCTCTATAATGAGCACCCTAGAAAGGGGATCTCTTCTGCACCAGATATGCAATTAGATGCGTTAGCATACAACTTATTCGTCCGCACGCAATCGAGCACCGCTTGTAAATGATCAATGTGGTTATCCACATCTGATCGCCCATTCATTGCACGATAATGGAAATAAATGTCATCAAAGTACGTTTTTACACAGCCTCGATGAGGTTTGAACAGTTGCGTTACCAGCCGGTTAAACGTAGCCGGGGCGTTAGATAGCCCTTGTGGCATTACGAGCTACTCCCAGAGCACACCGCTGGGAGTACTCACCGCTGTTAGCATAAATATCTCTCGCTCGCACGAAAAGCTGGTAATACCCGTCGACTAAGTCGAGTACGCTGTACAATGTACACCCCACCATATTGTTCTGAAGAACATCCTTTTTAGGAATAGACGTCTGAACCGGTATAGTTGCTGCATTAAGTTTATGATAAGCATGCACAATGCGCCACTTGCCATTTGGCTTCTTAACACAAATGACAGTGTTGAATGGGGCGATTAGCTCTCACGAACCATTTCTGCTGCGTGCTTAGTACGAAAGAACTAGTCAATAAAGTCACACTGTTCTTTAGACAATGGCCACTGCCGTGTTACGCAGTATCTAGTTTCTGGAACTTAGTCACTTTCAAGACGTACACCTCTATCAGGTGGAAAGACAGACGGTGGGTTGTGACACACCACATCTTGAAATTCCTTAACTAAAGGATAGAACGGATCCAAAAGGATCTTTAAGGATCGAATATCCACTTCGTGCACTAAGTGCCGCATTTGTATCCTTTAGAAAAGACTCATCCATTAACGAGGAAGAATTTAACTCAGTATCAGGTCTAATGACCGCTAACTCGGATAACTCTCCTGCCTTCAAGGCCTGGCTAAACTCGCCAAGAGACATTTCGTCTAGCTCACAAAGAGCGCCCACAGATGGAAGGGTTTTAAGGCAAACACTGCCATCAACGTGACCAGTCGCTCCATTAACAGGTGTATATAGTGTATTGCTATTATCACTGTGTCACTGTGAGGACGCCTGGCGCTTTACAGTTGCTACCCGGCGTCTCGATCGTCTCTTCGAGACCTTACACCCCTTAGGGGTCGGGACAATATTGTCCCCATGGTTACTACCAACCATAGTACGTTTTATACGAGAGCTTATGTCTTGACCGACATCCGGTGAAGTGTTACATAACTCGAACACTTTACCCAGTCGATTTAAACGTGCCACTCCACGTGTATTATGCGGGTATAGCCCTAATTTTAACGGCGTCTCGCCAACAATGTCATTACCGACGTTAAGCGTGGTGCCTTCACGGCCGCCTACACTAAATGGCGTATCGCCAACAATGTCATTACTGACATTAGGTGTGGTTCCCTCACGGCCGCCCACACTATACGGCGTATCGTCAACAACGTCATTACCGACGTTAAGCGTGGTGCCTTCTCAGCCGCCCACACTAAATGGCATATGGCCAACAATGTCATTACCGACATAAAGTGCGGTGCTCTCACGGCCGACCGCACTTGGTGTAGTTTCACGTGCCACCATACACACATCAAAGGAGTCACATCCTTGATCACTCGGCCCTAGGCCAACCATGCTTTCAGCATGCAGTGACTCGTTATCACAACGAGTAACACTCAACGGGGTACGTGCCGTTTCACTAAATTTAGACGAGCTGGGCTCGAAACTTATGTTTGTAACATAGGAGTTAGATAACTCGTACATTACAATATCCAGCACATTGACATCTTCTGTCAAAGGCTCGCGCCAATAGCGCTTCTGTTGCCTAGCGAAAGTGGGTTCATGACTCTCCAAAACTTCGCTAGGAACATTGCGCGTAGCGCCTAAGGTCTTAGACCTCCTTTCAATTCATGGCTCCTGGCGTTCAAGCTAAGCACTACCTAGGATGAGATCATATCTCGAGTCCAAACATACGACAAGACAGCGCTCAATACTGTCAAAGTCTAAAAACTTTATACCTAAGTTCAACGGAACTTTAGGCACAGTAACGCGACTTCCAGTCGCTAAACGAACCATGATAGAATCACCCTCATGCGCTGTAAGCGCCTCAGCATAACACTGACTTCCCTCAGGGGAACGGCGTCGAGCATAATTGCAAGACGCTCCAGAATCGATCAATATCGACCAAGGCTTCTCGGAACCATTAATTTTCGCCTCGGCAACCAACAAGCCGGACTTGTATCCACGCACCATACCCGTAGGTTCGGTACTCTTTGGGGTTAAGCCCTGCCTTCCTGTACCTTCTAAAGGTGTACGGAACCTAATTATTCCCCAGTAGGGTACCCTGCTCCTACTGGGTGTCGGCATTTCCCCGTGCCATGCCAGACTTCTGACTCGGGGTCGAGTGTTGGCTTTTAGCCTGGCGTTGCTTACGCAAAGGGCAACCAGGCCGCAAGCGTTTAGTGCTTCCGCACGTAAAACATCAGCGTACGACGTGATGCTGCTCAGCAGCTTAAAGCTCAGCTTCACCTCCATCTTCAGTATAGCTGAGATCCATCGGTTCCGGCCTATCATAGGCAGTGGTACCCGAAAAGTTTGCTTTCACAGAGCGAAGGTTGTACCCATTCCAACCAAGTCTGGCCGACTTGAAGTTATGCTCAGCATTAAGAGCAATTCTCACAGCCTCTTCAAAAGTAGAGGGGTGAACCCGAAAAACCTCGGTCCTGGCAAGGCCAGTACGTAGCTTTTCCATGAAGATAGTCACATGGACTGCTTCAGGCAAAGGTTCAGACTGCATTGCAGCCATGAGCGTTCGCAGCTCTTGGGCATAGTCCGATAGTTCATTCTTACCCTGGCGGGTAGAAAGAAAGCGTGAACACACGCGATAAGCCTGGTTAAGTGGTGAGAACACCTGTACCAATTGTGACTTAAGCGACTTCCATGTGGGAAACGCTATGTCCACCGACGTGCTACACGTCAAGGCCCATTCTCTAGCTCTTCCATCGAGCTTGGAGATAGCCAGCGAGAACTGTTGATGGTCAAGCTAGATGAGGCCTGATTAAATGGTCATCTAAATCTCACGGACCCAGAGGATGAAATTCTCACCCTCCTTATTGGAGCAGTTTTAACTTCCACTCTAAGTAGACGAGTCCTGGCCTCTTTTTGGGTACAGACACATAGCGTGTAGGCATAGCCGACGCTACTCGGTATTGGACCTGCCCTAAAAGGGTCGCTTCATACTGCATGAAGCTTTCAACACGTGCATTAAGCACTTCAGGACCTTGTGAAACAAGGAACTCCACGTACTCTGGACACAAAAATGCGGTCAGCTTATCAAGCGTGACTCTTTGGGCCTCAGAGAGGGAAGTGAGGTTTTCCATCCTTACAGAGGATCAGTCCTAACGACTCAGGCGTAGATTGACTACTAGTGCTACCAAGTGTAGCGGAGCTACACAGCTTCTTAAGTCAGAGGAAGACTTAACGCTCTACGAGCAACTTAGTTCTAAAGAACTAGCGACTCTACGAGTCGACAAGCTTTACAGCTTCAGGTCCCTGTTCCAGGTAACCTAACGATTCAGTGAGTCGACAGCACTCAGTGCTCAAGAGTAGCTACCTCAAGGAGGTGTTGCTAACTCTTAGTGATCGGTGATCAGCGATCAAGACGGCTCGCAAGCCACGTGTCCTTTAGATCAAAATGGGAACTGATTTCAATTATGGTTAAAACTTATAGAAAACATTAGTCCTACTCAAAGATCTTTCGTACCTAATGGATGCCACTCGTCAGCCCCTACAAACCGATAAGATATTATATGTCACCTTCCTAGGGGTACCATCAGGTGTGTGACACACCTGGTACAAAGTACCCTTATACGTGCAACCCCGTTACAACGTTCCTTTTGGTCAATAACGTCCACCTTTTGATCGTTAAAATTGCTTGTGTTTCCGATCATCGAAACTACTTGTATGTCATCACAGTACAATTTTGCAAGAAGCTGCAACCTCTTTGAGGTCATCAATATCTCTATCCATGAACCCATAACTTTTCGGAGGGGACACTTTCCCTTGGTAAAATCGAAATATGCCAACACGTAGTGCTCGCCACTTCAGCTATTCATTTGTATTTGCTATGCTAGCAAATGTTAAGAGAACATCCACTTTATGCTACGAGGCAACGCCTCAGTCAGGCCGCCCTCTCCGTATTTTTAACTTTATCGTCTTCATCATGTTAAGCCATGTCACCCTTACCTCTAATAATGCAGCTCACGATGTCGATCTTTCAATTGCTCCTGCAACGGCCTCCTCTGTTACAATTGAAGCTGCCAGTGATTTTGCTGTGCACGCTGTCAAAGCCACTACTGACACTGCAACCCCTTCCGCTCCCGCTTCATTACGGGTTGTGAAGGCCGCCATGCACCAAAACTTAATAGCGAATCACGAAAGTGAAGTGGTTGTATGACATCGCGATCATCTTTAACAAGAACGTGCCGGAAGATGGATCCTGGTAGACGATTTATCTCTGGCATTCTGGCCACCTCCGATGCATGACTATGATAATGCTGTCCACACCACTGGCGGCACGGCGTGTATAACGAGATGGAGACAACAAGAAGGTCACGATGGCCCTGATGCATCACTCCGGAGCTGCTCTGCGGGTATGCGCGCATACATGATCGTAAAACAATGCAATGTACCTTGTGGTGTCGCGAAGGATAAAATGGACCAGTTGTAGGCGACAAATGTCTTCGTGAAAGCAAGTGATGTCGTTAACATTGTCCTGAAAGCATATTAATCCTGTATTGTCTTCACTTCCATCTTTTCCAGTGTAGAATCCATCGTCATGCTATCGTCTTGCCCTTGCGACGTCGCTGATGAACAATACTCCAAACTGGAAATTGGAACACAACAGATGATCGCGAAATTCTACTATTAGCAGAAAGTCTGTCTAGTGGAATGGAGTTTTTAAATAGAGAGCGTTCTCTTGCTAGATTATGGATGTTCTTTTACATTTGGTGATGTAGAAAATTTGCGATAAATTGATAGCCTGAGAGCCACGCATGTGTATTCAGCAGTAAATGTAGATGCATTTGAGTTACCGTGTACACTGAGCCATGTCGCGCATGCGTCTGGTCGAGTTCGGGGTGCCAGGGCAGATCGCAGACTCTTCCTGCACGGTGGTAGCAGCGCCTTTTCTGCCATATCGACACTTCGTCACGCTTGCACTTATGCTTCGTGTCTGTGCACATGTTCTTTGCTCACTCGTGGGCATCTAACAAGGAATCAGACAACCTTTGTCATTTTCAGTAGGCTTAGTTGAGCAGCATGAAACTCTCACGAATTAACACACACACACCAGCTTAATGCATGTTTAATACCGGTGGACACGCACCGACTTCGCTAATGATTGATAGGTCCTTTAAGCAGCCTATTCTATGCAGTTTGCTCAACGACGTACATCATAAAGTAGTTAAAAAGGTAGTCATGGCAAGTCTCGTCGAAAAGAGAGAGAGATTTCATGACGGTCTATTAACATTTACCTATGTACAAGATGTCTGAAAACTCTGGAGCCAGGATAAGAGATCCGGATCCGGTAGCTTGTCGTAGCTGCTTCCTGCGAAGACCACCTCATCCCGCGGTTCGAGAGTGAAGAGGTCAAGACAGGCATGTAAGAGAGCCCCGGCGACGACTGTGTCGGGACCACGATGTTCGCGTTTCGCTAACGCGCTGAGATGCCGAATCCCCACCTTCCAAAAACGGGTGACGCTGTGAATAACCGTCGTCCGCACACCTTGAAATACTGCGTCGTTTCGTTCACTCCATAAGTGAGTTAAACAGACGCTACACATAATAAACCATATGCGATTCCAAACCATGACCCCTGCTTCCAAGTCGTCTTGTAAATGTTCATGTAGGTGTTGTCGCTGCCTTGCCGGTAATGCAGGAGCCTGACGATTCACACTGCCAAAATACCAGGTCTCATCAACAGACCTCACATCTCGGAGACCCGTCCAGTGACAGATAAGTCGCCTCCAGCAGGCGCGCGCCTTTGGACATTCCCAAAAGATGTGAGCCGACGTTTCTTTACGCCCCCAACACTCCATCAGCGCTCGACAGCTGTTGTCAGCGCGACGACCATCATAGTAGAGGTTAAGTTAATTAGTGGCGACTCTGTAGCAAGTCCAGACTTGAAAATCCGAAAGGCCATTAGTATGGTTCCAAACTTGAGACGGGCGTTGATGAGCTGCTGCACGCAACCAGCCATCCTTGCTGATGACTTGTTTCAACCGTTGGATCAGCCCTTTCAAAGGGACAGCAAGCAGTCGTTTGTGAAGTCTGAACGCTAGCCAGGCAATTGTCGCCCTAATCGAAACGCTCGCCACCGTGTTGGCCACAGCCCAGGGAAATCGATGATGATCAGGATGTGAATAAAACACGACACCATGTAACCGCAGTCGGCTCATCCAAATGTCCCTCTCAGCGACAGTTTCAGTAACCAACTCAGGTAATGATGTGGTAAAAAAACCATCTAAATCCGTTGGCACTTTGCCGCAATTTGACGTGCTCACACCCGTTATCCGCAGACTCCCGTCTATTCCCGACGACGTAACCATGTCGCACCGTCGAAAAGTCAAAATGATACCGAAACGGAGGCGCATGACGAAGTGCTAACTTCGGTTCCAGCGCTAGTTCCGACCCAATTCGAATAGAAGGCGAAGCGAGCAAGAGAGATGTAGCTCAGCACCTTAACTTCGGCTGATAGTGATGCTTAGAGGCAGGTCCAGCCAGTGAGATACTGAAGATAAACTCTTTCGGTCCGGTTCTGCGAATGTGCAAGTCCGAGATGGAGCAGTCATCTATCCGGTCGTATTTGGAGCGTACAAGCTGCCGAACCTGCCCGTCGCGAATCCTCGAATTGTTACTCCATCCGAGCGTTCCCCAAAAGCGGTGCAGTGCCAGTACTTGGACGTCGTTGGATGCTAATGCTTCCGGAAAAGGGTGATGGTAAGATAATACCCATTCATCTTCTTCCCACCAGCTACTGGCTCCTTCGAGCAAAGTCGAATAGTGCATGCGGACGCGATCTCGAATAAAACTCAATTGCTCCGTCGTGGGTTGCAAAAGCTTTTCCATGTCTTGTATCCATGCTGTTTTGGAAGCTTCGAAGTGCAAGAAGATGTTATCCCTGGTATACCCCTTCCATACAGGACCAGGGATGAGAAAGATGGCCTACCTTGATAAGCCCAGTGACACCAAGAGGCAAAATACTTGTCCTGGGCTTGCGTTAGCCACCGCAGTGCATGTTTCGTGTGCTGAGTTTTGATTGCGACCTCGAATGAAGCCAGCCCTACTCCACCTGCGTGTTTCGGAGTGAATAGCAGTCCTGGGTTGATCCTGTGCCTGCTAGCTTCTGTCGAAGTGGCGTGAGCCCACAAAAATTGTTTGTACAAATTTTGGATTGCCTGCCTCGCCCATTCTGGGATGTCGATTACCGCTGCCGTGAATAAAATGGATGGAAGAATGATGGAGTTTAGAATCAACACTCGATTCTCCACACTAGTCGCGACCCTGGAAGCTGTGATTAGCCGCCGTTGAAGCCTTCAAATCATTAAAGCCCAATTGCGGTTATGTAAGGCACCAAGACCAACCTCATAGCCCAGGTACCTTACTGTTTCTGTCTGGTGTAGCACCGAAATGCCAACCATTTCTCGCATCTGCACCCCTGTGTTCAAGAGTATGATTTTGCTCTTTGACGGCTGGGCTTCCAGTCCAGATAAGGCTCCAAAGCGTGATACGAGGGCAAGAGCCGGTGCCAGCTGATTCGCTTGGTCGAGAAAAATCGTGGAGTCGCCGACAAACGCTGAGAAGCGGTGCGTTTGAGTACGGCTACCTGGGACCGGGAGTCCTTTCAAGGTGGGAGACTGCTGAACTGCAATTCCCAACAACTCGACCACCACGAGGAATAGCAAAGGGGCCAGAGGGCAGCCTTGCCTAATTCCTGACACGACGGATATTAGACTGGGCCGTTCCCCATTTACGAGGAATGTAGCCGTAGTCCCTTCATGCAGCCGAGTAATTAGCTGAATATATCGTTCCTCAAATCCAAATTGTCGAAGCGCCTCGTAAAGAAAGCTTCTGTCCACAGTATCATATGCCTTTTGAAAATCAAGTAGAAGGATGACCCTGCTATTAATCGCGTCGAGAGTTGCATCAGAAGAAGCCGTTGCCAGTTGGGAGAGCATCATCAGGACAGACTTCAACATCTGCCTGCCATGGACGAAACCTTGTTGTGAGTCACCACTGACTTTAGGTAATACAACTTGTAACCTAGTCGCCAGCACCTTCGCGAAGATTTTGTAACTGGTCTGAAGTAGCGAAATAGGCCTGTAATCCATAGCATCAGCTGAGTCACCTTTCTTCCGCAAAGGTATGATCAGCGCTTCTAGAAAAGAAGGTGGAGGACCTGAGCCCGCCAATATTTGATTACTGATTTGCACCAGGGCTGGAACCAAAAGCGCCGGCATATCCTCGTAACAGTCGTTGTTATAACCATCAGATCCAGCCGATTTATGTCGACCAGGGCCCGTGATGGCTGTAATAACCTCATTTTCAGTGAAATGGGCCATAAAAGACCGATTCTCGCTCGAAGAAAGTACCCGTTGGGTGGGAACTTGAACAAAATGACGAATGGTGGCTGGTAAGGCTTCCAAAGGGGTACTGCGATGTACCACGCCTAAAACAGTGGACCACTCTGAGGCAAATTTATCTGCCGTCGACATGGTGCGACTAAAAACCGGTCAATGAAGCTGCTTAATACCGGTGACGGTTTGCTCGCGCTCCCAGTCGGCTATTTTGCGATAAAAAAACCGTATCCGATCTGTTGTCCTGACCAGCTGTTGACCAAGTCGCACAATATGTTCCTGACGCAATTCTTCCATCTTACAGGATATCCATTGTGGCCTGGTAAGCAAGTGCTGCTGTGCCCGTCTCTGAATGTTATGGAGAAATCGAGCCCTGCGCTGCTTCACCCTCTTACTGACACGCCGAGTACAGCGTATACACTCAGCAACGTCTAGATCCCAAGTCCTGGTAGATAAAGCTTGAACAACAGCCATGCCATCCATTTCCTCGACAAGTTCGGCTATAATGTTATCGGGGTTCGATGCTGTGATGGGATACGCCACCCTATCACGTCGAATATGAGGGCGACGCCTGGTTGGTTTTCGCAGGTGTAGAACTATCTCCTGATGGTCCGACAAATTTGAAGGTAAGCGCGTCTCAACCCACAGGACGCGGTCCACCCAGCCTTCCGGTACATAAACACCGTCAATACGACTAGCCCTATCCCCTTCCCAGTATGTGAAATGGTCCACAAAGGATCCATTGAGTCGTCGTCTGCGTGTTCGCGAAGCCATCTTGCATCAGCCAATCCTATCGCAGACACAACGTGGTCCAGGGCCGGGCTTTCTGACCGGTTGGATCGATGCTTCCCAAATCGATCCAGAAGGGGACTCTGGACGCAAATAAAGTCGCCGACGATCATCGTATTTGAGGGGTCTAGATTTAAGGTCAACAGGGAGGTAAAAAAAAGCCTCTCGCTCGGACCGCAAAGTAGGAGCGTACACATTCACAAGGACTTCCCCCCCATAGATACAGCGATCGCGCGTGTGGTCCAGAAATCCGGTAACCAGGCCGTCGTATGTGTTGCAATTTGTGGAGTGAGTAGAATAGCAACTCCTGCCCGTTTTGACGAGCCAATACTCCAGTACGATAGGACAGGGGAAGTCGGGTTAAGATGCTGACCCCATAGTCGAGCCCACTGATATCGCAGCCGAGTTGCCTCTGCTTCTGTGTGCACATGTGTGTCCTGGATGCACCAAGCCCCTGTTCTGTGTCGATTTGTCTTAGCCCGCCAACCCGACATCCAACTGTCGCGCACGCTGTCCTTGAATCCTTGTACATTTTGAGATATGTAAAGCATGTCACCCATCCAGCCTTGGAGTCGAGATGTAACTGGCTCAAAAGAATTGGTCCATTCCTTAAGCAAGAGATGGCGGCCATAGGCGACCGATGCGTCGAGTGATGCACCACCGGGCCTGAAGGCCTCGTTGCTCCGTAAGCTGCCCTTAGTACTCAAGTAGAAACTGCTGCTCTGCAGGAGCCAACGCAGTATTAAAGAAGCAAACCAGCTTGCGCCAATCCACCTTGGATCCCCCTTCAGCGTAATACACCTCCTTGTAGTGACTGTTGTTCCGAAGTAAGCGTAGGTGCCCTCGAAGTTGCTCGGGAGGCTCGAGTGGTTTTTCTATATCCCCGGTCAGCGCAAAAATCTCAGCGTCGAACAATACCGCACATAGTAGGTGATAACTCAGGCGTATACGTCGGTGATGGTCACAAAGACGCAAAATAAATATCGGTAGCGTAGTCTACCTCCCTCAGCTTGATCCAATCGTCGGTACTGTCGATTAATGGGGCCAGCCGGGAGGAAGGCAATCGCTGCTGTGTTCGCACGATCCATTGATCTAGCCACAGTGATTGTATAGAATCTTGCACTTGACGCCTGTACTCAAGTAGACCAGACAGCAAGCACGCTTGTCGCCACTGAGCCGTCCACATCCCGAGAACGTGATCCCCTAGGCTAGCCAGCAGTTCACCCGGGAAAACAAAGCGTCGCACGTGATGGAGCAGCAGCTCTGGCTCGACCTGGGCAGTTTTCAGCCACGCCTCAGGGCTACCACACACTAGTGGATATGGCGTAGAAGCCGTTACTGGCCATTTAACGCCCAGAGCCTGCCAGAGATCCGGCCAGTCGTCGGTATCCATTCGTTCCTCCATCCGAGTGATATAGGGTTGAGGAGAAGCAACGCTGATCCTGCCTTTTTTCTGTTTGTAGCTCTCAAGTCCACTCCAGTTCTCCCCTTCGCTGACCTCGATGGACTCCGACGTGCTGACGTGCCCACGTTTTCGAGCCGATAGCGAACTGCCCTGATTGGTTCCCCTGATCTGCGATGGAACAATAGCTAATTGCTGCGATGACGCTTTGGCAAGACCACAGTTCCTTGAAGAGTGGATGATTATCGAAGTGTTGTCATCCACAACCGACATATGATCCCTGATAGGGGATAAAATATGGGAGCGCTTCTCTTCTAGCTGCACAGCTAAAGTATCCACAATTTGCGAGTCCTGACCTTGCTGCAGCACTGAGCCTGTTCCGTCCGAGACGTCAGTTAGGCTGAGCCGATCTGCCGCCCTGGCAGTGTGCAGAAAAGCCGAATAATGCCGGCCTTAGAATCTAAGCACCAGTGGTGGAGCGCGAGGCGCCTCTATCTTTGCCGCTTGCAGCTCGTCTATACACGCCAAGAGAGTGAGTGGAAATTTTTTGGCAGTTTCCACTACTCGACCATGTCTGTTGATCGTAGCAGGACAATACTTGCGACCACTCCAGTTACCCGTTCCGCGGCCACAGTTCAACACATAGATAGTGCGATGCAAAAAATTGGCTGCCATTTCAAGAGTGTCACTTCCACCCCAGCTATGCTCCTCAACCAGGGCTTCTCTGTTGGAAGGGGAGGCTGCATAGTCATGCAAAAACCACCGTAGTTGGGACGCAGGCTCCCCCCTGGTCATCGTCGTCCAACCTCTGCCAACGTTCTTTAAAGCATGAACCCGTACGTCATGAGCCATTTGATCCTCCAAATTTAGTAGTCCGGCGTTGGAGATTACCCGTTTAATACTAGCCGTTAAAATCTCAAGGTCCTTGGTAGGGTTGTCCAAAGCAGATTCTGCGAGAGCTTAAGCTATGGCTATCGCCAAACAATTGCCCGTGGCCGGTGTGGCGACTTCACGGAGCCCCAAAAACTGTACCAATTCTGTCACATGCATGGGCTCAGCATGAGTCATTGGTTCCATGGGGATCGCGTGACTTGTCCCTGGTGACAACTGTTTAATTAGCCGCTCACATGTTGAACGCTCCCGGCGTTTATTGGCCAAAAGCGTTGGGCCCGCAACAACAGACACCTGTCCTCTCCTGGCGGCTACTGTTTGTCGTGCTAGATCCTCAGGTGTCAACGTGGGTGGTCCCTTCTTGGAAGACGCATCCCGATCCGTCATCTTACTTGATGCTTGCCTTGGCAGATCATGGGTATCTCGATTAACAGAATTCGAGGACGTTTCGGTCTCATCCAGCTCTTCCTCTTGGAGCACGTGATAACTACCGCTGCTAACCTTGAGATCGCCTTTCGAGGCCTGTAGGGGTGACCATATCCTCCTCCCTCCCCGTACAGGCCGGGTCAGCCATGGTTGCGCTGGTCGGCATTTCGGGGCCGGTGGTAATGGCCCCCCGTGCGTGCCTGGTGGAGTATATACCGGTTGGAGAGGTATGCCAGTTCTAGGGGGTTCTGCCACTGGCGACGGACTGGGGGCAACTGTCAATGCCACCGGCGTCACTGCAGCCTGCGCTGCCGCATCCTCCGATTGTTGGACTTGAAGACGTCTCATTGCCATCTGCCTCATTTCGTCTGGACTGCTAAAAGGCTTGGCGAGGTCTTCAACAGCTTGAAGATCTGCTTCGATAACTTCTACGCCACCCGGCCCGCGTAATTGCGCATCTGTGAATTGACATCTGCCCGCCGGGTGTCCCAAAGTTCCACACTGCAGACATTGGAGGCGACGGCCCACATCTGGATGCCTGATGATAATTAGTGTTCCAAACCAAATTAATCGTACTATACCCTGAAGGAATTTCGGGCAGCCCGCTAGATGAAAGGTTACCTTCCACGTTGTTGATGTTCTTGAATTTGGTGTACATGTGTCCATGTCCTCCAGCTCAAATTCTGTTTGAATCTTCGAGCGCAAGTAAGCTGCGATGCGTCCAATGTCGTCGAATCTGGTAAGATTATAGAGGATAATCGTATAAGCCGATCTTGGGTATTCCGACCGACCATCTGGACCCCGCTGGTTCTGCCATACCGATCCCCTTACCGGCTGATGGGCGTTCTCCAGCGTATAAACTCGACCTTGAAAAGGCACTTGAACGTCCTGGAGCTTCTTTGCCTTGTCCCGCGAAAAAAAAGAAAAAGTGAATCGACCGGGTTGATCGATTGTAACTGATCGTTTTCGTTGATCCCAGCAGGCGATGGAGATCGGGCAAACTGACCCTCAACAGCTCGGCTGATTCCAGAATCTTCTCCGTGATGGCCTTCGTTGTCTGACGACTTAGAGGAATGTCACGCCCACCGCTGATATGGAGAACTAACTGACCCTCCACCTGCGCCTGAACGGTACTGTACAGCCGGAGACGTTCCTTGCTGTCCAGAACCGATCGTAGAAAGTCTGGCATCCGGCGACAGACGATATGCCCTTCGGCAATACCCACAATAATGCGCCATTCGTCATCAGACCCCTCACGTAGCCGTTGGAAGCCCGTGTTACCTAGCCGGGCCACACATATGGCCTTTAGTGTAATCGAGTCTTCCAACGAGAATTTGGCAGGGTCAAACATAATTCCTTTATAGGTTATGCTCCCTTTGTTCTCCCCGTCCATTTGGCGAGCCGTATTACCCGCCCGCACGACTTCTGCCATTGATTGGGGACAGGAGCAGTGGCCCAATTTTGCTGACTGACCAATTTTCTTACGATCTCCTTGAATGCCCACTTCGTCAGGAGGAGTTCTTTGCTGATCTGATGAGCCAGTCGTTTCCATTCGGCGAAACTTCCAGAAGCTGACACATAACAGCGTCGAAAAAGATCTAGCAAGCTATTCGCCTCAGGTCCCTTAAGCTTGGGAAACCTTGTGCGTCCGGCCGGTAACGCGTCGACGCTTACCGGTATCCCAGCATATTCCGCTGTAAATAGGTCCTGGATGGACAGACGCCAGACATCAACGTTGGTTGGGCCTGGTGAGGCTTTCATCGACTCAATTAGAGCCTCAAAAAGCTCCTTAGGAGGTACGTGCTCCACGGCCGGCGTGGATGAAGTCGTCTTTACCCCCTCAGGTAAACGGGGTTGTGATACCGCTGTCTGACGCGTCGACGCTCCGTCGCCGCCGCCAGGCGTTGACGAGTTTAAACCGTGATCGACCGAGGCTCCGACCGTGTCTGACCCGTGGCTCGATACGGGAACCGCCTGCTGGTCATCTGCCATAATGGTGTCAACTAGGATATCTCCACCTGCCGTCTGGGTAACGAGTGGTCTTGTGACGCCAGGAGAGGAAGGGGAATCGTCCTGCCCGCCCTGAACCGCTACCATCCCGCAAGCCATTCCTGTGTGGCTCTGCCTATCGGGTAGCGCGTCGAATTGGGTGCTGTTCCCCTCCTCCCCATCGGGGGGGGGGGGCGCGGAGGTGGCTTGATGGCCGTCGTTCGAGTATCTGGCTGATGCCAGTACTGGTCCTCTTTATACTCCTCCTCCAAATAACGCTGATTGAAGAGTGGTCTTGTCGAAAAGAAGCATCTTGGGAGCTGTCTGTTTACTGCCAAGCTAATCCTGTCGCAAATTTACACGCTGTTGTTACTTCGCACCGTCTTTACAGTTCGATGAATTTCGACCCTTTCTGTAACGGGGTGAATCGTTACATAACAATTTATAAGAAATTGTTAATAGAATATAACTATAAGAGTTATTCTCAGAATATTGTCATAAGGACAAATATTCTGTAGCACTTACGAGTCGTTTCTAATTGGTTGATATAGGCCATTATATCAACCAACGAAGACTCGCCACGACAGACGCACGCAATGAGTGGTGAGCAGATAGTTGATATGCACATTTGTATTTAGACATAGTTAGATGAAGATAAATAGTGATTTATTGCAGACATTAACTATTATAAATACAGTTCTACTTTTTACTCTAACCAAGTACTCGCTTCTTCTTACCGTCTTCCTCTGCATGTACGAGTGTACGTGAAGTTACGAGGCACCGCCTTATTCTTTCATCAGAATAAGTAGCTTGTACTGTCACCAGTACAAGCTTCAGGGTGCCCCGTTACACCTGGTAGCACTTCGTAGTCCGTCCAAGGACCGCGTTCACATCTATCATGAATATGTTGGATGATGAAGATGACCAAAGCTTTCACGCTACGCGTGACGGCTACTCCCATTTGAGCAATGTCGAATGGGATGCGGTTGAACGAATGGGTTCGACCATGGGCATCCATGCTGTTAGCGTCATGCTAGAGGCTCTCAATAGAGATGCCCAACATGCTACTATCGCCAAGTTCATTCAAAATAAACGTGAAGCTGAACGCGAGAAATTAGCCTTGCTTCACCAACAAGGTTCTCAACAAGCAGAGTTGTTGAGAGAACAGGGTGCTCAACAGTTTGAACTGTTGAGACAGCAGCAGGCTGCTGCTGGTGGGTCGATGCGTTTAGTTCGTTGGAAGTCTCCAAGTCGCGGCTCAGACAAACGTTTGAACCGCCTAGAGCTGAGTTCAGGGCTCGAACCGAACTCTTGAAGCTCAAACAGGGTAAGCGTGATGTGCACGCTTACGCCCAACATATACGACATCTTACGAGTTGTATAAGTTCCAATCCGGTGGATGAACACACGTTGGTTTCTGTGTTCATGCAGGGTCTTGCAGATGGTCCCGCCAAGACTTACCTGTTCCGGCTTGAACTAGATTCACTAGAACAAGCTATTTCCATTGCGGAGCAGGAAGACTTCAGTCTGAGACAGGCTCGCGCCAGCTCGACATCATATCGTCAACCGAGACGATATGACAACGGAGGTCCAGAGCCGATGGAACTCTGTTATGTAGAGAGCGAGAAGGCTCGCTCTACAGATTACAAGAAGCTGCAGAGATGCAACAGATGTCAAAAGTCAGGACACTACGCTTACGAGTGTAGTGCCCTCGTCCAGTGTCTCGCAACACTGGGCGTAATGACCGTCCACCCATGAGAAAGGGGAAGGAACGCGGGTCCGCTGTTGGTGCAAAGACGCAACAACGGGATGGACCGTCAAAAAAACGGACAGGATCAGTAGGTGCGGAGCACCCTACTGGTCTAGCAACGTCAAGAGAATTTGTAGGCCTCTTGATGAAGGTTGCTCCCAGCACACAAACGTTGTGCGTTGCTGCTCTAGGTAATGAGGTCTCACTCATTACCTTGAAACTCGAAGAGACGAATAAGTTGTCCCTTCGAGCTCTAGTCGATTGTGGGGCGTCCAACAATTTTGTGCGACGCCAATCGCTAGAAGATGGTCACTTTAAATTCAGTGAATGTGACACACCTCCTACGAGGATGACGGTACGTCTTGCGACAGGCGCATCCGTAACCGTCATGAAGCGTATAGTGAAGATCCACTATACGCTAGAAGATACCCAATATGACGATGACTTCATCGTATTGGATTTGGATGACAAATTTGATGTCATCCTTGGAATACCGTGGCTCAGAAGGTACGAACCACGGGTAAACCGGCAACATCGAACAGTAACGATGCCTGCCGCTTGTTCATCAGATGGCCATCTGATGAACGTTTTGGAGCGTCCACAAGCGTGTGGATGTACTACGAGTGAGTGCGATGGCCTCACTTGTGGTACGGTCGTTAGTACGACTGCACAAAACCTTAGTGTAGCAAACAGTTACACTTCGGAGCAAAGTTCCGGCGGCTGTGAGGAAACACAGGCTGCGCCGAAGGTCCACCACTCGAATAAGTCGGGTGGACTGGGACAAAGATGTATCCCTAGCGGGGAACATCTAGAAGAGAAACAATCGATCGCTCAGGTTAAGCGAAACGATAATCCTAGATCGACTGGAGAGTCTTTCGTAGAGGATCTCGCTGTGGTTGCGCAGCCACAGCTAGAGGAAGTTAAGGGAATAAGTCCCGATTTTACAAATACGGCGGAAATAAGTTCCCCGAAACCCGCGGGAATAAGTCCCCGGGAAGCCGAAGGAATAAGCCCTTCGATGCCTGAGGGAATAAGTCCCCAGGAAATGACAGAGACATTGAATGTCCTAATCAATGACGGATCAAGTGTAGGCGCTTATACACTTGATCTGATTGCGCCTCCGAATTTGACTTCGGAGATCACTCAGTTGCCAAAGCTCGAACATAAAAGGTTCTTGCGTGATCTGCGTAGTGGCAAAGTCAAGCAGATCTGCGTACTCGTCGCTGAAGACGAGTGTGTAGCCGACATAAGGTCAGCAACAATGCTTACTGAGAACAAGAGAGTTCTCAGTAGTTCATCTACGGACGAGATTGTCCTCGATGAAAAGACACGAGTTGAGCGATATGACTCCCAATCGTGGGAATCGCTCAAGACAAATCCTCTCTATGAAGATTTGGTTGAATTCAAGGATGTATTCCCTGAAACTGTTCCGTGCGAGTTACCGAAGGATAAAGGTATTCGACACGAGGTCGAGCTTAAACCAGGCTCGAAGTACTGTGTCATGAAGCAGTGGCCACTGCCTCGTGAACAAGTACTTGCGATCGACAAGTTCTTTGCCGATCGTTTAGCTGCGGGCCATGTGAGGGAATCAACTTCCCCACATAGCTCTCCGACCTTCTGTGTGCGAAAAGAAACAGGAGGGTGGCGGATAGTGCACGCGCTCAACAAATTGAACGCTGCAACGGTACCGGCTCAGACGCCGATACCGAGGAAGGACGTAATCATTGATGGCATGTCAAAGAGTACCATCTTTTCGTCCATGGATTTGATGGATGGCTTCTATCTAATCCTTATGCGAGAACGGGATATGCCCTATACCGCAGTTAGCACGCCTAGCGGCATGCTCTGGGAATGGCTAGTAATGCCACAAGGGCTCAGTAATGCCCCTGCCACGTTCAACAGATGTGTATCACATCTGTTGAGACCAGTACGAGAATTCGCGCCGAGTTATTTCGATGACGTATTCATCCATAGTCGGGCTATGAATGGAAAGTCGGACGTTGAGGTTCACAGGTACCACGTCCGACAGGTTCTTACAATCATTCAAAAGCATCAATTGTATGCTAACCTCAAGAAGTGTATATTTGCAGCAAGCGAAATACCACTTCTTGGGTGCATCGTTGGTAAGAACGGTGTACGTCCTGATCCCGAAAAGATCAAGGCGATCACCAACTGGCCTGTGCCGGTTGATGTCAAAGGTCTTTAAAAATTCCTTGGACTAGCGGCGTATTTGCACAAGTATTCACGCAATTACGCCGAAATGACTGTGCACCTCTCTCGTTTGTTGAAAAAGAACGGGAGGTGGGTACGGAACGCGGAATGTCAGCGCTCCTTTGATGGTATCAAGCAGAGCTTGATGCAATCCCCAGTCCTAGCAATTGCCGATCAGGACAGGCCATTTCATGTGGTCTGTGATGCCAGCGATTTCGCAATCGGCTGTGCAATAATGCAGTACGATCTTGAAGGCGTTGAACGCGTCGTCTGCTATCAGTCGCGTCAGCTGCAACCAGCTGAGCGGAACTATCCAGTGCATGACAAGGAACTCCTTCCCATGAAGTATGCACTCGCGAAGTTCAGAGTCTATCTATTAGGAGATAGACCCTTCGTTGTTTACACTGACCATGCGTCATTACGCACGGCAGTGAACAGCCCGCACCTTTCACAACGAATGGCGCGGTGGTTGTCATTCTTTGCGGAATACAACTTTAAGGTCGAGTACAAACCAGGACGACTTAATGTCGTCGCTGATGCACTCTCACGTCGTCCCGACTTTGAACCAGTCGCGAAACTCAACAGTGAGACAGTCACTGTTGCGTTTATGACGTCCTCAGTCCCATCTACAACGTTGTATGATGATGTGAGGCGGGCATATGCCCAAGATGGTGAGTTTTTGAAGTTGTTGTCACATCTCTCACAACCATCTCGAGAATCGTTGAAACGATTGTCGTCTGCGTATCGATCTGCATCAGATCGATACACTACTCGCGACGGGTTACTGTATTATACAGCCGTTTTTGGTGACACACCACGTGTTGTCATTCCAGATGATACTGATCTGCGTTTGCGGATCATGTTCTAGTATCACGATGCTCCTATAGCAAGACATCGTGGCCGAGAGAAAACATATCTCACGGTGAGTTGAGACTTTTACTGGCCTCGCCAGTATCAGTTTGTGCGAACGTATGTTCGCGCATGCGACGTCTGTCAACGAGTGAAGTCGAGTCCTTCACTGCGTGCACCTTTACAGCCTCTACTGGATTCCGGCTGAGTGCTGGGAATCCATCTCAATGGATTTCGTCTTCGGGTTACCCAAAGACGCACGCGGGAATACTGGTGTTCTCGTATTTGTTGACAGATTCAGCAAAAAGGTACATCTTGTGGCTGTTACCAGAGTCAATCACAGCAAGTGGCTGTGCTTGTGTCTTTATCGTCCGACTTCATGGGTTGCCCCGTGAACTCGTATCAGACAGAGATCCACGCTTCACTGCTGATTTCTGGCGTTCCGTGTTTAAATCACTCGGAACGAGCTAGAAGATGTCGACATCTGATCGTCCAGAGTCAGATGGTCAGACGGAACGCGCCAATCGTGTCCTCGAAGAGATGCTTCGAGGATGCGTACACTCCTTTAAGAGTTGGAGTGAGTTCTTGCCAATGGTAGAGTTTGCCATTAACAACTCGGTTCATGCGTCCACGACACATACACCGTTTTACGTGAATGGCTTGCGCCATCCGCGTGTTCCCACCTTACTAGAGTGTAACTCGTGTTTAAGGGGGGGGACTCGCGCGAGCAAAAACCGATTTGGTTCACGCTCATCACTCTCTGACGATGAGGTCATTGCGTTTGATGCCGATATCGACAACATCGATATCGAAAAAGATGATGCCAGTGAGAGTGCGGAAGCCCTCACTGAAGAAACGATTGATGTCGCTGCAGTGCACTCACAGCGAACTGAAGCTAACGAGTCATCAGATGAGTTCATACTGGCTCGTGAAACGGTAGTCCGTTTTGTGCAAGACTCCATCGCCGAAGCGGTGGATAAGCAAAAGCAAAACGCTGACAAGAATGGAAGGGCAAACACTCTTTTATTTAATAAAGGTGACTTAGTCCTACTGTCTACGGTTAATCTACCAAAGCATGTAGTGACTAACTTGGGTAGCAGTAAACTACTACCCAAGTACATTGGCCCATTTCGTGTATTGCACCGCCTAGGCAATGCATACACGATCGAGTTACCACGTAAGATGCGAACGCATCCCACGTTTTACGTTGGTCGGCTTAAGCCGTACCATCAGTACGCTGCTTCTTCCAATGAAGAACGCCCTTGCGCTCAAGCATCTCGCAGAGAGCCTTGTGCTCCCGATGGTGGGCATCGACAAGGGTCTGAATAGCAGTTATCTCAGCCCGAGACCGGTCAACACCCCCACGAGCTATCCTTAGCTCGTCACGCAGAGACGTCAGAGCTCTCTCGTTCTTAAGTTGAGCAAAGGCAACTCAGCTCGATGCTTCGAGGCAGTGTCCGCCATTTGGAGACGCCTGTCCCGCTCATGTTCGAGATCGCCGCGTAACCCTTGCGTTACGCGATCAAAGAAGCTCTCGGGAACACACCGATCCACATGATCGTGTGAAGAGCGTCTTTCCTCCTCCTCCACCTCCATTAGAGGACTCTCGCGGTGGCCAGCGCTATCTAGTTGAGCAGCTGTTGAACCACCGCGACGTGAACGGACGTCGGACGAGTTACCTCGTCCGGTGGCGCGGCTATCCCCCGTCCTGGGATTCTTGGGAGCCCCGCTCCCAACTGATGATCGACGTACTGGGTCTGGTTGAGCAGTACGACGCGGCACATCCTGTGCCGCAGAAGGACCGCCGGAGAAAGTCTTCCCGGCCTGTCGTAAAGGGATTTCAGGTTGTCAATCCCTTCGTACATCTCAGTAGAGACACGTACGCGCCACCACGGGCTGGTAAGGAGGTAAGCCTCCTTAGGTGCTCGTGCAGAGTTGTTCACACAACATGGGCACGAGTCTCCCCAAGAGAGGCAGGGTAATCCTTTCTCCCTTGACAGACGATGCAGCTCATAGCGTGCACCTGTCGGGGTTCGCTTTTCAAACTTATCACGAGCTCTGACAAGTTTGTCGTTCCAAACATCTCGACCTACATCCTCAAGATTATGGATGTAGGCGTTCCACGCTTGAAGCAGTGAGGGACCATCACGCTTGTGATTCCCCCTGTACCATCGATGTCTAAAGAAAGCATCGATGAAGAATTCATTCTCAGTGTGATAGTCTTTCGCGCTGGGGTCAAGGTGATGGATCCTTGATGAACTGAGCAATCGTGTTCGATAGCAATCGCTTGTCGGCGACGACAAGTGATCCATGACGGATTTTGGAGGCATCCATGCCTTCTTTTCGGGAGCGAGACGCAACACACTGCGGTCCCGCTCTTCCTGCGACGTGCCGACAGAAGGACTGGCACCTCTCTGCGAAGTGGTGTCAATAGGAGAACCGACACCACTGTTAGCGCCCGAGTCTCGCGACCTCGAGCGCCTTCGCTTCGGCGATTGTTCATCTGATTCATCAGATGAACCAAAGATGCTATGACGCATAGCATCATCCATGCCACGCTTGGCAGGCGGCTTGGTTTTGATCGCCGTCGATACAGATCCGTCTTCCGTATCAGGAGTGTATGAGACACCGAGCTCATACTCTGTGAAGACACGAGTGTCTTCATGACCAGCGCCTGCGTCACCAAGTGACACAGGCTGGGTCGTTTCAGCAACCGATGGCACATCGGTTGCAGCGGTTTCTGCTTCGGCGTCCGCACAGAGACGTGCGGACGCGCTCTCGGCGGCCTTGCTCGCGCATCGCATGGGCTTGTTTACCATGCGATGAGATGTTGGAAAGTGGACGCGGACCAACAAGTGCAAACCCTGTCCCAAATGATTTGGGACGAGTATCCATTTAGTCAATCAGTCACTAAAGTGACTGATGGTTAGGGGGGGTGATGTAACGGGGTGAATCGTTACATAACAATATATAAGAAATTGTTAATAGAATGTAACTATAAGACTTATATTCTCAGAATATTGTCATAAGGACAAATATTCTGAAGCACTTACGAGTCGTTCCTAATTGGTTGATATAGGCCATTATATCAACCAACGAAGACGCGCCACGACAGACGCACGCAATGAGTGGTGAGCAGATAGTTGATATGCACATTTGTATTTAGACATAGTTAGATGAAGATAAATAGTGATTTATTGCAGACAGTAACTATTATAAATACAGTTCTACTTTTTACTTTAACCAAGTACTCGCTTCTTCTTACCGTCTTCCTCTGCACGTACGAGTGTACGTGAAGTTACGAGGCACCGCCTTATTCTGTCATCAGAATAAGTAGCTTGTACTGTCACCAGTACAAGCTTCAGGGTGCCCCTTTACACTTTCCATTCCTCCACCCACTCAAATCGACGATGCTAATGGGAGCTGTCGTGCTAGTATGTCCTATCTGAAGATGTCGACGCTTCTATCGCCGGATAGGCAAAATGCGACGATGTGCTACCCACTGCAGGGTCCACTGGCCATCGTATGGTTTTGCTGATGCAAGTACACATATGAAAGAGTCCTCGTACCCTAGTACGAAGCGCTGCGACCTATTCGGAAGAACACACCCAGTTTCATGTATATGATAGCCCTTTGTGGTCGTTTGGAGTCGATGGTGCAACATAGAAGCAGTCCCATCATTGACGACTCGCACCGTCAAAGCTTGCCGCCATTTAGTCGAGATGAGGAGATCTGTCGCACATCACGGTTTTAAATCTTGCTGTATCCACGTCCTCGCGCCAGCAGAGATCGGGATGTGGGTTGCGGTGCGTCGCAATTCGTCTATCCAGCACGCAATCACCGAGATTTTGGGATGGGAGGTATCAAGCAAAACTGCTTCTGATGAGCGTCGTCGATTCGAGCGGGTGGCGGGCTACATGTGTTTACCGAGCAAGAGTCGGGAGAAGGGAAAAAGAGGCGACAACGGGCTGATCTGCGACGTTCTCTAGGCTCGCAGTGTACAGGCAGTATAGGTCTCATACTGCTTTGCTGCCGCGAGACATGACACCATGACCACTTCAACATGATGGTCGTTCAGCCGAATCACATGGTTTTGAGTGCCTATCGAGTCGATGTAAAGTCTGCATAATGAACATTGACCGTAAGAGCTACCCAAGCACCAAACTTGCGTACTTCTTGCTGCATGAATAGACCGGCGGTCATTCCTAAACTCCATGACGATCATGAACAATGGACAAGCGAGGCCCATCATTACTCAAACAAAAGACACGCAACGTGCATGTCAATCGCGAGAAGTGTCGATTCCGAAGGAAAAGGCACTTTTACCATCGCGCCGAGTGAGTCTGCAATTTGCCCAGCTACTCTAGACTCCACCGGATGTACGCGCGACATGATGATGAAGTCACTGAAGATCGAGCCGGACCACTTCCACTGTACACTTGCTGCTGAATAGATCCATGTTTGAGAGAGATTTCATGACAGTCTATTAACATTTACCTATGTACAAGATGTCTGAAAACTCTGGAGCCAGGACAAGAGATCCGGATCCGGTAGCTTGTCGTAGCTGCTTCCTGCGAAGACCACCTCATCCCGCGGTTTGAGAGTGAAGAGGTCAAGACAGGCATGTAAGAGAGCCCCGGCGACGACTGTGTCGGGACCACGATGTTCGCGTTTCGCTAACGCGCTGAGATGCCGAATCCCCACCTTCCAAAAACGGGTGACGCTGTGAATAACCGTCGTCCGCACACCTTGAAATACTGCGTCGTTTCGTTCACTCCATAAGTGAGTTAAACAGACGCTACACATAATAAACCATATGCGATTCCAAACCATGACCCCTGCTTCCAAGTCGTCTTGTAAATGTTCATGTAGGTGTTGTCGCTGCCTTGCCGGTAATGCAGGAGCCTGACGATTCACACTGCCAAAATACCAGGTCTCATCAACAGACCTCACATCTCGGAGACCCGTCCAGTGACAGATAAGTCGCCTCCAGCAGGCGCGCGCCTTTGGACATTCCCAAAAGATGTGAGCCGACGTTTCTTTACGCCCCCAACACTCCATCAGCGCTCGACAGCTGTTGTCAGCGCGACGACCATCATAGTAGAGGTTAAGTTAATTAGTGGCGACTCTGTAGCAAGTCCAGACTTGAAAATCCGAAAGGCCATTAGTATGGTTCCAAACTTGAGACGGGCGTTGATGAGCTGCTGCACGCAACCAGCCATCCTTGCTGATGACTTGTTTCAACCGTTGGATCAGCCCTTTCAAAGGGACAGCAAGCAGTCGTTTGTGAAGTCTGAACGCTAGCCAGGCAATTGTCGCCCTAATCGAAACGCTCGCCACCGTGTTGGCCACAGCCCAGGGAAATCGATGATGATCAGGATGTGAATAAAACACGACACCATGTAACCGCAGTCGGCTCATCCAAATGTCCCTCTCAGCGACAGTTTCAGTAACCAACTCAGGTAATGATGTGGTAAAAAACCCATCTAAATCCGTTGGCACTTTGCCGCAATTTGACGTGCTCACACCCGTTATCCGCAGACTCCCGTCTATTCCCGACGACGTAACCATGTCGCACCGTCGAAAAGTCAAAATGATACCGAAACGGAGGCGCATGACGAAGTGCTAACTTCGGTTCCAGCGCTAGTTCCGACCCAATTCGAATAGAAGGCGAAGCGAGCAAGAGAGATGTAGCCCAGCACCTTAACTTCGGCTGATAGTGATGCTTAGAGGCAGGTCCAGCCAGTGAGATACTGAAGATAAACTCTTTCGGTCCGGTTCTGCGAATGTGCAAGTCCGAGATGGAGCAGTCATCTATCCGGTCGTATTTGGAGCGTACAAGCTGCCGAACCTGCCCATCGCGAATCCTCGAATTGTTACTCCATCCGAGCGTTCCCCAAAAGCGGTGCAGTGCCAGTACTTGGACGTCGTTGGATGCTAATGCTTCCGGAAAAGGGTGATGGTAAGATAATACCCATTCATCTTCTTCCCACCAGCTACTGGCTCCTTCGAGCAAAGTCGAATAGTGCATGCGGACGCGATCTCGAATAAAACTCAATTGCTCCGTCGTGGGTTGCAAAAGCTTTTCCATGTCTTGTATCCATGCTGTTTTGGAAGCTTCGAAGTGCAAGAAGATGTTATCCCTGGTATACCCCTTCCATACAGGACCAGGGATGAGAAAGATGGCCTACCTTGATAAGCCCAGAGACACCAAGAGGCAAAATACTTGTCCTGGGCTTGCGTTGAATAGATCCATTTTGCGACGTCTTACCATCGACATTGTCGATAGATAGATAGACAGCATGGGATCCCTTCCCATCCTGAAATCTCCAGCTCCAAAGCACGTTCTGCCTGTGACATTCGGGTCGTCTGATGCTGCATCGTGACCGTACCGAACAAGTCGAGACCGTCGCACCGGAATCCTCACTTTGAGTTTTCCTCGCCTCCATCAAGACCCAATCCGATAACCATGAAGATCTTCGTGTCATCGCAGCTGGCTCTTGCCAGCATCATGACCATGATCGCAGCCAATCCGATCAAGTGCAGTGGCCCCAACGCTCGGATTGAGCCACCGGTTGGTGCGATCGTCGTGGATCCTACGGGTGATCCTAAATACCAAGGCAGCTTCCGGAACATGATCGACGCTGTTGCAAGACTGGACCGCACGTTGGAGGGGGATCAGACGATCTTCGTCTTCTCTGGTGTTTACGAGGGACGCGTGGTCATTCCGCCTATCAAAGGCAAACTTGTGCTCCAAGGCGCCACGTGTGATGCAACGTCGTATGCGAAGAACCAGGCGACGATCACCCACAAAATGTCGCAGAAGAACTTACCGAAGAATGTGACGGGCGATCACAATGCAGAGACCAGCGCCATGCACTTCAAGGCGAACAACGTGAAAGTCTACAACCTCAACATCGCCAACACGGCGGGCAACACGGGACAAGCTGTCGCGGCGACTGTGGACGGCACCAACTACGGCTTTTACGGCTGCAAGTTCACTGGGTATCAAGACACTTTGTTGACCAAGAAGGGGCTTATCATGTTTGCTAACTCCTACATCAGTGGCGCCGTTGACTTCATTTTCGGCACCAAGGCCGTGGCTTGGTTCGAGCACTGCGATATCGACTGTATCGATGCGGGATATATCACTGCCAACGGTCGTTCCAGCGCCGAAATGGACTCGTATTACGTCTTCAACCATGCGAATGTCTACAGCTCGAAAAAGGGGTACAAACCGGGCATGTCCTACCTTGGTCGTCCGTGGCGTCCTTATGCTCGCGTCGTGTTTCAGAACAGCGAGCTCAGTGACGTGGTCAATGCCGCTGGTTGGTCGGACTGGAACGGTGACAGCACGGAACACGTAGAGTTTGGCGAGTTTAAAAACACTGGCCCAGGTGCGGCGAAGGGGAACGGTCGACCTGGCTTGGGCACCCAGCTAAAGGCAGCTGTGGCTTTGAAGGATTTCTTCAAGGTCGACCTTAAGAGTCAGTGGTGGATCGACTCAGCGTACGTACACGTGTAGTGCTGCTCTTTGGTCGAGAGCTTCAAAGGTTGTAGTCGTTATTTTCCTGCGCTTTAATACACTTCCGCTTGACCTTTTATCGGACATGCATACGTTCATACGAATGTTCTTGGCGCAGTTGACTCGTCATTTGGTTCACAAAGACACCGAGTTCTAACACTATGGCATGGAGGTTAGTGTGGACACGAACTGCTAGATGCAACAAAGATAAGTTGTCGGATGGAATTGTTTTACCCGACGACGTCATACCGTCTGTCCGTGCATTTGCAAACCACGAATAAACAGACGGAAGGGGTCCGTCAAGATTTCATGGGATTGTCCCTCAAACGACGCAAAAGGTGTACGACATCCAGCTCGGAAGCGAAAAGGTCGCGGCTTTCTAGTTCCCCCGACATCAATACGGCATTTCTACAAACTTTTTTCTGTCTTTTATTATGACCGTCAGCCCAGCGTGTTCACCACGGTGTACCGTTAATGCGTTTCGACTTGCGTTCAAACGTTAGTGCACTCGCCCTGTGATATGTTGAGCTTCGGAAGACTAACTCAGCTCCACATAGCTGTAGCAGCATTAAACTGCTATCTTTGCTTCTGTGTAACGATGCACCCTCGAGCTCGTACTGATGGCAGTACAAGCTACTTATTCTGACGACAGAATAAGGCGGTGCCTAGGAACTTCACGTACACTGGTACGTGCAGAGGAAGACGGTAAGAAGAAGCGAGTACTTGGACAAAGTAAAAAGTAGAACGGTAATTATAATATATAAAATGTAACGGGGTGAATCGTTACATAACAATTTATAAGAAATTGTTAAGAGAATATATCTATAAGAGTTATATTCTCAGAATGTTGTCATAAGGACAAGGATTCTGCAGCATTTACGAGTCGTTTCTAATTGTTTGATATCGGCCATTATATCAACCAACGAAGACGCGCCACGACAGACGCACGCAATGAGTGGTGAGCAGATAGTTGATATGCACATTTGTATTCAGACTTAGTTAGATGAAGACAAACAAGGGGTTTATTACAGACATTAACTATTATAAATACAGTTCTACTTTTTACTTTAACCAGGTACTCGCTTCTCCTTACCGTCTTCCTCTGCACGTACCAGTGTACGTGAAGTTACGCGGTACCGCCTTAATCTGTTACCAGAATAAGTAGCTTGTACTGTCATCAGTACAAGCTTGAGGTTGCCCCGTCACACCTGGTAGCACTTTGTAGTTCGTCCAAGGACCACGTTCACATCTAACATGAATATGTTAGATGATGAAGATGACCAAAGCTTTCACGCTACACGTGACGGCTACTCCCACTTGAGCGATGTCGAATGGGATGCGGTTGAATGGATGGATTCAATCATGGGCATCCATGCTGTTAGCGTCATGCTAGAGGCTCTCAATAGAGATGCCCAATATGCTGCTATCGCCAAGTTCATTCAAAATAAACGTGAAGCTGAATGCGAGAAATTAGCCTTGCTTCACCAACAAGGTTCTCAACAAGCAGAGTTGTTGAGAGAACAGGGTGCTCAACAGTTTGAACTGTTGAGACAGTAGCAGGCTGCTGCTGGTGGGTCGATGCACTCGCGTCGACCCGAGACCTTGAAGATTGACATCTCCAAGTATAGGGGAGTCGAAGAGGACTCCCTCTTGAGATATTTCGTCGAATTAGACGACGCCATAAGGGCGCGTCGCATCGACGATGGGGAAATGCGAGTTGCATTTGCCCAATCAAATCTGGCAGGACGTGCCAAGACTTGGGCTTTGGGACTCAATTTGCACGACCCATATGCGTTTGGGTCGTTGGAAATCTTCAAGTCGCGGCTCAGACAAACGTTTGAACCGCCTAGAGCTGAGTTCAGAGCTCGAACTGAACTCTTGAAGCTTAAACAGGTTAAGCGTGATGTTCACGCTTACGCACAACATATACGACATCTCACGAGTTGTATAAGTTCCAATCCGGTTTACGAACACACGTTGGTTTCTGTGTTCATGCAGGGTCTTGCAGATGGTCCCGTCAAGACTTACCTGTTCCGGCTTGAACTAGGTTCACTAGAACAAGCCATTTCCATTGCGGAGCAGGAAGACTTCAGTCTGAGACAGGCTCGCGCCAGCTCGACATCATATCGTCAACCGAGACGATATGACAACGGAGGTCCAGAGCCGATGGAACTCTGTTATGTAGAGAGCGAGAAGGCTCGCTCTACAGACTACAAGAAGTTGCAGAAATGCAACAGATGTCAGAAGACAGGACACTATGCTTACGAGTGTAGTGCCCCTCGTCCAGTGTCTCGCAACACTGGGCGTAATGACCGTCCACCCATGAGAAAGGGGCAGGGACGCGGGTCCGCTGTTGGTGCAAAGACGCATCAACGGGATGGACCGTAAAAAAAACGGACAGGATCAGTAGGTGCGGAGCACCCTACTGGTCCAGCAACGTCAAGAGAATTTGCAGGCCTTTTGATGAAGGTTGCTCCCAGCACACAAACGTTGTGCGTTGCTGCTCTAGGTAATGAGTTCTCACTCATTACCTTGAAACTCGAAGAGACGAATAAGTTGTCCCTTCGAGCTCTAGTCGATTGTGGGGCGTCCAACAATTTCGTGCGACGCCAATCGCTAGAAGATGGTCACTTTAAGTTTAGTGAATGTGACACACCTCCTACGAGGATGACGGTACGTCTTGCGACAGGCGCATCCGTAACCGTCATGAAGCGTATAGTGAAGATCCACTATACGCTAGAAGATACCCAATATGACGATGACTTTATCGTATTGGATTTGGATGTCAAATTTGATGTCATCCTTGGACTACCGTGGCTCAGAAGGTACGAACCACGGGTAAACTGGCAACATCGAACAGTAACGATGCCTGCCGCTTGTTCATCATATGGCCATCTGATGAACGTTTTGGAGCGTCCACAAGCGTGTGGATGTACTACGAGTAAGTGCGATGGCCTCACTTGTGGTACGGTCGCTAGTACGACTGCACAAAACCTTAGTGTAACAAACAGTTACACTTCGGAGCAAGACTCCGGCGGCTGTGAGGAAACACAGGCTGCGCCGAAGGTCCACCACTCGAATAAGTCGAGTGGACCGGGACAAAGATGTATCCCTAACGGGGAACATCTAGAAGAGAAACAATCGATCGCCCAGATTAAGCGAAACGATAATCCTAGATCGACTGGAGAGTCTTTCGTAGAGGATCTCGCTGTGGTTGCGCAGCCACAGCTAGAGGAAGTTAAGGGAATAAGTCCCGATTTTACAAATACGGCGGAAATAAGTTCCCCGAAACCCGCGGGAATAAGTCCCCGGGAAGCCGAAGGAATAAGTCCTTCGAGGCCTGAGGGAATTAGTCCCCAGGAAATGACAGAGACATTAAATGTCCTAGTCAATGATGGATCAAGCGTAGGCCTTATACACATGATCTGATTGCGCCTCCGAAGTTGGCTTTGGAGATCACTCAGTTGCCAAAGCTCGAACATAAAAGGTTCTTGCGTGATCTGCGTAGTGGCAAAGTCAAGCAGATCTGCGTACTCGTCGCTGACGACGAGTGTGTAGCCGACATAAGGTCAGCAACAATGCTTACTGAGAACAAGAGAGTTCTCAGTAGTTCATCTATGGACGAGATTGTCCTCGATGAAAAGACACGAGTTGAGCGATATGTTTCCCAATCGTGGGAATCGCTCAAGACAAATCCTCTCTATAAAGATTTGGTTGAATTCAAGGATGTATTCCCTGAAAATGTTCCGTGCGAGTTACCGAAGGATAAAGGTATTCGACACGATGTCTAGCTTAAACCAGGCTCGAAGTACTGTGTCATGAAGCAGTGGCCACTGCCTCGTGAACAAGTACTTGCGATCGACAAGTTCTTTGCCGATCGTTTAGCTGCGGGCCATGTGAGGGAATCAACTTCCCCACATAGCTCTCCGACCTTCTGTGTGCGAAAAGAAACAGGAGGGTGGCGGATAGTGCATGCATTTAACAAGTTGACTGCTGCAACGGTACCGGTTCAGACGCCGATACCAAGGAAGGACGTAATCATTGATGGTATGTCAAAGAGTACCATCTTTTCGTCCATGGATTTGATGGATGGCTTCTATCTAATCCTTATGCGAGAACGGGACATACCCTTTACCGCAATGAGCACGCTTAGCGGCATGCTCTGGGAATGGATAGTAATGCCACAAGGGCTAGTAATGCCCCTGCCACGTTCAACAGATGTGTATCACATCTGGTGAGACCAGTACGAGAATTTGCGCCGAGTTATTTTGATGACCTATTCATCCATAGTCGGGCTATGGATGGAAAGTCGGACGTTGAGGTTCACAGATACCACGTCCGACAGGTTCTTACAATCATGCGAAAGCATCAATTGTATGCCAACCTCAAGAAGTGTATATTTGCAGCAAGTGAAATACCACTTCTTGGGTGCATCGTTGGTAAGAACGGTGTACGTCCTGATCCCGAAAAGATCAAGGCGATCACCAACTGGCCTGTGCCGGTTGATGTCAAAGGTCTTTAAAAATTCCTTGGACTAGCGGCGTATTTGCACAAGTATTCACGCAATTACGCCGAAATGACTGTGCACCTCTCTCGTTTGTTGAAAACGAACGAGAGGTGGGTACGGAACGCGGAATGTCAGCGCTCCTTTGATGGTATCAAGCAGAGCTTGATGCAATCCCCAGTCCTAGCAATTGCCGATCAGGACAGGCCATTTCATGTGGTCTGTGATGCCAGCGATTTCGCAATCGGCTGTGCAATAATGCAGTACGATCTTGAAGGCGTTGAACGCGTCTTCTGCTATCAGTCGCGTCAGCTGCAACCAGCTGAGAGGAACTATCCAGTGCATGACAAGGAACTCCTTGCCATGAAGTATGCACTCGCGAAGTTCAGAGTCTATCTATTAGGAGATAGACACTTCATTGTTTACACTGACCATGCGTCATTACGCACGGCAGTGAACAGCCCGCACCTTTCACAACAAATGGCGCGGTGGTTGTCATTCTTTGCAGAATTCAACTTTACGGTCGAGTACAAACCAGGACGACTTAATGTCGTCGCTGATGCACTCTCACGTCATCCCGACTTTGAACCAGTCGTGAAACTCAACAGTGAGACAGCCAATGTTGCGGTTATGACGTCCTCAGTCCCATCTTTAACGTTGAATGATGATGTGAGGCGGGCGTATGCCCAAGATGGTGAGATTTTGAAGTTGTTGACACATCTCTCACAACCATCTCGAGAATCGCTGAAACGATTATCGTAGGCGTATCGATCTTCACTAGATCGATACACTACTCGCGACGGGTTTACTGTATTATACAGCCGTTTCTGGTGACACACCACGTGTTGTCATTCCAGATGATACTGATCTGCGTTTGCGGATCATGTTCGAGTATCACGATGCTCCTATAGCAAGACATCGTGGCCGAGAGAAAACATATCTCACGGTGAGTTGAGACTTTTGCTGGCCCCGCCAGTATCAGTTTGTGCGAACGTATGTTCGCGCATGCGACGTCTGTCAACGAGTGAAGTCGAGTCCTTCACTGCGTGCACCTTTACAGCCTCTACCGGATTCCGGCTGAGTGCTGGGAATCCATCTCAATGGATTTCGTCTTCGGGTTACCCAAAGACGCACGCGGGAATACTGGTGTTCTCGTATTTGTTGACAGATTCAGCAAAAAGGTACACCTTGTGGCTGTACCAGAGTCAATCACAGCAAGTGGCTGTGCTTGTGTCTTTATCGTCCGACTTCATGGGTTGCCCCGTGAACTCGTATCAGACAGAGATCCACGCTTCACTGCTGATTTCTGGCGTTCCGTGTTTAAATCACTCGGAACGAGCTAGAAGATGTCGACATCTGATCGTCCAGAGTCAGATGGTCAGACGGAACGCGCCAATTGTGTCCTCGAAGAGATGCTTCGAGGATACGTACACTCCTTTAAGAGTTGGAGTGAGTTCTTGCCAATGGTAGAGTTTGCCATTAACAGCTCGGTTCATGCGTCCACGACACACACCGTTTTACGTGAATGGCTTGCGCCATCCGCGTGTTCCCACCTTACTAGAGTGTAACTCTGGTTTAAGGGGGGGGACTCGCGCGAGCAAAAACCGATTTGGTTCACGCTCATCACTCTCTGACGATGAGGTCATTGCGTTTGATGCCGATATCGATAACATCGATATCGAAAAAGATGATGCCAGTGAGAGTGCGGAAGCCCTCACTGAAGAAAAGGTTGTTGTCGCTGCAGTGCGCTCACAGCACACTGAAGCTAACGAGTCATCAGATGAGTTCATACTGGCTCGTGAAACGGTAGTCCGTTTTGTGCAAGACTCCATCGCCGAAGCGGTGGATAAGCAAAAGCAAAACGCTGACAAGAATGGAAGGGCAAACACTCTTTTATTTAATAAAGGTGACTTAGTCCTACTGTCTACGGTTAATCTACCAAAACATGTAGTGACTAACTTGGGTAGCAGTAAACTACTACCCAAGTACATTGGCCCATTTCGTGTATCGCACCGCCTAGGCAATGCATACACGATCGAGTTGCCACGTAAGATGCGAACGCATCCCACGTTTACGTTGGTCGGCTTAAGCCGTACCATCAGTACGCTGTTTCTTCCGATGAAGAACGCCCTTGCGCTCAAGCATCTCGCAGAGAGCCTTGTGCTCCCGATGGTGGGCATCGACAAGGGTCTGAAGAGCAGTTATCTCATCCCGAGACCGGTCCATATCCACACAAGCTACCCTTAGCTCGTCACGAAGAGATGTCAGAGATCTCTCGTTCTCAAGCTGAGCAAAGGCAAACTCAGCTCGATGCTTCAATACAGCGTCCGCCAGTTGAAGACGCCTGTCCCGCTCATGTTCGAGATCGCCGCGTAACCCTTGCGTTACGCGATCAATGAAGTTCTCGGGAACACACGGATCCCCACGATAGTTTGGAGAGCGTCTTCCCTCCTCCTCCACCTCCATTAGAGGACTCTCGCGGTGGCCAGCGCTATCTAGTTGAGCAGCTGTTGAACCACCGCGACGTGAACGGACGTCGGACGAGTTATCTCGTCCGGTGGCGCGGCTATCCCCCGTCCTGGGATTCTTGGGAGCCCCGCTCCCAACTGATGATCGACGTACTGGGTCTGGTTGAGCAGTACGACGCGGCACATCCTGTGCCGCAGAAGGACCGCCGGAGAAAGCCTTCCCGACACGGTCGTAAAGGGATTTCAGGTTGTCAATCCCTTCGGACATCTCACTAGAGATACGTACGCGCCACCACTGTCTATTAGGGAGGTAAGTTTCCTTAGGTGCTCGTGCAGAGTTGTTCACACAACATGGGCACGAGTCTCCCCAAGAGAGGCAGGGTAATCCTTTCTCTCTTGACAGACGATGCAGCTCATAGCGTGCACCTGTCGGGGTTCGCTTTTCAAACTTATCACGAGCTCTGACAAGTTTGTCGTTCCAAACATCTCGACCTACATCCTCAAGGTTATGGATGTAGGCGTTCCACGCTTGAAGCAGTGAGGGACCATCACGCTTGTGATTCCCCCTGTACCATCGATGTCTAAAGAAAGCATCGATGAAGAATTCATTCTCAGTGTGATAGTCTTTCGCGCTGGGGTCAAGGTGATGGATCCTTGATGAACTGAGCAATCGTGTTCGATAGCAATCGCTTGTCGGCGACGACAAGTGATCCATGACGGATTTTGGAGGCATCCATGCCTTCTTTTCGGGAGCGAGACGCAACACACTGCGGTCCCGCTCTTCCTGCGACGTGCCGACAGAAGGACTGGCACCTCTCTGCGAAGTGGTGTCAATAGGAGAACCGACACCACTGTTAGCGCCCGAGTCTCGCGACCTCGAGCGCCTTCGCTTCGGCGATTGTTCATCTGATTCATCAGATGAACCAAAGATGCTGTGACGCATAGCATCATCCATGCCACGCTTGGCAGGCGGCTTGGTTTTGATCGCCGTCGATACGGATCCGTCTTCCGTATCAGGAGAGTATGAGACACCGAGCTCATACTCTGTGAAGACACGAGTGTCTTCATGACCAGCGCCTGCGTCACCAAGTGACACAGGCTGGGTCGTTTCAGCAACCTTAAAACCCGCTTGTCCTCTTGGCGGTTTTATATTCCTGATGTGCGTAGTACCGCGTTCGGGGTACTACATTCATGTGCAAGATTTTTAATTCTCCTGAGATTTTTGCATGTTTGCAAATACTTGTAAATATTAAATTAAGACCTTTTTCTTCCTGCGTGACAGAGTTCCATTTGTTCTGGGCCTCCATTTTCCTGATGTCTTGACGAGCGACAGAAATTCGAGTTCTCGTGAGCCTGTTTAACGCTGACTTCATCCTGTTCCGCTACCCTGATCGCCTCTTTTAAGGTAATACATTACAACTGGACCAGATTAATTTAAATGAAAATGTCAATAATAGCCTGCATGGACAGCGTAATTAACGTTAGATGGTTCAGTGGGTCGACTGTTATGCAACTTGTACGGTGACTTATAAACCGAATGTACGCCTGTACTTCACGTTTACCTCGCTTAATTTTTACGAGCTCAAAGCGGGCCCTAAACTTACCTTGCGGCAGGATAAATGTTTGACTAAGCAAGGATTTGAAGTCTTTCAACGACTCAGATACTTATGTATCGTTAAAATTAAGGCTCAAGCCCACGTCTTTGCATGCCCTGACAAGCTTGATTGATCGATGCGCTTTGCAGTTTCTAATCGACGATGTGGCGAGACTTTGTGGCATCGTCTAGTCTCAAATATTATCTCAACAGAGACGTTTATTGGATCCTCTGTATTCAAGATGTCATTCTTGGGTCGATGTACACTCGCCGATCCGGTATTCAGTGTCCTGCTGATGTTTGAACATTCTAGTCTATTGAACACCATGGTATCTCAAAAGATCTGTCAGTTAAGAACCTTTTTGGTGAATCAAGATTTTTATTTTTCCCGCTCCAAGGGGGGGGGGCGGGGGGGGGGCACTATAATTTGAATAATTTTGGTAATGGTATTGTGCTGTCCTTCTGACCATAGGCGTACAGCTTTGCACCAGCGGCTTCTTGCCGTATTATCAAACTTAAGCGTTTGGCGGTAATTTATTCAATTTGACTCACATGGGAGAATATTTCATGCGTGGGATGCATATCATCCTTCTTATCGTCCAGCATGTTCATTTTCGTTGAATGGACTACGAAGTGCTGCCAGGTGTAACTGGGCAGACCTTTTTTTAGCTAACTGAATAAATTTGTATTACTGACGATGCAAGAGTGTGTACGTCCGACTACATCACGCACTCTTACGTGCAGGAAGATTCCTTTACAGAATTAGAATGCATAGTAAAGGTAAAAATTGTAACTGGATATAGTATAGTTAATCCTATTAATTATTCCTTTTGACTTCATATATCTATGTCTTAATGCATACATGTCGTATAACTTTCTGCACACCACTCATTGGGTGCTTCTGTCGTTGCTAGACTTGATTGGTTCCATCCTGTATCAATCAATGAACAGTTCGTTACATCTGCGGAGCAGTAGGATAATATTGTGAAAATGTTGTAATTGTCCTAACACAATATTCATTGTTGATAATTGCCCTACGTGATTTTATAAAAAGTAACGAAGGGGCCCCGTTACATCATACGTCCACTTTACTGGATTAGTGACCGGCGACAGAGGCATTTTTTGTTCCACCCTGCGATACCTTCTTCAAAAAAGGTATTTTGCTCAAGCCATAGACCCAACTACAGCAGATAACATAGTCTCCGCTCAAGGATGGAAGGGATTGGCACCATTGGTAAGCCAGCACGCGGTGCACATAAACGGTATCATGTGCCTGCAGATAAGCTGTGAGCACTTAACAATAACCTTTTACGGTTGTTCTTAATACGATATCACCAAAAGATTGAAAGGGACTAAAAGACGAAGGGAATCCTTATTGATTACGGGCTCATGGCCGAAGTTAAGGATCATCGGCGGCATGAGAAGACAGTCGTTGGTCTCCTGACCACAAAACTACAAGTAGTATTCGCAACCTCTACTGGACATAGAACTCTAGAATCAACAAGCCACTTTTTTAAGCCATGATCATCATCGCCTTCAGCGTTCTGCTCATTTTAATTACGCCCATTTAGATTCTTTCACTCTTGCATTTATTCAGAGAAGTAGCAGCTTCTTTTTATCCGCCCCATCAAGGTGTGACTTTTTTGAGAAGATACAGAAGAAGTGTGTGCAAGTAATAAGTTTAGGAGACTTCACCGGAGCAAAAAATCACGGCCTTCGCCGTCCTTTCTCTCTTCAGTAAATATGTCTCAGTCAAAGCTCAAAACGTTTAAAAGATCGTGTTCTTCAGCGCTAATAGTCATGTTACTGATGAAGGCGATATTCGCCAGGGTAAAACATACTGAACCGACAAAGCACATGATTTTAATCGGCGAGCGGGCTAGAAGAGACGTCTTTCGCGCTGGCAATGTATATCGGAAACTATGAGGAATCTGCGGGTGACATGGGGATAAGGACAGCTGATTTTTTTGATATGCGTAATGCAACCCTACAATGTATATCCATGCAGACCTAGGATACTCTGTATTTTTTTTGGTTACGATGTCGTCATCGCGTTCTTAGCAATGTCTTCGGCCTCGCACCAAAGGACAAAAATGTACAATATTGGCTGTTGAGCTCTTCAATTTGTGCGACCACCCTATTCCTTCACCGCAAGAGGAATATACAATGCAGAGAGCTGCGTTAAGACACCACCGCTGCTTATTCGCTAAGGTAGTCTCGGACGTGTAAGGCGAAGCAACTCAATATAGCCTTTATTTTATCGTGCTTCTCGATGCAGCAGCAAATCATTTACTGTTGTAATGAAAAGCATGATTAATGCGATAGAGAGATGACTGACACGGTGTACGCGATGGACGATAAAGGAGACCTTCTGCCTTAAATATAGAAGGCTCGACCAAACCTCATTTTACTTTGCAGAGAATAAGCTTCGAGACAATAAAAAATTAATAGGCCTCAATAACCCTCGCTAAGCTTAGTGTTTATATTTTGATTGTGTCACTAAAGATCTTCATCCGACAGCCAACTTCAGAAAGATCGGATGCAAAATAGCATTGTGCGAGCGAACGGTGATTTGCTATAATAAATTACTATCTTTTTGACCAATAAAGACCTTATCATTACGTATGTGGGACAATTTTGTGGCTCTTGCCACCAAAAGTGAAAGACTTACTGAGGACTTGACGACGAGAGTACTTAGGCCTTATTAAAACGTCAAGTGTCCCCGAACTTGTAGCTAAGGTTCAATAGGTGAACCCTAAAACCGACTTAAATAAATTAAAGAATCCAGCGCTGTAATATACACCACTTATGTCTATCCACACATAATTCGTACTGACTACATATCTATTGTAGGCATCCAATATCAGCGGTCATTATGCGAAACGCCACATCCATCGAGCCCTAGCGCCGTCCGCCGTAAGTGGAAAAGACACGCTTTCCCGTACATTGATCATTGTATCTGTCAATCTGTAGCAGGGTAAAAATCCAAAGCTGATGGAGTACTCGAACATTGCCTTGTCTTAGTTGATATGGTAACTGCTGTGTAGGTCGAAGAATTTAATAAATACAATAAGAGCTAAGCACATGAGGAATACGTTAACCTGTTCCTAAAAATTTAAGCTGTGTATTCCGTTCGATCACCTAAATATGCTCATGATGACCAATTGTGCAAACAAACCACTTCCCACCTCGGTATAGTAGATCACCAAAATGATCATGTGGCGCCCCCTTGCACAATTTATTCGCTACCGTAAAATATCATATTAATCATATTCGGCTTTGGTATTGGTGCCTTTTTCTTCTCGATAATGATGTGCAACCTCTGCATTATAGATCATGCTATTGTCATGCATCAAGTTTAGCCTCCATAGTAGTCATGCGAAGTGATCTTGTTCCAGGCGCTTCTTTTTGACGCGTGCTCGTAGATAATCGCAAAGCTCGAACGATTGGACGACCTTGGTCTTTCCGCATTGTTCAACTCCATAAATTAGCCATGATCCCTTAAATGCTGCTAAAACTGCACGCAGCAAAACCTTTTAATTTTGCATCATATTGATTCATACATAAAATTCTTACGGAGAAGCTTACGCGAACGGCGTCTTCTTTGACAGCCTATAAGGCTTTCTTTAAACTACTCAAGGCACCTGTTTGTTGACATGAAATTCATAAACTTGCAATGGAGCTTTGGTCTCTGAAGTACAACGTCTGTAAAAGCGGTCGCTTCAATATATAGGAGAAAAGATAATCGGACACATTTCATTAATGTTGTGATGAATGTCTCTAGACCTTAAAAGGATTGACATGGCATTTTGCTAAACGACCACTAGAAAAAAAATAAAGATGATTATCTAGCCTGTAATAATCTAGAGTGGATAAAAAAAGTTGTGTTTTTAAAGACCACTATTGTATACACTCCACTTTTTACTAAATAAACCCCTACACAAGACCCGTACTACACCACAATATGGTTTGTACGACAAATGTTGCGACCCCCCCCCTCTTTACGACTACTATCGCCCAACAATCTGCAACTTCCACCCAAAATTCAGTGGTTTACCAAGCAGCTCATTTAGAGTACACATAAGACCATTGAAGCCTTTTGCTATCGTAAGCGAATTATTATATATACGCGACGCACTCGTAACTACGTATCGGGTATACATTGATGGCTAATTTTTAGAAATGGCAACATGCATGGTTAAGTCTAAAAAAGCAAAAAATGACTTCAAAAAGGTAACATTTTTCACCGAACGTAATGGGTACATCTGTAGCAGCGAAAACTACGTCCTAGAAGAAAAATTGTATGATAAGGTTACGTGCACTATTGTTCGACCCTGTCCTGTATCTTCGTAATGACTGTCAAACTTGGATACCGGCTTTTTCCTGCACATTTCATTGTAAAGTTAACTATCTTTTATCTTTCTCTATCGGCCTTAACTAATTGTTGTAGTACTGAAAACATGTATGTATAAATACCATCTTTTTAAATATTATTTAGAAGCTCACACAAATGCAATATTGGTGTACCAACCATTCGTAATAACCTTGTTGTCCGCCAGTCTGAATATACGTTGTCAAACGCGCATATTCTACTTAAATGTAGGGTATGTTCTACTTAACACCGTCATGTTATACTCCCCCTCAATCGGAGTACGGGACATTTTTACTGAGCTTGCGTAGATGCATTAAGCACGGTTTCAGAATAGCCTATGTTATAAATTCTACTTAGGTCTTTAAGAAAACTCGTACGTTAGCCTTTTTTGCAGTACACATAATCGCACACAAAAAAAATCCCGCAGATCAATTTGTTCGCTCAAGGTGTGTACTCCACATGATCACTCGCAATGTCTTCTACGTCATCTACATCGATTGCTTTAGAAACTGACGAATTTGGTTTGCGAGGAGCTGTGCCGGACTCGGAAGAACAATTGTCGAGTTCATGATCATTGCGTACATGTTCTACACTTTCGTTAACATAAATGAGTGCTGTTTGAGTTGGTTGTTCGGTATTGTACACTAACGATCGAGTGACAACCACTCACTTCAGTTTATAGTCACACACTCAATGCCCCATCAAAGCTACTAAGTATTCTAGGAATATACACTAATTAGCCTTAAAGTACAACTTTGTCTATATGCTATTGTCAATTCTGTCATGAACACTTGATCCGAATGCTCGAAAGTATTTTAAATCTGGTTTGTATCCAGTGCGCTGTTTACAACTCGATAATTTATGTTTGCATTTATCGTAAGAGCCTCAGCTCACCAGTTTCAATCAAATTGCACATGAATCAGCCATGCTTGAGTCCGTTCATCAACATAAGGTTTCACTAGCCCTGCAAGACCAATTCGTTATAGAGAGTAAAGTGCCGATGTCGGATGCGCGATTCCATGACTCTGTCAGTACTAATTTGACCACATGCTCGTTTATTCTTTACCAAAAAGCAAAAGAATCCAATTGATTTTTAGAGTTGTACAGGGTCAACACTTAACATTTAAACGTCTTAGAAAAGTTTCTCGAACAATTCCGACTTTACACTGATCGAATACACGGACATATGTGCTATTAATCGTTAATGAAATATCGCGATGCATTTAGACCCACCTTTTAACGCTGGCTTTATTGTTCCCATCAAATCACTATGAAAAGGCATGAAAGGATTGCTTGTCTTCATATCGCTACCGGAGGTGCGAATAAATATGCTTGTACCCATACTTTTACATAAGCACCCAATGCATAAACTATAGCCCTCTTAAGCTTTTAATTAGGGTTTGGAGCTTTAAACTATGCCTTGATTATCATTTTCAGCTTAGCCTCAGACGCATTTCCCAGTTGTGGGTGCCATAGTTTATCGGAGTTTTTGGCTGAAGAACAGATCATTTCGCTGCTGGCGTATCCATGAATGAGCGTCCCACCTACGCAGCAAATAGACGTCCAAACTCTTTCATCACCGAAAAAGTGACTCGTTCGATGATACAATGGCATGGATTAAATTAAATTGGACTACGACGCCTCGAGAAGTAAACGCTTAGCTTACAACTGATAATTTTCCAACTTAAAAACGTATTTACAGAACATCAGTAAGCCTGACTGTTTTCCTGATTCAATTTACATTTATATACTGTCACGACCCTTGACTTTTAATTTTTGGCCATTGACTACTGCCACCTAAAGTGGATAATCCATATGACTATTCAATAAATTGCTTCCTTTACTTTTTAAACGACTGCTTACAACGATATTATGTAATCAGGTATCTTGCTCATTTACTCGTGGCCAAGCTTTTGCCGAATATACAAACTTGTCATTGGTTCTAAGCTCAATCTCTGGACAATTTTCTTTTTTGCCCCCATGCTGCTTGAATGTACAAGAGCTTACCTTAATCTGTACACCTTGTCTAGCATTGTTGCAATTGTGGGGTCAATCCGCGCGGTATCATGAGCCTTTTTGCTGGCTTCCACAACCTCTACGACCCTTCCGACCGATAGAACTGAACGCCATCTACTTGTCGTTACATTCCCGAAATGTACACCAATCGTTGCTTCGACGATGCGTATCATCATTTCATACTCCGAAGAAATATTTTTTAGAGAATCACCAATTTATCATAGTCGTCGATTGTCTCGCCAAAAGCTACGAGTTTTGAACATAGCCCATAAAACCGTATTCAATAATTCTTTGAGTTTTCTCCTGCTAAGATCTCTACCTTTGTTAGCTCTTTTTGTGTATGAACCATATTGTGGAGGTTCTGCTATAAAAATATGATTGAAGGGTATCTTACGCATCATACGCAGACTGCGCCGTTCGAACCATAGTCTGATACGTGGGACATATCAAGTTTAGGGTAATATTTAGAGCCTATAGATCGTCGGGTTTTCTGATTTGGCTGCCGCAAGGTGTTAAGGTTCTCTAAAATCTGCTCGAAAACTGCTTCCCGAGCCGGTTTCCCCGGCGTGGAAGTTACCAGAGAAACCTTTTTTCGTCAGTGAGCATATGATTCGAGTTACTCTGTTTTGGCTTGAACCCCTTTAAAACTTAAGTACCCGCTTGTCTTATGCAGCACAAATGGAGGGTAAGATATCTCAGATTTCTGTCGGCCACAACTACTTTTTGTAGTACTAGAATATGTATATTTACATGCAAGCTCTTATTACTTCGCATCTAGAAGTTACAATAAAATTGTGTCTTTATTAGTTATTTAAATCTTCCGTCCGCCAGTTAAATCTCCATTGTCCAACGCGCACATTTCCATAAAATTAAAAAATTGTTGTATGCAACACCAACTCGTTACAAGGATATCAACATAGTCGGTCCAATAATAGTAAATTGTCCAGCAGCATGACACGTATCGGATCTCCAACGTCCGAATTTTGTGTAGAGGATCTTATCGCCAGACGTCTTAACACGCATATTGTATTATGTCTATTCTTCTTTTAGTAGGATTGAGCAATTTAGTAAAGATTATGTTACCAGAAGAAGATGCGACGAGGCCGTAATAATCCCTCTGAAAGATACTGCAAATTCGCAAAATATTTATTTCTTCGCGATTTTGCTCACTTGTTCTTGCTAATCTCTAAATAAATTTTACAACTATAGCACATAACGACTATTGGGAACAGTGTGCTTACTCAAAGCTGCTTTTTGTCTGACGCATTGGTCATTTGGCAGTTACGAGACAGACTAGTAAAATTACCTACCTTTTGTACGAAAGATGCAGCAGAAGTAGGCTTTCGCAATATTTGTCATACAGACCATATTGTGGTGTTGCACGGGCGTGGTGTAGGGAGTGTATTCAGAAAAAAGTGGGATGTATATAACAATGCCTTTTTTTAATTTTTGCGGTATACGACATGGTCTATCCGCTACATCAACCGCGTAGCCAGGCCAAAAAAGGGTGTCCCATTATCCAACCTGTTGTTTTTAGGTGACCATAAACACAAGCTTTTTTGCTTAAATCCACACCCCCGCGTATTTTTGTTCGATAAAACCCACACAGTACCGGCTATCCATAAGTCCTAGTCTTGTAAGGTCAGTGTTTGTTAAGCGAATGGTTATATCTTCGTCCTTTCACAAACACCTCCGTAAAGTAGCTTACCCAATCTACAAATAGATAGTTTCTCGGTTATCACATGTAGGCCCAAAAATGCCAGCATTACGCATAGTCAAGGCTCAGACGTTAGCGTCCTCCGCGGCATTTTGTGTAAGGCAAGTGCAATTTTCTGTGCGATGTCACAAAAAAAACGAAACTGCAAGATGCAGGCACTCTCACGACCGGCGCATAATCTCCTACGGCCGTAGACTTACAAGGGTGGCTATTTGTTCGAGCCCGTGAAAGATCTTGACAAGCACGCACGTCCACTTTTTTCTTGATCGAGGGTTTAACTGGTCAATACCTCCATTTTTTAACAAAAAATGTGCTTGCGGAGCAGCACATCGTACAACACAAGAAAAAAAGACATTGGTGCTAACGTCGTTCATGCGCAGTTTAATCGAGCGGCTTTAATAAGTACATATAAACAAGCTTGTTGCTTCGAACCTGCAAATGAGCGAATAAGTTCACTTTCCTATTATTGTAGAGTCTTTCAAAGAAAAGGACTGGATGAAGAATGATATTAGCTTCAAAAGTTGTGACATTGTCGGCAATTTAGTATATGTACCCCTTTTCTTTGCTTTAAGTCTAACTTAGTGAGCTTGATTTTTACACTAAAGTTTCACACACGCACGTTCTGTAAACATAGTCGACCTAGTGCGCTATATTGAAGGATAGATGACGGTGGTGGAATAATGTGTTGATTTTGATTCCTATTGTGGCCACCAGAACGCTGTCATTGAAAAGGTCTCTTTTTTTATCATCATTCGATGAAAAAAAGTATCAGGACGCTTGTGTATGTATTTAAGCGATATCCACTCTTCTGAGATCTACACCAACGGTGGTCTAAGATAATAAATCATGGAAAAGGTACTAGATTGGACAAGGAAGCTGTACATGTATCACAGCTTTGACTTTTTCCTATTGCGCATAGTTTGAATTCAAATGCTTGTTCTATATCTTTTTAAAGACGCATTGAGGTACGGTATCGCATTAGTGAAAGTGATAGATAAATCTGACTTGCATTCAGGAAATTCGTGGGTGTTAGTAAAATCATCAATTTTTGTGTGCATTGTTATCAATAGATGATATCATCCTAGGTGGTGGAGTAAGGTTAAAAATAATTAGTACACCTTGTGTAACGAGGTCAAATCGGAAAACAAGAATTTTTGTGTAAAGAAACAAAATGTTTGAGAAATTACTTCAACTGCGGTACTAACTTGATTTTCGCGTGTGGTTGATGTAGAGCAACAAAATTCATACTACAAAGTGTGTTTCATGCATAAGGATGACGTCACTACTTGACGTCTTCAAAGCGCTTATATTAAAGGTTACCAAACTTCTTGACCCAATCGTGGTGTGAAGTTCCAGCATGCAAGGCGCTCGGATTCCGCATCGACCAAGCATGGGTCGAAGATGCAGTAGGGGTAATGAATACTGACGTCGACTAGTAAATTACACAAGATCCTAGTTTTCTACACGAAATGGTAGAAATTTCTTATATGCCATACAAATCGTCCTTAAACGTGCTGATGTATAGCGCTAGTGTAATGGGGTGCCTCTGCTACATGGTATTTATATAAAGTAAACATTAAGCACGAATGTCAAAACATATATAATGTTCTCACAATATCATCTTAGCAGGCAATGTTGTGATGCAGAAGCTATTCACTGATCTTTACATAAAATAAATTAATGACATTAATTGATTAAGCCACAGAAACAGAAGATCACAATGAGTGGTGAGCAGATAGTTACAGCAAGTGTTTGTATTTAGACATTTTAAAACAAGAACTCAATAGTAGCTATTTACAGGAGACATACAGTTCTACTTTTCTATTTTCTCGTCTTGAAACCTTCCTTTGCACAGAGCGTGTACGTGATTTTCCGAGGCATCTTCTTATACTGTATTTATAGTTAACAGCTATTACTGTGACATTTCAAGCGACCAGTGCCCGTTAAATTGGTAGAACTTTGCAGTCCATCCAACGACGGTGGTAATGTTGAATAATTAATGGCTCGACTTTCATCTCACGCAAGAGAGATAATCTCATTTAAATCGAAATTAATGGGATGCTGTCGTTTGATTAGGTTGACAATAGCACAAGAGGCCGTCGACGCAAGGCCGCCTGCCCTAAGTCCAAGCGGGCAACACGCTACCATCGCCAAGTTTATCCAGAATGGAATTGAAGCAGAACGGGATAAGGTAGCATTTTTTTCATCAACAAAAGTCTTAAAGGACAGAGCTTTTGAGGGAACAGACTGCTCAACTGTCCAAACTTTAGAGACAGCGGCAGGCTGCCGCTACCGGGTCAGAACACACGCATGTGCCCAAATCGTAAAAGATTGACAACTCCGTACACAAGCAGCTGATTAAGACACTTTGCTGATCATAATTTCGGAAGAGATAATGCTATTTAAAGTTGTCACCTTGTCTATGAGCAAATGCGACCTTCGCTAGCCAAATCGAAATTGGTAGCACGTGTAAAGACTTAAGCCTTGAGCATGAACTTTACAACCCATACCTTTTTAATGTGGATAGCAGATTGAAATTTCGCCTCAATCTAAACTTTTAACTGCCTTAAGCTGAATTTTGAACTATCTCCTAACTTTTGAAACTCAAAAGAGGTCGAGGTGATGTACACTTATATACTCAGTATTCAAATCACTTAGGAGTTGCATTACGGCAAATGTGCTAAATGAATAGGCGTTAATAGTGTTGTCCATACAAGGTTTCACAGACGGTTCAGTCATGACCTGCCTGTACCTACAATACATAAATTTTGTGGAACAAGCAACCAGTCGCGATAATGGTGATTTTAGCGCGAAACAAGCTCAAGTAAATTCCAAATTCCTATCGCTTCCGAGGCAACAGGAGAATGGACGCCCGGAGCGTATGGGACTCTGTGAGAAAAATTCTCTGCATTGTTGGTCGTAAGACGGAAATACAAGATAGGTGTTAAAAGACAGGGCATTATACTTACAAATGCAGTGCCCCGAACGCGGTACAACGTATCGCAGGAAATAATAAATGTCAAGCAGCCATGCAGATTCCAAGCCGTCGGTCCGAAGTTGTCGCGAAAAATGGAAAACCGTTGCGATGAGTAACAAAATCGGGTTCATTTGGTTCAGATCGTCCTACTGCTCTAGCAACATCAAGTAAATATGCAGGTATGTTGTCGACATTTTTTATCCAACACGCGATGAATGTGTGTTACTGTATCTACTAATGAAATGCTCCTCATTACCTTGAAACTTGTAGTCACAAAGGAAGTGTCACTACGTGCCCTAGTCGATGGTGGGACACCAAACATTTTCGTTCAATGCCAGCCGAAGAATAAAGCAAGCGTAAATATTCTCGAGCACGAAATAAATTCTCGTATTGCCAATTATTTGCAAGGTTGCCTGGTAGTGTAAGACTTAATCATTCCCTTAGGCGGTCCTAACTCTCCAATGGCTCTCAGACGACCGAACAATTGAGAGGTTCCTTCAAATACGCTTACACTCGTTCCTTCACCATCTTTTGTATCAGTCGGTAGGGCGAGTCGCACTGTTTAAGATGGCTCGAATCGATGACGAGCTTGACCGTGGTTTGGAATAGTCTATATCGCGTGGAATTAATCACACGATTGCGTTGGTTCTTAGTTAGTCTTTGTATTACTTGTCCTGATATGAAGCAGATCTTCTTGTCTTAGAATGATTCTTATTCGTGCAAGGCCTGTCACCACTTCTCCGTCTCGCGATCTCGCACCACATGTCTCTACTGTGTTCTCTGCGTCCAATCGCAAATAATTTGGTGTCTTAAGAGTTTTTGGACGCTTCTGGCCAAACAATCCACGTGCGACACTTGTTTAGACGTGTGTCGCGGCTTTTTACTCATCTAGGGGACATACGTATTACCTAGAGGAGATAGCGTGTGCCTTTTAAAAAAAATTTGAACTTTGTTTAACGCCAAACAATCGAAGCACAAAACTCATCACTGTACAACCCTGTATCTCCTCACCGGATGCTTCACATCGCCTTTTCAGGAAATTCGTCCCCTTGTCTAATATGGTCCAGTTTAATATGACACGCCCAATCGATCATGGATCCCTCTTGCCAGTTGGGTATCGTGAATTCAGGTTGAGATCAGGAATCCGTTCCTGCCGTGTATAACGACAGATTGCGCAACCATTTTTATCATCATCTGAAAAGTCCTACACAGTGGAGAATTTTCTCTATAGGTTGGATGCGTACACAATTAAAATCCACCCGTCCCATTTTAAGTCCGCCATCATAGCCCTTTTGAATTAATTGAAGCGTACAATCTGTGCGGTCCCAACCTCAACTCACCTGAAAATTTCTTTGCGGCCGCTTTATCAAAGTTGGCTACTTTTCGACTGTTGTTCCTTTAGCGACGCCAACTCCCCGGTCCGCTGGACTTAGTCGAGCTTTAACCTTCGACACTTTCTGCGTTTCTATGCTGTCACCGAGAGCTTACTTACAATGTGATGATTATTCACAGTGCGATCTCTTATACCCTTTATAGCTAGCGAACTACACGTGAGACCATTGCACGCACTCGCAGTACATCCACATGGTGGTGGACGCTTAGCGACGTTCATCAGATGGCCGTCTGAAAACCAAGCGGCCGAAGAAAAATTAAGAATCGAAGTAAGAGAACCTAAGCTGCGGCAGTGCCACCACTATCAGTAGATGATGATAGATCAAGTCCTCTCGATTTTGAAGATGAGATAGCCTTAATAATAAAATTGCGATAACAAGGGCTTAACATACTACGGAAATAAGTTACCATGACATGATACAAGAATCGAACGCTCTTTTCTAATTAACGTTTAAGGATTGATAATTTTGTTGAAGGCTTGACCTGATAGCGCCTTCGAAACTAACTTTAGAGATCATTTGATGATGTGCGCGTAAGCAGAAAGGTTCGGGTGACTGCATGGTGGAAAAGTTAACTTGATCTGCGTACTCGTTGCGAAAGTGAGTACGTCATTGATAGCCGATAGGCAATGACCTTTGCCGAAGATAAAAGAGTCCTTAGTAGCTCAATAATGGACGAGGGTGTACTAAGTAAGATTAATCGGATTGAGCGATGCGCATCCCGATCATTGGAGTCACTCACGGCAAATCATTTCTACGATAATCTAAAATGACATTCAGGGATGCATCTTAAGAAGCCGTTCCGTGTGATTTACCTAAGTACAGAGATACTCGACACGAAATCGACCCAAAAGGACACGAAACCGTTCCGAAATAGACCCGAAACCAGGCTTGAAAGCACTGTGTCGTGAAGCGATGAACACTGCCTTGTTTAAAAGCAGTAGGGATAGACCAACGTTCTGCATAAAGCTTAACAGATTGAAATGTGATGGAGACGACCTCCCCTCATAGCTCTCCGACCTTTTGTGTGCGAAAAGCCGCAAGAGGACGAAGAATAATACTTGCTTTTAACGAGTTGAATGCTGCAACTTACTGGCTCTTTACCGTGAATAAATTCGTATTGTAGACCGTATTTTTACGGCCTTAACAAGCAGGATCATCCCCGTTTCTCATTTATCATGTTTGTTCGACAAAAATTATCATAAAATTTGTGAACAGCTTTATTACACAATTTTTACCAGGACTCAAATCGATAAAACATACGAAACCTACTATTTAATCCGCTAAGCATTAAAAAGGGATGTTAAAATACAGAACGGGATTTAATTAGACGGCCTCAACTTTATTTATCCTAGGCAGAGGTCCAAAGCTTGTATTCTTGTCTGATTTTTTTCGTATAACTGAGCGACCATAAACGAGCACAATGGACGCAAAAATGAAGGACGTATAGAATTTTACAATTTCGAAATGGAAATTTTGCTGGAGGGATCTTTAAAAAACCACACAATGCATGACTTGTTTACTTGTAAGCAAAAATATACTAATAGATTCATTAATTTATAGAAGTTTAGGTTTTCTTACTGCTGAAGATGCTCTCAAGGTAGTCGTTTTTTTAGGTCCCTAACGCTTTATCGGAGGCGGCTAAGTGTCAAGACAAATACTCACGTATACCTAGCAAACTCATATCTGCTACCTTAACCGATTCTTTCAGCGACACATTCACTTTTAAACTGACGGTAATACTCAATCACATTTATCACTACTCTGTCTCATTCGAATTTAAACTGAAAAATTATGTGATATGAACTATGTACTATAAGTGGATAGTACTCAATTATCTTTGGTTCGGTTCGTTTGTAAATTTTCCTTATACGTTCAAATTTTGGCATTGGCAGTCATCGTTCGTCATCGAGAGCAATCCGCATGGTCTCTAATTATAAGCATGTAGCATCCACGATGCCTCAAAATCCGACAGCACCGAACGTGCACTTTTAAAATCGCGTTGTGGATGTGAAATTTCAGAGCGGCCGCAAACATGGAGTAGAGCTCGCTACAAGTACTGTAACATCATTGATTGCAGAATCCTAGCTTTGTAGAATGTCTGTGTGAATCATCTTGTTCCTGCGCCAATATCCTCAAGTTCTCATCGCTCGGCTACCAACAGACACTCGTCGAGCAAAGTAGCTGCCGAGGTGGCGTTGGCGATACATACCGCCCCTCTCTGCTGGAGAAAGAAGTTGCGTGCGCTGGCGAGCGAGACCAGAATCCCGAAATTAGCTCTTTACCGCTACGTAAAGTCGGGCGTTGTCGACCACTCCTTGTGTCGAAACAAAGCCAACATAAACGACAATGCACAAGCAGAAGAGACCCGCAGTTCCCCTCAGAATAAATTTCTTACTGATTACTTTTGAACTGTACCGCACGGCATAAATATCGCCAACACGAAGCGTTCATTTAAGGCAGAACGATTGCCTCAATTTTAAAAACGATGTATGATGCTGTTCATGTAGACCAGAAATGGTTTATTCTTCACACAACATTGACTCGTTACAGCCGGCAATGAAGCTCTACTGTATAGCTCAACCCCGATCAAGCAATTTGTCATCAACGTGATGTTTTGGCCACAGTTGCACGGCCACGGTAAGCATTTTACAGTAAGGTTAAGCTTGACGAAATCATTAGAACACAATCTATTGTCGAGGCCGCGCCAGCGAAGCGTTCTTCCGCTTACCGCACCGCTAAAACAATGGCCCTTCATACCGTAATTTTTACGCGTGAAGTAAACGTCGCACGCTCAAAGAGAATTCATTCTTAACAATCAGATATCTTTGGCCAGGAATTTGTTAATCAGAATGTTATTGTAAATAATCTCGTTTACGAGTGACTATTTTTGTCTATGTGGCTGATTACTACAATCCAATATCAACAAGACAACCCCGAAGAGTTTACATCTTTTAAACAATGATGATGTCCTGTATTTAAAAAGAGTAAAGAGAGCAAAAATTTTACGTAATGCCACCCGCCTTGATCCTCAGGCATAATGTGTTGGATTTAGCAGTAGCTAACCCTTTTTGGTAGGAGCAGTAACAGACAGAAAGTCACTCGACTGGAGCACTCGTAGATGCTGTCAACTGGGCTTTTAAGAGTATTCGAGCGAAAACAATCGACAAGACGTTCTTAAAGCTGCAATAGGTAATGGAGAAGGTGATTGAGAACAAGAGTGGTATTAATTATTTGTATGCCGGGTGCTTTAAAAGATTTGTAGTGTACAAGGAGCAAACCCTTCGTCATTTCCGATCGCTTCTGAGTTATTGTAATAGGTAATCTTTCTTAAAGAGGTGGCTGATCTGAGCTTTGACAAAGTATATAAATTCGTGCTTCTCTTTTGGATAATTTCAATTTATGTTCATCTATTTCCTAACACATTCCGCAAAAAAAATTATATTGAAACTACTACTTCAATTTACATCAATTCTGCAATGTTTAAAACTAAGATAGGGGAGCAAGTTCTGGAGCTCGCCTTTGATGTAAGTAATTTAGCTCATTAGATCAAATCAAGTTCTGTACATTTATGTTCCTTGCGCTCAGTCAGCAATGGCTTCATCATCAGTCTCGCAAAAATAATGCCCATTAACCAATGAGGACGAGGCAAATGCTATATTGCACGAAGTATAGCGTGTAAGGTACACCTTTAGCTCTATTTACAGACATGCAAAGGAGACGACATGCAACATCGTACTATTACAACTTTTAAGGGTTAAATAGATGTTCTTACGAGAGTAAAAGGTACCTGAAAAGGTCTCTAATAGCGACGTGTAAGGTAAATTTAACGTTGTTTACATGCAAAGACGCTGGAAGACTATATCGCACTTAATTCCCCTTTAACGTACATAGCGCTACTTACAGATAGACAGGCGGAGACAGACTAATAGACCGACCGATTCGTACGATTTATACAGTCGGCATTCACCTTTCGCACAGTCACTAAGAGTTTCATCCTCCGAGCTCGCAAAAAGTGGTGATCAGATATTGTCACGCTGCTTTCTAAAAGACCATACTAACTTCTTCCTCAAGCAAAATCCACCATCATTTTAACTTCATCACGTCGGACAATCTAAACCCTCTGAAAAACGATCCGACAAAAACTAGGTTCTTCCTGCGGTAAGTGCACTTAAATAAGCTCCAAAAGTTGCATAAAACACCCTTCAGAATGAGCTCTCTACAATGGTCGTACCCTCATCTAAACCCACAAGCTCTGTCAAAATGCGAGCCAAATGCGTGACAACCCACAAACAAATAGGACTCGTACCGAGTAAGGCCTTCATCCAGTCCGAGAAGAGATTTCACGCCCCACGTTCGATCTGATCCGACCTTTTCGCACCCTTTTCCTTCGTCTCTCTCTCCCTGCCACGTCGTCGAGCCCCTCATGAAGTCGTCGTCCTCATCGTCCTCATTCCCAAGCGCCTCGTTGCTCCCGAAAGACGAGACGCTCGCCTTGGACTTCCTCGAGCAGTACCCAAGCTACGACGGCCGCAATGCCGTCGTCGCGATCTTTGACACGGGAGTCGACCCAGGAGCTATAGGGTTACAAACCACGTCGGACGGCCGACCCAAGATCATTGACATTGTGGACGCTACAGGCGCAGGCGACGTGGACACGTCGACGGTCGTTGAAGCTGTGGACCAGACGCTGACGCTCGCGAGCGGACGCGTGTTGACGCTCAATCCCGACTGGACGCCCAGTCGAGATGGAAAGTACCACGTGGGAACGCTCTTTGGCTTCCACGTGTTCCCGAACGACCTCGTGACGAGGCTCAAGCGGGAGCGCAGGGAGAAGCTGGATATTGCTCACAGAGCAGCTGTGAATGACGTGCAGGAGGAGCTCGTTCAGTGGCAGAAAGACAATGGAGATGTGAACACCAAAGAAAATGGACGGGAAAGTGCAACTGCTGAGCGGGTAAAAAAGGACCTGGAGACGAGACTGGGGCAGCTGAAGGAGTTCGGGGATAAGGAGTTTGAAGACCCGGGACCGATCTACGATGCAGTTGTCTTTCATGACGGCACGAACTGGCGTGCTGCGCTAGATACGACGGAGACGGGGAATTTTGCAGGTATATCGACCATGACGAATTTTCGAGAGGAACGAGAATTTGCTACATTCTCGACCGAGTCGCAGCTGAATTACGTGTTGAATATTTACGATGACGGCAAGACGTTGAGCGTCGTGAACGATGTTGGAGCTCATGGGACGCACGTAGCTGGAATTGTGGCCGCGTACTATAGTGATCAGCCAGAGTGCAATGGGGTTGCTCCCGGTGCGCAGATTGTTGCGGTGAAGATTGGAGACGGGAGGTTAGCAGGCATGGAAACGTCGTCAGCGTTGAGTCGCGCGATTTTAGCCGTTATGGACTCGAGCGTCGACATTGTCAATATGAGCTACGGAGAGTACGCATCGCAGCATAATTACGGCCGCATCATTGAACTCAGCAAGGAGCTTGTGGATGAACACAACGTGACTTTCGTGGTTAGCGCGGGTAACAATGGCCCTGCGCTGGGCACCGTGGGAGCTCCAGGTGGAACGACTTCGTGTATGTTGTCTGTTGGGGCCTACGTGTCGCCCAAGATGATGGACGCCGAATACACGATGCGGGATAATGATCTTTCGGGAACGGCTTACACCTGGTCATCGCGTGGGCCAACGTTCGACGGTGACCTGGGTGTAAACATTTGCGCGCCTGGTGCTGCAATTGCTCCGGTGCCGAACTGGACCCTGAACAAGAAGCAACTTATGAACGGCACATCGATGTCGTCGCCAAATTGTGCTGGAAACATTGCGCTGCTGGTAAGTGCCTTGAAGGCTAAAGGCATGGAATACACGCCATACTCGATTCGTCGTGCGCTGGAGAATACGGCGGTCATGGTGCCTAAAGTAGAAGTTTATGCCCAAGGCAAGGGACTCATTCAAGTGCTCCCAGCGTTCCAGTATCTGATGAACAGCAACACATTTGACGGTACGAAGAAATCTCCTTTACATTACGAAGTCAAAACATCTTCAGGCAACGGAAATGCCCGAGGTATATTCCTCCGTGATAGCGCTGATTTTGCTCACGACAGCACTGAAGTAACTGTTTCGGTCACTCCTATCTTCCATAAGAAGACTGCTCAAGATGACAAAATTCACTATGAGCAGCACGTGCGCCTTGTCTCCTCTGTACGTTGGATTGATGTGGGACGGAGCTTAGCCCTGATGCACGGCGGCCGCACGTTCAAGGTGCTTGTAAAGACGAAGCATTTGACTGCTGGTGAGCACTACGGAGACATTGTTGCTATAGACACTTCGAATGAAGCCCGAGGTACTCTTTTTACCATTCCTATTACTGTGATCAAGCCTGAAAGTGTTGATTCAGTTTGCCTCTTTGAGAACAAATTCCAGCCTGGTGATATCTCTCGCCGCTTCATCACACCTCCTGTGGGAGCTACATGGGCCAACATCATTTTCTCGCGTGCGAGTGCAAACCGAGAGCGTGAAGTGGATTCCAACTCGTCGGGCAAGCTGTACGTTTTTGATGTAGTGCAGTTCCAGCCATTTACGCGCCAGAGTCTGTCATCATTTCACAAGGCTTTCAATCTGAAGCCCGACGAAGAAGTTGTCTTTAGTATGGACTTGATGGGAGGTCTGACAACTGAGTTCTGCTTGGGTCAATTTTGGAGCGCTCTAGGAGACTCAATCGTGCAGATTGAGATTCGTTTTCACGGTATTCAACCGAATCAAGAGAAGATTGTTGTCACTGGCGGCGAAGAATCGCACAAGGTTCTGCTGTCTAGTTCCGTACGGACTGAGACGTTAGCTCCTAAGACGAGCTACACTCAGTATGTGCAGCGCATCCGTCCAACAATAGCAGAGATCACGCCGCTAAGCTCAAGTCGTGACCAATTTTCTGACAAACGCCAGGTATACCAATTGGTTTTGACGTTTCCATTCACAAAGAAGGAAATCGGTAAGGTAGTCCCGTGCTTGCCACTTTTAACTGGACGTCTGTACGAGTCGCCTTTTGAAGGGCAATTGATGATGATATTCGACGACAAAAAACAGTACATGGGCTGCTCGGACGCCTATGGCGATGCAACAATACTGAAAAAGGGATCGTATGTTGTTCGTGCCCAAATACGACACGAAGATGTGAGCAAGCTCGAAAATTTGAAGCAAATGGTGCTGCTCCTGAACCACGAGATAAAAGAGATACCCGCGTTAGTGTACGAACACCAGGACGACGTTGCGCTTGGCGGGAAAGCTCTTGATAAAAAAGGCTTGCCTGCTGGAAAGTGTGTGTCAGTCTTTGTCGCAGAACCTGCTTATGACAAGCTGCCTACCGGAAGTACTGTGGGAGATGTTCTGACGGGCAAGATTTACTTCGGCCAGGAGCACGGAGCGATAAAAGGGTACGTTCGCTTACTCTCTGGATATATACTATTGATGTTTGCTTAACACTTGCGCACTGAATTGTTTACCTGCAGAAGCGGTAGACGTCCCAGTGGTTTTGATATCACGTATGTCATTCCTCCGGCGCTTGCACCGGTTGAGAAGCCTGAGTTGGAAGAGCCGATGGAGGAGCGTGACGAAGAAGAGCTAGCCAAAGAAGCCGTTCGTGACCTGCTACTTGAGCGGACGACCAAACTGGCTGGCAAGCCCACCTTCTTGGCAGCTTGGCAGCGTCTTGTCGACCAGTTTCCAGACTACTTGCCCGCACTGCAAGCTAAGCTGCACCACTTCGATACCGAGACCAGTCGATCGTCTCATCTAGAAGAAGTGGTCGAGGCCGCTGATTCAGTGTTAGCACTCATCAAGCAGGATGAGCTGGCACTGTTCTTTGGCACTCGAAATGTTCCTGGTGATCGACCGGCGTTGGAGAAACAGTTGCGTAAGGAAAAGGAAAAAGAGAAGGAGATTCTCGTCGACGCTCTCGCGCGCAAGGCTCGCGCTATCGGCGACACTACCGAACAGTGGGACGACTTCTTGATGGTATACGCTGAGCTTCAGAAGTGGGTAGACGTTGAGGCGTCAACTTACCTCCACGTGGCGCTACTGCATGACCGTCATTTTGGTGCGTTTGGTCTTGCTCTGCAACGACTGCGCAAGGTCAAAGACTTGACGCGGTCGGAGTTGGTCAAGATCATTTCGGACGAGAAGCTTGCCTTCGAAATCGCCAGCACTCTGAACGCTCTGAATTGGACGCACTGGGCCAATTACGAAACCCAATGGGAACGACGCCGCTTCCCGTCATCCTACCGCAAATTCTAGACAGGAAGACAGCAAGCAAGTAACGCATGCCGTTGCAGCGGCTTGACGAAGGTGGACGAGCAAAATGCCAAACAGGACGTTACTGACAAATTACGGCCATTGACTCGACTAAACCTGCCTGCACTAAAAATTACGGGGGACCAAGCGGTAGCACTGCTTACATCTTGATCAACGGCTTTTGGCAGTTGAGTTAATTCGCAATAAAAATAAAGCGTTTCCTGCTTTCCTCTTATTTTCGTCCTCGCTCATTCATTTGCGACGTGACGCCATCCAGATATTGCACATCGTTATAAAAGCTTTGGCTTTGCATACTTTCTGTTGGTCCTGTTCCGCAAAGATCCCCGCTTGCATATTTTGCAATTGCAAGTGCGCTAATCACAGCTTGTGTGGTGCGAGCAATGATGAGGCATCTCAATGTTAAGCGACGTGCCAAGCAGTTACGAGCCCAGTCCACGTTTGAATATTTCGCATTGTAGCTGAGCTCGCTGACCAACGGCTTTCATCGTTCCAATTTCTTCATCACTGAAGCCCCTTTGCAAATTACGCGACTGTTCTGATAGCACGCATATCCTCTTGATGCAGTTGTATGCAATGGATAGCACCCAATCTTTTTTGCTATATCGATAAAAATGAGCTTGCCTTGCCCGTGTGTAAGCTACTTGATGTGGCCACTACGGCGATCGACATTTGCTATAGCATTAATGGCCACAACTTCAATGAACGAAGAGTAAATGAACACCGTCCTTCGATCCCGAACTTTGTTTGAGGTTTACAATCGCTAACTGCCAGATGATGCGTAGCAATGGTCTCTGATTTCCAGAACCTGAATAAAAATCATTTCGAACACAGCCCGTAAAATATGATTTCAAACCTATGCCGCAAATAAGGTGGTTTCTCCATAGCTCTGCGTGGATGATGATGAGTGGGTCTTACCAAAGCTTCAGATACGAGAGCAAAATTGATACGAACAATGATGCCTGTCAGTACAGGTACAACACATTCGGGTAGCTTACTTTGTGACACTGCATGAATTTGCTAAACTACAGACCCCTTTAAAAAAAGGGATTCAAAGTGCCTTTTATGTGATAATCTCGACGGGATCTTAATCACCAAAAACACGTCTTAAACAAATGGATCGACCGCAATTTATATAAACCCAGGTATGATAGAAGCAGTGCGTCCAAACCAAAACAGACGTAAATATTCTCTGTAGTGAAACGGCACCACGTACACACACATCATCTTCGAATCTGCTTCAATGGTTCACAGGAGATCGGTGGCAAATGATAAAAAAAGAAGACCGACTTCAGGCAAAAGCTTAGTTTTTGGAAGGTGATGAACTGATCTTAGCATTTGTGCTCCAAATTATTGATGTTTTGAAGCAAACAATCCAGACCCTGTGTTTTCTTAGCGGCGAAAGCTAAGCCTAAACTGCCGCCTGTTTTGAGAAGCCACTTGTAACATTTGGTAATAATCTGTTCACCCCCATATTTCGATTTCCACCCCCGCCAAGATGCAAACACTAGTCTTCTACAGCTTATACAAATAAGGTAATCAACTTCAATTACCTGATCTGTACAAGCTGTAGAATCAACATTGATCCTACGCAACGCCACGCACACAGTAACGCTGCCAATTACTGTAAACCAGCACAAGATCATGTCTGTTTTTTTGGAAATTTTAAGTCGGATTTTTGTCAGCGAAGGAGCTGATTATCGCTTTGCCATTCGGAGGTTCCTGCTTGACTTAAACCTGTTGGTCTATAATCTTAAGTGAATCATTACAAACATAATTTTCCTGTTTCATCATAGCTCGATAATATTAATCGACTTTAAAATAATGAAGTACTCATAAGCGACGCTAACAACCGCGTCTGTGCCACAGTATTGACATGCATGTGGTTCTCGTACTCGACATCCTTATACCCATCCTTTCCCGACAGCACTTCTTCGAAACACACCAGTGGTCCGCTTAAACCTGAACTATCATTCAAAATCTGGAAGATCGTCCATTTGTTTTACAGTTATACGGCGTGTAGTCTGAAGTCCTCGCTTGACGAAACCTTACAACCTTATTCTGTCTAAGCCGCTCAGTCGGAGGACATCAATAGGACCGCGTTGTTAGAGGTGAAGACAAACTTACCGTGTTGTGCATGTTTGGGTTTGTGTGGACACTGTAAAAAAATGGTGCGCGAAAATATCCTATTCATCACGGTTTATTATGAATTTAGGGAGCCGTTTACCACCCATTAGATTTCTCATCCACCCCATCCTACATATTTGAACGAGGGAAACATTAGCCACCCTCAAGTTTTCGTTAATCACCCCCACCCCTATATGTATTTTTATGCTTTAAATTTGTCATAATAAAAGTTATGATGTTAAATACTGGCAGCCAATCCCGACACCATAATTGCACCCTTTTTTCTTTCGCTTCAACGCAAATTTTTTACCTGTTGAAGAATCTATTTCAGCGCGCAAACACCATAGTCAGTCATTTGCAAATGGATCTGCTCCCACCTCTTATAACATACGATAGGCTGGAGAAAGCCCGTAAGGCACTTAATGAACATGCAGGAGGTCAAGGTTTTGTCTAACGAAAAAGCGTACCAAGAGAGTGGGTGACAAGAAAGATGGCCCATACAAGCGTATTGTTCTATAATACTCACAGGGAAATAGATGCAAGCCATTTGCTGTTGATGAAGAATCAGCAACGAGATCGATCAAGCGCATAAGGGCTAGCAGAAGCCTTGGGTGCCGATTTAAGGCTGTCACTTCAAAAGATAGATAAGCACACTTCTATGGTGTCAAATGGGGATTGATACGAGCCAGTTGCTGTTATGGCATATGTTGTCGAGATTCATCACTGTATCCGTGGGTGGAAAAGTACTCGACAATGTTCTTGATGATGGCGGACTTCAACGACTGAGCAGATGTTTCCGTAACAACAACGTTCGTGCCGCAAGCGACAGATCTGATAGCGCTCAGTGAGCCATCCTCAATGATGCCGGTGATCACTGCTGTCATGTTGATCATCTTGGACCTGTCACTTGACTGCATTGAGCGCCGTGACGAGGAGTAGTAGGCATCAATACTGCGGTCAATCTCCATTTGATTTGAAACGAAGTCAATTGTGGTGTTCAGCGGATGCAGACTGCCTTGTCGAGAAACCCTATCGATGAAACCTCAGTCTAGCTCTTGTCAGACTCCACGTCCAGCCCATACCATCTTTAAATTACGCTTTAGTCTGTTAAGTCAATTGAACATGTATTACGACGATTGAAGTACCTCTTGATAGTTCTGCGGCTGGCTTGAAGTTAATTTCGAATTTAGTATTGTCGGATGCCTTTGTCACAGTGCTCATGCTGGGCACTGTTTACAAGCCCAACCTGTTCCAGAATCTCTCGTATATATTCTCATTTGACCGAGCCAGTTACTCGATCAGATGAAGCTGCTGAATAATAAATAATTACATGTCGCCGACTGAACGACATGCATAGAATGTTCAGATTAAGTATTTTATCAAATATAAATGAGATTGCAAATTTCTTTTGACACTGGTGGTAATTTGAATCCTACCAATCAGAAAGCGTAAATAGAGTTATTTCCGGCAATGTATTTCCCTTTTTTTACTAGATAATGAAATATTTAAGTGTATGATTGGTCATATAAGAACGTTATATTTCTTTGAGCTGATTGCAAATATCTACAGCAAAGATTGTAGCTACTTTATTCGTGCATGCACACTTCTGTTCTATGCTTGTCGGCAGCATTACTACGTACTTACAGACTCATTGCCAGATTAAAAATTTACAATTAAATACTGAGCAGCTCTGGATGCTGCCTATGACACGCTAAAGGAGTGAACCCTTGCGTCTATCCAACATGCACCAGGAAGTAGTTTTTAAACTATGTATCCTCAACAAAGCGAAAAACAAGATCACTGGATTGTCGAATGTATTTATGCATGGCGATGTCAGGATGAAAGCTGAAACTAGAAGAGCGTCACAATAATTTTGCACAAGCGGCTAATATACGTGATTCTGAGTGGGCAACAGTCGTACATATCTCCTGGTGCTTTATAAGTCGTTAAAAGAACACGATGTGCAATCCATCGATGTTCGGGAAGACTGAGGTCGCGCTTAATCCTCTTAAAGGTCGAATTGTTGATAAAAAGTCAACCTGGCCATAAGTTGTAAAGTGCCGTCAACTAGCACCTCGAGCACCTCCTTGGAAATTCTTTTGTAGACGAAGAAGAAAAGGTGAATAATACATGACTTGAGTCGTCTGAAATAGTACAGTGAGGCTTGCAATCACATCAAAAGATAAATAATGTTTAGGTTTATTGCAAGTATTACTAAGTTCATCGTGTCGGAATATCAAGATTGAGTATTGTAATCCTTCGGGCACGCAATATGACCGATCAGAAGCCCCCAAAAAATATACAGACAATTTTAAGAGGGTCGATAATGGTGTCAAGCCCCAAAAAAACTATACAGACAATTTTAAAAGGGTCGATAATGGTCAACGAAACTAGGTGGGTGGTAAACGGTTTCCATTAGCTTATTATGAGGCATAAATAAAGGGGATATGCTATATCAGCTGTTTCTACGCTTCAGGTTTATCATAGCTATACACAACTAAATATATTTTGCACAATAAACGCTACTCGGTGGGCATCATTGTCGGCAATCCGGCTACCGCAATCGATGTCCTTGACTGAAAATGTATGTGAGTGAGTGTGAAGCCTATATATCGACTATAAGTAAGTAACGATCTGCATCACCAATGCAAATAATTTCATTGGAATTTGCGATGAGGTGCGTCCAGTTTCATGAGGGGTAAGTCGCGATGCAAACGATGTGAAAGATAAATCTAGAACCTTTACAGTTTATAGAATCCGGTTTAGAGGATCAGTATTGATTGTATAAAACCGGAGGACAACTGCCTCACGTTTAAGGCGCTTTTACTCATGCATCGCTGCATCGGAATCGTACTTGCGCAAGCATTTAGTCTCATGCTGCACCTTTTGAATAGATTGTCAGTAAAAGCACGATAAATTCAGTCTAGAAAGCACCCCACATGTCCGTGTTACAAGAGGGATTCATTTTGGCTTCACGTGCGCTTTTCCAGGGGCTTCTTGTGCAGTAAGAGCTTCATGTCGTTTGCATGCTCTCATGGAAAGCCGCCGAAATTGTGCAATGACAGGATTAAAGCACCTCGAGACTTTACGAATCCATACAAAACCGTGCATAGACAGACAATCATTGCACGCCTCGTGTGCACGCGGCGCGAATCAACACGCTCCAAAATTGATCAACAAAAAAGGAGAAGTCTGGGTATTCGCTAGCCTAGATATCGCTGTGAGCGCGATAGGGTAACTCGCTGCTACATAGGCGTCGGCTTTCCAATTAAAAGTGGGCGATTGCGCTTTGTCAGTGGCGTATAGAAACAGCTTATAGTGACATCGTTATCTCTGCTCACAATTTGTGGTTAGCTAATCATGTTTTGTTTGATTGTGTTGAGGGGCTATCACCAGAAAACTAAAGGGAGATTGGCGCTTTCTTGACCCAACCATGCATCCAACTGAGAGGAATTTACCACAGAACTGAGGAAAGATTAGTGGTCTCTTCAAAAAGACAAATACGTTCACATATCACACACCTTGCCTGCAAATGTCATTTTCCACATATTATCTGATGATTGCATCGTCTTTCTGTATCTTTTTTGATAACGATAATAGTGTTTGTCATAGGGATCTCTTAAGCGAAATAAAGATGTACTTTGACCAAATTTTCTTCTGACCCAGTATGAGATTCGATATTACGCCATAGATAATTATTTATCGTTATAGTGTTATTCCCGTGCTACAAGCGTATTATATCTGAATGATTCTGACCGGTATAGAGAACTTTCTGTATTGTGTCTTTTATGCTGGTCTCCCCCCTACATTCAAATCAGCTAGTCGTTCGTTCATTAGTGATGTGGCGAAGACTCGAGTAAGGATTACCAGAACATTCGCAAGTAAGGTCGAGCGAATGTTATCATGAACAGGCAATTTAAGACTACTGGTGAGACTAGCCCTACCAGATCAATCCCCGACCGTAGTATCACTCACTAACAAGACACTCATTCGTGGTTCTATAAGAGACGCTAGAGAGATGACCGGGGGATAATATTGAAAGAAGGGTTTTGCCTTCTTCTCTACATGATACTTATAATCTGTAACAACACCAATGCGATTCTTGCAGCTCCTTGGCTCAACCGATAGTTATTCTAACGCAATGTAAGATTAATGGAGTGAGTGTTGCTATATTGGATGAATAAGCAGCTTGAATACCATCGTTGCAACCATTTTTTACAGGCAGCGATCATTTTCAACCTTTACGCCGCTGAAGTTACAGAAGAAGAAACTTGGAGAATAATTATACACGTGTTGTGAATATGGACAGTGCAATCTACGTCGGCAATTTCTGTAATCTAGACATTAAATGCCGTGGGGCGACACTAGGACTACAAAGCAAACTACGGCAGCAGGCAAGAGGCAAGCGCGCCTAGTTATCTGTCAAGCTGGTAATAGTATCATCGACCGCATTACCGATGTGGGAATGGAAGATCGCGCGAAAGTGGTCTGCATTTAACAAAAGATTCGCCATTGTGCACATAATTCACCGCGCATATACAGATTCAAACTTTAATACAATGCCTCAAAGCTTCTATAAGCAACAAGCACGTAAAAATTGTTACTACGCTAGCCTTTGTACCCAGCCGAATGCCATTCCCACTATCTTAGCAGTTGTGATGGTCCGATCTATACTACAACATCCACCGACCCCAGTGGCCGAGTGGTAGACCACTGGAACTGGGAACGGGAGGTACCTGGATCAATACGCAGTGGGGGTTCGATTACAGGGCGCCGGAGATAGGCTGATGTAGTAGACGAGCAACCACGCAGAAGTGGCCGCCCTGCCAACCCGCGCAAGGCGTGGATAGTTGGGTGGGCGGGAGGCCCTACTGGCCGAAAAGCCCCATAGTGTAATGAAGGGTGCGGGTCCTGTAAGGAGTTCAAACTGAGTCAGAGTACTCGCAGCTCACCCCAGGGTGATCTGAAGGACCGCGCGGCATAAATTTCTCTGTGCTACAACATCGAGCTTGTCGGTTAAACCTATGCTGTGGCGAACGGGTTGCCAAATCGACATACAAGAAATACTGGGCTTGATTGGGGCAGCACGAAGGACACACGCACATCTTTTGCGAATGTGCGGAAGTTTCCAGAGTTGAGAATATATTTTATTCCATTCGAAGTGACCAGTTGCCACTACCGCTCACGTGATATTTTACGCATACGCAGAGTTTTCTCGAATGGCTCTACCGATAACGGAAAGTGTTCACAGCAGCTACCGAGCGAAAGTTCCTAGGTGCCGTTGCCACTGTTGAAAGGGCATGGGAACAAATCCGCTGGATCATTCGCTCCGTCTGCGTCAGCACACCCTGGATCCAGCTAAATTGGAGTGCATTCAACCCGTACCGTGCATCGCTAGGACGAGAGGTCGAATAATTTCTCAAGATCCTTCTTCGTTAACTTTGTGCGTAAGTGACCAAGGAACGTCGGCAAGGACAAGAGGTGGATTTGGTGTCTACACTTTGCCTAGCAACGAAATTGTTTCAGATTACTGATGCCAGTCAGTGGCTAGTCAGGTAGAGACATACTATACTACAGAAAAACCTCGTTCAGAAATCTTGGACTTCGTAAGGGTAAATTTACAGTCTTTTTTGTAACGAGCAATGCTTGCGCTTGCGTGATACAAATATATTGGCTCTCAACCAAGGCTGTGGAACCAGGGATGTCACGTGATGAGTTCGGTATCCTTGTGCATAACGATCAGCATTACGTAATTGAGCAGTCGTGGCTTTTTTTATTCGGTCAGGATGACCGGAAACGATGAGCTTCATATTTTGTCGTGAGCTTGTCAGTAAATCGCGGAACAATCGTCCTGAAATGGACTCGTTTGTTTGAGACACTAGACGGGGCATGTCACCGTGGACCAACTGAGCTCTACTTTAAAACCATTTTTTGTAGTTTAAAGCATAAGCATAGCATTCGAAATGTACAAGGGCCGTTACAGTGTTTGATTGTTGATTCATGTGTCAAAGACGATTTAAGAATGGGCAAAAGATATGACTTTGTCGATTTATAGCTTTATGAAGGGCGCTGCTATCGATCAATTTAACACTATCTTGTTTCCGCCAGTGCAAAACATGTCGTAAGCTACGTGTGAGTATGTAGATCCGTACCCCTCGTGTTCATTACTTGGTTGATCACTAGCGCTGCGACAAAAGATACTTGTCGGGTTTGCAAGAGCTTGCGAGCGTTTAGCTTTTGCTCAACTGATGGTTCTTGAACAGGTGATCATGCAAATGACTCGTAGCCCAATGACCACGAAAGCGATAGACGACTTATGCCATTTGCTACCAAATCGCTCAAAAGAAAATTGTGCTCCCACAGTTTCGATGGCGCTTAAAATGTTAGCCCCTGCTGTTTTAGTACGGCACTTCTGCATAAAAAAGTGAGGTTCGAATTTGCTAGCGTTTACAACATCACTGATTTCAATTTTTCGGTCCCTTCTCACGCATCAGTTGGCTGTCAACACGGATGAGATTATATCGGCTTATCGCTTCCCTCTTTACAGAAAGAGGCGGTTTTGAACCAGTCTGGGGGCTCATCTAGTCGGCAGAAATCAATGTCATGCAAATATTATTGAGTGGGGCTCCTGATTTTGGATGGAAATACTGACTGCACCGAATGGGTAAACCAGCAAGGATTGTGACGATTGAAAAAGGCCCTTTTGGCCACTATGAAGATGTGAAATGCCACTGATGGATCGTACGATTTACCAGTACATCGATCTCAGCAGTTCACAAAGGGTCCAAAACTGCTTGAGTGTTGCTAGATAGGTAAGCGGTAGTCCATTGACGTACCACAGAAGCATATGCCGTTGTCAGAGTCGGTTCTAATGAGCCAGTTTCATCATACGTTGAACCCATGCTTTGACTACAATGGTTGGACACCAATCGACGAGCAACGGGCAATTCGACCTGGCACCTCACATTTCGATCCAACATCGTCGTCCCCAACCGTATCCAAGTATCTTCGGCGTTTTGACTCGAACGATTCCGAGCATGCGTCTGGCGTACATCGTCGTAGCTGCTCTAGCTGCCCATTCCACTTGCACTGATGCAGTCTCAACTAGTATCAATTCAAAGACTGTTCTCGAGCATGACGACCCACTCGCTCCTCGCGAGATGGAAGATGATCATGTCAACAGCACAAACACGAAGAAGTTATTGAGGATCGTCACTGCCAACAAAGACTTGCAAGCTGACGACGAGGAGAGAAACGCGGCCAACGTCGCTGAGGAGCTGAAGCCAGTGGTCATGAAGCTGTCACAAAGTACCTTCTTGGGGAAGACTTCTGACGTGGCGGTCGCAGCTGCAACAGGGACCAAAGCGCTGGTAGATAAACTTGCTCTGCAGTACAGGGCCGCTATCTCGAAGGTGCTGAAACTGATGGAACCGCTTGGGAGCAAGCTGGCGAATAGTCCGATCTTTGTTAAGCTCGTGGAGCTTGCACACATGATCAGGAACATCAAGGTTGGCGACTCAACGATGGGTGAGCGCTTCAAAGCAGCTAAAGTAAAACACTCGTTCAAGACAAGCACGGGTCCGACGGGTGTCGAGCTGAAAGAGAGTACCGGGCCCGTTGTCGTTGGTGATGCCGAGCTCAAGGCTAAAACCGGACCAGTTGTCGTGGATGATTCCAAGCTAAAAGCGGGTGCCAAACTCGGTGTCGTGGATGATCCCAAATTAAAAGAGAACACTGGACCTGGCGCCGTGAAAGATGCCGAGGTGAAATCGAGTACCGGTCTCGGACGCACGGACGATTCCAAGCTGAAAGCGAAGGCTGAACACGATGTCATCGAGGATTCCAGGCTAAAGGCCAGTACCAGGCATGTTGTCATGGGGGATCCTGAGTTGAAACCAAGTACTGGTCTCGGACCCACGGACGATTCCAAGCTGAAAGCGAAGGCTGAACACGATGTCATCGAGGATTCCAAACTGAAAAAAAGTACTGTTGACGTGGAGGATCCTAAGTTAAAACTGAGTGCTGGACTCGGAACCGTGGGTGATGTCAAGCTGAAAGAGAGTACTGTACTTGATGTCGCGGGGGATTCCAAGCTGGAAGCAAGTACCAGACCGAGTGTCGTAAAAGCTGCTGAGCTGAAACCGATTACTGGACCTGGTGCTATTGATGATTCCAAGCTGAAAGAGAGTACAAGACCTGTTTTTGATGAGAATCTCAAGCAAAAAACAAGTACCGGACATGGCATCGTAGAGGATCTAAAGTCGAAGACAAAAATTGGATTCGGTATCGCAGAGGATCCCGAGCTGAAAGTGAGTACTGGACCGGGTGTCGTGGATGCCGCCAAGATGAAGGCGAGTACCGGACTTGGTGTCGTGGATGATTTTAATCCGAGGGCTACTACCAGATCCAAGGTAATGAGCGATGCCGGACTGAAGGCGAGGACTGGACCCGACGTAGTGAGCGATGCTGGGCTGAACACAAGGACTGGACCCGGTGCCGTGCGTGATGCCGAGCTGAAAATGGATACCGAGCCCAATGTCATGGAGGACGTTGAGCTCAGACCGAGTACTGGTCCCGGTGTTGTAGACGCTGAGAAGATGAAACCGAATACTGCGCCCGGTATCGTGCGTATGACGAGTCCTAGAGTTGGAGATGGTGCCACAGGGCAGATAACCAATCGGAACTCTCGGCAGTATGGCGTGCCGCATGAGGCTCCTCTCCATGCGCCGCGTGATATCATGGAACCGTTGATGGATGCCGTGGCCGGACTTCCTGCAATAATCAAGGCCCCCTTCACAGGGTGGGGAAAATCATTAAGCAACTTGTGGAAAGGCGACGGCCTCGCTAAAGAACAGGCCACAGCCGCCGAAAGACAGAGATTAAGCGATCACGATTGGGAAGCTGATTGGCAATCTTGATGACTGACTTGGCTTCGCGAATGTTGCCATGTCAAAGTGAGTGTAAACGCCAAATTATCGAGTTGTCTTTGCTTCAAAGCGGACATTGCTGACGAAAGCATCGCGTTTAGTTGAGATTGTAATAGGAATGCATTTGACACTGCTGCTGCTTAGTCCATCCAGATTGCCTTAAACGTTGACATGCGAGCAGTATATGTCTTTCCATCAGTTCGTGCTAATCGTGACTTCTTGTGTAAAACTTCGTTGCTGAAAAACGTTCTGGATAGTCAGACTGTTACAGTGTGTTGTAGATTACACACTCATCATCGTAGCGCTACCACAAACAGGTTGCCAAAATGTGCCGATTGTCCACTAATAAATGAAAGAAGTACGTGTTGCGTGTAGTCTCTTGCGTTCAGTCATACCGCGCCGCACAACGTGTCGTAGACTTCACTCAAGAACGAACCTTAGTCGTCAACTTTCCTGATCGTCCAGGTGCACATATTGCGTCGATGCATGTGTTCTGTTGTGGAAACTCGTTACATACTGAGCTTTACAATGAGATAAGTCCGGCTTGGAATAACTTGAAATAGCAACAACCTTTATCATACATATACATACAAGAATAATAGCGTCGTACCTCTGCGAAGGTAGACGATCGATTTTTATATCAAGTGCAGTTCAAAGGCGAAGCGCGATTAAAATGCTTGAAAGGAAGTGCGACAATAATTTTTGTTGTGACATGCATTAATGGTGTGTAGAGTACAGCTGTAGATAGCTAGAAATTAACGATTCAGGTTGTGGTGTTTGTTCTCGTCTCACCGTTCTTATTGGAGCTTACATGATTCTACTCCGTCATAGAAAGTCAGCAAAATTGGCTTTATTTGATGCTCACCCAAAATGTCCCAGATGTGCTGTACCTACACACATGATGCTTTGTGGATACGGTCGCGATTATTAAATAACTCATTTGGCTTTTACATTCTTATCCAATGCAACGGGGTTGCACGAAATTATGGTACTTTGTACCAGAGGTGTTACACACCTGAGGTTACCCCTTTGTGAAGGTGATATAGAATATCTTATTGGTTTGTAGGGGCTGACGAGTGTCAGCCATTAGGTACGAAAGATCTTTGAGTAGGATTCAGACGTTCTATAGGCTTTGACAATAAAATAAAATCAGTTCCCATTTTGATATAAAGGACACGTGGCTTGCGAGCCGTCTCTTGATCGTTGATCACTGATCACTAAGAGTTAGCAACACCTCCTTGAGGTAGCTACTCTTGAGCACTGAGTGCTGTCGATTCACTGAATCGTTAGGTCCCCTGGAACAGGGATCTGAAGCTGTAAAGCTGGTTGACTCGTAAAGTCGTTAGTTCTTTGGAACCAAGTTGCTCGTAGAGCGTTAAGTCTTCCTCTGACTTAAGGGGCTGTGTAGCTCCTCTACATCCAAGGCTATCATGAAATATCAAGGGATCATTTGGTCAACTCCGTGCAATTATTCGCTTACATTCGTCGCAGTATCATAGCAGGAATAAAACTTCCCTGGAGTACCCGCGTAAACAAACGATCGCTGCAAGTTAAACACTTTATCTCTTACACCCAGCGTGATCACCTCCTTCATCAATGGTGCTTTCTGACACCTTTATCACTTTCATTTTGTATGTCCACCGCGACCCGTTTTGTGTGATGTTACAATCTATCAATCTGTATTAGTACATCAAATCGCCGAATTGTATCGGCGGACCTGGCTGGTACGTCGAATTCCTATCCCTTCGCTTTCGCCCTTATGGATTCATTTTTTGGCTTTCGTCTCATTATTTTAGCACACAAAAATCCTCCTGCAGCCTGACTGAGCTTAGCATCTTTGAAAAACCACATTATTATTCTCATGTGACCTCACAGCGAAAAATGGATGCTGACATTGTAACGGGGTAGCCCGTTACATGATATTGACACCAAACGGTGTCAATAGGGATATTGTTTAGCGTGAAAATTCCCTGCCAATATTATCCCCTTTTGGATAAATTCATGATCAGCTCAAAGATTGGTTGATAAAGATATATCTATCAACCGTAGATTACCACCAATCGCCGCTAGACGCGCGCAATGAGTGGTGAGCAGGTTGTCGTCATACGACGACGTAGTTTAATACACTTAGATAAAGATTAAAATTATTTTGATAGCTTAACTATATTAAATACAGCTCTCCTTTTACCCTTTACTCAGCTTAGTTGTTGAGTAGAATAGCTTCCTCTGCACGTAATAGTTTACGTATAGTTTCGTGGCACCCCAAACAAAGAGTGCCCCGTTACACCTGGTAGCACTTAGTAGTCCGTCCAACGACTACATAGTGTCCGTTCAGCATGAACATGTTGGACATAGAAGACGACAGCTTTCACATCACACGTGAAGGCTACTTCCACCTGAGTGACTCAGAATGGGAGACAATCGGCCGCATGAGTATGCTAATCGCCGAATTCGCCATCAGTGGCATGTTGGACTCTCTAAGCAGAGACCAGCAACATGCTTCTAATAACAAGTTCCTACAAGGGGAACTTGCCGATGAAAGACAGAAGATAGGCTTGCTACAACAGCAAGGATCTCATCAGTCGATGGGCGGGCCGACGCACACGCGTCTACCCGAATCCTTGAAGATAAATATCTCAAGGTAAATGGGAACCGATGAAGATTCCCTTTTGAGATGGTTCGTCAAGTTAGACGACGCCATCAGGGCCCGTCACATCGAGGGTGACGAGATGCAAGTCATCTTTGCCCTGTCAAATTTGACAGGACGAGCAAATAATTGGGCCTTAAGGCTCAAGCTTCACGACCCAAACGGGTTTGAGTCGTTGGAGATCTTGAAGTCTCGACTCAAAGAAATGTTTGAGCCGCCAAGAACCGAGTTCATTCCATGCACACCTGAGGCTCAAGCAAGGTAAGCGTGATGTGCACGCTTATGCACAACACCTACGCTACCTTGCGAGTAGTATAACGGAAACCCCTGTTGATGAGCACACGCTCAATAACGTGTTCATATACGGCCTTGAAGATGGACCGATGAAGACCTACATGTTCCGAGAGGACTTCCATACGCTGGAAAAGGCTATAGCGTTTAGAACAACGTAAGGAACAAGAAGACTTCAGCCTGAGACAGTCTCAGGCTAACTCGTCAAACTATCGTTCGAATAGACGGCAGGGGACAGGAGGTCCCGAACCAATGGACCTCTGTTATATCGAGAGCGAGAACTCTCGCTCCCTGAGTCACAAGCGAACGGCAAGATGCCATCGCTGTCACAAGATTGGGCATTACGCTCATGAGTGTAGTGTCTTAAGTACCGCATTACGTTTAAAGACAGAACGTGATGACCGCCGTTATTTGAGGAAATGTCCAAGACGCGGGTCCGGCAATGTCGCTAAACCGCGATATCAAGTCGGACCGTAAAAAAACGGACAGGGTCAGTAGGTGCGTAGCACCCTGCTGAATTAGCAACGCCAAGAGAATTTGCAGGACTCTTAAAAATATTGCTCCCACCACACAGTCACTGTGCGTTACTACCCCTTGTGATGAGGTGTCCCTCATCACCTCAATGATCGAAGTGACAAGTGGAATGTCACCTCGCACCCTAGTTGACTCTGGGCGTCGAACAGTTTTCTTCGACTCTAGTCGCTGGGGGATAGCAGGCTCAACTTTGATAAGCGAGAGTTCCCTCCAACGAGTATGACGGTGTGCCTTGCTGCAGGGGCATCTGTAACAGTGAGCAAACGTGTAGTGGGAATCCACTACACGCTAGAAGGAAAGCAGTACGATGATGACTTCATTGTACTGGATTTGGATGGCAAATTGTGTCATCACCAGTCTGCCATGGCTTAGAAAATACAAGCCATGGATCATCCGGCAGCATCGATCCGTGAAGATGCCTGCCGTTTGCTCATCAGATGGCCATCTAATGACCTCTTGGAGCGTCCACAAGTGTGTGGATGCACTACGAGTGAGTGCGATGGCCTCACTCGTGGTACGGTCGCTAGTATGAATGCACAAGATCACAGTGTAGAAGGCCATTACAATATGGAATCAGCTTCCGGCACCTGAAGGGTCTCCACTTGAAGAGATTGAGTGGACTGGAACACGGATGCACACCAAGGAGGGTGCATCCGAGAAGAGAGACTAGTGTTGTTCAGGATGGACAACACGTTGAAGCGAGATCGACTATCAGAGAGTCGATCGTAGAGCAAGCCCGATCGACTGAAAGAGATTCTATCGAAGAGGACGTGACCGTGATAGTACCCGTAACGGAAGAAAATTCCGGCGTTTCTGAGAGCAATAACTCCCGAGAGAGTTATGTTGAGGGTGTGGATCCCCAACCACTTGCGGATGTATTTTCCCAGGAAATCACCGAGACAGTGAATGTCTTGGTGAATGACGGATCAAGTGTAGGCGCTTATACACTTGATCTGGTGACGCCCCCGAAGTCAGCTTCGGAGGTGGTCAAGTTGCCAACGCTAGAATCGAAAAGATTCTTGCGAGATCTGCGTACTGACAAGATCAAGCAGATCTGCGTACTCGTCACAGAGGACGAGTACGTCGCCGATATTCGGTCGGCACAAGTGTCTGCTGAGAACGAACGGGTTCTCTGTAGTTCATCTATGGACGAGAGTGTCCTTGATGAAAAGACCCGGATTGAGTGATACACGTCTCAACCTTGGGAGTCTTTGTAGACATATCCGTTGTATTAGGATTTGGTGGAATTCAGGGATGTTTTCCAGGAATGCGTGCCATGCGAGCTGGTCAAAGACAAAGGCACTCGGCGTGAGATCGAACTGAAACCTGGTTCGAAATAATGTGTCATGAAGCAGTGGCCACTGCCTCGTGAACAGGTCACAGCGATCGACAAATTTATTGCCGATCGATTAGCGGCTTGTCATGTGAGGGAATCAACATCCCCACACAGCTCTCCGACCTTCTGTGTGCGACAGGCCACAGGAGGGTGGCGGAAAGTGCACGTGTTCAACAAATAGAACGCTGCAACGGTACCGGCTCAAACGCCGATCCAAGAAATGAAGTCATCATAGATTGTATGGCAAAGAGTACCATATTTTTGTCCATGAATCTGATGGATGGATTCTATCAGATCTTCATGCGTGAACGGGACATACCGCACACAGCAGTGAGCACCCCCAGTGGTATCTTCTAAGAGTGGCTAGTGATGCCACGGGGGCTAAGTAACGCCCCACAACGTTTAACAGATGTATTACGAATCTGTTGCGATCGTTGCGCGACTTCGCACCGGGTTACTTCGACGATGTCTTCGTCCATAGCCGGGCTATGGATGGAAAGGCGGACGTGGAGGTTCATAAAATTCACGTCCGGAAGGGTCTTACACTAATGTGTGAGCATAAGCTGTTCGCGAACCTCAAGAAGTGTATATTTGCAGCAAACAAAATACCACTTCTTGGCTGCATCGTGGGTAAAAACGGTGTACGCCCTGATCCGGAAAAGATTAAGGCGATTAGCGACTGGCTTGTGCCAGTCGAAGTCAAGGGACTTCGAAAGTTCCTTGGCTTAGCGGTGTACTTGCACAAGTAATCGCGCAACTACGCCGAGATAACCTTTCATCTCTCTCGTCTGTTAAAGAAAAACGAGAGGTGGTCATGGAGTGCTGGGTGTCAGTAATCCTTCGTAGGTTTCAAGAAAAGCTTGAGATACAATCGACTGTGTTGGCGATTGCAGGCCAGGACAGACCGTTCCATGTGGTCTGTGACACCAGCGATTTTGCAATCGGCTGCGCGTTAATGCAGTACGACTCAGACGGTATTGAGCGCGTCGTCTGTTATCAATCGCGTTAGCTACAAGCAGCTGAGCGTAATTACTCAGTGCATGACAAGAAGTACTTGTCATGTAATATGTACTGGCTAAATTTCGGGTAGATCTCTTAGAAGATAGGCCCTTCATCGTTTATACTGACCATGCGTCGTTACTCACGGCTGTAAACAGCCCAAACCTCTTGCTACGAATGGCGACGTGGCTGTCTTTCTTCGCGGAGTACAATATCTTTGTCGAGAATAAAACGGGACGACTTAGTGTCGTCGCTGATGCTCAAACGCGTCGGCCCGATTTCTAGCCGACTGCTCAACCCAACAGTAGGGGTGATCCCACTATAGAAACACTGACAGTAAGTGTTTCGTCATCGAATACATTCTATGATGTGCGAAGAGCATACGCAGAAGACGAGTCTCTTCTGCGATTGAAGAAAAAAATTACGTGTTACAACCACATCGTCAAGCTTTGAAAATCTTGTCGTCTCAATACCGCTCCTTAACCAACGGTATTCTGTTCGTGATGGACTGCTGTACTATACAGCAGTCAACGGCGACACACCTCGTGTTGTCGTTCCCGCTCATAATAGTTTGCGATGGCGCATCATGTATGCGTGTCATGATGCCCCAACAAGTGGGCATCGCGGTAAAGAAAAGACTGACCTCATGGTGAGTCGTGACTTCTACTTACCCCGCCAGTATGAGTTTGTGCGCAAATACATTCGCTCTTGCGAAGTTTGTCAACGGGTGAAGCCTAGTCCTTCGTCCCGCGCGCCCTTGCAGTCTCAACAGATCCGGCATAGTTCTGGCAGTCCGCATTGATGGACTTCGTCTTTGGGTTTCCCAAAGATGCTCGCAAGAATACTGGTATTCTTGTGTTTGTTGATCGCTTCAGCAAGATGGTACATCCTTTTGCTATATTGGAGTCAATCACAGCCCAGGGCTGTGCGCATGTCTTCATCGATACTATCTTCCGACTTCACGGGTAACCCCGTGAACTCTTGTCTGATAGGGAACCTCGCTTCACTGCGTAGTTTCGGCAATCCGTGTTCCGTTCAATTGGAACACGTGTAAACACGTCAACTTCTGATTATCATGAAACAGATGGTCAGACGGAACGCGCTAGCCGCGTTATCGAAGAGATTCTTCCAGGGTAAGTCCACTCGTTTGCGAGTTGGAGTGAATTCTTGCCGATGGTGGAATTCGCCATCAACAACTCGGCGCATGCGTCGACAATGCATACACCGTTCTTCGTGAATGGCCTACGCCAATCACGTTTACCCGCCTTCTTAGAGTGTGACTCTAGTTTAAGGGGGGGGACTCGATCGAACAAAAATCGATCGAATTCTTGCTCATCACCCGTGGACAATGGTGTCGACGTGATGGATCCGATGTCGATGCGATCGGTATCGATGATGATGATGATGAAGACGATGCTAGTATATTCAGCATCACCAGTGACTGCCATAATGAGGACGATGACGCCACCACAGGTTCTGGTTCAGACAACATTCTTTCTGTGGTGCACACGAAGCGCACTGCTGTTGACAAGGACGAATCAGCAGAGGAATATCTGCTGACTCGCAAAGTGGTTGTCCGCTTCGTTTAAGACTCTATTGCAGATGCAATAGCCAAGCAGAAAAGAAACGCAGACAAACCTATAAGCGATTCATGCCGCGCGGTCCTTCAGATCACCCTGGGGTGAACTGCGAGTACTTCGACTCAGTTTGAACTCCTTGAACTACCCGCACCCTTCATTACACTATGGGGATTTTTGGCCAGTAGGGCCTCCAGCTCGCCCAACTATCACACGCCTTGCGCGGGTTGGCAGGGCGGCCACTTCTGCGTGGTTGCTCGTCTACTATATCAGCCTATCTTCGGCGCCCTGTAATCGAACCCCCACCGGGTGCTGATCCAGGTACCTACCGCTCCCAGTTCCAGCGGTCTACCACTCGGCCACTGGGGTCGGTCAGACAAACATATATGAATAAATGTTCTCACATTTATTGTAGGAGATTTAGTTTACTGTCTACAGTAAATCTTCCAAAACACGCAGTGACAAACGTGGGCAGCAGCAAATTACTGCCCAAGTACATCGGTCCATTTCGTGTGTTGCACCGAATGGGCAACGCATACACGATTGAACTGCCCCGTAAGATGCGTACGCATCCTACGTTTACGTTGGACTTCTCCGCCCGTACTGTCAGTACGAGCCCGTTTCGAGATGCGAAGAACACCTCCGCGGTCGAGAGCCGAGACCACCTTCAAGTGGTCCCGTTTCAACGATCCAGTCTGGTCGACTAGCAGAGCGACCTGCTCACGCAGTTGAGCGATGTCTTAACGAGCTGCAGCCAGCTCGTCACGAAGAGAACTAGTCGAGCGATCGTTTTCAAGTTGCGCGAACGCAAAAGCGGCACGATCGTCCGAACGATCGTAGGTTAGGGGATTTTAAGTATCCCTCCCAAGATCCTGAAGTTCATAACGCCGAGTCCAATTATGAGCCAAGTCATCTTGCAACTGTTCCGTTACACGGTTCAGCTAGTGAACATCAAGCTGATCCGAACCTCGATTTGGATCAGGTGTTCCCGCCGCTGCCAAATCCTTTGGTGGACTCAAGCGGTGGACAACGCTTTCTAGTAAAGCGTATTTTGAACCACCGCGACGTGAATGGCGTCCGGACGAGTTACCTCGTCCGCTGGCGTGGCTATCAACCGGCCTGGGATGGATGGGAGCCTCGTGCCCAGCTGATTGTTGATGTCCTAGTTCTTATCGAGCAGTATGACGAGATCCACCCGCTGCATTCAAAGAAGGGCCTTCGGAAAACGACCTCCCCGAACGTGAGTACAGGAATTGCAAAGTGTCAATTTCTTCGGCCATCTCAGAAGAGATGTGCGCCCTCCAGTAGGAAACATTAGGGAGGTAGGCCTCCTGGGGGCACGGTTCGAGTTTTTCAGCAACCTGGCCACGAATCACCCCACGAAAGACAGAGCAATCCTGCCTCTCTTGACAGTCTGTGCAGCTTGTATCGCGCCCCGAATGGGTTGCGTTTCTCAATCCTAATGCGAGCTGCATCAAGTTTACCGAGCCAGGCCTCACGGCCAATGCACTCGATGTTATGGATGAGGGCGTTTCATCCTTGCACCAAGGCCTTTCCGTCTCGAACACGGCTGCCATTGTACCACCGATGCTTGAAAAAAGCATCGGTGAAGAATTCTTCCTCAGCGCGGATAGTTTCCGTGCTGAATTTGGGAGGACAGATATTCCTACGATCGATCTACGGGATTCAATCTCGATCGTTAGTCATGCCGGCCAACCGGTCCAACTCCTTGGATGACGGCATCCAAGGAGACTCCACTTGAGGAGCGTGGTGCAGGGGATTTCGGCCCTGGCCTCTTGAGTAATGCCAGCGTGATCGCTGACACCAGTGACACCCCGATACCTGGAGTTGCTTCTCTCGTGGTGATTGTATGGGACATTCTTACCATCACCACGCGTCTCGGGTAGACTTGCGTGAGACGAGGATTCGTCAGAAGAATCGCTCGGCTCAAAGATCTTGGACACGATGCCGCCACGTTCCCCAGAGCCAGTCAACCTGCCTCTTGCAGTGTCCTCCCCGGTTGTTCCTGAGTCACGAGTTGTCTTCTTCGAGTCGGATGCATCATCCGACTCGATGGAATTGATGAGCTCTATTTCAGACTCATCCGGATTGCGATTCGCAGCACCCGCTGCACATGCAGTGGATGTATCTGTCGCACTTGGTGACGCACCACGTGGACTATTCACAACAGGCACCGCCTGTTGCTGAATCGCAACAGCAGGCGAAGAATCACCTGCTGCTGAATCAAGAGAAGAACTACCTTCGGCTTCAAGCATGCGTGCAACCGCCCATCTGGCTGCTTTGGCAGAACATCGCATGAACTTTGAAACCATGCGTTGAATCGGAATATGAGCTGGAATTTGACCAACAAGTGCTCCCCTTCCCATAGTGATCTAACGGTGATCACCTCTGTCCTAATCAGCTGAATTCAATCAACAGGTGATTGATGTTCAAGGAGGGGGGTTATGTAACGGGGTAGCCCGTTACATGATATTGACACCAAACGGTGTCAATAGGGATATTGATTAGCGTGACAATTCCCTGCCAATATTATCTCCTTTTGGATAAAATTCATGATCTGCTCAAAGATTGGCTGATACAGATATATCTATCATCTGTAGATTACCACCAATCGCCGCTGGACGCGCGCAATGAGTGGTGAGCAGGTTGTCGTCATACGACGACGTAGTTTAATACACTTAGATAAAGATTAAAATTATTTTGATAGCTTAACTATATTAAATACAGCTCTCCTTTTACCCTTTGCTCAGCTTAGTTGTTGAGTAGAATAGCTTCCTCTGCACGTAATAGTTTACGTATAGTTTCGTGGCACCCCAAACAAAGGGTGCCCCGTTTCAGACATCCCAAGCCCTTTTTACCAGGTCAACGGGCGCACTGAGCGCCCGATGAATATTACGATGCCCCCGGCTGCGGCCCATTAAATTTTCACTTAGACAAGCCCTAAACGGTGACTACTGCTCAGGCAATGACGTTGGCTCTTCTTTCTACGAGACTCAAGTAAAATCCACTTGACTGAGGTATAATAGCTCGTCGTCGAAGAGGCTCTTTTTTTGTTGGTAGCGAGTGCTACCCAATACAGGCATTCCTCATCCTATGAGGCTCCCCAGCGGAACCTCCATCATCCATACCCGGACTTATGTAGATCATTCATTTTGGAAATGCATGCCTAATTTGCCTAATCTAAATCCCATCAAATGCCTCACCAAAAAAGAAGCCGAATTAGCAAGTTGATGAAATTTAATGTAACCAGTCCCTTCAGTACACCCCCTCGAACCATTTGTTTACTTTCATCCGCCCAAGGGCAACCAGCAGCCCCACCCTTCCTACACCGTACATCCTTCCCCACCTGCCAATGCACCCTGGTTACATCAGCTGTTGCATCTCTCAGCCCGCCGACATAGAATCGAACAAACATATAATCTCTATCAGTGTTCTGATCTGAAGGACATAAAGCGTGGGAAGTCAACTAAGCCACGCTCGGCACCGTTCCGATTGAAGCAAGCCGTGGAGTATGGACTACAAGGGGATGCGGTTGACCCTAAGTCCCACACCGTCACATCCATCTTGTGCAGGTTTTGCATTGATTTCGGTCGCGAAGAGGGTTCAGGCCAGAGGCTTTCGAGGACGGAATTTATCAAAACATTTCAGCCGTCGTTCAGGCCAGAAAATAATTGGACACATCTGCAACGCGAGCACTCGAAGGAGTGGGCAGTGTGCCAGGAACTTGAAGTCAGTCAAATATGTGCAGTGTACCAGGACTTTAAGGCGAGTCAAAAATATGCCTTCTACAATGTAGCAGTCCCATTCGACAATCAGATTGTGTCCTACTTAGACCCCATCCAGTAGATTACTAAGTATGAGCTGGGGGATAGTATTACCGATGGTATCATTCGTGATATGCTGTGGAGTCCGGATGGCACCGGAGGCGCAGTTACAAAAACGCATTGCGAATCTTCGATTGGAACAATGGAGACGGTGTTTATGTTGTGACGATCGCAAGTTCGGTACTCTTCCGCCTACCTGTCAAGTTCTTTGCCGTCGTCGTGAGCTTCAAGCAGAGTGTGTTAGCTATATAGGCAGCCAAGTATTTCACAAGCTGTGCTAAACTTGGCGTCGTGAATGAGTTAACTGTAGCCACCTTCGCACGACTGCGGTGTGATCTCAACTTCCTGATTCGTCCCAGCGCATTTGTCAACAATGGGAGTTTGCCCTGGAACTGAATGGAATCACGTGTCTGGATACGCCATCCATCGACTTCCGCATCCGCTATGTGCGGCAAGTTCCAATGTGCAGCTACAATATCTCTGCTCTGTCCATGATTGGCTCTCATACTGGATTGTCCCAGTCCAACCTGATTTTTGAGCTGCTGGACTACCTATGCCCGCGCTGAAAGGATAGGCTAATCGAAGTGTCGTCTGACGATGTACGCAACATAACTTGTGCTGTCCGCAATGCTGTCACCAGGCTGGAGCAGGCGTCAACACAAATTCATCCGCGTCTGGCTTCTGATGAATCGATAAGAGGTTATGCAAAAAGAGTCGTTGATGTTCCTGGACGAAAGAACTTTCATGATGATACGTCTTTTCATCGTTTTTCATTTAAGGTGTCATCAACGGCTCATTGACACTATGGGGAGACTTAAAAGTTGTAAGTGTTTGCCGAAAAAGCCTCAATTTTTTGCCTTTCTACGCAGGATTTGTACCAACTGTATGCTCTTCATATTTTTTTATGCTGAATGAGGGTAAGCGATTTAAAAACGATCCGAAGTATTAAGAATAGTGGCGCTCAAAAGAAAAACCGCGGCTATCCATCAAACTACGTCATCGTTTGGGACTACATATCGTCCTCCAATGCGTGGGAGGACACGGCGACGGAAATGGCGCTAAAGGACACGGCTTTGGCAAAGGCACAGGCAATAACAACGTCTTGCTACAATAACTAAAAAGGAAATAGATTTTTTTTAATGTCACGAAGTGGATCTTGCTATGGTAATGAAGTAGCGACGAGCTGCAACGGCGATGTCGTAGGGCTTTTGAGGACCGAGATTCTTGACATTGGCGGAGTGTTGATGATCAAAAACAACGGCATCAGCTTGTGAAATACGGTTGATGGGGAAGTCCTTCGCTCCATTCCATGGACTTGATGAAAACACGAGAGAGGCACCTGCGCCGTTCGTGATCCTTTGGCGGATAATTTTGCTGGCGCCGGTCTTCCGCTTTGTTTTCTAGAAGCCCGACAGTTCGTATTATGTTGTGTTGTGGTGCAAACTATGCAAGATTACGTTTTTTAATCACAAAAGGTGGAAAAATGCTAAAACCTCTGGGTTGAGGATGTTCGTGTCATGTAGAATGTACGGTGCCCATATCTTTGCATTCTGTATTATTCTATTTGTTTGTTTGGTTTCAATATGGCTGGATATGACCTGTGCGCAGGGTGTGCCACGTTCTCTTGCGCGTTGTTGCAGGAGCTTCACTATTAAAGATATCACTATTGAGATGTATACACACACATGTAGATAGTAGTTATAAAGCTCAATGCAAAGAAAAAGGTTGACATGGCCTAATGCATACCCTCATTCAGCATAAAAAAATATGAAGAGCATACAGTTGGTACAAATCCTGCGTAGAAAGGCAAAAAATTGAGGCTTTTTCGGCAAACACTTACAACTTTTAAGTCTCCCCATAGTGTCAATGAGCCGTTGATGACACCTTAAATGAAAAACGATGAAAAGACGTATCATCATGAAAGTTCTTTCGTCCAGGAACATCAACGACTCTTTTTGCATAACCTCTCATCGATTCATCAGAAGCCAGACGCGGATGAATTCGTGTTGACGCCTGCTCCAGCCTGGTGACAGCATTGCGGACAGCACAAGTTATGTTGCGTACATCGTCAGACGACACTTCGATTAGCCTATCCTTTCAGCGCGGGCATATGTAGTCCAGCAGCTCAAAAATCAGGTTGGACTGGGACAATCCAGTATGAGAGCCAATCATGGACAGAGCAGAGATATTGTAGCTGCACATTGGAACTTGCCGCACATAGCGGATGCGGAAGTCGATGGATGGCGTATCCAGACACGTGATTCCATTCAGTTCCAGGGCAAACTCCCATTGTTGACAAATGCGCTGGGACGAATCAGGAAGTTGAGATCACACCGCAGTCGTGCGAAGGTGGCTACAGTTAACTCATTCACGACGCCAAGTTTAGCACAGCTTGTGAAATACTTGGCTGCCTATATAGCTAACACACTCTGCTTGAAGCTCACGACGACGGCAAAGAACTTGACAGGTAGACGGAAGAGTACCGAACTTGCGATCGTCACAACATAAACACCGTCTCCATTGTTCCAATCGAAGATTCGCAATGCGTTTTTGTAACTGCGCCTCCGGTGCCATCCGGACTCCACAGCATATCACGAATGATACCATCGGTAATACTATCCCCCAGCTCATACTTAGTAATCTACTGGATGGGGTCTAAGTAGGACACAATCTGATTGTCGAATGGGACTGCTACATTGTAGAAGGCATATTTTTGACTGGCCTTAAAGTCCTGGTACACTGCACATATTTGACTGACTTCAAGTTCCTGGCACACTGCCCACTCCTTCGAGTGCTCGCGTTGCAGATGTGTCCAATTATTTTCTGGCCTGAACGACGGCTGAAATGTTTTGATAAATTCCGTCCTCGAAAGCCTCTGGCCTGAACCCTCTTCGCGACCGAAATCAATGCAAAACCTGCACAAGATGGATGTGACGGTGTGGGACTTAGGGTCAACCGCATCCCCTTGTAGTCCATACTCCACGGCTTGCTTCAATCGGAACGGTGCCGAGCGTGGCTTAGTTGACTTCCCACGCTTTATGTCCTTCAGATCAGAACACTGATAGAGATTATATGTTTGTTCGATTCTATGTCGGCGGGCTGAGAGATGCAACAGCTGATGTAACCAGGGTGCATTGGCAGGTGGGGAAGGAGGTACGGTGTAGGAAGGGTGGGGCTGCTGGTTGCCCTTGGGCGGATGAAAGTAAACAAATGGTTCGAGGGGGTGTACTGAAGGGACTGGTTACATTAAATTTCATCAACTTGCTAATTCGGCTTCTTTTTGGTGAGGCATTTGATGGGATTTAGATTAGGCAAATTAGGCATGCATTTCCAAAATGAATGATCTACATAAGTCCGGGTATGGATGATGGAGGTTCCGCTGGGGAGCCTCATAGGATGAGGAATGCCTGTATTGGGTAGCACTCGCTACCAACAAAAAAGAGCCTCTTCGACGACGAGCTATTATACCTCAGTCAAGTGGATTTTACTTGAGTCTCGTAGAAAGAAGAGCCAACGTCATTGCCTGAGCAGTAGTCACCGTTTAGGGCTTGTCTAAGTGAAAATTTAATGGGCCGCAGCCGGGGGCATCGTAATATTCATCGGGCGCTCAGTGCGCCCGTTGACCTGGTAAAAAGGGCTTGGGATGTCTGAAACGGGGCACCCTTTGTTTGGGGTGCCACGAAACTATACGTAAACTATTACGTGCAGAGGAAGCTATTCTACTCAACAACTAAGCTGAGCAAAGGGTAAAAGGAGAGCTGTATTTAATATAGTTAAGCTATCAAAATAATTTTAATCTTTATCTAAGTGTATTAAACTACGTCGTCGTATGACGACAACCTGCTCACCACTCATTGCGCGCGTCCAGCGGCGATTGGTGGTAATCTACAGATGATAGATATATCTGTATCAGCCAATCTTTGAGCAGATCATGAATTTTATCCAAAAGGAGATAATATTGGCAGGGAATTGTCACGCTAATCAATATCCCTATTGACACCGTTTGGTGTCAATATCATGTAACGGGCTACCCCGTTACATAACCCCCTCCTTGAACATCAATCACCTGTTGATTGAATTCAGCTGATTAGGACAGAGGTGATCACCGTTAGATCACTATGGGAAGGGGAGCACTTGTTGGTCAAATTCCAGCTCATATTCCGATTCAACGCATGGTTTCAAAGTTCATGCGATGTTCTGCCAAAGCAGCCAGATGGGCGGTTGCACGCATGCTTGAAGCCGAAGGTAGTTCTTCTCTTGATTCAGCAGCAGGTGATTCTTCGCCTGCTGTTGCGATTCAGCAACAGGCGGTGCCTGTTGTGAATAGTCCACGTGGTGCGTCACCAAGTGCGACAGATACATCCACTGCATGTGCAGCGGGTGCTGCGAATCGCAATCCGGATGAGTCTGAAATAGAGCTCATCAATTCCATCGAGTCGGATGATGCATCCGACTCGAAGAAGACAACTCGTGACTCAGGAACAACCGGGGAGGACACTGCAAGAGGCAGGTTGACTGGCTCTGGGGAACGTGGCGGCATCGTGTCCAAGATCTTTGAGCCGAGCGATTCTTCTGACGAATCCTCGTCTCACGCAAGTCCACCCGAGACGCGTGGTGATGGTAAGAATGTCCCATACAATCACCACGAGAGAAGCAACTCCAGGTATCGGGGTGTCACTGGTGTCAGCGATCACGCTGGCATTACTCAAGAGGCCAGGGCCGAAATCCCCTGCACCACGCTCCTCAAGTGGAGTCTCCTTGGATGCCGTCATCCAAGGAGTTGGACCGGTTGGCCGGCATGACTAACGATCGAGATTGAATCCCGTAGATCGATCGTAGGAATATCTGTCCTCCCAAATTCAGCACGGAAACTATCCGCGCTGAGGAAGAATTCTTCACCGATGCTTTTTTCAAGCATCGGTGGTACAATGGCAGCCGTGTTCGAGACGGAAAGGCCTTGGTGCAAGGATGAAACGCCCTCATCCATAACATCGAGTGCATTGGCCGTGAGGCCTGGCTCGGTAAACTTGATGCAGCTCGCATTAGGATTGAGAAACGCAACCCATTCGGGGCGCGATACAAGCTGCACAGACTGTCAAGAGAGGCAGGATTGCTCTGTCTTTCGTGGGGTGATTCGTGGCCAGGTTGCTGAAAAACTCGAACCGTGCCCCCAGGAGGCCTACCTCCCTAATGTTTCCTACTGGAGGGCGCACATCTCTTCTGAGATGGCCGAAGAAATTGACACTTTGCAATTCCTGTACTCACGTTCGGGGAGGTCGTTTTCCGAAGGCCCTTCTTTGAATGCAGCGGGTGGATCTCGTCATACTGCTCGATAAGAACTAGGACATCAACAATCAGCTGGGCACGAGGCTCCCATCCATCCCAGGCCGGTTGATAGCCACGCCAGCGGACGAGGTAACTCGTCCGGACGCCATTCACGTCGCGGTGGTTCAAAATACGCTTTACTAGAAAGCGTTGCCCACCGCTTGAGTCCACCAAAGGATTTGGCAGCGGCGGGAACACCTGATCCAAATCGAGGTTCGGATCAGCTTGATGTTCACTAGCTGAACCGTGTAACGGAACAGTTGCAAGATGACTTGGCTCATAATTGGACTCGGCGTTATGAACTTCAGGATCTTGGGAGGGATACTTAAAATCCCCTAACCCACGATCGTTCGGACGATCGTGCCGCTTTTGCGTTCGCGCAACTTGAGAACGAACGCTCGACTAGTTCTCTTCGTGACGAGCTGGCTGCATCTCGTTAAGACATCGCTCAACTGCGTGAGCAGGTCGCTCAACTGCGTGAGCAGGTCGCTCTGCTAGTCGACCAGACTGGATCGTTGAAACGGGACCACTTGAAGGTGGTCTCGGCTCTCGACCGCGGAGGTGTTCTTCGCATCTCGAAACGGGCTCGTACTGACAGTACGGGCGGAGAAGTCCAACGTAAACGTAGGATGCGTACGCATCTTACGGGGCAGTTCAATCGTGTATGCGTTGCCCATTCGGTGCAACACACGAAATGGACCGATGTACTTGGGCAGTAATTTGCTGCTGCCCACGTTTGTCACTGCGTGTTTTGGAAGATTTACTGTAGACAGTAAACTAAATCTACTACAATAAATGTGAGAACATTTACTCATATATGTTTGTCTGACCGACCCCAGTGGCCGAGTGGTAGACCGCTGGAGCTGGGAGCGGTAGGTACCTGGATCAGCACCCGGTGGGGGTTCGATTACAGGGCGCCGAAGATAGGCTGATATAGTAGACGAGCAACCACGCAGAAGTGGCCGCCCTGCCAACCCGCGCAAGGCGTGTGATAGTTGGGTGAGCTGGGGGCCCTACTGGCCGAAAATCCCCATAGTGTAATGAAAGGTGCGGGTAGTTCAAGGAGTTCAAACTGAGTCGAAGTACTCGCAGTTCACCCCAGGGTGATCTGAAGGACCGCGCGGCATGAATCGCTTATAGGTTTGTCTGCGTTTCTTTTCTGCTTGGCTATTGCATCTGCAATAGAGTCTTAAACGAAGCGGACAACCACTTTGCGAGTCAGCAGATATTCCTCTGCTGATTCATCCTTGTCAACAGCAGTGCGCTTCGTGTGCACCACAGAAAGAATGTTGTCTGAACCAGAACCTGTGGTGGCGTCATCGTCCTCATTATGGCAGTCACTGGTGATGCTGAATATACTAGCATCGTCTTCATCATCATCATCATCGATACCGATCGCATCGACATCGGATCCATCACGTCGACACCATTGTCCACGGGTGATGAGCAAGAATTCGATCGATTTTTGTTCGATCGAGTCCCCCCTTCAAACTAGAGTCACACTCTAAGAAGGCGGGTAAACGTGATTGGCGTAGGCCATTCACGAAGAACGGTGTATGCATTGTCGACGCATGCGCCGAGTTGTTGATGGCGAATTCCACCATCGGCAAGAATTCACTCCAACTCGCAAACGAGTGGACTTACCCTGGAAGAATCTCTTCGATAACGCGGCTAGCGCGTTCCGTCTGACCATCTGTTTCATGATAATCAGAAGTTGACGTGTTTACACGTGTTCCAATTGAACGGAACACGGATTGCCGAAACTACGCAGTGAAGCGAGGTTCCCTATCAGACAAGAGTTCACGGGGTTACCCGTGAAGTCGGAAGATAGTATCGATGAAGACATGCGCACAGCCCTGGGCTGTGATTGACTCCAATATAGCAAAAAGATGTACCATCTTGCTGAAGCGATCAACAAACACAAGAATACCAGTATTCTTGCGAGCATCTTTGGGAAACCCAAAGACGAAGTCCATCAATGCGGACTGCCAGAACTATGCCGGATCTGTTGAGACTGCAAGGGCGCGCGGGACGAAGGACTAGGCTTCACCCGTTGACAAACTTCGCAAGAGCGAATGTATTTGCGCACAAACTCATACTGGCGGGGTAAGTAGAAGTCACGACTCACCATGAGGTCAGTCTTTTCTTTACCGCGATGCCCACTTGTTGGGGCATCATGACACGCATACATGATGCGCCATCGCAAACTATTATGAGCGGGAACGACAACACGAGGTGTGTCGCCGTTGACTGCTGTATAGTACAGCAGTTCATCACGAACAGAATACCGTTGGTTAAGGAGCGGTATTGAGACGACAAGATTTTCAAAGCTTGACGATGTGGTTGTAACACGTAATTTTTTTCTTCAATCGCAGAAGAGACTCGTCTTCTGCGTATGCTCTTCGCACATCATAGAATGTATTCGATGACGAAACACTTACTGTCAGTGTTTCTATAGTGGGATCACCCCTACTGTTGGGTTGAGCAGTCGGCTAGAAATCGGGCCGACGCGTTAGAGCATCAGCGACGACACTAAGTCGTCCCGTTTTATTCTCGACAAAGATATTGTACTCCGCGAAGAAAGACAGCCACGTCGCCATTCGTAGCAAGAGGTTTGGGCTGTTTACAGCCGTGAGTAACGACGCATGGTCAGTATAAACGATGAAGGGCCTATCTTCTAAGAGATCTACCCGAAATTTAGCCAGTACATATTACATGACAAGTACTTCTTGTCATGCACTGAGTAATTACGCTCAGCTGCTTGTAGCTAACGCGATTGATAACAGACGACGCGCTCAATACCGTCTGAGTCGTACTGCATTAACGCGCAGCCGATTGCAAAATCGCTGGTGTCACAGACCACATGGAACGGTCTGTCCTGGCCTGCAATCGCCAACACAGTCGATTGTATCTCAAGCTTTTCTTGAAACCTACGAAGGATTACTGACACCCAGCACTCCATGACCACCTCTCGTTTTTCTTTAACAGACGAGAGAGATGAAAGGTTATCTCGGCGTAGTTGCGCGATTACTTGTGCAAGTACACCGCTAAGCCAAGGAACTTTCGAAGTCCCTTGACTTCGACTGGCACAAGCCAGTCGCTAATCGCCTTAATCTTTTCCGGATCAGGGCGTACACCGTTTTTACCCACGATGCAGCCAAGAAGTGGTATTTTGTTTGCTGCAAATATACACTTCTTGAGGTTCGCGAACAGCTTATGCTCACACATTAGTGTAAGACCCTTCCGGACGTGAATTTTATGAACCTCCACGTCCGCCTTTCCATCCATAGCCCGGCTATGGACGAAGACATCGTCGAAGTAACCCGGTGCGAAGTCGCGCAACGATCGCAACAGATTCGTAATACATCTGTTAAACGTTGTGGGGCGTTACTTAGCCCCCGTGGCATCACTAGCCACTCTTAGAAGATACCACTGGGGGTGCTCACTGCTGTGTGCGGTATGTCCCGTTCACGCATGAAGATCTGATAGAATCCATCCATCAGATTCATGGACAAAAATACGGTACTCTTTGCCATACAATCTATGATGACTTCATTTCTTGGATCGGCGTTTGAGCCGGTACCGTTGCAGCGTTCTATTTGTTGAACACGTGCACTTTCCGCCACCCTCCTGTGGCCTGTCGCACACAGAAGGTCGGAGAGCTGTGTGGGGATGTTGATTCCCTCACATGACAAGCCGCTAATCGATCGGCAATAAATTTGTCGATCGCTGTGACCTGTTCACGAGGCAGTGGCCACTGCTTCATGACACATTATTTCGAACCAGGTTTCAGTTCGATCTCACGCCGAGTGCCTTTGTCTTTGACCAGCTCGCATGGCACGCATTCCTGGAAAACATCCCTGAATTCCACCAAATCCTAATACAACGGATATGTCTACAAAGACTCCCAAGGTTGAGACGTGTATCACTCAATCCGGGTCTTTTCATCAAGGACACTCTCGTCCATAGATGAACTACAGAGAACCCGTTCGTTCTCAGCAGACACTTGTGCCGACCGAATATCGGCGACGTACTCGTCCTCTGTGACGAGTACGCAGATCTGCTTGATCTTGTCAGTACGCAGATCTCGCAAGAATCTTTTCGATTCTAGCGTTGGCAACTTGACCACCTCCGAAGCTGACTTCGGGGGCGTCACCAGATCAAGTGTATAAGCGCCTACACTTGATCCGTCATTCACCAAGACATTCACTGTCTCGGTGATTTCCTGGGAAAATACATCCGCAAGTGGTTGGGGATCCACACCCTCAACATAACTCTCTCGGGAGTTATTGCTCTCAGAAACGCCGGAATTTTCTTCCGTTACGGGTACTATCACGGTCACGTCCTCTTCGATAGAATCTCTTTCAGTCGATCGGGCTTGCTCTACGATCGACTCTCTGATAGTCGATCTCGCTTCAACGTGTTGTCCATCCTGAACAACACTAGTCTCTCTTCTCGGATGCACCCTCCTTGGTGTGCATCCGTGTTCCAGTCCACTCAATCTCTTCAAGTGGAGACCCTTCAGGTGCCGGAAGCTGATTCCATATTGTAATGGCCTTCTACACTGTGATCTTGTGCATTCATACTAGCGACCGTACCACGAGTGAGGCCATCGCACTCACTCGTAGTGCATCCACACACTTGTGGACGCTCCAAGAGGTCATTAGATGGCCATCTGATGAGCAAACGGCAGGCATCTTCACGGATCGATGCTGCCGGATGATCCATGGCTTGTATTTTCTAAGCCATGGCAGACTGGTGATGACACAATTTGCCATCCAAATCCAGTACAATGAAGTCATCATCGTACTGCTTTCCTTCTAGCGTGTAGTGGATTCCCACTACACGTTTGCTCACTGTTACAGATGCCCCTGCAGCAAGGCACACCGTCATACTCGTTGGAGGGAACTCTCGCTTATCAAAGTTGAGCCTGCTATCCCCCAGCGACTAGAGTCGAAGAAAACTGTTCGACGCCCAGAGTCAACTAGGGTGCGAGGTGACATTCCACTTGTCACTTCGATCATTGAGGTGATGAGGGACACCTCATCACAAGGGGTAGTAACGCACAGTGACTGTGTGGTGGGAGCAATATTTTTAAGAGTCCTGCAAATTCTCTTGGCGTTGCTAATTCAGCAGGGTGCTACGCACCTACTGACCCTGTCCGTTTTTTTACGGTCCGACTTGATATCGCGGTTTAGCGACATTGCCGGACCCGCGTCTTGGACATTTCCTCAAATAACGGCGGTCATCACGTTCTGTCTTTAAACGTAATGCGGTACTTAAGACACTACACTCATGAGCGTAATGCCCAATCTTGTGACAGCGATGGCATCTTGCCGTTCGCTTGTGACTCAGGGAGCGAGAGTTCTCGCTCTCGATATAACAGAGGTCCATTGGTTCGGGACCTCCTGTCCCCTGCCGTCTCTTCGAACGATAGTTTGACGAGTTAGCCTGAGACTGTCTCAGGCTGAAGTCTTCTTGTTCCTTACGTTGTTCTAAACGCTATAGCCTTTTCCAGCGTATGGAAGTCCTCTCGGAACATTTAGGTCTTCATCGGTCCATCTTCAAGGCCGTATATGAACACGTTATTGAGCGTGTGCTCATCAACAGGGGTTTCCGTTATACTACTCGCAAGGTAGCGTAGGTGTTGTGCATAAGCGTGCACATCACGCTTACCTTGCTTGAGCCTCAGGTGTGCATGGAATGAACTCGGTTCTTGGCGGCTCAAACATTTCTTTGAGTCGAGACTTCAAGATCTCCAACGACTCAAACCCGTTTGGGTCGTGAAGCTTGAGCCTTAAGGCCCAATTATTTGCTCGTCCTGTCAAATTTGACAGGGCAAAGATGACTTGCATCTCGTCACCCTCGATGTGACGGGCCCTGATGGCGTCGTCTAACTTGACGAACCATCTCAAAAGGGAATCTTCATCGGTTCCCATTTACCTTGAGATATTTATCTTCAAGGATTCGGGTAGACGCGTGTGCGTCGGCCCGCCCATCGACTGATGAGAGCCTTGCTGTTGTAGCAAGCCTATCTTCTGTCTTTCATCGGCAAGTTCCCCTTGTAGGAACTTGTTATTAGAAGCATGTTGCTGGTCTCTGCTTAGAAAGTCCAACATGCCACTGATGGCGAATTCGGCGATTAGCATACTCATGCGGCCGATTGTCTCCCATTCTGAGTCACTCAGGTGGAAGTAGCCTTCACGTGTGATGTGAAAGCTGTCGTCTTCTACGTCCAACATGTTCATGCTGAACGGACACTATGTAGTCGTTGGACGGACTACTAAGTGCTACCAGGTGTAACGGGGCACTCTTTGTTTGGGGTGCCACGAAACTATACGTAAACTATTACGTGCAGAGGAAGCTATTCTACTCAACAACTAAGCTGAGCAAAGGGTAAAAGGAGAGCTGTATTTAATATAGTTAAGCTATCAAAATAATTTTAATCTTTATCTAAGTGTATTAAACTACGTCGTCGTATGACGACAACCTGCTCACCACTCATTGCGCGCGTCTAGCGGCGATTGGTGGTAATCTACGGTTGATAGATATATCTTTATCAACCAATCTTTGAGCAGATCATGAATTTTATCCAAAAGGGGATAATATTGGCAGGGAATTGTCACGCTAATCAATATCCCTATTGACACCGTTTGGTGTCAATATCATGTAACGTGCTACCCCGTTACAATGTCAGCATCCATTTTTCGCTGTGAGGTCACATGAGAATAATAATGTGGTTTTTCAAAGATGCTAAGCTCAGTCAGGCTGCAGGAGGATTTTTGTGTGCTAAAATAATGAGACGAAAGCCAAAAAATGAATCCATAAGGGCGAAAGCGAAGGGATAGGAATTCGACGTACCAGCCAGGTCCGCCGATACAATTCGGCGATTTGATGTACTAATACAGATTGATAGATTGTAACATCACACAAAACGGGTCGCGGTGGACATACAAAATGAAAGTGATAAAGGTGTCAGAAAGCACCATTGATGAAGGAGGTGATCACGCTGGGTGTAAGAGATAAAGTGTTTAACTTGCAGCGATCGTTTGTTTACGCGGGTACTCCAGGGAAGTTTTATTCCTGCTATGATACTGCGACGAATGTAAGCGAATAATTGCACGGAGTTGACCAAATGATCCCTTGATATTTCATGATAGCCTTGGATGTAGAGGAGCTACACAGCCCCTTAAGTCAGAGGAAGACTTAACGCTCTACGAGCAACTTGGTTCCAAAGAACTAACGACTTTACGAGTCAACCAGCTTTACAGCTTCAGATCCCTGTTCCAGGGGACCTAACGATTCAGTGAATCGACAGCACTCAGTGCTCAAGAGTAGCTACCTCAAGGAGGTGTTGCTAACTCTTAGTGATCAGTGATCAACGATCAAGAGACGGCTCGCAAGCCACGTGTCCTTTATATCAAAATGGGAACTGATTTTATTTTATTGTCAAAGCCTATAGAACATCTGAATCCTACTCAAAGATCTTTCGTACCTAATGGCTGACACTCGTCAGCCCCTACAAACCAATAAGATATTCTATATCACCTTCACAAAGGGGTAACCTCAGGTGTGTAACACATCTGGTACAAAGTACCATAATTTCGTGCAACCCCGTTGCATTGGATAAGAATGTAAAAGCCAAATGAGTTATTTAATAATCGCGACCGTATCCACAAAGCATCATGTGTGTAGGTACAGCACATCTGGGACATTTTGGGTGAGCATCAAATAAAGCCAATTTTGCTGACTTTCTATGACGGAGTAGAATCATGTAAGCTCCAATAAGAACGGTGAGACGAGAACAAACACCACAACCTGAATCGTTAATTTCTAGCTATCTACAGCTGTACTCTACACACCATTAATGCATGTCACAACAAAAATTATTGTCGCACTTCCTTTCAAGCATTTTAATCGCGCTTCGCCTTTGAACTGCACTTGATATAAAAATCGATCGTCTACCTTCGCAGAGGTACGACGCTATTATTCTTGTATGTATATGTATGATAAAGGTTGTTGCTATTTCAAGTTATTCCAAGCCGGACTTATCTCATTGTAAAGCTCAGTATGTAACGAGTTTCCACAACAGAACACATGCATCGACGCAATATGTGCACCTGGACGATCAGGAAAGTTGACGACTAAGGTTCGTTCTTGAGTGAAGTCTACGACACGTTGTGCGGCGCGGTATGACTGAACGCAAGAGACTACACGCAACACGTACTTCTTTCATTTATTAGTGGACAATCGGCACATTTTGGCAACCTGTTTGTGGTAGCGCTACGATGATGAGTGTGTAATCTACAACACACTGTAACAGTCTGACTATCCAGAACGTTTTTCAGCAACGAAGTTTTACACAAGAAGTCACGATTAGCACGAACTGATGGAAAGACATATACTGCTCGCATGTCAACGTTTAAGGCAATCTGGATGGACTAAGCAGCAGCAGTGTCAAATGCATTCCTATTACAATCTCAACTAAACGCGATGCTTTCGTCAGCAATGTCCGCTTTGAAGCAAAGACAACTCGATAATTTGGCGTTTACACTCACTTTGACATGGCAACATTCGCGAAGCCAAGTCAGTCATCAAGATTGCCAATCAGCTTCCCAATCAGCTTCCCAATCGTGATCGCTTAATCTCTGTCTTTCGGCGGCTGTGGCCTGTTCTTTAGCGAGGCCGTCGCCTTTCCACAAGTTGCTTAATGATTTTCCCCACCCTGTGAAGGGGGCCTTGATTATTGCAGGAAGTCCGGCCACGGCATCCATCAACGGTTCCATGATATCACGCGGCGCATGGAGAGGAGCCTCATGCGGCACGCCATACTGCCGAGAGTTCCGATTGGTTATCTGCCCTGTGGCACCATCTCCAACTCTAGGACTCGTCATACGCACGATACCGGGCGCAGTATTCGGTTTCATCTTCTCAGCGTCTACAACACCGGGACCAGTACTCGGTCTGAGCTCAACGTCCTCCATGACATTGGGCTCGGTATCCATTTTCAGCTCGGCATCACGCACGGCACCGGGTCCAGTCCTTGTGTTCAGCCCAGCATCGCTCACTACGTCGGGTCCAGTCCTCGCCTTCAGTCCGGCATCGCTCATTACCTTGGATCTGGTAGTAGCCCTCGGATTAAAATCATCCACGACACCAAGTCCGGTACTCGCCTTCATCTTGGCGGCATCCACGACACCCGGTCCAGTACTCACTTTCAGCTCGGGATCCTCTGCGATACCGAATCCAATTTTTGTCTTCGACTTTAGATCCTCTACGATGCCATGTCCGGTACTTGTTTTTTGCTTGAGATTCTCATCAAAAACAGGTCTTGTACTCTCTTTCAGCTTGGAATCATCAATAGCACCAGGTCCAGTAATCGGTTTCAGCTCAGCAGCTTTTACGACACTCGGTCTGGTACTTGCTTCCAGCTTGGAATCCCCCCGCGACATCAAGTACAGTACTCTCTTTCAGCTTGACATCACCCACGGTTCCGAGTCCAGCACTCAGTTTTAACTTAGGATCCTCCACGTCAACAGTACTTTTTTTCAGTTTGGAATCCTCGATGACATCGTGTTCAGCCTTCGCTTTCAGCTTGGAATCGTCCGTGGGTCCGAGACCAGTACTTGGTTTCAACTCAGGATCCCCCATGACAACATGCCTGGTACTGGCCTTTAGCCTGGAATCCTCGATGACATCGTGTTCAGCCTTCGCTTTCAGCTTGGAATCGTCCGTGGGTCCGAGACCGGTACTCGATTTCACCTCGGCATCTTTCACGGCGCCAGGTCCAGTGTTCTCTTTTAATTTGGGATCATCCACGACACCGAGTTTGGCACCCGCTTTTAGCTTGGAATCATCCACGACAACTGGTCCGGTTTTAGCCTTGAGCTCGGCATCACCAACGACAACGGGCCCGGTACTCTCTTTCAGCTCGACACCCGTCGGACCCGTGCTTGTCTTGAACGAGTGTTTTACTTTAGCTGCTTTGAAGCGCTCACCCATCGTTGAGTCGCCAACCTTGATGTTCCTGATCATGTGTGCAAGCTCCACGAGCTTAACAAAGATCGGACTATTCGCCAGCTTGCTCCCAAGCGGTTCCATCAGTTTCAGCACCTTCGAGATAGCGGCCCTGTACTGCAGAGCAAGTTTATCTACCAGCGCTTTGGTCCCTGTTGCAGCTGCGACCGCCACGTCAGAAGTCTTCCCCAAGAAGGTACTTTGTGACAGCTTCATGACCACTGGCTTCAGCTCCTCAGCGACGTTGGCCGCGTTTCTCTCCTCGTCGTCAGCTTGCAAGTCTTTGTTGGCAGTGACGATCCTCAATAACTTCTTCGTGTTTGTGCTGTTGACATGATCATCTTCCATCTCGCGAGGAGCGAGTGGGTCGTCATGCTCGAGAACAGTCTTTGAATTGATACTAGTTGAGACTGCATCAGTGCAAGTGGAATGGGCAGCTAGAGCAGCTACGACGATGTACGCCAGACGCATGCTCGGAATCGTTCGAGTCAAAACGCCGAAGATACTTGGATACGGTTGGGGACGACGATGTTGGATCGAAATGTGAGGTGCCAGGTCGAATTGCCCGTTGCTCGTCGATTGGTGTCCAACCATTGTAGTCAAAGCATGGGTTCAACGTATGATGAAACTGGCTCATTAGAACCGACTCTGACAACGGCATATGCTTCTGTGGTACGTCAATGGACTACCGCTTACCTATCTAGCAACACTCAAGCAGTTTTGGACCCTTTGTGAACTGCTGAGATCGATGTACTGGTAAATCGTACGATCCATCAGTGGCATTTCACATCTTCATAGTGGCCAAAAGGGCCTTTTTCAATCGTCACAATCCTTGCTGGTTTACCCATTCGGTGCAGTCAGTATTTCCATTCAAAATCAGGAGGCCCATTCAACAATATTTGCATTACATTGATTTCTGCCGACTAGATGAGCCCCCGGACTGGTTCAAAACCGCCTCTTTCTGTAAAGAGGGAAGCGATAAGCCGATACAATCTCATCCGTGTTGACAGCCAATTGCTGTGTGAGAAGAGACCGAAAAATTGAAATCAGTGATGTTGTAAACGCTAGCAAATTCGGACCTTCTGATACGCCGTATCAGAAGGTTCGACACTGATGGTGAAGCGTACACCTCGCCATGTGGAATTGGACACTCGTTGAGCGCGCATGCCAGCAGACGGGTTGTCAACATACCAGCGTACCGGAGGCCCACCTAATCTACTGATTTTAGGAGGATGGAAAAGCGGTTGAGCGGATGTGGAAGCAAATCCTAGCGACAAGTAGTCACCGAGGTAAGGTCTGACCGGATCTGCGCGGTCCATCGGGTAGCCGCGAAAGGCAACAAGCACCACGATCAGGATTTGATATGCTTGCTTCTGCCATCGATACGCAATCGCGTCATGGAAGCATAGACAAGAGTTATTTCGGCTGTTAGGGAAGCCATCCTTTGAGCATTCATCGATGCACCCGAGCACGAAGCGAGAGGATAAGCAGGTGACACAGGTGGTATCGTGAATGAACTGTGAGAACACAAGATGATGATCAAGATGATGACCAAGATGATGACCAAGACGATGACCAAGACGATGACCAAGACGATTGCGCAAGTACTTTCATTAGTTGGGTTAGTCTAGCCTACCATATAACCCTCCAACAAATACACATTCTCAATTTTACCTTTGACTCCGCAAACCCCCTCAAGCAAGGCTTGCGGACTGATCACCCCTCTGCAAGCCACGGGTGTGTCATTTTGATATATCAAATTTGGCCGATCAAGATCGAGAATCCCGTTGCCTTTAACATGGGACGGAACAATGAAGATGAGTACGTCACGTACACGATCGTGACGTGCCAAGAAAGCACGACCGCACCAGCTGACTTTGCCAAGCTGAAGATTAAGCGCTTTCGCGGAGGGTCCGCGAAGGACTGGCTCAAATGGAGCATGAAGTTCAAGAGCCTCGCAAAAAGAAAAGGCTGGGGTGCTGACCAACTGACCGTTCAACTGCTCACGCTGATCGACGGAGATCTATCGCGCGAGGTCAAGCGCATTGCCAGCGAATCTTCCGAGAAAGGACATACGTTCGAAGACTTCTACCGTGAGGTCGGCTTACTCCTGGTTCCTGCGGATTACAGTGAAGACCTAGATGAGGAGCTGTGGACCCTGACCAAGCGCCGCGACGAAACAGTTCAACGCTGCTCGGCACGTCTGCGAGAGCTTGCTCAAATGTACGCCTAGTTGCCGCAGGATGCGCAAACACTTTCGGAGAATCAACTTTGTCGCTACTTTCGCCGAGCTATGCCTCCAAACTGGCAAGACGAGCTTGCATTTTGTGGAATCTCCTACGAAACCATAACAGAGCTTGCGATGTACTTTGAGCGACTCGAAAGGCGCGAAAGACAGAATGGCCTGCAGCGCCAGAATGGTCAAGGAAAGAATGGTGAAAGGGGTCAAGGTCGGCGTGACCAGCAACGCCCGTTCAACGACCGTAATGACCGCAGAGATCGTCGCAACCAGCGCGGACATCATGACTCACACGAGAATCGTCCTCACAGACGGACTGTGACAGATTACAAAAAGCAAAACGACCGCCATGATGATACTGGTATGTGGTGCAAGTTCCACAAAACAAAGTCTCAGAACTCCAGCGAGTGCTTCGCCCTGAAGAAGCAGCGCGAAGAGCACAAGCCAGCTGAGATACAGACAACAATTTATGAGCAAGAACAAGTATCCCAGATTTGAAGAGGAGTCAAGTGACAGTGACAGCGACAGCAACAGTGAGATGTAGCTCGTTGGTCTGGTCGCCAAGAAGCATTCTAGCACCAAGCTCGCTCCGTTTCGCATCAAGGTTCAGCTCAAGAACGCAAACGGCACCTTGAAGCGCTACTAGAAAGTGGTCCATCAATGAGCATCATCAACCAGAAGACTCTGCAGGCTAATGTCCAGCTTGGACGTAAAAAAGTTGCATCGTCGACCAAGTTTCAGACGGTGAATGGCGAGGTGACAAGTGATGGCAGTGCAGTCGTTCAGTTTCGATTTGCATCCCTCAAGCCAATCATCACTCACAGGTTTGAAATTCTGGAGAAGAGCCAAGATGCTATGGTGATTGGTCGGGACATCATGACGTCATTGGGCATTGTGCTCAATTTCAAAGAAAAGGTTGTTCAGTGGGATGGCCACTACGCGCACCTTAATACCGGTGGGTCACGCTCTTTCGAGGTGATCGATTACGAATTTTTCGAAGAAAGCAAAGAAATTGCTGAAAGTGCAGTCCTACCAGAAGAACTCATGCCCGACACACTACCCAACTCTCTCGTCGACGAATATCATCATCTTCTTCGTGCTAACAAGAGCTTGTACGATGGTCACTTGGGAAGAATGAGGTTCGAAGATTACATCTTGCCTATCTCACCTGACTACAAGCCCGTTCACGCCAAGCCATATCCTGTCTTACGTAGCCTCGAAGGAAAGGCGCGAGAGCTAATTCAGCATCTGATTAGCATCGACGTGCTGGAGAAGATCTACGATTCGGAAATGGCATCGCCAGCCTTTTTTCTGAAGAAACCCAACGGCTCCCTGCGTTTACTGATCGACTTTCGTGGGCTCAACCGATTTTTGCAGCGCAGCCCATACTACGTCCCACGTATTCGAGAGATTTTATTACGTCTCGCGGGAGCGAAGTGTCTTTCTACGCTGGATGCAAACATGAGGTACTACGCGCGTCGTCTCGCTACGTCAAGTCGTAATTACACTGCATTCTGCTTACCTTTCGGGAAGTTCCAGTACAAGCGGCTCCCAATGGGAATTTCTACGGCGCCGTACGAGTATCAAGCGTGCATGGAAAAGATATTTGGTGACCTGGATTTTGTCGTCGTTTATCTGGACGATATTCTCGTTTATTCTAGTAGCGAGAAGACTCACCTTAAGCACCTGGGTATTGTGTTCAAGCGTCTAAAGAAGTATGATGTTACGCTTAACGGCAAGAAGTGCCACATTTTACGCGAGTCTGTTGACTATCTTGGCTTCACTCTTACATCCGAGGGGATTCATCCCCAGCAGACGAAGATTCAAGCGATCCAACAGATCGCCGTACCCGAGACCAGAAAGGAGCTACGCCGCTTCCTCGGGATGATTAATTACTACAGGGACATGGTACCGAACAAGACGACATTATGCCAGCCACTTAACCGCTTCACCAGCGCTAAAGTCCCTTTCGAATGGCTACCCAGTGACACGGAAGCATTTCACGCTGTTCAGAAAGCGTTTGCGCAAGCGGTCCTGCTCGCGTTTCCCGATTTCGAGCAGCCATTTCACGTTTATGCTGACGCCAGCGGTAAGCAGATCTGCGGCATCATAATGCAAAGAAATCAGATCCTTGCATGCTACTCGCGAAGTCTGAACAAGCACCAAGTGAATTACACTACTATGGAACTCGAGCTTCTTTCGATCGTGGAATGTTGTTCCACGATGTTGCGCGAATATCGCACCATGTTGCTCGGTTTTCCTGTGGTCGTTCACACCGACCCCAAGAACCTCATATATCCTACCGAGCCCAGCCTGCGAGGCAAGCGCTGGAAGCTTCTCCTCTCGGAGTACCGCCTCTCGATGCACTACATTAAGGGGGCCAAAAATGTTGGTGCTGACGCTTTTTCGCGGATGCGATTTGATAAATTAGAGACAAACTCTAAGTTGCAGCTTGCGGAGGAGGCTTGTTCGACGACGGATGAGCCATACTGTGTCATGCATGGTCCTGTCCTACAAGAGCACCAAGAGAAAGACGCCATGATCCAGAAGATCAAGACTTCCTGCCTTAAAGGCAACAACAACCCCGACTACCAGCTCCTACCGCTACTTGGCTGCACACTGGTTGCGTACCGAAAGCGCGTCATTGTGCCCGACAGCCTGCGCGATGACCTAATTAATTGGTACCATTTGAGTCTCAGCCACCCGGGAAGTGAACGCCAGTACTAGACGATGAGACAGGTGCTTTACTGGCCCGGCATGGAAGCCGCTATAAACAAGGAGACGAAGAATTGTCTCGTTTGCAAGAAGGCCAAGGTACATGGAGGCAAGCAAGACTACGGATTATTGCCACCTCGGACACTCAAAACATTGAACCCTTTCGACTCGGTTCACGTTGATTTAATTGGTCCCTACGAGGATGGATATTATGGCATCACTATGGTCGATCACGCCACGCGTTGGCTGGAAGTGGGTATCCAGCCTGATAAAAGTTCTCTGACCACAGCCGAGAGCTTCGATCGTGAATGGCTTTGCAGATACCCGCGTCCAGTAAAAGTCATCCATGACCAAGGGACGGAGTTTACGGGTGAAGAGTTTCAGGAGATGCTGCGCAGCTACGGAATTCAGTCCAAGCCCATCACAAGCAAGAACCCACAAGCAAATGCGATATGTGAGCGCGTGCATTTGGAGATTTTGAATGTCATCCGTTGCTACGATGGCATTGACTGGAAAAAGACCATACACTACGCTGCGTTCGCCGTGAGAGCAAGCTACCACAGCATTCTCAATGCTTCGCCAGGTCAGCTTCTCTTCGGACAAGACATGATCACTCGCCAGCTTTACAATGCTAACTGGAGCTACCTATCCAAGCGCCGTTTCGATGCAATCCTCGCTGACAACGACCGCGAAAACAGCAAACGCCTTGAGCATTTTTACCATGCAGGCGATCACGTGATGCTGCGGATTCCCAAGCAATTTCGTGCAAAGCTTTACGCCGTGGCACACGGACCGTTCCTAATACGTGCAGTTCATGACAACGGAACTGTCACTATAGACAAGGGTAAACGACCAGAGCGTGAGCATCCGCCGCATTTTTCCATGCTGATTCTCACAGATCATGGGGGGAGTATGACACAGGTGGTATCGTGAATGACCTGTGAGAACACAAGATGATGATCGAGATGATGACCAAGACGATGACCAAGACGATGACCAAGACGATGACCAAGACGATGACCAAGATGATTGCGCAAGTACTTTCATTAGTCGGGTTAGTCTAGCCTACCATATAACCCTCCAACAAATACACATTCTCAATTTTACCTTTGACTCCGCAAACCCCCTCAAGCAAGGCTTGCGGACTGATCACCCCTCTGCAAGCCACGGGTGTGTCACAGGCATTCCTGGGGCAGTCCTGATCAGCCCCTGAGACCTTCGGCGCTGACATCATGGCGCAGGCTGTATGGGAGGTCTTGTACATTTTCAAAAAAACGGTGTAAATAGACCCTTTGAACTTCTAAAGATGTCGCAACTTACTTTTAGAATAGATATGCCGTGCTACATAACAGTTTTAATGCCGGAAAAAGTGCGTGACCGCAGGACCGCTTTTCTTACAGAGCGATTTGGCAGCGTGCGACATAACATGTTTTCGCTCAAGTCGTCACGGGGTGTAAATGTAATTTGGACGATTACCTGCTCAAAATCTTACCAGGTCTGTTCAAGCTAAATGATGGTAAGCACTTGCGAAGCCCACGAGTATATTTCGTCCTAGCGCCAATGATAGACTATACAAGAACGAGACACGGTATGTGCATTCGTACCACGCACGTCTCCACGACCTTCTTCGTACTAATGGAAAAGAATACACTTATGTAATGATCAACGTGTTATCGCCGTCGATAGAGACCCAGATTAGAAAATGGCCAATTCTTGACGCACGCTTCTACAATCAAATTTTTGCGAAGGGCAAAAGGCATGCCAAGGGCCTTGCGTCTGAGAGTTCGTTTTGATTATTCAAGCATTCTTCGGACAACTTTTGTCCTCACAACTCATACAAATTTCATTCCACCATGCTGGTTCTATTGTTGCTAACTTTTACTTGAGAGAGGGGAGCAAGCTCTGGAGCTCGCCCTTTGATAAAAGTATTCGGTTCATGGAACTATATCAAATTGCAAAACATCATGCAGCAGCAGTCACTGAAGAATAAGTATGAAGATGTTTATGTTTGTATTAATGATGTACAGCATACTCAAGCACCGCGATCAGCCTATACTTTTGAGCGCCCAGCATTTGCTTATGTGATCATTTATAGCTTTAATTGATTTTTGAGCTAATCACAAGCGTGCTCCGCCTTGGGGACCTAGCCAAAGAGTGACCTTGAATATGCCTGTATACATTTGAGGGAAGATTAAGTAGATCGCACTTATTACGTGGACCTCGCCGCGTTATAAACACCCTCGAAGATAAGTCCGATTTAGAAAAAATCGACATTCACCTTGCGCTCAGTCACAACTCGCTTCATCCTTCGGGCTCGCAACTTTTTAAAAGTGGAGTACCACTTCGAGTCGATAACGTCATTGAAGTACTCAGCCCTTAAAGTTGCATATTCGGGGTGCACCACTTCAAAATTGACAACACTGCTTTAATTCTTGCCACGCTTGCCGCCTGTGGTCAAAGTAGTTTGATCAGTACTTCGCAAGGTCTCATTATTGTTTTAAAAAGTGCAGGCATACAAAGTTCATATAAAAGTGCGTGCCAGGAGTGCGTGCAGTTTTGGTAGGAGATTAAAATGTGTAGGTTTTAAAAAATAGCTTATAGCCACTCCGATGTCATGTGGTGAGCCGAAAATATGGCGCGTTCTCTAAACTAGAGAAATCAAATAAGGGTGTAGTGGGGACACAAATAATTTAAACCTTCTTCTGAATAGAGGTGTTATACGAGTTAAATCTGCCCGATTGGTATATTTAAATGAGCTAGAAAGTTCCTAGCTTTATGATATTTTTAGATCTGGTTCATTTCTGACTCTCTATTTCTTGGAACTTTCCATTTCCTTCTGAGCAATTGTCTGCTCTAAAGCATGTTGAGGATCGACCTAAATCACTATTGCACAACGTGAGCCTAAATTATAATTACTCAAGTGTCACACACCAGTTTCGTCCATGTTGAAAAATTGTTTGAGCTCATTTCGAGTAGTCTCCAGTTAGGGGGATATCCCTTGTTTAGCATTGTAGTAACCACGTTGACACTTATTCTCCCAGCTTCAACTATATAGGCGACGCGCAGGCGTCTGGCGGAAACTCAAATAAGGTCAGAAATTTTAGATCAGTGCGCTTCTGAAGTAAAAGAGAGGTGACGTGCTAGGTAAATTGAACTATAACTATTCCATATTTTTATTTCCAGGACGATCTGAATCACTTTTATATTATTGAAAAGGAGCTAGCTATGTGCTGGCGTTGTGTTGGCAGATCTTAAGCTTTTGCGCATCGGTAAGGCGTACTTCACCGTGATCATATGAACTGCAAAGGAAAATCGTTTTTTTAGTTTATTATTCATTTCGCGCAAAAGAATATTTAAATTAATGTAGATCGAAAATCAATTTGTCCCTATGATTATTAATACCAAGCCACTGACTCATCCTGGCAATGACTACACCTACCGGTCGAGACGTCCAAGTGATTTTAGAGACATTTGTTGCGAGCCGTAGGGTTAAGCTCACAGCGACTGAGTGCAATGTAAGTCTGAATATTTAAGTCTACTTTCAGTCAGTGTGTCTTTATGTGCGTTTGTATCGGAAGCTAGATATACCTTACACGTCGTAAGGTATATCCAAGTGTGATATTGCTTGTCCAATTTTTAAAGGTGAGCTCCATTTAAGGGTCACTCCTTGGGCATGTCACTAATTGTGACCGCATTGAGAGCGGATGTGGACGCGTTAAACATCTTCGGGCGAAAGACTACCTTTGTTCAACTCTTTCTCTTCTTCACGCATATAAAAAATTCAATTATATCGAGTCGTAATTTAAGTTCGTCATGACGAAATTGCATATTAATGGCGGTATATCGCATCGCATCTGCAAGCAATAAAGATGTAGCACACATTTCAGGGCTACAATCTTCCATTTTCACTACAACATGCAAAATGGCTAAGAGTTGTTACATCCACATATCAATATTATGTCAAGGCAAGGCAGTGCATTCAAGTAATACAAGTTTGAACCGAGGCAACGTACTGTCGATCTAACTACGTATCTAAATCCTGTCGCGACTTGTAACAAGCGTTATTTATCTCCCTGACGGATTATCGTTAGCAAGATATCGAGTGATCGATCAGGTATGCCCAGCAGTCCGAGACTGATGCCAACACACGAAATGATAGGTAGATATTTGATGGAGAGTCGAGTCTTTATGTGAACACCATTGGAGCTAACGACAAAAAAGAATTGGATGCGGACTACGAATACGTTCAAAGAGAAACTAATTCAAAGCTAGCACTTGTACGACGAGTGATTTTAAGATAAGGTGTGACTATAGTGAAACATTTTTTTAATTTAACTTCGGCACGCCCACCAAGTTATAGTTGACAGTTATAATGGTAACACATTTATTCGCTTACACCACGTTGTCTAACCTAGACATATATCATAGAACTTCTCATATTACATCATAAAAGGTATTAGTTAATACAAAATAGTTGTTCTACTATCCTTTGTGCAAACCTGTTTGCTACATCATAAGCAAGACGATGTACGCTGGCGCTAGCTGTAAGTACAAAAAACAAGAGGATATTACAATTGTCTTCGAGCGAATTGATAATGTAATTATTTAAATTATGTAAGCAGATATATATGATCTTCAATCATCTTAAGGTGCGAGATGCGATTGACGCTCGGTACCAATATTTAAGTACTGTATCTGAAAAGGCCGTTATTACGTAGTGAATTTAGATCCCACCAAGTGTTGTTGGTGTAATGTAGTGTACGCTTACGATGGTGAATTCGTCTACCGAAGGCCGATCTCTCAGTATCTGGATACGCTGGATGCTGGGAAATGTAGTAAAAAGTATTACAGGCGCACCTGAAAGGTTCACATGTAAAGCTAAAAGCATGACTAAATGCGTTCAAGTATGGTCTTCGCTACATTAGTGATATGTAAATGATTTTACAAGCGCACGAAAAGCTCTATGTATGTAGCAGCTATTTGGGTCGTTAAACAGTTACTTTGGTATCTTGGAACCTTCTGGTAGTCAGCGCTTTCTTCAGTTTCATTTTAGCGCATAGCCCTAGCGGTCAGGCACATAAACGTTTGAAAAATATGTACTATCCGGATCCTTTGCAATATATCTTTAGGCATGACATAGGATCAGCCACTTCAACGGACGTTGTATCCAGACTTACTTACCAGTCAGCTTGTCGAACTGAATAAGAAATGTATCAAATTTGTGTGTCTTTCTATTGTACAATTTCTTTTGGCCATCTGTGATTTATAAAAGGATGCTTAGTCTGATGTGCTGAGCATATTAGTCATTTAAAATCATGTAGTTTTGGCCCGTGATAGCCTTCTAAATACTAGCTTTGTCTGATTACTCTGGCACACAGCACAGAGCTCATGATGCATAGTGAGCAAACAAAAATATTTAAAAATTAGTAACAGCACGTAATCACGATCGCGTATCATATCTTTAACTTTATAGTACAACCTGAAAAGCTGCCGAAAAAGTTGACTAGCTACACGTCAGAGCCAAGATTAGTGCAAACCGTCGAAAAAAATGGTGCGACTTTGTCTCGATGATTAAACTTTCTCAGGTTTGCGTAAAACCAAAAAGTATGGTCGATGTGGCGGTTTACACAAATGGTGTATATTGCGGCCGATGATAGACTATTTTGTAAAATTTGGAATGTTTAAGACCAAGCTTAGTCTTGGGTGCCCTCCTCTTTCACTTGTGTTTAGTGAGCTGTAATAAATGTATGTTATACTAGTTGTGATGTAACACTGTCCAATTGTACTTTCTACGTAAAAGCTGCTTACAATGAACACAGAGCAAGCTGGTTTCTTGAAACTTCACGTCCACATGTCCTGAAGTAGAATGTATTGATGCGAGATAAGTGTAAAAACAGAATTGGAACAAGTACATTTGATCTTCTGGTATAGATCCTATTTTGTCTTCTTTTCAATACATTGAAGTACAAGCACGTGTTGTAACTATCTGCTTGCCACTCGTTGCGTTCTTCTGTCGTGGTGGATTCATTAAAATTGATATCATTGACCTTCATCAACCAGTGAAACGGTGTATTAATTCTTCATCACAATATAACTTGTTCAGCAAATATTGTGAGAATAGGATGTCGGTATGAGTTTCACAAACGCATTTTATTCACCTTAAGTAATTTATCATGGTAAGGAGGAAACCGTTTCAGCATTATTTGCCGCTGTCTATTAGCTACCCTTTAAGTATACCGCAAGTCACGACTCAATAAAAAGTAAAGGTAAAAACTGTGCAGTTGGAGATGGTGATGGGTCCAGAGAATAATTCAGTCAGATTTGGTATTATCATATTAAGTGTAAGTGGCACACGTAACAGTGCTCGAACATGATTTGCATACAGTGACCAAGGGTGGTAGAGAATAAGAAAAGATGCTTGACACTTAAAAGCAGCAAAATCTTTTATTTTATGATGAAAGTGGACGTGAGCCTTTTCAATAATAAAAAACGCAGAAAGAGGATAATTATTAAAGGTTACTATGATCACCTTTGTGGTAAAGTTGCTCATTGAATCTTTTATAAAAAGCTGTTCTGGTATTTACACAAGTACTCCCGACCGATTAAGTTCTTGAAATGGATTAGCACAATTAATTAATAATACCTTAAATGCTTACCCTTCAGGTTGATGTTTGCCCTTTAACTAACAGATTTCTCGCATTTTTTTTAGCCGAAGACTGTTAGCGAAGAATGATGTTGCGGTCACATGTGCAGGATTTACCTTGCATTTTAGCACTAGTTGCATTGTTTTTTGGCAGCTCAATATAGTGGGATGTTAGCAATACGACATAGAAACAGATGTGCTTAGTCGTTTGGGAAGGATTATTTTACACGGGTGAGTGCGGGTTTGAATCCGGCGTGTACAAGCATATTGTGACTGACACTCACGACCTGATGTTTAAGGTTTACCAGAACTGTGACCCACCCGCAGTTACGTTCCTTACAACTAATAAATAGTTTTATCCTGCATATGACACAGCAGGGTCTTTATAGATGGTATTTACGATACGTAATTACGCAGCGATACTTAATACAGAAAGCGGTGGAGAAAGGGAACGAAGTCGGTGGCTGAGAGTCACCGGCATCTACTAGCCATTCGTTTTTGGAGCTAGAAACAATTTACATACGACTCACTTTTCGGTTCTTTATCCCCGGCCGTAAGCCGTGGGCTTTTCAGTATCAGCTCTTTAACCTGTTAAAAATGCTAGCAAAGACTGCCTGAGCTCAGCATATGTTAAATCTTTCACTCCTATGACTCACACTGATAGGTAAGTGTCGGCATTTGAGCGCATCAATATGTTACCGGGCGCAGTAAACGCCAGACCAGAAGACTTGCAGTGTCCATGGTTGAAGATTTACTGGCTTGTCGCTCGACGAGCTTACAATCAGAGCCGTAGATTGCGGCACAGGCTCGTCGCTCGACATAACTTAAAACAACAACATCTATTGGGCCTCCGGATAGTCGTGTGACAAGACTGATCTTGCTTTGGAATGATGAATGCCCATCCCATACCAACTTAACTCTTGGCGCTTCCAGTCCGAACCTCTACCAACTATGCCATTCGATTATTAATGGCAGGCATAATTCGCCAACGCAAGGACTCATCTGTAGAGTATACGCATACAAGGACGTGAACACTTTTGCCTGTATTTAGTCATCTCTTTTTCTTTCGGAAGAATCCTTTTGTGTGACTCTCCTCCAACCCCCTCTTTCTCCTATTTAGTGACTTATCGAATTAAACAGTCGATTTTCCAAATGATCTGACGAGCCTTCTCTCTACTAGTCTGATCTCCACCAGTCCCACATCGACGAGACTCATCTCGACGAGTCCCATTTTGACGATTTTTATCTCAGCCACTTTTGTCTTAACGAATCATATCTCGGCAATTCTTTTCTTAACGAGTCTTATCAATGCAATTCTTGCATCAAAAGTCTAGTATCTACATGTCTTGAACTGACTTGTCTCTTCTTAATGAGTCTCATCTTGACGCATCTTGTCTCGACCAGTCTAATTCGTTTCGAAGATTAGTTTCGATGAGTCTGATCTTGACGAATTGCATATCTTTGGGCTTGAAATCAGAGAGTCTTATCTCGACACGCACTAGCTCGACGAGAAGACCGACCTTCACAACGATCCAATGAAGGCATACGTAGACATAGAACAATTACATCACAACCGTTTTCTTAGCGACTCAGAAATTTCTTATCACTTGTTTTCTATGCAATAGAAAAGAAACATGTGTCACTGGCCGGACCTTGTCGTTGACGATGTCACCGAGCGGGATCACAAATGCCTTTTGCTTGACCTATAAAACAATGTGTTATATATTATAAATTAATATTCATTAGTTAAAATGTGTATTAGCTGAGGTGTGAGGATAAATAGTCTACACTGAAGTGTATTAGGGAATGAGAATGTAGTGAACTCTAATCTAATTATGGCCAACATAAATGATTTGTATGAATTTTAGCAACATCAGAGTAGCGACACTTTGTCTTTTATGTTTTTGTTAACAAGCGCACACATACACCAACATAAATTCCGTAACCGTCAACCTTCTAAATTTAAAACGCGATTGTACATGCTTGGTTCAATTATCTAAAAAATTAACTGAATCAATTAGCAAGCTCCAGAACCTTTCACCCTTTCTCAAATTTTTTATATCGTCAAGCGACACAATTGAGAATCATACATATAAAACAATGTGTTATATATTATAAATTAATATTCATTAGTTAAAATGTGTATTAGCTGAGGTGTGAGGATAAATAGTCTACACTGAAGTGTATTAGGGAATGAGAATGTAGTGAACTCTAATCTAATTATGGCCAACATAAATGATTTGAGTAGTTTTTTCTAATTTATAGCGGCCACTTGGCAGATTATGGGTCTGGCATCTTATAATCCGCATCCATATTGTTTTACGCATTGTAAGTGCTAAAATTCTATTTGTATATATAATCAAGCGGTATTTCAACTACTACCTTATGTACAGCTCATAGCAGGTATTTTTAAGAGGTCACCCGTCGGCCGTGTCTAATAAGTACCCTCATTAAATTCCCACATCATATGTTCGATAGATCTATGTTCTGGTGAATTTGTAAAAAAAACATAAAACTAGATCAGAATAGTGTCTGTCATCTTCACCCCTTTAAGCTCGCGCTCTCCCTTCGCGACAGCACCATGATTTCATTCTCCCGTTTATGTCTCTGTCTCTGTCTCTGTCTCTGTCAGATCACGAAGATGGGTACGTGGCTCAACAAAATCGTCTTTGGCAAGCTGTAACTTTCTTCGCTGCATTTTTTACGTTTTAAAGACTTTCGTGATGGTAAACGTGTCTCCAACCCAGGCTTAAAAATCATTGTAATCATTGTGAACGATCACTGCCTAACACTCGTATTTATCACATTGAGTGCTCAACGTTTACAAAGCTTACTAATCAGTTGCACTTGTACCTATAAGTGACCATGCAGTGAAAGAGTGATAAAATTTATACGGAAGTGAGCAATTCGTCATACATGTCTGAGTAGACTGGTCCGATACTCTCCTTTGGTGCCACATATCTGTATTATGTCAATTGAGACGCAGCAGGACTCGAGGACGAATAAGAACAAGCGATATCTATGTAAATTACCGAGTTAAAGTCAGTAAGATCTTCATCATCGACATAATCTTGACAAATACGTACGGATACAACCTCAAATGGGATTTTAAAGACAGCAATGCAGGCACAAGCTACTGAACACTTACCACATTCGATTATGCATGAATCAACGTGTCATTTCATTAAATGATGTATTTGTACTTAAAATCTCAATTGTATATATATGTTCTCAAGATCGATCATTACAAGCACGCATGACAAGCTCGAAAAGGTGTCAGGCCATCTGGAATGTTGCGCTCATTGACATAGCTTTACACAAAATCGATAAGCCAAAATTTACACCGAGCAAAGCTCCATATAATGCTTTCATCTACTGCCACATGATACATCAATTAATTATTGATATCTTCAAATTGACGTAATGGTTTGTTGTGCATAACAGATAAGACGGCGTAACTACACATAGCTTACAAAGCTCTTTAACATGCGTAGGCATAATAAGAATGGGTGCTTACTTAATATTGATAAAGCATGCTACGAATTGCGAGAAAACTGTATATTGTAGTTCTAAAGGATTTAATAAGTACTTAGTCAAGGTAAATGACATCAATTTAAGCTGTAAATAGGGTTAAGAAAGAACTCGACGAGAAATTCAACATGTTTAATTTTTGACAGGCTCGGAGAGGTTCATTGCATACTTTTATTACATTTATGAAGAGGCTATCGATCGGATATATTTCGATTTACTTAGCTAGTAGGTTTGTTATCCCTCTATCCGTAATAGATTAACTTGATACAGCTGTCATCTATTGTTTACGATTAATCGGTCATTTAAAAAAAAATTGCCGTCGTGCGTGCAATTTCGTCCAGCAACCGTCTTAAAATATGTGTCAGTAAGAATACTGACTTACTTACTTTAATTTTTGCAGATCATCAATTGCTTGGAACATAATTTGATGTGTCCGTCTATAAGATGCACACTATAACAAGGTGCGTCCGTTACATGATATATTTACATTGTGCAAAATGCGATGCGTAAATAGTACGTTAGCAAAATATCGTATTCATAAATTACAGTATTATCTCACTAGACGATATGCACAACAGTAGAGCTGTGCTGCTAGTTAGTTTATGTAGATCACGGTATTAAACAATGACAGCGAGTCGCGACAGTAAAGACCGCAATGAATGAAGAGAAGAGAACTACCATTATAGTTATGTTCAGGCATACCTAAAACATCATTACACTATACAAACAAGAAGCTATTCAATAAGTACTAATTTGAACTTTCAACTTTCACTTTGTACCCTCACGTTAAAGTGTGAAGTTACTCTGAACGTTCTTCGAAATAAGTTTCGAGACACAATCTACTCCGTTTTCACTGTTAGTAGCTCATACTATGACAGCTAAATCTCTTGATGCACTTTTACAATCTCAACGACCTTCACTCAATTTAAACACCTCATAGTCCTTCATGCCTTACACTTACAAAAACCATTGAATAAGTTGCTCATCAATCTCATGTGGTTCAAATTTTGATAGAATATTAATTCTAAATTAGGTCGATTTGGAGTATTAATTAAATTGTAGACTGATGAGTTAGTGTTGGTCGCAATGAAGAAATATGACTGACTTGTACTTGATAAAAGCTATTAGTAAGTATGGAAAAGGGAACGCAAGTGTAAATTTGTATCCTTAATGAGGAGTATATCGTTTAATAATAACGTAAAATCAAATGTCGTGATATGTCTATCCAAAACATGCTTTGTCATTAATAATGCTGCGTATCCGTGAGTGGGGGCAGCTCATACTTAAATGTATGTGCTTCGGGAGCAGCATAAATTCTTGTAGTTTCTAATGTATCAAAATGAATTTCGCTCAAAATTCTAGATAACTAGCGGTTTATTGGGTATTGCCATTGACTATCTATCTATCTTCTTTAGTACGTAGAACAATTTGCCTTTGAACGTTTACTTCTATTTGTCTACTTTGGAAAGGTAAAAATCGACTAAGAAGTTCGACACGCGCCGGTGTCTCATCGACAAGTCTTATTGACCTACTTGTCGTAGACCACCTGAATCTTGGAACTGCAAATTCCACAAGCTATCCGTTACTACAATCCTTGCCGCCGAAGCAGCGGGAGGTATAAAAGATGCAATGGGTTTTACTATAGCATCCAGTAAATGAATATAGAAGCAACATAACAAAAGATTCACTATCCCATGCATTCGTTGTTTTTTATGAAGTGGTAACGCTTACGTAAGTGCAATTCTTTTTAGTAGTATAATGGCTCCCATTCACCTAATAGGGATAAATCAATATTCAAAATGGGATTTCACGTGGTGTATGTGCTGTGAGCTTTTAGAAAAAATAATGCAAGCGCTGTGGATGGATTGGTAAAAATTAAAATTTGTGTCAGATGCCTGCTAAACCATGGGTAAATTGTGACACGGATATATAAGGTCGTATTATATAAACAAGACATCAGCACATGTAGCACAAATACTGTCTTGACGTAGCATGGAGAATCTTGTCAAAGTAGGAACAAAAATCCAGGGGTTACACTTCCGATAAGTATTCAGGATTCATTTCACCTTCTGTTGCACAATGCCAAGAACCAATTTTGACAGGTTTATGAACTTATTTTGTTTTCAAAAAGCAGCTTGATCGTGCGAATCTTTGGTACGTTAATGTCCCCGGCTGTTCTTCAGCACATACACGACAATGAAACCGGATTGGGTATGTGTGACGAGCTTTGCAAACTGTACGAAGGAAAGTAGGATGAATTGATCAACGCATATTCGATTCGTCACGTGGAACATGAGATATGGGATACCAAGCTCACACCCGGAGGTGGTGCTAACCTACATATGTGCAAGATTGTTAACCTCAAAACGGAGTCGGTAAACCTGAAGGAATCTGTTGAAGAAAAATTTGGTTGACATGCCGGTCGAGAGCTTGTTAAATCAGATCGAGTTTGAGAGCCTGAATTCTTCCATCTATTATGGGGTAGAAACGGGTATACATACAGAAATTTGAGTTTGTAAGCTAATCCTTGCTCCGTCCGCCAGAAAAAAAGAGTTCCGGAGCAGGCGCTGTGAAAAGTAAAAGAAAGGTAGGTGTCGCAGTGAAACTTACAATTATGGTGTGGATCGAGGTGATGAACACCATAATAGCGCTTGTGAATCAAAAAGGATTCGCACGTTCTACACATGCGGAAGTGACAAGCACATCAAATCCAGCTGTCCCCAAAAGACTCAGAATCCAGATAGAGCTACTACGTCGGAACGCCAGCAACATGTACGACAAATCTTCTCAATTTGGCAGCAAGATCACGAAGATCGTTATGTAAATGCATCCATCCAAGAAACCATAGAAAACAGAGTGATTTATTCTACAATAAATGACATCCGGAGTACCAAGCAGCGTGTCGTCAACACCAGATAGATCGTATAGTGACTATGTAAAGAAAGAAGCTAATAAAGATTAAAGATACAGATGATACGCCGAATTTTGGCCACATGCATGCTTTGGATGAAACAGAAACTATATGGTAATTTGATACTGCGTCGAAATCTCACGTCATCGGATACAGAGCGCATTTAAGCGTTCTCAGCGTTTAACAAACAATTTGCGGAGCATACATGGCTTGGCATTAAATATTGTTTCACGTTTTGCCCGTAAAGAGACAGTTGAATTGTTCACCGAAGTGGAAGGGAAAATGATTGTATTTCACCGGATGGTGTCTTTTATATCCCATAATCAATTTAAGCTTTAATCTCTTCATGCCTAGCGTTTCGCCAGAAATTTACATTCAATTTGATTAAACCACGCAAATATTTTCTGTCTCATAGAAGGCCAAATGATGCTTGTAGCAAAACCTCAAGACGATACTTAGAGGTCCCAATTGACATCTTCCTCCCAAATACACAATCTGGTGCCGCAGGGAAAGCGCTGTGCAACTTTACGATGTGCAAAGGAGTAGGATCATTACAGCTTTGGCATGAGAGACTTTTCCGTACAAGTCTACAGCATCTAAAATCATAATAGATTTAGGACTGGCGAAAGGTATTATGCTTACAAAACGACAGCACAGAACGTGCAATGCGTTTAATTTAAAAGAAAGCGAAAAAGAGTTAGAATTAGCTTGATCGCTCGACAAGTGGACATAATTAAGTGATATATGTAGTAACCTTTTTTTGAACAGCTTTTAAATTGACTAATTATGTGGCTTCCCTGATGATTAATAATAGTCACTTGAGGTTTATATCCATAAAGTTACTCACAAGCATAAAATGCAAATTTATTAATAAGCATTTGCAACTATGCATTTACGGGCAGAACGGCAAGCCAGTCAGAACGGTAAAAATTGGTCTTTTGATTTGAATTAGGTCCTCAACGATAAAGGGGCAACTTTCACAATTATACGATCGAGGCTTAATATAGCATAACACGAATTGGACACGTTAAAGTTGGGCCCGAAATCTCGCAGCTGAACTTGTGCGAGAGAACACATCAGTCGATCGAAGGCATGATAAAATGAAGTACGATCCATGCAGGCTTTTTCCAGAGTCTATAGCCTGAAAAAATGCAAAATGCAAGTTGTGATATTACGATTTTCAAGAATCGCACGCAAAAAATTATGATAGAGATGTTGATTGGAGCTAAGTCTGACATACATCATATCAGAACTATAGGGGCTCTTCAACGCGCGCATATACCAGCATCACCACCAAGAAAAATTATGTAGATATCGATATTATATAATCGTTGGCTACACAGAAGATATAGTCGGTTGAAAAGTACATTTTCTGATGACTACTTTCTTAATTTGTCTCGGACGTACGTATCACCAAAAATACATTCTATTGCGAACTTCATGTTTAGAAGTGGAAGAGGATGATCATTATTTCGCTTCTCTTTGATAAAAAATGGAAAAGAAAAAAAGTACAGTGAGTGATATGATGAGCGCGCTTTAACTTTACAGCGACTTGTTACATCGAGGAAATCGCACATGCCACGCTGATGTCAACTATGAATCTGGCCATTAAGTTGAAGATGAGCGATCTGGAATTGATGCACGTGGTAGTCTGCCACCAAACGATGCATATTGCAATTATGGACAGTCCGCAAATTAACACTGCAAATCGACTTATCTGAGAATGTCGCCAAAAAATGAATACGGAGATAAATAATTGGTCTCACATTTCGAAGAATAACTTTTAGTTTCTAGCGTATCAGGTCTTGATACGATGCCTGATGATGAAGAAAAGTTTTGTATTCGCACTGAAGTAACGCAAACTAACACTCCAATCACATAGTAGTTGAATTGGACGCTCATAAATGAATGCTTACGGAACACGAACTGGACTTCGTAGCCTGCATGAGCGCAAGAAGCCAAAGCATTTCGATGATTACGTAATGATTATGGACCTGACGTTATCGCAACTTTAGATTAAAATGTCAGAACTATTTAAGTGAGCTATATCGAGATCCAATGAAGTCGTTATGATAAATGAAATTTGAAAAGGCAAGCACACACCTGGCAGCAGATTCGGACGAAATAATGCTCTATAATTAGAGGATGCAATTGCAAAATTGAGGGTACTACAATACCGATGAATGCGCTCATAGCATATACCACCACTTTATTTTTTTAAAAATCTGATTGTAAATGATGTGTGATCAAAATTAAAGCACGAACATGGGCTTTAATAACTATTAGCGACCAGGATTTGATTTCCAATAGTATCTTTTTAGCAAGAATTTCTTCATTTAGACTACTGATACTCTAGCGGCCAAGCTTGAACATAGCATTGATAATGAAAATATTAACTTAGCACACATCAATATCTTACTTATTATCATGTAGTACATGTTATCGATAATTGGATTTTTACTGCAAGGTGATGGACCTGAAACGTTGTTAATCGGGTTTTAATGAAAATTGTCAAATAGGACACGAATATGACTTGAGCTTTACCGATAGTTTCTTGACCATGGCTACCAGCGCTCGCGAACCATTTTTAGTTTAAATTGTGTGGTTTGGAGACTCGATTGTGTATGTCTTGTTCTTTGTTGATGACGTCTTGATCGCAAAGACTAATGTGGATTTTAAGATGAACCTGCTCGTAAACTTAAATGGCCCCTATGACGTCAAAGATCAACGATTACTGACCCAGTATCGTAATATCAAAGTGAAACAGACAGATACAAGTATCACAACATAATAAGGATTGCATGCAACTGACGTCTGAAGTATATTCGGGTTCGAGCTGGCACATGCATTAAGAAATATATTAAAAGTTAATATGCAACTGATGAAAAAAAATAACCAAATTACGAACGTTTGGCCACTACTAATATTTCTTATTTGGTAGCTATGGGTGTGCTCATGTATCTAGCAGCTAAATTAGGTCTACTTTGCGCAAGTGGTGGACCAGCTGATCAGATTTTGTCGCCCATTCAAACATTAAGCCTTTTATGAAACTAAAAATATACCCCTGTGGTATCTGTCAGGTACATAGCGTAATGGAAATACCTATGCACGGCAACACTAAGGTATGATGCAAGACTAAAATCATGGTAATCATAAAGATATTCAAGATATAGATAAAAGCGAATGAGCCAAACTTTCGAATAAAGCAAGATCCTTAAATTACTTGTTTACGTTGGCTGAAGGTGCTGTCGCAAAGATGTCACGACTTCATCCTACCATTGCGCTATCGATAATAAAGGCTGCATGCATCGCTGCTTGTGAAGCAATCATGGAAGTTATGGCCAATTTTTAACATTTTACAACACAGAGAACCACCTCAGTGCCGATTAGACTAGCAATTTTGTTGACAACCTAGCGGCTTATTTATTTCTAAAAAGGCCGACGCATGGTTAAAGGATGTGGTATTAAGTTATGGTAGCAAAAATAGAAGGAGAAAGTCAAGCAAGGTGTTATTGATATGCACAACTTTAAAAGCAAGGAAAACCCAGCGAATATGTTTACAATTTCCTTGATAAATGCATCTTAGCAAATCATTGTGCTCGCCTGAGAGGGTTAAACATGTGTATTCGAAGATAAATTTCGAGGTGGGAGTTTAAGAAGTATAGTGATCATCAAGTGCCCAATATACTATGGATAAATCGTATTACAGATAATTTAGGTCTTACTATAAAAACAGGACATCGGCACAAGTAGTATATTACTGTCTTGACGTGGAATAATGAATCTTTTTAAAATAGGAAAGAATACCAGTCGTTACACTTCAAAAAAATCCATGCTCTATTTTGCATTCACGCACAATCATACAAACAACATTATAATGCAAACATCATCACCATAAAACTTATCTGGCGTTGACGATACGCTGCTTGGTACTCCAGATGTCATTTATTGTAGAAGAAATCACTCTGTTTTCAATGGTTTTTTGACCGGATGCATCTCCATTACGATCTTCGTGATCTTGATGCCAAATTGAGAAGATTCGTCGAATATGTTGCTGGCGGTCCGACATAGTAGCTCTATCTGGATTCTGAGTCTTTTGGGGACAGCTGGATTTGATGTGCTTGTCACTTCCGCATGTGTAGAACGTGCGAATCCTTTTTGATTCACAAGCGCTATTATGGTGTTCATCACCTCGATCCACACCATAATTGTAAGTTTCACTGCGACACCTACCTTTCTTTTACTTTTCACAGCGCCTGCTCCGGAACTCTTTTTTTCTGGCGGACGCAGCAAGGATTAGCTTACAAACTCAAATTTCTGTATGTATACCCGTTTCTACCCCATAATAGATGGAAGAATTCAGGCTCTCAAACTCGATCTGATTTAACAAGCTCTCGACCGGCATGTCAACCAAATTTTTCTTCAACAGATTCCTTCAGGTTTACCGACTCCGTTTTGAGGTTAACAATCTTGCACATATGTAGGTTAGCACCACCTCCGGGTGTGAGCTTGGTATCCCATATCTCATGTTCCACGTGACGAATCGAATATGCGTTGATCAATTCATCCTACTTTCCTTCGTACAGTTTGCAAAGCTCGTCACACATACTCGATCCGGTTTCATTGTCGTGTATGTGCTGGAGAACGACCAGGGGCATTAACGTACCAAAGATTCGCACGATCAAGCTGCTTTTTCACGCTTTCGTGTTTTTTACATTGACAGATTCACCAAAACGACTTCAATAACTTAAAGTCTATCTCCATTAACACACTTAACATCGGCCATATGTACGTCTGCGAATATCTGCCGTCACAGTATTTCGACTCTTCTAATTGTGTACGATAAAAATTTTGGGCTCAAAATTCTGTAAGAAACTTATTTGCAGGTGCACATAGTCATATTTATATATTTTAACATGGGCCATAAATCTTCATTGAACTATTTCCAGATAATTTTTCATGAGCCTCGCCGTTGCTCTTTCTGTGTGGCTCTGTGGATGCCATTGTATACAAAACAGAAAAATAGCGGGCCTTGTCTGGATTTTTTTAATACAAAAATAGTGATAGGGTGTCTTACTGGTAGACTCTCGTGCCGGTATTAGCTAGACGCAGCCAGGTTAAAAGGAATTTTTGCAGAACCGGACTTAATGTAGCTTCAAAGGAGGAAAAAAATAGGATTGCTCCTTCTTATACGTAGACACCAGCGAAACTGATGCGATAAATCGTCCGTTACTAAGAAAACTCAAGTAAATACATCAAAAAAATTCTCACATATTTTATAATATAAGAATGTTTCTGATGTATTAACTTGTTTATGGCGGGTGCGTGGCCTTAATCGGCATTCTATGGAGCTATGAGAGAACAAATGTTTAAACCGCTGTAATCCAGAGCACATAGTGTGCTTTAAATTAAGCCAGCGCTTTCCAGTTTCAGAGAATGTCTTGATTTTATATGACACGTATGGAAGTATGATCGTGAACGTGCTTCGACTACGAAATCTTAATGTAATTACAAATGTATGCACGTAAAAAAAATTACATTCTGTATTTGTTTTGACGATCGTGTAGTATTGCACGATTCTTTTTGAGGCGTATAAGTACTCGAGCAATTATAGTGAATAATCGTTTTGACATAGGTCGCCGTCGTATGCGCACTCATCGATCGGGCCTAATACTGGTTTTTGGCGCTACCTCTGCTGTCAGGTTGGTGCCTCGATTTATAGAAAACAATCATTGTGCTGACCGCTCTTCTCCAATTATCGGTACACATGAATAGCTGCCAGGTGACGGTGTTGATTTACATAAGGCTTTCAGCATGCAAGGGTTTTTATGGTAATAATAAAGATCGCACTGCCCTAATATGATGATGTAAGTGAGGTCAATTTTTTCTTGCATCCAGGTGAGCTTTTTTTGGTGGCAAACATTTAGCTTAGACTGGGCTCGTGCGTACCGGGGTGGACAATTTCTTTGTTTCTACTAATGTATAAAAGGAAATTTATTGAGTGCACATCTCAGAAATTGTAATTATCTTCTTTTTGGCAAGGTCAGACAGTTAAATTTAGTGCAATAAACCAAACTTTAAAAAATCTGATATACTGGACTCGATCTGCGGGAGCCTGCTAGGACAAAAAAATACTAGTGTCATCGCCAACAGTAGACTCTGTTTGTAATCATTCTTAGAATCTCAGCGACTTGTTATATATAGCGTCAATTCGTCGATACATTCTAGGATAGCAGGGCTCCTCAGATTTGAGTATATGAACCCATTTATTGGAACGTTCTCTCATGGGCGGCAAGCGACGTCGATACCGCCGAAAATAATTACTAATAGCGATCTGGCGAATTCAGGGTCACTTCTTGTCAACTACTACAGCAATACAGTAAAGTCGATACGCCATTAATATAGCATCTTTAAACGCGTCGAGCATCCCATATTTCTGTGTTCCTCTGTAATCACAAACTCGGTCCACTGAATGCTGTGGCCTGCGATCGTGTTCCATCACGTAAAACAACTTTTAAAAGAAAACCGTCCAGCTACAGGCGGTATAGTAATCGACGTACTTGATATACTGGCTTACCGAAAAACGATCACGACTTTGAAGTAAGTACGGCAAGAAAATGCCAATATTAATACCATGCTGTAAAAGGTGAAATTCCAAGTTGAGTATCTAGAAGTTGCAGGAATCGACGACTGACTGAATCGTTCGTTTAGCGGTGCTACTACTGCTCCTAAGTCAGCGGAAGACTTTACAGGTTAAGCCAGAGGCTTACGGCTAACAACCAATTAAGTTCTAAGGAACTGATGTATCAAGTCAAAGAGTTGGCTAGTTCTACGGAACTTAGCGCGGACTCTATGAGCTATTAGCTCAGACTACTGTAGTTCTAAGGAACTACACGCACAATGTAAAAAGGGGATTACTGGAGTCTAAGGACTCTTTTACCCGCTACAGTTTTACGGAACTGTCAAGCGCAATGTGTGAAAGGGTAAAAGTCTATGGACTTCTGCTCAAAGCGAGAACCGAATTTATTCAAATCTCGTATTAAGGAAAATCCTACTTTAAGTACCTTATATTCTACTAAACTAGTATTAATACTAATTTTAGCATTCTAACTAAATATATGGTTGGCACATCACTCAGTCATAAATGATGACGGTACAAAGTGCTTCCACGATAATTATCGTAACTCAGAGAATACCGACTAATCGGTATTCTCTATTGACATAAAATTTTAAGGCCACACTTTTTTCCCATATCACATATGGGAGGTCTTCAACCAATTTAGCCGATGGCTAGTGTGACCCCGGTACTGTTCGTGGGTCACACACTCATTGGGAAATACCCGTATAAATCTATATATTTATGGTACATTGAAAGCTGTCGGGTTCATATCAGGACCTACGTTTAACCCGATTGCAAAAAATGCTTAATTTTAGTCCTGGTAACTCTTCGAATAATTAGAAGAGTACATTCGACATCGTATTTAGCAGGACGTATACGATTCACTCCGTGTAGCTACAGGCAAGCAGCCGCACAGTAGCTACAAAGAGAACTGGCTTCTACTTTGCTACACTTAATAACAACTATGCAGTTATTCCCACAGTGTGGAGGCCGATTTGGAAACCTAACGAACGCTGAGATTTGTGGACGTCATCTTAAGGGAGCGACAGCTGTACACAAGTCTACAACATATAGTCAGAATTTGTTGAATTTAGCAAAATAGGGATGAGTACCGCCACGAGACCGTTGCATAGGTGTCGTCACAATACGGCCGTACTATCTGTGTGTTTTAGCGTTGGCCCGCTCGTAATTACGAGCTCAAAGGGTAAAGCCATTAGTGAGTGTGCGCAAGGTTGAATGCCGAGCTTTTAAATCGTACTTATCAATCTGTGTGTGTCTGTAAGAAACGCGGTTAGGTGTACAGAATACGATCTAGCTTGTCCCCTCTCATAAGTCAATGAGCAAATAGGTGTCACACTTTGGCAATATCAATACTGTGATGCACGCATGTTTTTGGCTTGAAATCGATCATAGGCGAATGCGATCACATAAACAAATGCAGGACGCCTATAAGCACAGGCTGATCGCGTTGCCCAAGTATCCCGTACCAGGTAATACAGACATTCACATCATTCCATTTCTTCTTTATTCACTGCTGTCGTAGTGTTCTGCAAATCGAAATCAGTTCCATGAACTAGATTACTTCTATCACAAGGCGAGCTCCAGAGCTTGCTCCTCTATCTTATAACGACTGTCGGTAATAGAATTCCGTCCTATTCTTAGATGTCGTACGCTCGGTTATAAGAACAAGCGTCGGCATTAAGCCGAGTCAGCCGTCCAAGCCGTGCGGTTCATGATCCCCTGCCGTGCGATTCATGATAGTGCGTCGTGCTATTGAGGACACTTGAACAGTGAAACCCGCTCGTGACGTTGTCTGTTTGCCAATGCCAATAAGTTGTGGATAGCATATTGAGAACGGCAAGAGGCATAAGATTTGTCGAATGTAGGGTCGGTAGCACGTGGCAGAGTAAAACATTAAGCGCGTGAAAACATGTGTGTGCTGATTGCCACCTCGACGTCATCCAACCGCTATTACCATATTTGATATTTTAACCGACGTACGAGTACATTCCTTTGTGTTTCCCGGATGTAAATATGCGCCTGCTTATACTTGTACTTTTCTTAGCGGCGACCCTTGCCGCTACAAGTGCAGGCCCTACCTGCACTGACCTCGACATTCGCCGTGACAATGTGTACAATGACAAGGACGACTTTAATCTGGAAGAGCGAAAAGGAGCAGGTGGTCGTGGTGGTCGTGGCGGTGGTGGCGGTACCAGGGGCCGAAGCAGCTACAGCAGTAGTACCCTTATTTACTATGGTTACGGCGGTTTCGAATATGTTGGTTTTTTTTTATGAACGGCGGCCTTGTCTTTATTGGCAAGGGTATGACTACAAATGCTGGCTATGTTTCGCCTGCTATCACTTGTGAAAAGAAAAAGAAAAAGTAAAGAGCGACTTTGACAGGTGCACAACATATCATAGGGCGTTGACCGAAACTGGGGCAGAGGGTCGATGCAGCATCTTGGCTCAAGCCTTTTCGAGTGAGTGACTCTTGCCTCGTCAACAGAATACAGCACTGGATTGAAGACTTACATTGTGCTGTACCGGATCAGGTACCAGTGACAACGTCGCCGTCTTCGTTTGACTGTGGGATTTTGCAGTCGAGGATAACGAGTGAAATGTGTTGGATGTCGGTTGATCCTGTTTACTGGTGTTTCGAGAATGATGACCTCTGGTATCATTGCGTGCGTCTCACGAGGACAAACTGACTGCACTCGAGTTCTAGTAAGAATTCTACACGTCACACAAGACTTTCTCCCTGTCAAGTGCGTATACCTTCGCCGCATTAGCACCCTATTCGTTTCACCTAACTATTTCAATAGTGCACTGACGTAAAAGGTCTAGCGACCACTTGCACTATCGCAAAAGATCAAGTGATCGTTCGAGCGCTGCTCTTTCGCGAGTCAAATGACACTGTTTGCAAGCACCGCTTGCTGGCATGTTTCGTGCACCGGAACTCATTTGTATCGTACAAACGTTTGTAGTAGTTGTTGTTGTCACTGCTATCCCGAAAAGAGAGTAGAACGCCCTCAGCTTTATAGTATCGCACGGGGGTAGGAGCATATTTTCTACTTCGCTGCACAATTCCATTCAACAACTCGGCACTCGACGTTACAGACGGACAAACAAACGATCGAGCGCATCAGGTTCGCGCTCTTTACCTTCCTCCAACCGCTATCCTGGCCTTTTGCACTACGTTGTCAGTCGTACTGACTGTATGAAGAAAATATTTGTGTAGGAGCCAGTTCCGGATCAGTCCGTGGCCCGCGACTTTGGCACGTTCAGGGGAGTAGGATCAACCCGAAGCGAACCAGTCGCAGGTCCTGGTTCCCACCTGTTTTTTACGCAGGCAAGCTGCTCCTCCCTTTCGTCCCGTCGTCCGTTCGAACAGCTTTTTTCTGTCTCCGATCGGCTTGAGACGCAGCCAATGAAGGTCTCTTTCTGAGTAGAGACCGTGCTGCTTGAGTTACTTATGCCGCAGTTCAATCACGGGCTGGGGAGAATTCGTGGCCTCGATTCGTCACTTGCCACCACCACCTCGCAATTCGCGTCCGACTCGACAAGACTCGAAACTTTGCACGTTCTGGAAGTTGATATACAATGCGTCTGCATCATGTCGTGCTGGCAACGGCCCTCGCTCTGTCGATGAGTAGCGACCTCGACGTCTTTGCTGGCACTTTGGACACGATCGGTGCTAAAAGTGTGCAAGAAGAAGACGAAGATGGGGACAGCGGTGACGCCATCGACACGAGTGACTTGTTGGGCTTAAGTGACAAAGACACTGGGTCTGGTGATATCAGTGGCGGCAGTGAATTGGAAGATCTACTGGACATGAGTGGAAGTGACGGGTTTGCTGCCTTGATTGAGTCATTGGGCGGCTTTGGAATGACTGGGTCAACGAGCGGCAGCGCAGCCGACGGCATGTCAGCGTCGGGCTCGAGTGGTTCAGCCAGTGATTCATCTAACGATGACGACGACAGCGGTACAAGCGACTTGTTGGACTCAAGTGAGGGGGACAGTGGGTCCGATGATTCGTCCGGCTCAGGTGAGGAAAAGAGTGGGTCCGACGAAGTGAGCGGCGGTAGTGAACTGGACGACCTACTGGACATGGGTGGAAGCGACGGGTTCGCTGCCTTGCTTAAATCACTCAGCGGCCTTGGAACCATTGGGTCAACGAGCGGTCTCGAAACCGAAGACATGTCAGCGTCGGGTTCGAGTGGTTCAGCCAGTGATACATCTAGTGATGACGACGACAGCGGCACAAGCGACTTGTTGGACTCAAGTGAAGGTGACAGCGGGTCCGATGATTCGTCCGGCTCAGGTGAGGAAGAGAGTGGGTCCGACGAAATGAGCGGTGGCAGTGAACTGGACGACCTACTGGACATGAGCGGAAGCGACGGGTTCGTTGCCTTGCTTAAATCACTTGGCGACTTTGGATTAAGTGGGGAATCAAGCGGCAGCAGCGAAACGGATGATGAGACGAAAGAGGCGGCTTCAGCGGGTAGTGGAATGGACCTGAGTGCTTTGTTGTCGGATCTTGGAGGAGCAGGTGGCGAAGATGGCGGCTTGGCTGGTTTACTGAATCCGACTGGTCCAGTTTCAGCAGTCGGAAGCGATTCGACCGGCGAGGATGGCAGCTTCGAAGCTACACCAATGCCGGGGGCTAATGGCACCGGCAGACCTTCGTGTGACACCTGGTATCGCCCGTTCACGTCGTGGGCTGGCAATCTTATTCATAAGAGTTCGATGAACGATTGTCCTGAAAAGCGCAGACTCCGTGCGGACTAGGAGACGCTTCATTCAGCTGCATGCATGTTAGTCTCGTGTCAGGCGAAATACATTTAAGGATACAGCTTAATGATTGATGTTTCATGTTATTGATGATCCACTCCGCGCCAGGTTTTTATATCTCACAGCTATACTTTTATCCACTGCTCAGTCAGCCTAACGAATTAGCGGGTGCGTTTCAGATACGTGGTAGATTTGCTTGGTAGAACACCCGATGTGTGTTAACGATCGTGATTTCGTAGACGTTAAGGGGCCTCACATACAAATACTTGCTTTGATCACTGCTACGAATAAAATCGCACATGCTAGCATACAAACGTTAAGTATAAGGAAGATTATGATTATATCTTTGGACAAATATCAGCGGCAAATACCACTTGAAACCACGATGACAGCGGTAACTAGCGACTTGAACTAATACGGGAGGCTTGACTTGCTGGTATCGATTCGATCTGTACCGCGCAAGTGGCCAAAGTTGACTGGCTCGTATACATCACAATATTGAACACGTTCACACTCACGGTAGCGGACGTGACTGCGCGCAGAACCTAAGCTAAGGATATGCTGCTTCAACTGGTGAATACAAGGACCATCTATGTGGAGGTCTACTGGTTCCTCGGAAGGATGTCGGGACAGATTAATGGTCTATCATCTCCTTGGATGCTTGGACAGGTGCCGTCTGTCCGTCCATCAGGATAGGCTCGATTGAAGATACATATAGCTGTAATATACAATTTATTGTTTGATGAGGTGATCTTCACTGCAACGGATGCATCTAATTACGTTTGTGACACGTGAACCCTTTTTCAATCATTCTTGTACCTTTGTCGACTGAAACCTGGCTCTCATCATTTCTAAAGATACGAATAGCGCCCCAGATGTAGCGACGAGTGCGTCGTGGCGGTCAATTAAATCGTCTACAAAGGCAAAGATCTTCAGTCGTCCATTGCGTGGTAAACGAATGTCAATCACTTAACATTTGTACCATAGGTGCTTATTGTTGTGCGATAGTGGTCGTTCTGAGGTGTGGTGGCAAAATATTTATCGTACGAACCATATGGTGGTGTGGTACAGGTGTGGTGCATCGGGTGTATTTGTAAAAATTGAGGTGTATTGAATCTAATAGATTAAAAAGTTTGCTGTAAGGTGGAGGCAAACAGCAAAATCGGAAGTACGTTAAGCTTTTTAGTAAGTATTCACTTTTGTGTTTTACCTACAATGACGACTGTTTGAATGGACACTTATTGATGTCAATTTCATGCAACTGGGTCACCCTGTTTTTACAATCAACCCCTGGCCAGAGCGGACACGAGATTCCAGTGTTTTACAACAATTTGCAATAAATGTCTGGTGGGGAGATCTCACCTTTTGGCGGTTACCGCGCGCGTTAAGCGGTGATGTGGAGGCGTATGCCATTCAAAAAAAGCTATTTGAGGGATGCTGTGTCCAACAGAGTAGTATAACAGCACTTTGTGTGTAGAGAAGTAAGATTGTACACGAGCATATAAAGATGACGCCAATAGGCAGTGTTCGAGAGCCCAAACGATGTGGAACCAGACAATTACGAACGTTATCGATACGAGAGCGCAGAAAGCAACAGCGAAAATCTAACAGCATACATCAGGCAATGCATTAAGTTACCGAACGCAATAAACCTTTCTAGAACATCACATCAGGTGGTGAACGACATACAACCGCGAGACACTGGAAAACGGCGTTGCTTACCTTGCTAGGTAAATCCAGACATCTCGTACACATTGGTAAGGATCAATAGTCAATCTGTATTTCTTCTTTCCTCTCTCCAAATTAATGTGTGCAAGATGCCGAAAAGGTCCCGAGCCAGCACTGAGCCAAGATTGTTGATACTGACCTGAAGGAGGATGCAATGGCGCAAGGCACACGCCAGCTATAGTCTTAATTGACAACACACAAAGGTTTACGACAGGTCGACATCACGCGATCATCATACAATCCAAACTCCTGTGCAAAGTGCTGTCGGCGAAAAGTGGTCTTTAATTATCGTCTGCAAGGCAAGACATTTAAGACGACGAGATTGATGCAGTGATTACCAAAAGGGAAACTACTCCGTGTGGTTGTCTGCGTTATCTTTCTCATCAGACAGACTTAGGTTCCTCTACCACCCGCCCATAATGCACGATACCCTGCTTCATACTCAGCGCTAAAACATACAGTGGAATGTACACAGACTAACGGTCTCTGATTATCTCATTTTCGAGAGGCGACTAATCCCTCGAGTACCGATAGTCTAGCTGCTCGACGGCAAATTCCAAAGCCAGAAGGTGTTACACTTCTCCTGTGCCGCTCCACTCCAAGTGTCGCAATGATAGTCCACGTAAGACTTGCACCTGCAACAGGTCGATCCCGTACCAAACGCGACTTTGTCCACGTACGCCACACAGCAAGGAGTATTTGGAGCAAACGAGACAACGAGGGAACGACACGAAGGAATTTTCTACTCGCAAAGGAACGCTCAGGATGTCACGCTCAACGTCGGAGCGCAGATCTTTCGACACTAGAGTTGTGAAGTCTTTCACGCCCTTCAATACTTGCTCTCGTACAGCCTGCCAATAGCTGAACCACGTCCCGATTCGTGTGATGCCAAGGTCGCGCTTCTTCTCTTTCGGATTCATCAGAGCAGCTCTAAGGGAAGGGGCCGTCGCTGCCACACACTCTCGTCCCATCTGCCCGGCTGCAGCTGTGCCCTCGTCCTGTTCAATCTAATCGTGGCATCTGCTTCTTTTCGTGGCACAACACGTCGAGCTGCGGATCCGATTCTAGTTATCCCTATGGTTGATACTGAACGCAGATCACCACAACGTCTAGCCGGATCAGGCATCCGATTCTTGCAGCTCATCAAAGAGCGCTGGATGGTCGAGTGGACCTGACGAAATGATGAATTATTGCGATAAAAAACATCGTTCGTTCGTGTGCAAGTCGTCGTCAAGACACAGGGAAGGGCGTCTAAGTATAGGATGTGCCGGTCGCAGGGCTGCACTGCTCGGTGCACAAGGTGCATGCTGTGCAGCTCCCCTTTTGGTACCGGCTTCCACTGCCTACCCGACGAGTCTTCAGCCTCCATTTCAGAATTGTCAGATCGATAGCCACTCTCTCCCTTCCTGATCGCTGATTCGAATCATGCGTCTGATCGGTCTTGTGCTCTTCACAGTGGGGATTCTAGTCGCAACCAGCGCGAGGACTAGCACCGCTGAGGGGAACCTTCGCAGCGGCGATGATAAAATAAGCAACGTCGACTACAGTTTGGAAGAGCGGAGAGGAGGCGGTGGAGGTGGACGTGGCGGCGGCGGCGGTGGTGGTGGTGGTGGCGGTGGTGGCGGCCATGGTCGCGGTGGCGGCTATGGTGGCGGTGGCGGCTATGGCCGAGGTGGCTACAATGACGGTGGCTACGGTCGTGGTGGCTACAACGGCGACGGTCGTGGTGGCTACAACGGCGAAGGTCGTGGTGGCTACAATGGATATGGTGGCTACAATGGATATGGTGGCTATGGTCGTGGTGGCTACAATGGCGACGGTCGTGGTGGCTACGATGGATATGGTGGCTATGGTCCTAGTGGCGGTGGCTACGACGGCGGTGCCATTTTGAAAGAAAAGTTGAAAAACTTGTACACTTTCAATTGGTTTTAGGCTGATCAGGGGAACAGGAAGTGCACGCATTCCATCGCGAAGAACATGAACGAGTTGTGACTCGTGACTTGCCTACGAAGTTGAGGGACGCATACTGACGCCGCTGTATGCTTACAATGTGCAACACAGCCACAGGCGCAGAGGATCAGAATACATCGATACACTTTTGTCTTGTTGATTGTGTGTCTGATCGTACGAAGGAGAATGGGTTTGCAGCGTTTGATTCCTTGTTATTACGTGGATAGGAACTTAGCTTGTTTATGTAGCGACCCTCCTACACCTTTCGCCACGTAATGCTCTTCTGCTTGAGCACGTCGCATCCCTTAAGCACTTGCAAGGTTTCGTTCCGTGAGTGTCTCTAGGTATTCTATGGTGTAGTAGGCCAATCTGAGGTCGACCTTTGCTAGCATTGCAATCACTTGCGTATTGACACATCGGCCATGTGCTGGCTTCCACATGCATTTGAGCGCTGTTAACAGTTTGGATACAACGGTGTCTGCGGCAAGGACTGCATCCTTGACTTGAGAGCAAACAATACCCGTGCACTCATAGGTGTGTCGTAAGTCCAGATCGCTGCTATCTCAACGCATGAGCTTGGCAGCAGTATTGCCCGATAAACAACACGACATCCAACGTCGTGATGCCAACCTCCCTACGCTTGCAGTAGGTGCATGCGCATGGCCATTTTCTCAGCTGTTTCTGCGAGCCAGATGTGCTCGAAGTCAATCCTTCTCGTCTGTGCGGGGAGAAGATGTCGCCGGTGATGGCTCCACTATGTCTGCGTATCAGATGAGTGCGCAAGGCTGGAGCCAGATCGCGGGTCATCGAGATAAGCCAGTTTTAAGCTTTCGGACGCTGCATATTTCACGACCAGATCCATTCCAACGAGATGCTCGCGAGCTTCTGGTCTTCGACTGGTTTATGCATCGGATACTGGGCCCCTTTCGTATCCTCAATTTTTCAAGGTCTCAAAAACGAGCTCGCTCGTCTCCAGTCGTTTAAGACTGTGCTACACTATAGGCCACTTGCTCGAAGTTAGAGGTCCACGTTGCGCCAAGCCTGACCGGAGCTGGGGAAAATTCTACCACAGTCTCGGGATCTGGTGGGTCAAGTATAGAGAAGAACTCTGTTGAGAGAGTCCCCTTTGCATTCATTGGTAGCCAGCACTTTTCATTTTGCCTCCAGCTGATCAAGAGTCGCAACCTCACGCTTCTACCAGCTTGACAAGATGCATCTGAATCACGTCCTGCTCGCGACAGCCATTGCTTTGTTCGTAAACAATGAAGGTGTTGTCACGGCTGGGAACTCGGAGAGTCTTTACAACCACGATGGTCAAATCGCTCAAGAAGGACAAGGCGACGATGACAGCTCTGCCCTCGATCCCGACCGAGCAGCTGTGATCGCAGCCAAGACCCCAAGTACCAAGAGTGGCATAATGCTCGCTCCTGACTCGAGCCTCGATGACGATAGCGAGCTTGTAGCAAGCGACGATGATGACAGTGAGTCGAGTGAGTGGACCAGCTCCAGCGGCTCTAATGATGGCCTGGACGGTCTCTTTGGTCAAGGCAGCAACAGCCTCGATCTCGATTTTGACCCAACCTTTTTGATTGCGGGGAAGACCCCCACGACGAAGGAGGGTGTGATGGCTGCTTCTGACTCCGCTAGCGGCGATGACGATGACGACATGGAGATCTGGTCAGGCTCAAGCGATGACGACAGTGAGTCGAGTGAGTGGACCAGCTCCAGTGGCTCTATTGATGACCTGGGCGGTTTTGTTGGTCAAGGCAGCATCAGCCTCGATCTCGACTTTGATCCCACCCTTTTGATTGCGGGGAAGACCCCCACGACGAAGAAAGGTGTGATGGCTGCTTCTGACTCTGCTAGCGGCGATGACGATGACGACATGGAGATCTGGTCAGGCTTAAGTGACGAAGACAGCGGTTCGTTCGAGATGAGCGGCAGCAGCGATCAAGATGACTTGTTTTCAGTGGATGGCAGTGGATTCGATGACTTCCTGAAGGCCCTCGGATTGTCTTCGGGTAGCCTGGACTTCGACGTCGGCAGCGGCTCGCTAGACTCAAAGAAGGCTCCGAAGAAGACGAAGTATGCCAGTTCATCCGCTTCGGCCAGCAGTGAAACGATCGACTTTGACGACTTCTTTGCGGACATGAAAGGTTCAGGCCTTGGTGGCGGCTTGGGTGGCCTGATGATGCCTCCTGCCCCAGATGCATCGACCGCTGCCGGTAGCTCAAGCGCTTCGGGCAGCGGTAAAGTTACCCCTGAGTGTAAGGAAGGTTGGTGGAGCAAGACCAAGGCGTGGTTTGGCAGCTGGATAAAGGTGACCACGGACAAGGATTGCCCACCTGCTTCTGCCCCTGCCCCACATACGCGCAAACTCCGTGAGGAGTAGGAGAGGCGTCTCTAGCTGTTTGCTTGCAATATAGCGTTGGACAATATGCATTTGAGGATACAGCATGATGATACATATAACATTTTTGCTGAAGGTCTGGTGATGTTGTCGACGAGTCCGCCTTCTATCTCTCAGCCTTCTAGCAATGAGCAGTTCGTAAATGAACGGAAGGCTTGTCGTACATGCAATGCTACTTTGATCGCACTTTTGATCATGGTATGCTGTTGGCAGCTTCCATTCATCCGATGTAAAGTGCCACGAGATAATAGCGTTGCTAATCAGCTGGCATGAATAAAGTTGGTGAGCAATTACAAGGAGGTTATTTTATTTTTTATACAGCGCTCTAACTCGTGACTGCTTTTTTCTATTCGTTTACTGCACTCTTTTTTAGCTGAAAATTCCGTCCAGGAATTCTATCGCCGACTTTATAGCGCATTATAGAGCATGCTGCGTGTCATCCTCGTCAATTTCAAAGAGCCAATCAGTAGGCTCCAAACGGTAAACGATGACCAAGACTCGACCACCAGAGCTGCGCCAGTTGCTAGGGGACGAAGCCAAGGATGTAGCTGACTACGACGCCGTAATCAAGGCCCCGACGCTATCATCTACTGCTCCTACATCTTCTGATGAGGAGTTGTACTCGCGCAAGTTTAGGTGACCCGCATCTGCTCATTTAAATGCGCATGACCCTTGCGAGGCGACTTACTGATACTGATATCTGCAGCTGGCAGACATTGTGGGCTTATGCTGGGCCAGGGTGGCTCATGAGCATTGCTTATGTGGACCCTGGGAACCTCGAGAGCGATCTGCAAGCAGGAGCTTATGCAGGCTATCAGCTGACGTGGGTCCTGTTTGGTGCGACCGCAATGGGCTTTTTTCTCCAAGTACTGGCCGCTCGACTGGGTGTAGTCACTGGCAAAAACTTGGCGGAAATGTGTACGGCCATCTTCCCCCGGTGGGCTTCACTGACGCTGTGGGTCATGACGGAAATTGCAATCGTTGGTAGTGACGTGCAAGAAGTTTTGGGCTCGTCCATTGCATTTCAAGTGCTGTTTCGATTCCCGCTGTGGCTTGGATGTCTGATCACTGGCTTTGATACGTTTACGTTCTTACTGCTTCACCGCTATGGGGTTCGCAAGCTTGAAGCGCTTTTCGTCGCGTTGATACTGGTTATGCTGGTCTGCTTTTGCGCCAACTTGGTGCGTGGAGACGTTGCATCAGCAGACGTAGTGCGTGGCTTTGTGCCGCGTGTTGATCATTATGCCGTGACGCAGGCTGTGGGCATTATTGGAGCCGTCATCATGCCGCACAACATCTTTTTGCACTCAGCACTTGTGCAGTCTAGACAAGTAAATCGACGCAGTGGAGGCAACGTCCGCGAGGCAAACAAATACTTTGCAATAGAGGCCTGTCTGGCGCTAATGGTGTCCTTCTTGATCAATTTGGCCGTACTGGCCGTTTTTGCAAAGGGCTTCTTCTCGCCAGATTGCGTAGCATCTTTTGACACAAGTGGGGTCAACACAGCCTGTGTCTCTGTAGCTATTGCTAATGACGACACGCGTGGACACTGCCAACTTGGTAATGGTGACGAAGGTATGTGTCAAGAGATCGGGTTATCCCAGGCTGGTACGGCGCTCAGCGGCATGTTGGGAAAGTACGCTGACGTCGTTTGGGCAATCGGTCTGCTGGCTGCAGGACAAAGCTCCACTATGACAGGAACTTACGCGGGTCAATTCGTCATGGAAGGATTCCTGCAGCTTCAACTGTCGCCATGGAAGCGTGTGGCGCTCACTCGATGTGTGTCGCTTGTTCCTGCACTGACTGTCGCGATCTTAAGCCAGCAAAATCCAGCGGAAAGCGATCACATGGACGAGTTACTCAACGTACTGCAGTCGATCCAGCTGCCATTTGCTTTACTTCCCGTACTGATCTTTACGAGCTCACGTACCATCATGGGAGACTTTGCGAATAACAAGGCGACAGTGGTATTTGGCTGGCTCTTGGGCGGCCTCGTGTGTGTCGTCAATCTGTACTTGATCTTCACAAACCTGGAAAATATCGCTTTGGGTGTCACGGGGGTCGTTGTTTTGGGAGGCGCTTGTTGTTTGTACTTTGGCTTCCTGGGATACTTGATTCGCACTGGAATGAATTTGGTCGCCGATCGCACACGCACAGCCCCTCGCGTATATCAAGACTAGAGCTGCATGCTCCCAGCTCAAAAAGAAAAGATACATCACAAGTATATTACAGCATCCAGTGAAGCATGGCTTCTATCTCCTCAACCTGCAGCTATCAACCAAGGCTCAGTCGGCGTAGTTGCGTCCGTACGTCTCAACGCGTCGACCCCGGCGCCTCATGGCCGTTTTGGCTCGTGTTTTCCACTGCTTCAGCAACTTCTTCGCCCGACATTGCACCTCTGGAGCCTCAGCTCGTCGAAAGAGTCTCGTGAGCGCGACTCCAATGCGCGTCTTCTCCAGCATCTCCAGCGACACGAAGAGCTGCTCCAGTGCTTCAAGAATGCTCAGCATATCGGTGGTGGTCTTAGCCTCATCCAGCTCCTCCTTCAAGTACTGCATGTGCTCCTGCGAGACGACTTTGTGTCCGTGGTGGATCGTTGTTTGTCGCTGCCGCTTTTTCGGAAGTATAGATGGAGTTGTTTCAACGACCGATGCGGCTAGCGCTGCTGCTGCGTCCCCACGCAGCACGTACTTTTCCATTGGATGGCTACTGCAGTGGTTGTTGTCGAATTATGTTGACATATGGCTACAGCTCTTGGTGAGGAATTTATTGCATGGCTACAGCCATAAGATGGTCAAAATTTGCTGAAAAATCGAAACTTTGAGTTAATTTTTCATGTCCTATTGCAATTGTCAACGGATTTACACGATAAATGATTACGCTATCCTATTTTCGCAAATTATAGATCTTTATCGGGTAGCGTCGTACCATTGTACGGGAACACCGAGGACAGAATCGTTATAACTTTTTTACTATTAGGTTGGGTAGGACCATGTCCAGTTGACTATCCAGAGTGTCGCGACAGTCGGCCTGCCGCATTTTTATAGTGACGCGCTCGTCGGCAAATACAAGAGTATTGCAAAATAATTGTTAAAGGACAGATTGTCATATGACCAAGTTTGTTTGATCAATCTTGTAACGGGGCACCCTGAAGCTTGTACTGGTGACAGTACAAGCTACTTATTCTGATAACAGAATAAGGCGGTGCCTCGTAACTTCACGTACACTCGTACGTGCAGAGGAAGACGGTAAGAAGAAGCGAGTACTTGGTTAGAGTAAAAAGTAGAACTGTATTTATAATAGTTAATGTCTGCAATAAATCACTATTTATCTTCATCTAACTATGTCTAAATACAAATGTGTAAATCAGTTATCTGCTCACCACTCATTGCGTGCGTCTGTCGTGGCGCGTCTTCGTTGGTTGATATAATGGCCTATATCAACCAATTAGGAACTACTTGGAAGTGCTACAGAATATTGTCCTTATGACAATATTCTGAGAATATAACTCTTATAGTTATATTCTATTTTACAATTTCTTATAAATTGTTATGTAACGATTCACCCCGTTACATCACCCCCCTTAACCATCAGTCACTTTAGTGACTGATTGACTAAATGGATACTCGTCCCAAATCATTTGGGACGGGGTTTCCACTTGTTGGTCCGCGTCCACTTTCCAACATCTCATCGCATGGTAAACAAGCCCATGCGATGCGCGAGCAAGGCCGCCGAGAGCTCGTCCGCACGTCTCTGTGCGGAAGCCGAAGCAGAAACTACAGCAACTGATGTCTCATCAGTTGCTGAATCGACTCAGCCTGTATCACCTGGTGATGCAGGCGCTGGTCATGAAGACACTCGTGTCTTCACAGAGTATGAGCTCGGTGTCTCGTACTCTCCTGATACGGATGACGGATCCGTATCGACGGCAATTGAATCCAAGCCGCCTGCCAAGCGTGGCATGGACGATGCTTTGCGTCGCAGCATCTTTGGTTCATCTGATGAGTCAGATGAACCATCGCCGAAGCGAAGGCGCTCGAGGTCGCGAGACTCGGGCGCTAATAGTGGTGTCGTTTCTCCAATGGACACCACTTCACAGCGAGGTGCCAGTACTTCTGTCGGCACGTCGCAGGAAGAGCGGGACCGCAATGTGTTGCGTCTCGCTCCAGAAAAGAAGGCATGGATGCCTCCTAAATCTGTCATGGATCACTTGTCGGCGACGACGAGTGATCGTTATCGAACACGATTGTTCGATTCGTCGAGGATTCATCACCTTGACCCCAGCGCGAAAGACTATCGCGCTGAACATGAGTTCTTCATCGATGCTTTCTTCAGACATCGATGGTACAGTGGGAATCACAAACGTGATGGCCCCTCACTACTTCAGGCGTGGAACGCCTACATCCATAATCTCGAGGATGTAGGTCGTGACGCTTGGAACGACAAACTTATCAAAGCTCGTGATAAGTTTGAAAAGCGAACCCCGACAGGTGCACGCTATAAGCTGCATCGTCTGTCAAGGGAGAAAGGATTACCCTGCCTCTCTTGGGGAGACTCGTGCCCATGTTGTGTGAACAACTCTGCACGATCACCTAAGGAGGCTTACCTCCTTACCAGCCCGTGGTGGCGCGTACGTGTCTCTACTGAGATGTACGAAGGGATTGACAACCTGAAATCCCTTTACGACCGTGCCGGGAAGACTTTCTCCGGCGGTCCTTCTGCGGCACAGGATGTGTCGCGTCGTACTGCTCGACCAGACCCAGTACGTCAACCATCAATTGGGAGCGGGGCTCCCAAGAATCCCAGGACGGGGGATAGCCGCGCCACCGGACGAGATAACTCGTCCGACGTCCGTTCACGTCGCGGTGGTTCAACAGCTGCTCTACTAGATAGCGCTGGCCACCGCGAGAGTCCTCTAATGGAGGTGGAGGAGGAGGAAAGACGCTCTCCACACGATCATGTGGATCGGTGTGTTCCCGAGAGCTTCTTTGATCGCGTAACGCAAGGGTTACGCGACGATCTCGAGCATGAGCGGAATAGGCGTCTCCAGATGGTGGACACTGCCTCGAAGCATCGAGCTGAGTTTGCCTTTGCTCAGCTTGAGAACGAGAGATCTCTGACATCTCTTCGTGACGAGCTAAGGGTAGCTCGTGGGATTGTTGATCGGTCTCGGGCTGAGATAACTGCTCTTCAGACCCTTGTTGATGCCCACCATCGGGAGCACAAGGCTCTCTGCGAGATGCTTGAGCGCAAGGGCGTTCTTCATCGGAAGAAGCAGCGTACTGATGGTACGGCTTAAGCCGACCAACGTAAAACGTGGGATGCGTTCGCATCTTACGTGGTAACTCGATCGTGTATGCATTGCCTAGGCGGTGCAATACACGAAATGGACCAATGTACTTGGGTAGTAGTTTACTGCTACCCAAGTTAGTCACTACATGTTTTGGTAGATTAACCGTAGACAGTAGGACTAAGTCACCTTTATTAAATAAAAGAGTGTTTGCCCTTCCATTCTTGTCAGCGTTTTGCTTTTGCTTATCCACCGCTTCGGCGATGGAGTCTTGCACAAAACGGACTACCGTTTCACGAGCCAGTATGAACTCATCTGATGACTCGTTAGCTTCAGTGTGCTGTGAGCGCACTGCAGCAACATCAACCTTTTCTTCAGTGAGGGCTTCCGCACTCTCACTGGGATCTTTCTTCTCACTGGCATCATCTTCTTCGATATCGATGTTATCGATATCGGCATCAAACGCAATGACTTCTTCGTCAGAGCGTGATGAGCGTGAACCAAATCGGTTTTTGCTCGCGCGAGTCCCTCCCCCCTTAAACCAGAGTTACACTCTAGTAAGGTGGGTACACGCGGATGGCGCAAGCCATTCACGTAAAACGGTGTATGTGTCGTGGACGCATGCACCGAGTTGTTGATGGCAAACTCTACCATTGGCAAAAACTCACTCCAACTCTTAAAGGAGTGTACGTATCCTCGAAGTATCTCTTCAAGGACACGATTGGCACGTTCCGTCTGACCATCTGACTCTGGATGATCAGATGTTGACATTTTCAAGCGCGTTCCGAGTGATTTGAACACGGAACGCCAGAAATCAGCAGTGAATCGTGGATCTCTGTCTGATACGAGTTCACGGGGCAACCCATGAAGTCGGAAGATGGTGTCAATAAAGACACAAGCACAGCCACTTGCCGTGATTGTCTCTGGTACAGCCACAAGGTGTACCATTTTGCTGAATCTGTCAACAAATACGAGAATACCCGTATTCCCGCGTGCGTCTTTGGGTAACCCGAAGACGAAATCCATTGAGATGGATTCCCAGCACTCAGCCGGAACCGGTAGAGGCTGTAATGGTGCACGCAGTGAAGGACTTGACTTCACTCGTTGGCAGACTTCGCATGCGCGAACATACTTTCGCACAAACTGATACTGGCGGGGCCAGTAAAAGTCTCGACTTACCGTGAGATATGTTTTCTCTCGGCCACGATGTCCTCCTATAGGAGCATCGTGATACTCGAACATGATCCGCAAACGCAGATCAGTATCATCTGGAATGACAACACGTGGTGTGTCACCAGAAACGGCTGTATAGTACAGTAAACCGTTACGAGTAGTGTATCGATCTGATGCAGATCGATACGCAGACGACAATCGTTTCAACGATTCTCGAGATGGTTGGGAGAGATGTGACAACAACTTCACTATCTCACCATCTTGGGCGTATGCCCGCCTCACATCATCATACAACGTTGTAGATGGAACTGAGGACGTCATAACCGCAACAGTGACTGTCTCACTGTTGGGTTTCGCGACTGTTTCAAAGTCGGGACGACGTGAGAGTGCATCAGCGACGACATTAAGTCGTCCTGGTTTGTACTCGACCGTAAAGTTGTATTCTGCAAAGAATGACAACCACCGCGCCATTCGTTGTGAAAGGTGCGGGCTGTTCACTGCCGTGCGTAAGGACGCATGGTCAGTGTAAACAACGAAGGGTCTATCTCCTAATAGATAGACTCTGAACTTCGCGAGTGCATACTTCATGGCAAGGAGTTCCTTGTCATGCACTGGATAGTTCCGCTCAGCTGGTTGCAGCTGACGCGACTGATAGCAGACGACGCGTTCAACGCCTTCAAGGTCGTACTGCATTAATGCACAGCCGATTGCGAAATCGCTGGCATCACAGACCACATGAAATGGCCTGTCCTGATCGGCTATTGCTAGGACTGGGGATTGTATCAAGCTCTGCTTGATACCATCAAAGGAGCGCTGACATTCAGCGTTCCATAACCACCTCTCGTTCTTTTTCAACAAACGAGAGAGGTGTACAGTCATCTCGGCGTAATTGCGTGAATGCTTATGCAAATACGCCGCTAGCTAAGGAATTTTCGAAGACCTTTGACATCAACCGGCACAGGCCAGTCGGTGATCACCTTGATCTTTTCGGGATCAGGACGTACACCGTTCTTACCAACGATGCACCCAAGAAGTGGTATTTCGCTTGCTGCAAATATACACTTCTTGAGGTTTGCATACAATTGATGCTTTCGCATGATTGTAAGAACTTGTCGGACGTGGTACTTGTGAACCTCAACGTCCGACTTTCCATCCATAGCTCGACTATGGATGAATACGTCATCGAAATAACTCGGCGCGAATTCTCGTACTGGCCTCAGCAGATGTGATACACACCTGTTGAACGTGGCAGGGGCATTACTGAGCCCTTGTGGCATTACTAGCCATTCCCAGAGCATGCCGCAAGGCGTGCTAACTGCGGTATAGGGTATATCCCGTTCCCGCATTAGGATTTGATAGAAGCCATCCATCAAATCCATAGACGAAAAGATGGTACTCTTTGACATACCATCAATGATTACGTCCTTCCTCGGTATCGGCGTCTGAGCCGGTACCGTTGCAGCGTTCAATTTGTTAAACGCGTGCACTATCCGCCACCCTCCTGTTGCTTTTCGCACACAGAAGGTCGGAGAGCTATGTGGGGAAGTTGATTCCCTCACATGGCCCGCTGCTAAACGATCGGCAAAGAACTTGTCGATCGCAAGTACTTGTTCACGAGGCAGTGGCCACTGCTTCATGACACAGTACTTCGAGCCTGGTTTAAGCTCGACTTCGTGTCGAATACCTTTATCCTTCGGTAATTCGCACGGAACAGTTTCAGGGAATACATCCTTGAATTCAACCAAATCTTATAGAGAGGATTTGTCTTGAGCGATTCCCACGATTGGGAGTCATATCGCTCAATTCGTGTCTTTTCATCTAGGACACTCTCGTCCATAGATGAACTACTGAGAACTCTCTCGTTCTCAGTAAACACTGTTGCTGACCTTATGTCGGTTACATACTCGTCTTCAGCGACGAGTATGCAGATCTGCTTGACTTTGCCACTACGCAGATCACGCAAGAATCTTTTATGTTCGAGCGTTGGCAACTGAGTGATCTCCGAAGTTAACTTCGGAGGCGCAATCAGATCAAGTGTATAAGCGCCTACACATGATCCGTTATTGACTATGACATTCAATGTCTCTGTCATTTCCTGGGGACTTATTCCCTCAGGCTTCGAAGGACTTATTCCTTCGTCTTCCCGGGGACTTATTCCCGCGGGTTTCGGGGAGCTTATTTCCGCCGTATTTGTAATCTTGGGACTTATTCCCTTTACTTCCTCTAGCTGGGGTTGCGCAACCACAGCGAGATCCTCTACGAAAGACTCTCCAGTCGATCTAGGATTATCGTTTCGCTTAACCTGAGCGATCGATTGTTTCTCTTCTAGATGTTCCCCTCTAGGGATACATCTTTGTCCCAGTCCACCCGACTTATTCGAGTGGTGGACCTTCGGCGCAGCCTGTGTTTCCTCACAGCCGCCGGAACTTTGCTCCGAAGTGTAACCGTTTGGTACACTAAGGTTTTGTGCAGTCGTACTAACGACCGTACCACAAGTGAGGCCATCGCACTCACTCGTAGTACATCCACACGCTTGTGGACGCTCCAAAACGTTCATCAGATGGCCATCTGATGAACAAGCGGCAGGCATCGTTACTGTCCGATGTTGCCAGTTTACCCGTGGTTCGTACCTTCTGAGCCACGGTATTCCAAGGATGACATCAAATTTGTCATCCAAATCCAATACGATAAAGTCATCATCATATTGGGTATCTTCTAGCGTATAGTGAATCTTCACTATACGCTTCATGACGGTTACGGATGCGCCTGTCGCAAGACGTACCGTCATCCTCGTAGGAGGTGTGTCACATTCACTGAATTTAAAGTGACCATCTTCTAGCGATTGGCGTCGCACAAAATTGTTGGACGCCCCACAATCGACTAGAGCTCGAAGGGACAACTTATTCGTCACTTCGAGTTTCAAGGTAATGAGTGAGACCTCATTACCTAGAGCAGCAACGCACAACGTTTGTGTGTTGGGAGCAACCTTCATCAAGAGGCCTACAAATTCTCTTGACGTTGCTGGATCAGTAGGGTGCTCCGCACCTACTGATCCTGTCCGTTTTTTGACGGTCCATCCCGTTGTTGCGTCTTTGCACCAACTGCGGACCCTCGTCCCTGCCCCTTTCTCATGGGTGGACGGTCACTACGCCCAGTGTCGCGAGACACTGGACGAGGGGCACTACACTCGTAAGCGTAGTGTCCTGTCTTTTGACATCTGTTGCATCTCTGCAACTTCTTGTAGCCTGTAGAGCGAGCCTTCTCGCTCTCTACATAACAGAGTTCCATCGGCTCTGGACCTCCGTTGTCATATCGTCTCGGTTGACGATATGATGTCGAGCTGGCGCGAGCCTGTCTCAGACTGAAGTCTTCCTGCTCCGCAATTGAAATGGCTTGTTCTAGTGAATCTAGTTCAAGCCGGAACAGGTGAGTCTTGACGGGACCATCCGCAAGACCCTGCATGAACACCGAAACCAACGTGTGTTCATCCACCGGATTGGAACTTATACAACTCGTGAGATGTCGTATATGTTGAGCGTAAGCGTGCACATCACGCTTACCCTGCTTGAGCTTCAAGAGTTCGGTTCGAGCTCTGAACTCAGCTCTAGGCGGTTCAAACGTTTGTCTGAGCCGCGACTTGAAGACTTCCAACGACCCAAACGCATATGGGTCGTGCAGCTTGAGCCCCAGTGCCCAAGTCTTGGCACGTCCTGCCAGATTTGACTGGGCAAATGCAACTTGCATATCCCCGTCGTCGATGCGACGCGCCCTTATGGCGTCATCCCATTCGACGAACCATCTCAAGAGGGAGTCCTCTTCGACTCCCCTATACTTGGAGATGTCAATCTTCAAAGGTTTCGGGTCCGACGCGAGTGCATCGACCCGCCAGCAGCAGCCTGCTGCTGTCTCAACAGTTCAAACTGTTGAGCACCTTGTTCTCTCAACAACTCTGCTTGTTGAGAACCTTGTTGGTGAAGCAAGGCTACTTTCTCGCGTTCTGCGTCAATTTCATTTTGAATGAACTTGGCGATAGTAGCATGTTGGGCATCTCTATTGAGAGCCTCTAGCATGACGCTAACAGCATGGATGCCCATGGTCGAACCCATTCGTTCAACCGCATCCCATTCGACATCGCTCAAATGGGAGTAGCCGTCACGCGTAGCGTGAAAGCTTTGGTCATCTTCATCATCCAACATATTCATGTTGGATGTGAACGCGGTCCTTGGACGGACTACGAAGTGCTACCAGGTGTAACGGGGCACCCTGAAGCTTGTACTGGTGACAGTACAAGCTACTTATTCTGATAACAGAATAAGGCGGTGCCTCGTAACTTCACGTACACTCGTACGTGCAGAGGAAGACGGTAAGAAGAAGCGAGTACTTGGTTAGAGTAAAAAGTAGAACTGTATTTATAATAGTTAATGTCTGCAATAAATCACTATTTATCTTCATCTAACTATGTCTAAATACAAATGTGTAAATCAGTTATCTGCTCACCACTCATTGCGTGCGTCTGTCGTGGCGCGTCTTCGTTGGTTGATATAATGGCCTATATCAACCAATTAGGAACTACTTGGAAGTGCTACAGAATATTGTCCTTATGACAATATTCTGAGAATATAACTCTTATAGTTATATTCTATTAACAATTTCTTATAAATTGTTATGTAACGATTCACCCCGTTACAAATCTTCCAGTTATTAAGTGGTCCGTCTGTTTGACATTGCTTATATTACATACACTATCTGAAGATGGTAAAGCTACTCGTCAAGCGGCAAGTTGATTTGGCATAAAAACAACGCTCTTGCACGGTTTCCTATGATGGGGAGCCCGCTGAACGGTCGCTGGTGACTTGCAGGAACGCTCAGCTTGCTGGATGAGCATTCGGGGTGTGAGTAGCGAAGCAAGGAGGACAACAGTAAGTAGCGTTTACACTGTGACTATACCACCGGCGAATTATTATGAGCTTCAATGTCGAAGTGAGAAGTTACGGCAATCCCAACGTAGGAGGCCTAAATATTAGGTTACATTCAATAATGGCTAGTTTTACACAAAAAGTTCAGAAAATAATGTGCATTTTAATGATCATCACAATAATTGATCGGTGACGCATTGCCACACTACTTTGCTGTTAATTTTGCCACGCGTAAGTAAAGATTAAAGTGCAATTGTACAGTACTATCGGTCCAAATCCATAGCCTCTACGTCGATATCCTTAGGACAACATGTATCTGTCATCTTACCGCACAGTTTTTGAATCGAAGTGCTATTGTGATGAGTGCTTATGGAAAATGATGGACCAGGCTATTTCGATAAAAATAAAAGAGTCATTTACAGGGAGAGGGTGCTTGAGAGAGAGGGGTCACGAAAGTGGTGGACTCTCAGGTTAAAGGGACCCGTAGTGTGACTAGGATCACCCTATACAGCTGACTAAATCATATTAAAAAGATGACATACTGGCGATTAGCGTCAGCCGTTCTGCTGGGAGATAGGTGCAGAACGTGTACAGAACATGTAACGGGGTGAATCGTTACATAACAATTTATAAGAAATTGTTAATAGAATATAACTATAAGAGTTGTATTCTCAGAATATTGTCATATGGACAACATTCTGTAGCACTTACGAGTAGTTCCTAATTGGTTGATATAGGCCATTATATCAACCAACGAAGACGCGCCACGACAGACGCACGCAATGAGTGGTGAGCAGATAACTGATTTACACATTTGTATTTAGACATAGTTAGATGAAGATAAATAGTGATTTATTGCAGACATTAACTATTATAAATACAGTTCTACTTTTTACTCTAACCAAGTACTCGCTTCTTCTTACCGTCTTCCTCTGCACGTACGAGTGTACGTGAAGTTACGAGGCACCGCCTTATTCTGTTATCAGAATAAGTAGCTTGTACTGTCACCAGTACAAGCTTCAGGGTGCCCCGTTACACCTGGTAGCACTTCGTAGTCCGTCCAAGGACCACGTTCACATCTAACATGAACATGTTGGATGATGAAGATGACCAAAGCTTTCACGCTACGCGTGACGGCTACTCCCATTTGAGCGATGTCGAATGGGATGCGGTTGAACGGATGGGTTCAACCATGGGCATCCATGCTGTTAGCGTCATGCTAGAGGCTCTCAATAGAGATGCCCAACATGCTACTATCGCCAAGTTCATTCAAAATGAAATTGACGCAGAACGCGAGAAAGTAGCCTTGCTTCACCAACAAGGTTCTCAACAAGCAGAGTTGTTGAGAGAACAGGGTGCTCAACAGTTTGAACTGTTGAGACAGCAGCAGGCTGCTGCTGGCGGGTCGATGCACTCGCGTCGACCCGAGACCTTGAAGATTGACATCTCAAAGTATAGGGGGTCGAAGAGGACTCCCTCTTGAGATGGTTCGTCGAATTGGATGACGCCATAAGGGCGCGTCGCATCGACGACGGGGATATGCAAGTTGCATTTGCCCAGTCAAATCTGGCAGGACGTGCCAAGACTTGGGCACTGGGGATCAAGTTGCACGACCCATATGCGTTTGGGTCGTTGGAAGTCTTCAAGTCGCGGCTCAGACAAACGTTTGAACCGCCTAGAGCTGAGTTCAGAGCTCGAACCGAACTCTTGAAGCTCAAGCAGGGTAAGCGTGATGTGCACGCTTACGCTCAACATATACGACATCTCACGAGTTGTATAAGCTCCAATCCGGTGGATGAACACACGTTGGTTTCGGTGTTCATGCAGGGTCTTGCGGATGGTCCCGTCAAGACTCACCTGTTCCGGCTTGAACTAGATTCACTAGAACAAGCCATTTCCATTGCGGAGCAGGAAGACTTCAGTCTGAGACAGGCTCGCGCCAGCTCGACATCATATCGTCAACCGAAACGATATGACAACGGAGGTGCAGAGCCGATGGAACTCTGTTATGTAGAGAGCGAGAAGGCTCGCTCTACAGGCTACAAGAAGTTGCAGAGATGCAACAGATGTCAAAAGACAGGACACTACGCTTGCGAGTGTAGTGCCCCTCGTCCAGTGTCTCGCGACACTGGGCGTAGTGACCGTCCACCCATGAGAAAGGGGCAGGGACGAGGGTCTGCAGTTGGTGCAAAGACGCAACAACGGGATGGACCGTCAAAAAAAGGACAGGATCAGTAGGTGCGGAGCACCCTACTGGTCCAGCAACGTCAAGAGAATTTGTAGGCCTCTTGGTGAAGGTTGCTCCCAACACACAAACGTTGTGCGTTGCTGCTAGGTAATGAGGTCTCACTCATTACCTTGAAACTCGAAGTGACGAATAAGTTGTCCCTTCGAGCTCTAGTCGATTGTGGGGCGTCCAACAATTTTGTGCGACGCCAATCGCTAGAAGATGGTCACTTTAAATTCAGTGCATGTGACACACCTCCTACGAGGATGACGGTACGTCTTGCGACAGGCGCATCCGTAACCGTCATGAAGCGTATAGTGAAGATCCACTATACGCTAGAAGATACCCAGTATGACGATGACTTTATCGTATTGGAATTGGATGACAAATTTGATGTCATCCTTGGAATACCGTGGCTCAGAAGGTACGAACCACGGGTAAACTGGCAACATCGGACAGTAACGATGCCTGCCGCTTGTTCATCAGATGGCCATCTGATGAACGTTTTGGAGCGTCCACAAGCGTGTGGATGTACTACGAGTGAGTGCGATGGCCTCACTTGTGGTACGGTCGTTAGTACGACTGCACAAAACCTTAGTGTACCAAACGGTTACACTTCGGAGCAAAGTTCCGGCGGCTGTGAGGAAACACAGGCTGCGCCGAAGGTCCACCACTCGAATAAGTCGGGTGGACTGGGACAAAGATGTATCCCTAGCGGGGAACATCTAGAAGAGAAACGATCGATCGCTCAGGTTAAGCGAAACGATAATCCTAGATCGACTGGAGAGTCTTTCGTAGAGGATCTCGCTGTGGTTGCGCAACCCCAGCTAGAGGAAGTAAAGGGAATAAGTACCAAGATTACAAATACGGCGGAAATAAGCTCCCCGAAACCCGCGGGAATAAGTCCCCGGGAAGACGAAGGAATAAGTCCTTCGAAGCCTGAGGAAATAAGTCCCCAGGAAATGACAGAGACATTGAATGTCATAGTCAATAACGGATCAAGTGTAGGCGCTTATACACTTGATCTGATTGCGCCTCCGAAGTTAACTTCGGAGATCACTCAGTTGCCAACGCTCGAACATAAAAGGTTCTTGCGTGATCTGCGTAGTGGCAAAGTCAAGCAGATCTGCGTACTGGTCGCTGACGACGAGTGCGTAGCCGACATAAGGTCAGCAACAGTGTTTACTGAGAACGAGAGAGTTCTCAGTAGTTCATCTATGGACGAGAGTGTCCTCGATGAAAAGACACGAATTGAGCGATATGACTCCCAATCGTGGGAATCGCTCAAGACAAATCCTCTCTATAAGATTTGGTTGAATTCAAGGATGTATTCCCTGAAGCTGTTCCGTGCGAATTACCGAAGGATAAAGGTATTCGACACGAGGTCGAGCTTAAACCAGGCTCGAAGTACTGTGTCATGAAGCAGTGGCCACTGCCTCGTCAACAAGTACTTGCGATCGACAAATTCTTTGCCGATCGTTTAGCTGCAGGCCATGTGAGGGAATCAACTTCCCCACATAGCTCTCCGACCTTCTGTGTGCAAAAAGCAACAGGAGGGTGGCGGATAGTGCATGCATTCAACAAGTTGAATGCTGCAACGGTACCGTCTCAGACGCCGATACCGAGGAAGGACGTAATCATTGATGATATTTCAAAGAGTACCATCTTTTCGTCTATGGATTTGATGGATGTCTTCTATCAAATCCTTCTGCGAGAACGGGATATACCCTATACCGCAGTTAGCACGCCTTGCGGCATGCTCTGGGAATGACTAGTAATGCCACAAGGGCTTAGTAATGCCCCTGCCACGTTCAACAGATGTGTATCACATCTGTTGAGACCAGTACGAGAATTCGCGCCGAGTTATTTCGATGACGTATTCATCCATGGTCGAGCTATGGATGGAAAGTCGGATGTTGAGGTTCACAGGTACCACGTCCTACAGGTTCTTACAATCATGCGAAAGCATCAATTGTATGCTAACCTCAAGAAGTGTATATTTGCAGCAAGCGAAATACCACTTCTTGGGTGCATCGTTGGTAAGAACGGTGTACGTCCTGATCCCGAAAAGATCAAGGTGATCACCGACTGGCCTGTGCCGGTTGATGTCAAAGGTCTTCGAAAATTCCTTGGGCTAGCGGCGTATTTGCATAAGCATTCACGCAATTACGCCGAGATGACTGTGCACCTCTCTCGTTTGTTGAAAAAGAACGAGAGGTGGTTATGGAACGCTGAATGTCAGCGCTCCTTTGAGGGTATCAAGCAGAGCTTGATACAATCCCCAGTCCTAGCAATAGCCGATCAGGACAGGCCATTTCATGTGGTCTGTGATGCCAGCGATTTCGCAATCGGCTGTGCATTAATGCAGTACGATCTTGAAGGCGTTGAACGCGTCGTCTGCTATCAGTCGCGTCAGCTGCAACCGGCTGAGCGGAACTATCCAGTGCATGACAAGGAACTCCTTGCCATGAAGTATGCACTCGCGAAGTTCAGAGTCTATCTATTAGGAGATAGACCCTTCGTTGTTTACACTGACCATGCGTCATTACGCACGGCAGTGGACAGCCCGCACCTTTCACAACGAATGGCGCGGTGGTTGTCATTCTTTGCGGGATACAACTTTACGGTCGAGTACAAACCAGGACGACTCAATGTCGTCGCTGATGCACTCTCACGTCGTCCCGACTTTGAAACAGTCGCGAAACCCAACAGTGAGACAGTCACTGTTGCGGTTATGACGTCCTCAGTCCCATCTACAACGTTGTATGATGATGTGAGGCGGGCATACGCCCAAGATGGTGAGATTGTGAAGTTGTTGACACATCTCTCCCAACCATCCCGAGAATCGTTGAAACGATTGTCGCCTGCGTATCGATCTGCATCAGATCGATACACTACTCGTAACGGTTTACTGTATTATACAGCCGTTTCTGGTGACACACCACGTGTTGTCATTCCAGATGATACTGATCTGCGTTTGCGGATCATGTTCGAGTATCATGATGCTCATATAGGAGGACATCGTGGCCGAGAGAAAACATATCTCACGGTAAGTCGAGACTTTTACTGGCCCCGCCAGTATCAGTTTGTGCGAAAGTATGTTCGCGCATGCGAAGTCTGTCAACGAGTGAAGTCAAGTCCTTCACTGCGTGCACCATTACAGCCTCTACCGGTTCCGGCTGAGTGCTGGGAATCCATCTCAATGGATTTCGTCTTCGGGTTACCCAAAGACGCACGCGGGAATACGGGTATTCTCGTATTTGTTGACAGATTCAGCAAAATGGTACACCTTGTGGCTGTACCAGAGACAATCACGGCAAGTGGCTGTGCTTGTGTCTTTATTGACACCATCTTCCGACTTCATGGGTTGCCCCGTGAACTCGTATCAGACAGAGATCCACGATTCACTGCTGATTTCTGGCGTTCCGTGTTCAAATCACTCGGAACGCGCTTGAAAATGTCAACATCTGATCATCCAGAGTCAGATGGTCAGACGGAACGTGCCAATCGTGTCCTTGAAGAGATACTTCGAGGATACGTACACTCCTTTAAGAGTTGGAGTGAGTTTTTGCCAATGGTAGAGTTTGCCATCAACAACTCGGTGCATGCGTCCACGACACATACACCGTTTTACGTGAATGGCTTGCGCCATCCGCGTGTACCCACCTTACTAGAGTGTAACTCTGGTTTAAAGGGGGGAGGGACTCGCGCGAGCAAAAACCGATTTGGTTCACGCTCATCACGCTCTGACGAAGAAGTCATTGCGTTTGATGCCGATATCGATAACATCGATATCGAAGAAGATGATGCCAGTGAGAGTGCGGAAGCCCTCACTGAAGAAAAGGTTGATGTTGCTGCAGTGCGCTCACAGCGCACTGAAGCTAACGAGTCATCAGATGAGTTCATACTGGCTCGTGAAACGGTAGTCCGTTTTGTGCAAGACTCCATCGCCGAAGCGGTGGATAAGCAAAAGCAAAACGCTGACAAGAATGGAAGGGCAAACACTCTTTTATTTAATAAAGGTGACTTAGTCCTACTGTCTACGGTTAATCTACCAAAGCATGTAGTGACTAACTTGGGTAGCAGTAAACTACTACCCAAGTACATCGGCCCATTTCGTGTATTGCACCGCCTGGGCAATGCATACACGATCGAGTTACCACGTAAGATGCGAACGCATCCCACGTTTTACGTTGGTCGGCTTAAGCCGTACCATCAGTACGCCGCTTCTTCCGATGAAGAACGCCCTTGCGCTCAAGCATCTCGCAGAGAGCCTTGTGCTCCCGATGGTGGGCATCAACGAGGGTCTGAAGAGCAGCTATCTCATCCCGAGACCGATCAACAATCCCACGAGCTACCCTTAGCTCGTCACGAAGAGATGTCAGAGATCTCTCGTTCTCAAGATGAGCAAAGGCAAACTCAGATCGATGCTTCGAGGCAGTGTCCGCCATTTGGAGACGCCTATTCCGCCCATGTTCGAGATCGTCGCGTAACCCTTGCGTTACGCGATCAAAGAAGCTCTCGGGAACACACCGATCCACATGATCGTGTGGAGAGCGTCTTTCCTCCTCCTCCACCTCCATTAGAGGACTCTCGCGGTGGCCAGCGCTATCTAGTTGAGCAGCTGTTGAACCACCGCGACGTGAACGGACGTCGGACGAGTTATCTCGTCCGGTGGCGCGGCTATCCCCCGTCCTGGGATTCTTGGGAGCCCCGCTCCCAACTAATGGTCGACGTACTGGGTCTGGTTGAGCAGTACGACGCGGCACATCCTGTGCCGCAGAAGGACCGCCGGAGAAAGTCTTCCCGGCACGGTCGTAAAGGGATTTCAGGTTGTCAATCCCTTCGTACATCTCAGTAGAGACACGTACGCGCCACCACGGGCTGGTAAGGAGGTAAGCCTCCTTAGGTGCTCGTGCAGAGTTGTTCACACAACACGGGCACGAGTCTCCCCAAGAGAGGCAGGGTAATCCTTTCTCCCTTGACAGACGATGCAGCTTGTAGCGTGCACCTGTCAGGGTTCGCTTTTCAAACTTATCACGAGCTTTGATAAGTTTGTCGTTCCAAGCGTCACGACCTACATCTTCAAGGTTATGGGTGTAGGCGTTCCACGCCTGAAGCAATGAGGGACCATCACGCTTGTGATTCCCACTGTACCATCGATGTCTAAAGAAAGCATCGATGAAGAATTCATTCTCAGCGCGATAGTTTTTCGCGCTGGGGTCAAGGTGATGGATCCTTGACGAATCGAACAATCGTGTTCGATAACGATCACTCGTCGTCGCCGACAAGTGATCCATGACGGATTTGGGAGGCATCCATGCCTTCTTCTCAGGAGCGAGACGCAACACATTGCGGTCCCGCTCTTCCTGCGATGTGCCGACAGAAGTACTGGCACCTCGTTGCGAAGTGGTGTCCATAGGAGAACCGACACCACTGTTAGCGCCCGAGTTTCGCGACCTCGAGCGCCTATGCTTCGGCGATGGTTCATCTGGTTCATCAGATGAACCAAAGATGCTACGACGCAAAGCATCAGCCATGCCACGCTTGGCAGGCGGCTTGGATTCGATCGCCGTCGATACGGATCCGTCTTCCGTATCAGGAGAGTACGAGACACCGAGCTCGTACTCTGTGAAGACATGAGCGTCTTCATGACCAGCGCCTGCATCACCAAGTGACACAGGCTGGGTCGCTTCAGCAACCGATGAGACATCAGTTGCTGTGGTTTCTGCTTCGGCGTCCGCACAGAGACGTGCGGACGCGCTCTCGGCGGCCTTGCTCGCGCATCGCATGGGCTTGTTAACCATGCGATGAAATGTTGAAAAGTGGAAAGTGGACTCGGACCAACAAGTGCAAACCCTGTCCCAAATGATTTGGGACGAGTATCCATTTAGTCAATCAGTCACTAAAGTGACTGATGGTTAAGGGGGGGGGTGATGTAACGGGGTGAACTGTTACATAACAATTTATAAGAAATTGTTAATAGAATATAACTATAAGAGTTATATTCTCAGAATGTTGTCATAAGGACAAATATTCTGTAGCACTTACGAGTAGTTCCTAATTGGTTGATATAGGCCATTATATCAACCAACGAAGACGCGCCACGACAGACGCACGCAATGAGTGGTGAGCAGATAGTTGATTTACACATTTGTATTTAGACATAGTTAGATGAAGATAAATAGTGATTTATTGCAGACATTAACTATACTAAATACAGTTCTACTTTTTTACTCTAACCAAGTACTCGCTTCTTCTTACCGTCTTCCTCTGCACGTACGAGTGTACGTGAAGTTACGAGGCACCGCCTTATTCTGTCATTAGAATAAGTGGCTTGTACTGTCACCAGTACAAGCTTCAGGGTGCCCCGTTACAGAAAAGACGACTGGAGGAGAGCGATAGCTAGCAAGGCATGAGCGAGCGAGCAAGTGAAAGGCAGTAGACAGAATCTTATCAACCTCCTAGTGCTTCAACGAACGTTTTGATACAGGTTACGAGCCTAATGGCTGGAGCCACATTCGCAACTACGAAGACGCCAGGTGGCGTCGTGCGACCCGCGCCTGGACGCGGATCGCCAGAGCGAGTCCCACCGATGGATCGAGCGCCCGCAGTTGTCGGTGTCTCGCCCGCTCGCGAAAGGATCGAGGCGAATGACGATAAGATCCTCGCCGCCCTCGTCGGCTTGACGGAACGCCTGGCGAAGCTTAAGTCGTCGCAGCGCGTCGCGACGAAGACGAACGGATGCTCGGCGCTGTTGAAAGTGGCATGTTCGCTTCCGCCCTTGGCGCAAACATGCGCGGTCGACCGATGAACACCGATGCGCTTAAGTCACCGGAGCAGTAGCCAGTAGCTTACCCGGCGCGAGCGCGAGCGCCGAATGATGGCGTGTCGATGTTTGCGTCCCTGGCACCACCGCGCGGACAAGCGCCACCCCAGCAGCGATTACCCGCGCAAGCAGCAGCAGCAGGAGCCCAGCAGCAAGCAGGAGGGATGGACTACATCTCGACACCGACTGTGAGATAGAGAAAGTTATCAATTCGAAAGTTCGACGGGACCGAGCTCTACCGAAGGCTGGGTAGTGGTTTTTGACTGGTTACGTGCGTTCTTGCGCGCGATCAAGCTCGTCGAGTTGTCATGTGGCTTCCTCTGGTCGGAAGACGTGGAGGTCGACCTTCTCGGCCATTTATTTCGGGGACAGCGGAACGCTACGGCCACAAGCAAGTGGACACGTGGTGGATGCAACAACCGACGCTCGACTACGTCATGTGTCAGCTGCTGGCGACGTTCAAGTCGAAGATTAAGGCTAGCTAAGAGATGAAGCTCTTCATGACGAAGAAAGAGGCAAAGCGAACGTGGTCATAGCATTTCCTCTAATGGTCGCCGTGAGCGACGCGCGCGGTGGAGCGGACTCGCTCGTCCTGGACAACATCGTCCATCACGCGTCGCCCGAGCTCATGAACGTGATGAGGGCCAAGTACGACCCCACGCGGTCCAACTACCTGCGCCACGCGGATGAGCTGGCGCAGTTCGCGCAGTTGATCGAGCACGGTAGTGGCGCGGTATGACGCGAAGTCGTCGCAGCGCCCGTTGACGCGCGACGGGAGAAGCGAACCTGCTTTAATTGAGGAAAGGTCGGGCACTTGCAGCGAAACGGCCGCGCTAAGAACGCTGCGGTGGACTAGGAGCAGGTTGAAAGCAGTTTGCGGGGTAGGATGCTGCTCGCGCTGAAGGAGATGCCAAACAAAGTTGCAGGAAGCAGCAACCCCCACGCCGGCAAAGCATTACGACTACGGCGGAGGGAGCAACAGATCGCAATCCACGCCGAGCAAAAATCCCGCGCGCTTGGGGAAGTGGAGCCGTGGCAAGAAGACGAGCGAGTTCGTGCTCGCGATAGGCGACGCCGACAAGAGCGATCAAAGAGGCTGTATCCTCGGCAGTGGTGCTAGCCGCCACCTTGTGAGTGACGAGCAACAGCTGGTCGATTCGAGAGAGTGCAACAAAGGGATTGCCATGGCGGACGGCGTGCCGCTCCAGCTGACGAGATGTAGCAGCGTGCGACTGAACGTCATCGAGAACGGCGCAGCGGCGACCGTGACGCATACCAACGTCTACCTGGCGCCGAGACTGGCAAAGAATATCGTATCCTACGGGAAACTCTAGCGTTAAGGGTTCGCGCTCGTGTATGAAGAAGACAAGCGTTCGATCGCACGGCGCAGTGACTGCGCTGTCGTGTTTGACGTGTTAATGAAAAGCAACGTGTTGTACGTGCAGAACACGACAGCAAAACAACAGGGGGAATCTAGCGGCGCCATTATGTCGGCAGTTGAGTCAGGCGCAGTCGGGGATGTCGCAGCCGACGTCCAAGAGGGCACACTGCTTTATATCCACCAGCGGGGGCGCACTTGGCGTTTGACACCATCAAGCGGATGGCGAGCGACCCGTCGTCTGGAAAACGCCTTACGAGCCACCGACGCATGGCATGTGTGTCTTGCATGGAGGGCAAGCAGACGCGCAACGTGCAGCCGCAGCAAGACAGCAGCGAGAACGCGCCGATGGACCGCATTGGCGGCGTGATCTGTTTGAGCCTAAAGGGTCTGATGGCGCCTCAAGATAGCCTCAAGAATCGAGATCTATTCAACTTCGTTGACAGCAAGAACAACTACTACAGGATCTTCCTCGCGCGGACGAAGGACTCCGCAGCGAAGCACTTCGAGGCTTTGCTGGCGCGGTTCGAGAAGCGATTCGACTGTAGGATCCACGTGCTCCGCACCGACGGCGGAGGCGAGTACGCCAACGTGTACCTTTTCTGCAAGCGCACCGGAGTGGCGTGGGAGCGATGAACCAAGCGTCTAACGGGAAGGCGGAGCGTATGCACCGCACGATTCTCAACCTCGCGCGAAGCGTGATATTCGCTGATATTCGCCTGCGCGCTTCCACTTCAACTTCTGGGGCACGCTGCGTTGTATGCGGTGTACGTGCTAAACAGGAGCCTCACGCGCTCAAACCCAAAAGCGTGTGTCGCCGTTCGAATTGCTGACGGGCACCGCGCCTGACTTGTGGCAGATCGTCTTCTACGGGTCACAATGCTACGTCTACCGCGACCCACGCAAGAACTCGCTGGCGCAGCGATCGCACATCGGGACGATCATCGGGATCAGCAACGAGACCAAAGGGTACAAGGCCTGGTTGAGGAACGAAGGCAAGGTTATCGTCACCCAGCACGTCAAACGAATCAAAACGATGACTGAGACTCAGAACGCGCAGCTGCAATGCGCAATTGACAGCGACGACCGAGCCGAAGCTGCGGAGGAGACAGCGCAAGAGATAGATGAGTAAGCGGTGCCGAAAAAATACGTAATAACCAAGGTGAAGAAGACGTGGGCTCGACAGGCACAAGGCTCGACAGACACACGGCACGGGTGGCGCGACAAAGCGCGCTCAAGCAGCAGTCCGTCAGGAGGAGCCAGAAGCTGGTGAGGACGTCGTGAGTGCGGCGTTTAAACGTGACCCGCAGAACTACGCCAAGGCTATGCGAAGTACCAGCGAGACGGCTAGGTGAAAGCGATGGAAGAAGAGGTTGTAGCTCTGCAGGACAACGACTTCTGGAAAATACGCGACGAGCGCCCAATTGTAATGCTCTGCATACTAAATGGGTGTAAAAACGAAGACAACTGCCGATGGCGAGCTGTAGCGGCTCAAGGCGCGACTCGTGGCCTGTGGAAATGAGCAATTGATCGGAGTCAACTGAAGGATCACGTTCGCAGCAGGGGTGGATTTCTCGACCGTGAAGGTCATCTTCGCGCTTGCTGCCACGTGGGGGTGCCTGCCAAGCATGGAGACATCCCTAACGCGTACGTCAAGGCGGCCAAAGAGGCGCACTTGCGGATCTACCTTCATCTGCCGCTCGGCATGAGTGTAACCAGTGCGACTCTACGAAAACACGGCGCGGCAAGCTCGAAAGAGCTCGCTCTTGAGATCCGGAAGAGCCTGTACGGGCTCAAGCAAGCCGGGCGGCTATGGAGCCAGCTTCTCCGCACCGAGATATCGGCCGCAGTTTTTTGGCGCTGCGAAAGCGACATTTGCCTCTATTGAAAGCGAGACGGTACGGATCTCGTCGTCGTCGTTGGAGTGTACGACGATGACCTCCTCGCAGCCGGGACGAGTGCCGCTGCGATCTATTGCTTCTTTGGCAGCCTCGCATCGCTTTCGATTAAGGACTTGGGCCGTGCCAGCAAGTTTATCGGGATGCGCGTGCAGCTAAGCGACGACGGAGGGTATCGCCTGGACTGGGATGAGGCGATTGGCGGCCTCCTGTGGAGCAACGGGCTTACAGACGCGAATGCGACGCTAACGCCGACCGTAGACGATATCAACGCTGAGCAGCCAAGCGACGCGGAGCTCGTTGGATCAGCGAATGCGCCTCCGGAACCGACAGTGCGTGCATTTCAATCTCTGGTCGGTTCGCTCCTTAGTGTCGCGCGCTATACGCGCCCCGTTATTGACTTGCGGTTTCTAAAGCGACGCGGCAGACGCACGCTTCGCACGTGCTTGACTGGAGTTTGGCGAAGCGCATTGCGCGCTATCTGAAGGGGACTGCAACGCTGAAGCTCACGATGAAGCCTTCTCGAGATGACAATGCAGCGCTGCGACATGACGCGTTCAGTGACGCGACTTTGCGGGCGATAGGGCAGACAGAAAGTCGGTGACGGGCGTCGTGCTCCTACTGAATAATATGCCGGTAATCTGGGGCGCGCGCAAGCAGGGTGGTGTGTCGCTGTCGACGATAGAGGCGGAATTTGTGGCTGCCAGCGAGATCGCGCGGAAAATAATAGGGGTGCGAGAGATGCTAATGGAAATCGGGGTTGCGCCAGCGCTGCCCATGCAGCTGCAAGTCGACAACCATGCGATTATAAGCCAGATTGCTGGCGAAGCGTCGTCGTTGAAGGCAAGCACGTGGACGTCCGCCACAAGCTCTTATGCGATTTCGCTCGACTTGGAATTATTGAAGCGCGCTACGTCAGGACCGAGAAGATGTTTGCGGACCTGCTGACAAAGGCACTGGATGGAAATGAGCTTAGGATGTTGTGCGAGCTTGTGAAGATTGGTTAGAAGATGGATGGCGTTTAAGGATTATATACAGAGGTGAGATTACGGAGGAGCACTTAATGAGGAGTGTTGAAAAGATGACATTATGGCGATTAGCGCCAGCCGTTCTGCTGGGAGATAGGTGCAGAACGTGTACAGAATAGATGACTGAAAGAGAGCGATAGATAGCAAGGCAGGAGAGAACGAGCAGGTGAAAGGCAGTAGACATAATCTTATCAACCTCCTACTGCGTCAACGAACGTTTTGCTGCAAATCAACCTTGCACTGTCAGCAGTGCAAGGATATGTGCGTCCGACTACTTCGCGTACATTCGTGCAAAGGAAGACTAGCTTATGAACGACGCATTCAATAGGAACAAAAAGTAGAAGCGAATTAAAAGTAAATAAGTCATGATTATTATCAATCTAAGTCCCAGTCCTAACTTGATCATATCTATCGACAAAAGTGTATAGAAAAGTCTTGCTTACCGCTCATTGCGCGCGTCTATCGTTGATTGGACCGCTAGAGCTGGCTGATATGATGGCCCGTATTATTCAATTGCGAGTGCTTTGGAATGTTACCCCACATGTCAATATTCACGAGCATTATCGACCTTAATGATAGTACTCTAATTAACAAGTATCGGAGTTAATTACATGTAACAGGCTCAACCCGTTACATAAACCCTTTTTTAAACGATAGTTGCTGAGTCGCCATTAAGTAAAGTGATCACCGTTAGACCACATAAGGGACAGGTAGCGCTAGTCTTTGTTTGATACATTCATTTTTATCACTTCATCGGATGGTTAATAGTCCACGCGATGCGTTGTGGAAGCTTCTAAGAAGGCAGCTGCGCAAGATTATGCAACTGCTCTTGACGATGCCCAGCCTCTTGCGGCAGACAATGCTTCATCTTCTGCCGCTTTAAATCGTCCTGCATCACCAGTTGCTGCAGAGGCACGTGGTGTGTCGCCACGTGCTGATGATGATCGTGGTTACCAAGTGGATCCTATCTATTCGAGGAAGTCGAACGGTGGGTCCGACTAGAAGAAGACGCCTAGGTAGTCTAAGTCTGTAAGAGCGATTACGAGACTACGAGTAAGACTCGAGCAATTAGTCGGGACCATGGTCACTATGAGATCCTGTTTACTTCGGAGGATGGATATTCCGACTCATCTCCTGTGTTTTCGAATGCGCATTCGCTTCCTGGAGAATGCGGTGGCGTGCTGCAACGTCGTGATGACGATCGTAGTGGTACCAAGACTTCCGTTGGTACCACGCAGGAGTCTCTAGACGGCAATGTGCTGCGTTTAGACCTTTAACACAAGCCTTGGGTACTACCAGAAAGCCTTGTGAGTGACTTGTCAGTCGAGACAAGCCAACATCACCGCATCTCATTGTTCGATGCAAGGCTGTTGTACGGCCTTAACATCAGTGCAAGCAACTTTCGCGCTGAAGAGGACTTCTATCTTGATGCTTTTCTCAGGCATCGTTGGTATAGCGGAGACAACAAAGGAGACAAAAACTCAAGCTGCAGGCGTGGAACGCCTTCATACGCAATGTGCAGCGCATTGGGCGTGATACTTTGCTTCGTATACATGACGCAGCTCGTGTCAGGTTGAAGAAACTAGCTTTAGCGGGTGCAAAGTCAGGTTGCACCATCTGTCCCGTGAGGCAAAAATCTTATACCTCGCTTGGGAAGACCTATGTGCGCGATGTTTCGCCAACACGTAACGCATCCAAGGGACGTGCACTCCCTTTTTCGACCTGGGGTAGGGCGCACATCTCTTCTGAGATTCGCGATGCGATTGATAACCTGCAATCACTCCATCAGTGCCATGGGGCGTGTTGTCCGATGGACCTTTTGAGTCATCGGATGTGTCTCGTCGTACTGGTGAACGAGACCCTTAACGTCAACCATCAGCTGAGCGCAGGGCACCCAGCTGTCGTGCGACGGCTGATAGCCGGACCCGCAAACCAGATAACTCGTTCGCTGCACCTTCAATTTACGGTATTTCAAGATACGCTTTACGTTAAAGCGTTTGTAACCGTGCGAGTACACCAACGGCTACGGTGGGGGCGGGAAGTTCAATTTCCAATGTATGTGTTGGAGTTGAAGACGGAGCTAGATCGTGTTCAGCAACATTTACGCGATAGGTGCAATTTCACCGATCAAGAGACACATGAGCGTCTCTCTTTGGATTCGTGAGTGCAACGCGTGCACCTATATAGGTCAGATGACCGAGCGGAGTTATCGCTATACCAGTTGGAGAACTAGCAGAAGCGTCAAGCCTTTCAGCGACAAAACTATAGATCTACGTCGCCAAAATGCGGCACTACATAGCCAGGTTGAGAAACTGGATCCGTACCAAAAGAATCTCTTGAATTTTCTTGAGCGGGGCGGGTACATTCGTCCGAGGAAGAGAACTTATGCTGACAGTACAGGCGGAGACGGCGGGCATAAAAAGTAGGATGCATGCACATTCTGCGAGGCAAATCGATCATGTGCGCATTGCCTTTGCGATGTAGTACACAAAAAGGTCTGATGTACTTGGGTAGTTTATATACTACTACCCACATTAGTTACTACGTTCTTAGGTAGATTTACCTGAGACATTAGAACTAAGTCTTCGACTTTATAAAGAAGAAAGTTTTCTCTTTCATGTTTTTCAGCGTTCGATTTCTGCCGGTCCACCGCGTTAGCGACGGAGTCTTGATTAAAACGGACCACTGAATCTCTAGTCAACAGAAAGTTCTATGCTGACTCTGTTGCGTTCGTATTAGTGTGCTTGGTGCGCACCGCTAAGAGCTATCTCTCATCTTCAGCGAGGGTGTCATCAGCATCGTCGTCCCCGTCCAGGTCAGCAATAGTGTCGTCACATTTGCTGATGGTATCCTTTTCGATGTCATATTGATCGACATCGGCAACGTTCGCGTCGTCAAGTACTTTGACAGGTGATGAGCAAGAGCCAGAACGGTTTTAGCTCGAGCAAATCCCTCCACCCGTTGGCACACCTAGCAAGCACAAACATACTTGCACACAAACTGATAATGGAGGGGACAGTAAAATTTACGACTTACCGTAAGTTAAGTCTTCTCACGCCCACGTTGTCCACTGGATGTTGCATCATGGTACTCATGCAAGATGCACAGCCACAATTCGTTTTCAGTGCGGACAACAACACGAGGTGTGTCGCCGGCGGCGGCTGTACAGTACAGCAACTCGTTGCGTGCTGTGCATAGATCCGCAGAGGATAGATACAAAAAGGCCGATAAAATTTTGAGAGATTCACAACGTGGATTTAATAGATAAATCATTAGTCGCAGATGAGCCTTATCTGCTGAGTAGGAATTTTAAGGCCGTCAAGCAATGCTGACGACGGAACACTAGCAACTAGTGTTGCAGCAGTGGTTTCGATCCCACAGTTGGACTGCACAGCCGACTCGAATTCGGGTCGGCGCGATAATGCGTCCGCGACGACATTAAGTCGTCTGGGTTTGTATTCCGTAGGGAAGTTGAACCCCGCGAAAAGGGAAAGCCACCTCTACATTTTTTTTAAAAGCGCGGAGTGTTTACGGCCGTGCGTAATGATGCGTGGTCCGTATAGACTACAGATGGCCTTTTTTCTAGGTGATCGACGAGAAAATTTGCCAGTGCGTACATTTTTGGTAAGGTGTTCCTTGCCATGCACCGGATAATTACGTGCAGCTGCTTGCAGCTGACGCGACTGGTAGGAAGGCGACGCGCTCTGCGCCGTCTGCATCGTACTGCGCTAACGCGCAGCCGATTGCAAAATCGCTGGCATCACAGACCACGTGGAATGGTCTTTCTTGATCTGCAATTGCCAACACAGGCGATTTTATCAAGACTTTCTTGAGATTTGAAGGAGTGTTGACACTCAGCACTCCATGACCACCTCTCGTTTCTCTTTAGTAGACGAGAGAGATGTACGGTCATCTCGGCGTAGTTGCGCGAGTACTTGTGCAAGTACGCCTCCAAGTCAAGGAACTTTTGAAGTCCCTTGACGTCGAATGGCACAGGCCAGTCGCCAATCGTCTTGATCTTTTCCGGATCAGGGCGTACACCTGTTTTACCCACGATGCAGCCAAGAAGTGGTATTTCATTCAATGCGTATATGCACTTCTTGAGGTTCGCGAATAACTTATGCTCTCGCATTAGTGTAAAAACCTTGCGAATGTGGATTCTATGAACCTCCACGTCCGTCTTTCCATCCATAGCCCGGCTATGGACGAAGACATTGTTGAAGTAACTTGGTGCGAAATCGCGCACCGATCGCAAAAGATTCGTAACGCATCTGTTATACGTTGCGGGGGCTTTACTTAGCCCCTGTGGCCTCACTAGCCACTTCCAGAGCATATCGCTGGGAAGGCTCACCGCCGTGTACGGGATGTTCCGTTCACGCATGAGGACATGATAGAATTCGCCCATCAGATCCACGGACAAAAAGATGGTACTTAGTGCCACACCATCAATGATGATGCCCTTCCTTGGTATCGGCGTCTGAGCTGGTACCGTTGCAGCGTGCAGTTTGTTGAACGCGTGCACTAGCCGTTACCCTCCTGTGGCCTTTCGCACACAAAAGGTCGGAGCACTGTGTGGGGATGTTGATTCCCTCACATGATCCGCTGCAAAGAGATCGGCAAAGAACTTGTCAATCGCTAGTACTTGTTCATGAGGCAGTGGCCACTGCTTATGAGTTCGTACTTTGAGCCCGGTTTAAGCTCAATCTCGTGTCGAGTGCCTTTGTACCTGGGCACTTGAATGGCAAGGATTCAGAAAACACGTCCTTGAACTCGATCAAATCCTTGTACTAAGGATTCGCCTGGAGCTACTCCCAAGATTGAGGCGTGTATAGTTCAATCTGAGTCTTCTCATCGAGGGTACTTCCGCCCACCGATGAGCTGTTGAAAACCCGTTCGTTCTCGGCAAATACCACTACCGACCGAATTTAGGTCACGTACCCTTCCTCTGTGACGAGTACACAGATCTGCTTAACTTTGCCACAACGCAGATCTCGCAAAAACCGTTTCGGTTCTAGAGTTGGCAATTATGTGATTTACGAATTCTTCTTCGGAGGCGCGATTAGATTAAGTGTATAAGCGCCTATACTTGACCCGTCAGTAAAAAAGACTTAATATGTATCGGTTTCTTCCTGGGAACTCTTTTCCACAAGCTGCTGAAGACTTGTCCCACCAGGTTGATGAGTTCTCGTTACTACACCAATAACTACTTCCGTAATTTCTTTCTCAAGGACGTGAGGACGTATTTCCTCAACGTCTTCTAGCTGTGATTGCGCTAACACAGCTAGAGCTACTAAGATCGACTCTCTAGCTGATCTAAAATCATCGTGTTTCCCAGTGCGGAAAACCGGTTTGTTCTTTTCAAAATGTCGTTCGCTAGACGTACACCCGTGTCCCGATTCACTCGACTCCTTCGAGTGGTGGACCTTCGGCGCTACCTGTGATTCCGCACAGACGCCTTCATCTTCCTTTACAGCGTGAATGGCTGTCATATTGTGATCTTGTGCAGTCTTGCTAACGACCGTACCGCAAGTAGAACCATCTCGCTCACTCAAAGTACATCCACACGCTTGTGGATGCTCCAAAAGCTCATTAGATGGTTATCTGATAAAATCGTGGCAAGCATCTCTAAGGTCAAATACTATCAGTTGACCATTGGGTCGTACCTTCTGAGGCAGGGTTACCCTAGGGTGGTATCTAATTTGTCATTCATAATAAACACGATAGAAATGATCATCTTAATGCAAAACCTATAGCGTTTAGTGAAGTCCCACTACACTTTTCATCATAGTTATCGATGTGCCTGTTGCTAAGCGCACCGTCACCCTCGTCAGAGGGATATCGCGCTTAACTAAATTGAGCCTAAAATCCTCTAGCGACTGGTGACGAACAAAGTTGTTCGACGCTCCATAGTCTGCTAGGCCACGAATTGACAAATCCCCTGTCACTTCTAACCTCAAGGTGATGAGGGGTACCTAAACACCAAGTGCAGAGACACACTGATTGTGAGTCCGGAGCAACTTTCAACAATGTATTTGCAAATTCTCTTAGGGTTGCTGGATCAGCAGGGCGCTCCGCCCCTACTGATCCTGACCATTTTTTATGGTCCACTACGTTATTGCGATTTTGCAACAATGTTGTACCCGCGTCCGTTGTCCTTTTTAGCAATGGTCGATCAGACCGCTCAGTGCTTCGAGACACTGGGTGTAGGGCGCTGCACTCGTAAGCGTAGTGTCCCAAATTCTGACAGCGATTGCACTTCTGCAGTCGCTTGTTGGATAAAGAGAAAGGTTTCTTGCTCTCAACGTAACAGAGGTCCATAGGCTCTGTTCTCCGACTGCATGTCATCTTGGGAGACGATATGAACCCGAACTAGCATGAGCCTGTCTCAAGATAAATTATTCCTATTCTTTAAAGGGTATTGCTTCTTCCAGCGAATCAAGTTCCAAGCAAAGCAGGTGACGGGACCATCCACAAGACCCTGCATGAACACAGTGACTATTTTGTGTTCATTAACCGGGTTGGCCGTGATGCAACTTGCACAGAGTCGCATGTGTTGGGCGTAAGCGTGCACATCACGCTTACCCTACTTGAGTTTTAGAAGCTCTGATCGAGCTCTGAACTCAGCGATTAGCCGCTTAGAAGTTTGTTTGAGCCAAGTCTTTAAAACCTCTATCGATTAAAAAAACACAAATGGATTGTGCAATATGAGCCTTAATGCCCAGATATTGGCACGTCCAGCCAGGTTCGACTGAGCAAATGTGAATTGATTTTTCCCATCGAAGATGTGACGAGAACTTATGGCGTCGTCTAACTCGACGAACCATCTCGGCAGGGAGTCTTCCTCGACTCCTCTTTACTTTAAGATGTATATCGACAAAGTTTCGGTTCGACACGCGTGCGTCTCCCCGGGAACAGCAGCATGTGCCTGCTGTTATTTCAACAGTTTGATCTGTTGAGCACCTTGTTCTCCCAACAGCTCTGCCTGTTGAGGACCTTGCTGGTGAAACAAGGTTACTTTCTCCCGTGACTCGTCAAGTTCATGTTGTATGAACTTGGCGACAGCGGCATACTGTCCATCTCCGTCCAGTGCGGACAGCATGGCAGAGACAGCATGTTCGCCCACAGTCGAACCCATTCATTCGACCGCACTCCATTCGATATCACTCAAATAGAAATAGCTTTCACCTGTAGCGTGAAAGATGTCCCTATCATCATCCAACATGTTCATGTCGGATGCAGGGGTTACGGTCCTTGGACGAACTTCAAAGTGCTACCAGGTGTAACGGGGCACTAGTCACTGTTACTGCTTTAGTACTAGTGCACCTACACTGACAACTGTGTAGATAGTGCCGCGCGTCACGTCACGTACACTGTACGCGCAGAGGTAGTCTGGATAGTGAACGACGCGTCCAATATGATTATAAATTAAAACTGTATCAAATATGTATTAAATTCTGATCAATACCCTATATTCCAGTCCTAACTTGATCATATTAACCGACAAAAGTGTATAGTAAAGTCTTGCTTACCACTCATTGCGCGCGTCCATCGTTGATTGGACCGCTAGAGCTGGCTGATATGATGGCCCGTATTATTCAATTGGCGAGTGCTTTGGAATATTACCCCACATGTCAATATTCACGAGCATTATCGACCTTAATGATAGTACTCTAATTAACAAGTATCGGAGTTAAGCACATGTAACAGGTTCACCCCGCTACACTTGGCCAACCTCATAACATAAAAGCTCTCACATTAGTATACTTGCTGGTCTCAATTTCCAGTAGAATTACTTGATTAAAAGTGCTTCGTAAAACCATTCTTGATGCACTCGAGCATCGTAGATAGACTGCTTAATACTGTTAATATATCTGCGTAGCATGCACTTTGAAAACCTGCCGCAGCTTGGCTAAGTTGACTATTGATGCTCCGTCATTGCTTGACCTTCTTTTTTCTGCTAACTTATTCCATAATTTTGGTGGCTCAAGATATCCAATGACTGCTGGTAACATTTAGTAATCAACGATTTGTTGTACAAATTCGAAATTGTTTTGACATGGCCTTTTGCGAGATCACTGCTATTGACGACCCTCTTTTTTTTGTTTTTTTGTTTAGGCTTCATTGGACATCATAAAGTCCGTATTTACCACTTACATTCAACTGTCCTTACTTGTAACGGGGTGAATCGTTACATAACAATTTATAAGAAATTGTTAATAGAATATAACTATAAGAGTTATATTCTCAGAATATTGTCATAAGGACAAATATTCTGTAGCACTTACAAGTAGTTCCTAATTGGTTGATATAGGCCATTATATCAACCAACGAAGACGCGCCACGACAGACGCACGCAATGAGTGGTGAGCAGATAACTGATTTACACATTTGTATTTAGACATAGTTAGATGAAGATAAATAGTGATTTATTGCAGACATTAACTATTATAAATACAGTTCTACTTTTTACTCTAACCAAGTACTCGCTTCTTCTTACCGTCTTCCTCTGCACGTACGAGTGTACGTGAAGTTACGAGGCACCGCCTTATTCTGTCATCAGAATAAGTGGCTTGTACTGTCACCAGTACAAGCTTCAGGGTGCCCCGTTACACCTGGTAGCACTTCGTAGTCCGTCCAAGGACCGCGTTCACATCCAACATGAATATGTTGGATGATGAAGATGACCAAGGCTTTCACGCTACGCGTGACGGCTACCCCCATTTGAGCGATGTCGAATGGGATGCGGTTGAACGAATGGGTTCGACCATGGGCATCCATGCTGTTAGCGTCATGCTAGAGGCTCTCAATAGAGATGCCCAACATGCTACTATCGCCAAGTTCATTCAAAATGAACTTGACGCAGAACGCGAGAAAGTAGCCTTGCTTCACCAACAAGGTTCTCAACAAGCAGAGTTGTTGAGAGAACAGGGTGCTCAACAGTTTGAACTGTTGAGACAGCAGCAGGCTGCTGCTGGTGGGTCGATGCACTCGCGTCGACCCGAGACTTTGAAGATTGACATCTCCAAGTATAGGGGGTCGAAGAAGACTCCCTCTTGAGATGGTTCGTCGAATTGGATGACGCCATAAGGGCGCGTCGCATCGACGACGGGGATATGCAAGTTGCATTTGCCCAGTCAAATCTGGCAGGACGTGCCAAGACTTGGGCACTGGGGATCAAGTTGCACGACCCATATGCGTTTGGGTCGTTGGAAGTCTTCAAGTCGCGGCTCAGACAAACGTTTGAACCGCCTAGAGCTGAGTTCAGGGCTCGAACCGAACTCTTGAAGCTCAAGCAGGGTAAGCGTGATGTGCACGCTTACGCTCAACACATACGACATCTCACGAGTTGTATAAGCTCCAATCCGGTGGATGAACACACGTTGGTTTCGGTGTTCATGCAGGGTCTTGCGGATGGTCCCGTCAAGACTCACCTGTTCCGGCTTGAACTAGATTCACTAGAACAAGCCATTTCCATTGCGGAGCAGGAAGACTTCAGTCTGAGACAGGCTCGCGCCAGCTCGACATCATATCGTCAACCGAGACGATATGACAACGGAGGTCCAGAGCCGATGGAACCCTGTTATGTAGAGAGCGAGAAGGCTCGCTCTACAGGCTACAAGAAGTTGCAGAGATGCAACAGATGTCAAAAGACAGGACACTACGCTTACGAGTGTAGTGCCCCTCGTCCAGTGTCTCGCGACACTGGGCGTAGTGACCGTCCACCCATGAGAAAGGGGCAGGGACGAGGGTCCGCAGTTGGTGCAACGACGCAACAACGGGATGGACCGTCAAAAAACGGACAGGATCAGTAGGTGCGGAGCACCCTACTGGTCTAGCAACGTCAAGAGAATTTGTAGGCCTCTTGATGAAGGTTGCTCCCAACACACAAACGTTGTGCGTTGCTGCTCTAGGTAATGAGGTCTCACTCATTACCTTGAAACTCGAAGTGACGAATAAGTTGTCCCTTCGAGCTCTAGTCGATTGTGGGGCGTCCAACAATTTTGTGCGACGCCAATCGCTAGAAGATGGTCGCTTTAAATTCAGTGCATGTGACACACCTCCTACGAGGATGACGGTACGTCTTGCGACAGGCGCATCCGTAACCGTCATGAAGCGTATAGTGAAGATCCACTATACGCTAGAAGATACCCAGTATGACGATGACTTTATCGTATTGGATTTGGATGACAAATTTGATGTCATCCTTGGAATACCGTGGCTCAGAAGGTACGAACCACGGGTAAACTGGCAACATCGGACAGTAACGATGCCTGCCGCTTGTTCATCAGATGGCCATCTGATGAACGTTTTGGAGCGTCCACAAGCGTGTGGATGTACTACGAGTGAGTGCGATGGCCTCACTTGTGGTACGGTCGTTAGTACGACTGCACAAAACCTTAGTGTACCAAACGGTTACACTTCGGAGCAAAGTTCCGGCGGCTGTGAGGAAACACAGGCTGCGCCGAAGGTCCACCACTCGAATAAGTCGGGTGGACTGGGACAAAGATGTATCCCTAGCGGGGAACATCTAGAAGAGAAACGATCGATCGCTCAGGTTAAGCGAAACGATAATCCTAGATCGACTGGAGAGTCTTTCGTAGAGGATCTCGCTGTGGTTGCGCAACCCCAGCTAGAGGAAGTAAAGGGAATAAGTCCCAAGATTACAAATACGGCGGAAATAAGTTCCCCGAAACCCGCGGGAATAAGTCCCCGGGAAGACGAAGGAATAAGTCCTTCGAAGACTGAGGGAATAAGTCCCCAGGAAATGACAGAGACATTGAATGTCATAGTCAATAACGGATCAAGTGTAGGCGCTTATACACTTGATCTGATTGCGCCTCCGAAGTTAACTTCGGAGATCACTCAGTTGCCAACGCTCGAACATAAAAGGTTCTTGCGTGATCTGCGTAGTGGCAAAGTCAAGCAGATCTGCATACTCGTCGCTGACGACGAGTGTGTAGCCGACATAAGGTCAGCAACAGTGTTTACTGAGAACGAGAGAGTTCTCAGTAGTTCATCTATGGACGAGAGTGTCCTAGATGAAAAGACACGAATTGAGCGATATGACTCCCAATCATGGGAATCGCTCAAGACAAATCCTCTCTATGAAGATTTGGTTGAATTCAAGGATTTATTTCCTGAAACTGTATTGTGCGAATTACCGAAGGATAAAGGTATTCGACACGAGGTCGAGCTTAAACCAGGCTCGAAGTACTGTGTCATGAAGCAGTGGCCACTGCCTCGTCAACAAGTACTTGCGATCGACAAATTCTTTGCCGATCGTTTAGCTGCGGGCCATGTGAGGGAATCAACTTCCCCACATAGCTCTCCGACCTTCTGTGTGCGAAAAGCAACAGGAGGGTGGCGGATAGTGCACGCGTTCAACAAATTGAACGCTGCAACGGTACCGGCTCAGACGCCGGTACCGAGGAAGGACGTAATCATTGATGGTATGTCAAAGAGTACCATCTTTTCGTCCATGGATTTGATGGATGGCTTCTATCAAATCCTTATGCGGGAACGGGATATACCCTATACCGCAGTTAGCACGCCTAGCGGCATGCTCTGGGAATGGCTAGTAATGCCACAAGGGCTTAGTAATGCCCCTGCCACGTTCAACAGATGTGTATCACATCTGTTGAGACCAGTACGAGAATTCGCGCCGAGTTATTTCGATGACGTATTCATCCATAGTTGAGCTATGGATGGAAAGTCGGACGTTGAGGTTCACAGGTACCACGTCCGACAAGTTCTTACAATAATGCGAAAGCATCAATTGTATGCTAACCTCAAGAAGTGTATATTTGCAGCAAGCGAAATACCACTTCTTGGGTGCATCGTTGGTAAGAACGGTGTACGTCCTGATCCCGAAAAGATCAAGGCGATCACCGACTGGCCTGTGCCGGTTGATGTCAAAGGTCTTCGAAAATTCCTTGGGCTAGCGGCGTATTTGCGTAAGTATTCACGCAATTACGCCGAGATGACTGTGCACCTCTCTCGTTTGTTGAAAAAGAACGAGAGGTGGTTATGGAACGCTGAATGTCAACGCTCCTTTGAGGGTATCAAGCAGAGCTTGATACAATCCCCAGTCCTAGCAATAGCCGATCAGGACAGGCCATTTCATGTGGTCTGTGATGCCAGCGATTTCGCAATCGGCTGTGCATTAATGCAGTACGATCTTGAAGGCGTTGAACGCGTCGTCTGCTATCAGTCGCGTCAGCTGCAACCAGCTGAGCGGAACTATCCAGTGCATGACAAGGAACTCCTTGCCATGAAGTATGCACTCGCGAAGTTCAGAGTCTATCTATTAGGAGATAGACCCTTCGTTGTTTACACTGACCATGCGTCATTACGCACGGCAGTGAACAGCCCGCACCTTTCACAACGAATGGCGCGGTGGTTGTCATTCTTTGCGGAATACAACTTTACGGCCGAGTACAAACCAGGACGACTCAATGTCGTCGCTGATGCACTCTCACGTCGTCCCGACTTTGAAACAGTCGCGAAACCCAACAGTGAGACAGTCACTGTTGCGGTTATGACGTCCTCAGTCCCATCTACAACGTTGTATGATGATGTGAGGCGGGCATACGCCCAAGATGGTGAGATTGTGAAGTTGTTGACACATCTCTCCCAACCATCCCGAGAATCGTTGAAACGATTGTCGCCTGCGTATCGATCTGCATCAGATCGATACACTACTCGTAACGGTTTACTGTATTATACAGCCGTTTCTGGTGACACACCACGTGTTGTCATTCCAGATGATACTGATCTGCGTTTGCGGATCATGTTCGAGTATCATGATGCTCCTATAGGAGGACATCGTGGCCGAGAGAAAACATATATCACGGTAAGTCGAGACTTTTACTGGCCCCGCCAGTATCAGTTTGTGCGAAAGTATGTTCGCGCATGCGAAGTCTGTCAACGAGTGAAGTCAAGTCCTTCACTGCGTGCACCATTACAGCCTCTACCGGTTCCGGCTGAGTGCTGGGAATCCATCTCAATGGATTTCGTCTTCGGGTTACCCAAAGACGCACGCGGGAATACGGGTATTCTCGTATTTGTTGACAGATTCAGAAAAATGGTACACCTTGTGGCTGTACCAGAGACAATCACAGCAAGTGGCTGTGCTTGTGTCTTTATGGACACCATCTTCCGACTTCATGGGTTGCCCCGTGAACTCGTATCAGACAGAGATCCACGATTCACTGCTGATTTCTGGCGTTCCGTGTTCAAATCACTCGGAACGCGCTTGAAGATGTCAACATCTGATCATCCAGAGTCAGATGGTCAGACGGAACGTGCCAATCGTGTCCTTGAAGAGATACTTCGAGGATACGTACACTCCTTTAAGAGTTGGAGTGAGTTTTTGCCAATGGTAGAGTTTGCCATCAACAACTCGGTGCATGCGTCCACGACACATACACCGTTTTACGTGAATGGCTTGCGCCATCCGCGTGTACCCACCTTACTAGAGTGTAACTCTGGTTTAAGGGGGAGGGACTCGCGCGAGCAAAAACCGATTTGGTTCACGCTCATCACGCTCTGACGAAGAAGTCATTGCGTTTGATGCCGATATCGATAACATCGATATCGAAGAAGATGATGCCAGTGAGAGTGCGGAAGCCCTCACTGAAGAAAAGGTTGATGTTGCTGCAGTGCGCTCACAGCACACTGAAGCTAACGAGTCATCAGATGAGTTCATACTGGCTCGTGAAACGGTAGTCCGTTTTGTGCAAGACTCCATCGCCGAAGCGGTGGATAAGCAAAAGCAAAACGCTGACAAGAATGGAAGGGCAAACACTCTTTTATTTAATAAAGGTGACTTAGTCCTACTGTCTACGGTTAATCTACCAAAGCATGTAGTGACTAACTTGGGTAGCAGTAAACTACTACCCAAGTACATCGGCCCATTTCGTGTATTGCACCGCCTAGGCAATGCATACACGATCGAGTTACCACGTAAGATGCGAACGCATCCCACGTTTTACGTTGGTCGGCTTAAGCCGTACCATCAGTACGCTGCTTCTTCCGATGAAGAACGCCCTTGCGCTCAAGCATCTCGCAGAGAGCCTTGTGCTCCCGATGGTGGGCATCGACAAGGGTCTGAAGAGCAGCTATCTCATCCCGAGACCGATCAGCAATCCCACGAGCTACCCTTAGCTCGGTACGAAGAGATGTCAGAGATCTCTCGTTCTCAAGCTGAGCAAAGGCAAACTCAGCTCGATGCTTCGAGGCAGTGTCCGCCATTTGGAGACGCCTATTCCGCTCATGCTCGAGATCGTCGCGTAACCCTTGCGTTACGCGATCAAAGAAGCTCTCGGGAACGCACCGATCCACATGATCGTGTGGAGAGCGTCTTTCCTCCTCCTCCACCTCCATTAGAGGACTCTCGCGGTGGCCAGCGCTATCTAGTTGAGCAGCTGTTGAACCACCGCGACGTGAACGGACGTCGGACGAGTTATCTCGTCCGGTGGCGCGGCTATCCCCCGTCCTGGGATTCTTGGGAGCCCCGCTCCCAACTAATGGTCGACGTACTGGGTCTGGTTGAGCAGTACGACGCGGCACATCCTGTGCCGCAGAAGGACCGCCGGAGAAAGTCTTCCCGGCACGGTCGTAAAGGGATTTCAGGTTGTCAATCCCTTCGTACATCTCAGTAGAGACACGTACGCGCCACCACGGGCTGGTAAGGAGGTAAGCCTCCTTAGGTGCTCGTGCAGAGTTGTTCACACAACATGGGCACGAGTCTCCCCAAGAGAGGCAGGGTAATCCTTTCTCCCTTGACAGACGATGCAGCTTGTAGCGTGCACCTGTCGGGGTTCGCTTTTCAAACTTATCACGAGCTTTGATAAGTTTGTCGTTCCAAGCGTCACGACCTACATCCTCAAGGTTATGGATGTAGGCGTTCCACGCCTGAAGTAGTGAGGGACCATCACGTTTGTGATTCCCACTGTACCATCGATGTCTAAAGAAAGCATCGATGAAGAATTCATGTTCAGCGCGATAGTTTTTCGCGCTGGGGTCAAGGTGATGGATCCTTGACGAATCGAACAATCGTGTTCGATAACGATCACTCGTCGTCGCCGACAAGTGATCCATGACGGATTTGGGAGGCATCCATGCCTTCTTCTCAGGAGCGAGACGCAACACATTGCGGTCCCGCTCTTCCTGCGATGTGCCGACAGAAGTACTGGCACCTCGTTGCGAAGTGGTGTCCATAGGAGAACCGACACCACTGTTAGCGCCCGAGTTTCGCGACCTCGAGCGCCTATGCTTCGGCGATGGTTCATCTGGTTCATCAGATGAACCAAAGATGCTACGACGCAAAGCATCATCCATGCCACGCTTGGCAGGCGGCTTGGATTCGATCGCCGTCGATACGGATCCGTCTTCCGTATCAGGAGAGTACGAGACACCGAGCTCGTACTCTGTGAAGACATGAGCGTCTTCATGACCAGCGCCTGCATCACCAAGTGACACAGGCTGGGTCGCTTCAGCAACCGATGAGACATCAGTTGCTGTGGTTTCTGCTTCGGCGTCCGCACAGAGACGTGCAGACGCGCTCTCGGCGGCCTTGTTCGCGCATCGCATGGGCTTGTTTACCATGCGATGAGATGTTGGAAAGTGGACGCGGACCAACAAGTGCAAACCCTGTCCCAAATGATTTGGGACGAGTATCCATTTAGTCAATCAGTCACTAAAGTGACTGATGGTTAAGGGGGGGTGATGTAACGGGGTGAATCGTTACATAACAATTTATTAGAAATTGTAAAATAGAATATAACTATAAGAGTTATATTCTCAGAATATTGTCATAAGGACAAATATTCTGTAGCACTTACAAGTAGTTCCTAATTGGTTGATATAGGCCATTATATCAACCAACGAAGACGCGCCACGACAGACGCACGCAATGAGTGGTGAGCAGATAACTGATTTACACATTTGTATTTAGACATAGTTAGATGAAGATAAATAGTGATTTATTGCAGACATTAACTATTATAAATACAGTTCTACTTTTTACTCTAACCAAGTACTCGCTTCTTCTTACCGTCTTCCTCTGCACGTACGAGTGTACGTGAAGTTACGAGGCACCGCCTTATTCTGTCATCAGAATAAGTGGCTTGTACTGTCACCAGTACAAGCTTCAGGGTGCCCCGTTACATTACTCGTGAGAGTGTCTGGAATACATTTCCCAAACTCTCGCGTCAAGCATAGGCACTCCGGACTCCATCAGCTCTTCACGGCCAGCTCCTCTTCGGCAGTAACATCCCAGGCGAGAGCCGAAGTGGTAAATGAGATCATAAATTTACCAGAACATTTGCGGCGTGGCTGAAAGCGCGTCGCTACATTTATTCGGGTTGAGCCCAACGCACAAGACATTGAGCAGCAGGTAAACCTTGGCAAATGCATCTGTGCAATCAGGAATTTCTTGCTTAAACGTAAGATTTCTTATACGGATTTCACTAGTCCGAGATCTAGAACGCAATGTGCAAAACTAAATGCAAGTAGCATATCCTGTATTTCGATGACACGATGATACAGGAGTTCGTAAAGGTTGCATTTAACAATCTATTAGTGAGTTCAGCGATATAGTCGTATTTCTCCATCAAGATGGCTGGGATGTGGAACGCTCCGAGTAATGCCTTTCAAAGGCCATGATTGTTGTTGGTATGAATACAAGACTGTGCACATATACTTTTGGCCTGATGATCGATGAGGGCCCGATTTTGATGTAGAGGTCGGTACGTATTGTATCATAGCCCATTATACGCTCAAGTCACCGTACACGCAGCGTTCGGAAGAACGAAATCAACAGAGTTTTTCACTGAAGATCCATCAATGAAGAGGTAAAGGCACATTTGTTGTGTCGATGAAACAATCATCGTGTGCGACTAAGCATGCTGTAGTAGATATGCCGATGACTGTAGCAATGTATACCACGTTATATGTGCACACCGTTGCGAGATAATGGTGCGAAACGTTTCAACTCCGACTAGAAGATGTCAGTGCATATTGTCAGCGACTACACTTTAGTGAAGCTAAAGATCATGAAGCAACTATACGAGTATTGCAAGCCTCATCAAGGATGAGCAACTGCTGACTTTCTTATCCTTATCTCAATCTAGCCTGTACGACTTGATCAGCTACAAAGATTGACCGGAATATGAGACTTTCTCTTCTGAAAAAACAACAACATTGCGGCAGCAATTACGACGGAGTGAAATGGCTGCAACATTGTTCATCCGTTCCGAATGATGAGCAGCAGAACACACACATGCACTATACATCCGTAAGAATATACGGATGCTCACTTTTAGTCTTGTATCTACATTTACTTCTAGACACATATCTCGCAACAACTTTGTCAAGCGTCTCTGACGTCAGCGTAACATGCAAATTATCTGTTGTAACAATGATGACGACGTATGTGTCAGGTGTAGCTTAACTCTACTGAGGACAGTCGTTTACCACGCAAAGGAGTCTTGGGTACTAAATGAATTGTAGTCGTTTACTTGATCCCAGATAAGAGCAACAAGCTTTTGTGCCTTTGTCACAGATGACTTTCACCCGAGCGATAGGAGCTTCACAATGGCAAAAGTAACTCACCCGTGCTTATACTGTGTAAACAGTATAGCAATGAGCTTGACCCCGTCAGTGCATCAATACTTCTGCTTAACTCCTTCGCTCACAGATACTGGCACTTTGTCAGTAAGTTGCTCTACAACCGCACGATCCGTAATCCTGGATTTTGTCCGTGGCGACGTTGAAAAACCACCCCTTCGTACACTTATCGAGCACCAAAAAGCCAGCTGCGATTTTCCCCATCGTCCAGTTGTCAGCAACATAAACTTCCACTTCGCCTTCTCGCTCTCGTACTTCCGACAGCCCCTTGTCGCACGCAGCAGCTCCGACGGTGTCACTGAAGGCGCGTGTTTGACCGCGAGAATGTCACGCGACGACGAGAGTTACCGCAATATGGACCAGCAGCAGTTCGACCGTCGCCGCGAAGAGGATGAAGCGCGGCAGGACGCGCTGCTGGACCAAATCCATGGCGGTGTTGTGGGTCTTAAGAACCAGGCACACGCCATTAATGACGAAGTGGTGGAGCAGAATGTCATTATTGACGACATTGGCGGGGTACGGTTTTGGTTTTGGTTTTGGTCTTTTTTCTGTGACGCAAGGCCTTGGTTGTTGTTATAACAGACAGCTGACAGTTCGGACGAGACGGTTCTGTTTTTCTGTTCTTTTTTCTTTCTTTCTTTTGGTATAGAGGATGGACGATGCCACGCAAGACATTTCACGGGAAGAGGAAGCTGCTCGTCAAGTGAATGCTCGTAAAAAGAAGGTGGGTTTGTATACTCAGTGCTGCGTGAGCTGAAGTTGGGTTTCGGGTTACTGCTGTGGCTGATTTTGATACTCGTTACAATTTATTGTGGACATTTGTGTAACTTTTGATGGTATCATCAGGCGTGCAAGTTATACGGCGTGATTGTAGTGCTGGTGGTGATCCTCATCATTGTGTTTGTGATTCCCGGACCCGCGTAACCTGATGACGGAAGAGTGCCGCTCGTCGGTAGTTGCTATCTGACTTGATGCGACTGGTATCTGATTTGATGCGACGGTGAAGTAGTCGTTGCCTCTATTCTCCCCGATACTCGTTTTGGAGCGCGTCTACTACACTCGATCGTACCTACAACTTCCTGTATCGGGCAATAACATTGTCGCGACATGAGCGGGAGAAGTTTTTGCCGAAGGTCTGGGGATTGTACACTTTACCTTAATACAGCGATTCACATGGCTTGTCTCGTGACGCAGTAGGGAATCGATTCTTTCGGTATCGGAACCACATTGGCAGGTCCGTCTGAACTAAATTGGGGCCACTCTTGCTGCTAGTCCAAGTGTCACTCACCTCGCGGTCGTCATGGAAGTACCACCCGTGACCACAGCGCTTTCAGGTGAATCGTTCCCGATGTCATCAGCGGGTCTTGTCTACTTCAGGCACTTTTCGTGAGCAAGCGAAAGTCAGATCGATCCTTATTTTTCATGAGAAACAAGCAACTGTTACTTGCATCTTCACCAAAAGTCGCAAGACGCTGAAACTGTTCAGGTCAATTCTCCTGCAGTCCTGATTTCTTGTAGCCTGCTGCAAAATGCATCAGGTTTGCATCCGAAATTGTCATCGCAATGTGAATGACGCCGAGATGCCGTCCAACGACCTGCGTTTTGACTGTGCCTAGCGGAAGGTATTTCAATTTCCCGTCACGTAATTTGGTGCTGAACTTGTCTTGACTATGACATGCATGGGTAAGGTTAAACGCCTTGGCACTGCTTCTAATATTCACAAAGCACGAGCTATCGCAGCCCGTCGGCAGTGCAGCCATTGTATCACTACAAGAACTCCGAAAACACCCCACAGTCATTTGCACATCTCAATCTCCAGTACTATGCCAGCTAAGCGGGAAACTATTTCCACCAGAACATCACACGTATGCAACTGCATTTTTGTTCACGACAAGCTTCCTGTTTTTCATCTAGACATCTTGTACTCTTCGTCGTTTCGTACGACAGCTCCAAAACGTCGAGTGCAAAGGTCCCTCTCTCCCTCATCAATGTTGTCGAACGGTTCAACAGCTGCACCAGCTTCCTCTCCTCTCTAACCGCTGCTCTGAACCCCTGCACGCTGCACTTCACGGTGACTCTTGACCGACACCTCCTGGTGCTTCTTGGGCGTGTTGTACCAAAAGCGCACGAAACCGTCGCGTGTCGCAAAGATCGTATGGTCTTTGCCAATGCCTACGCCAGTGCCCACGTGGTACTTCGTACCGCGCTGGCGAATAATGATATTTCCAGCCACCACGCTCTGTCTGCAAAAGGATAGGTGTCAAAAAGGGTTGATTAATGACAATGTGTTTTATAGGTTTTACCAATTAACGACCACTTGTCGGACTTTTTGACAACGTACCCTCCGAACTTCTTGACGCCCAGACGCTTGGACTCGGAATCGCGGCCATTTTTCGTGGACCCGCCAGCCTTTTTGGACGCCCAGCGACACGGTATCGAGAACACGCTCTCGTTCTTTAGACCGGCGCGCGCTGTCGCTGAGACACTGCAGCCAAAGACGCGGGCCGTGCACATCGTCATTGCCATTGGAAGTCGGAGCTCTTGCGTTTTTGACCACAGAAAGCGTACCCCCTTTGTTTTTTTAGTAACTCTCGTTTATTCCGAGCGTAACCTATCATCAAGAATATTCAAAAATAGAATCCATGATTGATTTGGACTGCTCCAAAACTTTCCGCTTCTTTTCAGCCTCAAGTGCGAGGAGGGATGACGTATGTAACTGAAGGGAACGTCGTGAACAAGCGCTCGTCGTGGAGATTGTCCGTCATACCCGACACGTTCTGGGGTGTCGTAAACCTCGTCGGACTCTTGTACGTGGTACAGTCTTGCAGTCGAGAATTGATTGAGGGAGACTGAAGTTGCGTCTATTTCTGTAATTATGTCATTCTCCACAGTGTGACGTCGTTGTTTTCGGTACGTTTCGAGTTGGTTGCAAACATTAGGTTTTCCAAATGATTGGATACTGAAGTAACTCTACTGATGTTAACTTTTGTGACGGAATTGCAGGATGTGTCATCGACCACTCGGTCCAATACTAACATTGGCTCAGCTCCACATCATGGCCCGGACAACAATAGACGTGGAGGTCCACGTCGTCCCATGGGACGAGTGAATCGTCAGAGCACGGTCAATATGCCGAGTACGTGGACTTTGTATCGAGCAGGAAAAAATCCAGTAATCTGTCTGTATTGTGCCAACCTTACTGATGAATTTCTGACTTTTGGTGTACAGTGGGCGGAGGCTGCTGCGGTTAGACTGTTGTGTGTGGAGTCCACCTGTACTCTACCAAGAGGTACACAAGAAGAAATGATGCTGTCCATTTGACATGCAACAGATTCCCACTTAGTGCTACACAACCTATTGCTTTCAAGAAAAATGCCATAATCTAGTCGACAGTTGCCCGCTCTACTTGGTCCGTCGCTTCTTCGTAGCCCCCTTGGTGAAGTTTTTCAGCTTCTTGCCCTTCTTCTTGCGCTTGTCGCCTTCCCCATCTCCGTCGTCCTCCAACGTCTTGCCCTTGTGCTTGCCAGCATTCTCCTCCCGTCCAAGCACACGCTTCAACGCATTCATACTGCGCTCCTTCTCGGTTGCTTCAGCGCCAGTCGTTGGCAAGAAATGGTTGCGCTTGCCCTTCACCTTGCGCTCCGCTTCTCCATGCCGCATCTTATCAAACTTGCCCATGGACGCCGTTGCAAACTGCACTTTTTCCAACGTCTTGCTCGTGCCCTCCTTTCCACGCTGCTTTGCCTTCGCATCACTCGTGTCCATCAATTCCACTGGAATGCCAGTAGGCGTACGCCCAGCAATGCCAGCAAGCTGTTTGCCACGTCCCTGTTTGCGATTGTTCGCCTGGGCCTGCAAATTCTTGTCCACTCGAGCCCGTTTCTCCTGCTTCCGCTTGGTCCACGGGTCGTCCATGTCTCCTGGCTTTGTCTCCACAGCCCAATCCTGCATGTCATCGCCTGCACGCTGGTACCCCCATGAATGGCTCCACTCTCCCGTCTTCTCGTCCAGCACCTTGCGACTCTTCTTGCTCTTGTCAATGCCCTTCTCATTGGCAAACTTCTCCCACTTGGTTTCCACCTTGGGTTTCGGCAATGGTTTCTCACGTGGAATGACCGTCTCAGGGGCTGGAAGAAGTGCCAGTGGACCCATGTCCGACATCTCCCGTGGCAGCTCAAAGATGCGGTTCACCAGCAGCTGCACATTCTCGCGCGCGTGCAAAGCCAGCGCTTTTTCGTTCTCAAACGTGAACGGATGCGTGTCGAAGGCGGCCAAGTTGCCCAAGTCGTAGCCCAGATCATCCTCCTTGTGCACGTTGCTCGTGCTGCCTTCAGCGTACGCGGCTGGAGCGATCTCGCAAGCTTTCGTGACCATGTTGAGGATGCCGTTTCAACACTGACGGAATAAATGGTTGGATGGGAAGCGTTTGGGTTGAACGACTGAGGTGTGGAGGACCACGAAATAGTGTCGAGCGATAAGGTGAACGAATAAAAATACCGCGCCATCGAGAAGTGGCGCATGCAAGGGCTACTTCAGGAGCGCTAGTTTATTTTGTTGGTGTCAGATGTATTTTAAAATAGGAAAGCAAGCTCTGGAGCTCGCCCTTTGACACAAGTAATTCAGTTCTTAGAACTGAATCGAGTTGCAAAACACGATACAGCAGCAGTCACTAGCGAATGAGTATGACGCTGTTACTGTCTGTGTTAACTTAGTACAAGTATGCTGCTGTTACTTTCTGTATTACTTAGTACAGTATTGTTGTGCAACGCGATAGACCTGGTGCTAACAAGCGTCCTGCATTTGCTTATGTGATCATGTCCACCTTCGACCGATTTTTAAGCCAATAAAAAGCGTGCATCACAATAGTGACCGTTTCTAAAGAGTGACGTCTATTTTGCAAATCGATTTATGAGGGGGTACAAGCTCAATCGTATTTAGCACGAATAAGGTACACCTTCCGCGTTTTTACAGACACACGCAGATAAGTACGATTTCAAAGCTCGGTATTCAACGCACTACCTACCAGCTTCACCCTCGGGCTCGCAAATACATTCGCTTGAGGATTCCGTACCGAGGATGGTGAACCTGCTTTCGAGCGATGTTGAATCTGCTTCTCTTGCAGTCAGACGAGTCTCATTAGTGTATACTCCCACGAGTCACGAGCAGGATATTCAGGGGCTGCCGCAAAGAGCTTTGGCGACAATTCCAGTGATCAATGCTAGCAGCACGATCATTAGGCGATGAGCGAGACGTTGTGCATCATCCTGGGTATTAAATGATGATCCGATTGTAGAGGACGAGCGAGTATCCATAGTGGCAGGAACTGAGACGCACGAGTCGGGAGCCTTTCGCGAATGCCCAGGTGGCGTCCACTCCTTCTGCTGCTTTGGCTAACATTTGACTCTGCAACCAGCCGCACAGATCGAGCTATCTCAAATTCCTCGTGGTCGACATCACCATGATTGCAATCGGCAAAATCGTCAGCCAATGTGACGATCGTAGAGACCTCGAGCAACAACCCTGTCATGCAAATATCAACGTGCTCAGCACGACCGGACCGTAATCGCACGTGCGACTGACGTTGGCGTGTGTTCTAATAACGTCTCGAGTCTGTCGGATTGCAAAGAAATGGGAACTGCACTCCTCAACAAAAGAATTAGAGCTCGAAAAGGTCAAGCTCAAAGGACCTCTCCCAGGAGCTCGTTGCTTTAGCTGCTTCGTAGCTTAATGGACTTTCGGAGACAACGCACTTGCACATTACTCGACTACTATGCTGGCCATTGCCGCCAAATATGGTTTAGCGTGCCAGTCGCTCTTCTTTCTCAAACCTCTACTACAGCACGTCCGAATGTTCGCCACGAGAATGCGACCTAAAAAGTACTGCATATAGTACATCTAAGAAGGCCAAGCTGCATATGCATATCTTGCCGTTTGTCGAGAATTCAAGACCTGCATCACGACCCAGGATGTTCACACAATAACGTAGCCCTAAAGATGTGTATCCGCAGCTTCTACTCGAGCGCCAAACAACTAGAAAGATGTGCGTTATACTTGCAACCTTGCGCTTCATTCCATCCAGCAAGACAGAGAACCTCATGAGCACGCGTCATAGTACCTCACCACATGCAGCTTCTCTCAGACTCTTGCTCTTACACCATTGATGTAAAAAACTAACGTTGACGCCACGGATCTACATTTCTATTCTATCACTAGCGTCAACGGGACGACCTCGACCACTGATTTCACTTCAGTAGCTTTGATGCCTATTTTTTTCAACTGCCTCGTTAGCAACTGTGTCCACTGGCTTGACGGCACCTGCTTGTAATACTCTCCATCATTCGATGACCACGGGTCTTTGTGATTACTGAAAAAACAACGTCTGCCAGCTTTGAGGTCAAATTCAGTGGACTGGAGGGTGGTGGGTGTGCCATGAGTGCTTTAGTGTCGCTACGCGCACCGATCGATACCAAACGTTGTCGAAGTAGCTTCATTCGACACTGGACACCAGCAGGCAACCGAAGTACTTGCGTCGACCATCGCTCGTGTTGTGAACAGCCGTTGTGGATAAACTCTTCTCGATTTATCTGCATACCGTCCGTTTCATTGAGCATTCCGGTTATTGACACAGTTGATTTTTAAGTGCTGAACCCGAAAAGCAGCAAAAGTGCGTTAGTTTCTCGTCTACGAACCATGCAGCCAGTGTTCATTGATGTACCTCATTCCATGAGACTCGACATCCCTTTAGCCAGATCCCTCTTCTCATCTTCGTGCATGCACTTCCTGATGCACATCCAAGCAAGGACGTCACGCAGACCTATCCAGCTTTGGCTTTGCCTGGCACAACCTCGTTGCCAGCTCTTTCCTCGCCAGCTCCGCCTCCCTCCATACGGGACTGCTCCGCCTCCAGTCTAGTAGCCAATTCCTTAATGAGCTGATGATCATCCATCCTCTTCGCCGTGCTGAACACCGATTTCATCCTGGCTGTGTCGTATTTAGCCGCTACTTTCCCTATCACTTCCGCGTCCGAAGACCCCTGACTAATGTAGTTGATGCAGTCGTCCATCACCCTCCAATCCTGCCCGAAGATACTCTCCACTGTTGCTTCGTCCAACTCATCCCAAGCTTCTCCAAGTGGCGTAGTTCTTCTTCTCGCCTTCATGCCGAAAATTGCAAATTTTACCATCAATTTCATCAGCCACCACGAGGTTGTGATACTTGCAAGTTGTTCCACTACTCTCTCTTCGTGAACGCTGTGGGTTCTCCGCACTTGCTTTTTAGCCAAACTGTCACCATTGTCCGTCCTGAGTGGGCCAGAGCCGTCAATATGTAGAGCTGCGTCCATCGTGGCTAATAAAGTCGCAGCAAGCAGCAGAACAGCGACGTGGACACGCATGACCGCTGACTGACTGAGTAAATTGCACAATGAGCCACAGAAGCGGGACCGATAAAAGGCGATGATGTGCTGGCGCCTGTTTAGACCGCTTACCGCAGTAAGTGCGGTATCGGAGGAGAGTTCGTGTGCGTGAACTGGTGCCGTGTCTCAGTCGCAATTCCCATACAAACTTGTTGTGATTTGTACACAAAAAGGTCCCACGTCCCTGTCGGACGCTTGTCATACAGTCCAGTGATGACGCGACCTCCGTCTTGATGTGATTATAAAAGGGCGCCAGTAGTGGTACAGATCGGGTAAAGTCCGTGGTAGTGCCGTTTTTAGAGATGCACCGTTCATTGCATATTGAGTGCGTCAACGGCTCTCGGCTGTCCAATCCTTCCTTGACTCGTTCGATGCCCTCACTGACATGCGTGGGAGAAAGGCCGGTGCGAGTCAGTGCGCGCGTACCCGATATCCATCATTCTATGATTTTCAGCTGTAGTGTTGTAAACCGTATACGCTAATATAATAGTCCAAATCAACCAATGAGCACATATTCAATATTATCGAGGCGTAACTGGGGTTTTGCCTCCGTTACGTGATAGTGTTCACAAGATAAATGTCAAGTACGAATATTCTGTTCGGAGAAACACCACATTCTCACAATATTGGCTGAATAAGTGATGTTGTGTTGCGGAAGTGATACACTGCTCATTGATTGACATCGATTAACGATATCAACCGATACGGCCGAGCCACGACAGAACAACGCAATGAGTGGCGAGCAGATAGTTACCATACATGCTTGTATTTAGACATCGTTTAATGAAGACAATGTAGGATTTATTGACAGGAGATTAACTATGCTAAAAACAGCTCTACTTTTTCTCTTCTGACATAAGGTTACACGCGGTTATTGACCCGATTAGGTTGTGTGTCCACACCAAGTAAAAAATCGGTGGATCTGAGTGGTACAGTATTGGTACCACGTACTTACGGTATTACCGCGCCTTATCGGGCAAGGATAAGGGACAAGACATCTGTCATAGGATCACAATATCGAAGTCAGTCAGACAAGGTTTTAGGGTTTCATTACCGCAGTTAAAAAATAAATAAAGTTCAGTTCCCCTTTTTATATCGTTGGACACAAGTGCCTAGTCAAGGCATAGTGTGTTGTAAGAGTGTTAGCCTTGTAAAGGCGCTCCCACTTGTTTAACTAGTAGTGACTAGTTAGTGTGTGATTCTTTGAATCGCAATCTCTTTGGAACCGGGATTGTTAGCTTGTACGCTTGAACGATTGTACGTCGTTGTTAGTTTGGTATATCTAATAGACTCTTTGAGTCTAAGACTTCCTCTGCTAAGGAGCGCTAAGTAGCTCCGCTATATCGCCGATATTCTTCGTTGCCATAAATGAAGCAACATAGAAGGAGAATCGCAAATGGCAACATGTCTTTACAGGTCTTTTCATTGTAAGAGTGGTGAGGACGAACATGTGTTTACGGGTCTCTTTATTGAAGGAGTGGTGTGGACGAGCAGCATGTATCTTAGGGGTATCGCAAGAGTACTTCTTGAGAGTGTGATAGGGGCATCTACGATATATTTGGTAGTGATCCTGTGCGACAAGTACAGTGTGTGGCTAAACTAATCAACAAGTCTCTTGCCATATGCGATTGAGATTGCACAGGTAGCTGCTAATGCTGTGCTCGTCGACGCCGTGTCAAATCAGACATCATGTCCATTGCGTGCCACACAAGGATTCATTTTGATCCGAGAGCAGTGAAGGAAATACAAGAAGTGGGTGCATAACACAAATTAGCTCCATGCACGTTGCAACAACTCTACGTGTGTGAGGCTTTTCTTGGGCTCATCGAATAGCTTACTGAATGTTCTGTATCCATGCTTATACTTTTCCGTCTTTTTCTAGCTTACGCGCTAACGCAAGCCAGCAACTCAATACCCCCCTGGAATAGGAACACTTCAAAATTTAACTGATAAAAGTCCACCCTGCTGCATACTTTGCAAAGTCGATTCCATCTTGCTAGGCGTCCTCGCCCATACTTTCGATCTTGCTTCGATCACGATACTTCACCTTGACCCTTGATCGCTAGCACTTCTGCTTTCCACAACCTTTTTGTTTTGATTTGTTGTTTAGGTGCACCGGTACATCTAAGTGCTCTAATGACCTGCTACAGAAATCATCAGTAGGACCTACACATCCCTTGCCGGCTCGCGGTTATCATGCCGCAGGACGGTTCTGTCACTAGCCGAATTTCTGGGTGCTAGCCAGCCCCGGAGACCCCCGACTATTCGTTGTCAGGGGTTCATGCTTCCTCGAGAGGCTACAGTTCAGTGATGCCAGGGTTCCTGCCTGGGTGGTATCATTGATGTAACGGGGTGAATCGTTACATAACAATTTATTAGAAATTGTAAAATAGAATATAACTATAAGAGTTGTATTCTCAGAATATTGTCATAAGGACAAATATTCTGCAGCACTTACGAGTAGTTCCTCATTGGTTGATATAGGCCATTATATCAACCAACGAAGTCGCGCCACGACAGACGCACGCAATGAGTGGTGAGCAGATAGCTGATTTACACATTTGTATTTAGACATAGTTAGATGAGGATAAATAGTGATTTATTGCAGACATTAACTATGATAAATACAGTTCTACTTTTTACTTAAACTAAGTACTCGCTTCTTCTTACCGTCTTCCTCTGCACGTACGAGTGTACGTGAAGTTCCGAGGCACCGCCTTTTTCTGTCATCAGAATAAGTAGCTTCTACTGTCATCAGAACAAGCTTCAGGGTGACCCGTTACACCTGGTAGCACTTCGTAGTCCGTCCAAGGACCACGTTCACATCTAACATGAATATGTTGGATGATGAAGATGACCAAAGCTTTCACGCTACGCGTGACGGCTACTCCCATTTGAGCGATATCGAATGGGATGCGGTTGAACGAATGGGTTCAACCATGGGCATCCACGCTGTTAGCGTCATGCTAGAGGCTCTCAACAGAGATGCCCAACATGCTACTATCGCCAAGTTCATTCAAAATGAACTTGACGCTGAACGCGAGAAAGTAGCCTTGCTTCACCAACAAGGTTCTCAACAAGCAGAGTTGTTAAGAGAACAAGGTGCTCAACAGTTTGAACTGTTAAGACAGCAGCAGGCTGCTGCTGGTGGGTCGATGCACTCGCGTCGACCCGAGAATTTGAAGATTGACATCTCCAAGTATAGGGGGGTCGAAGAAGACTCCCTCTTGAGATGGTTCGTCGAATTGGATGACGCCATAAGGGCGCGTCGCATCGACGACGGGGATATGCAAGTTGCATTTGCCCAGTCAAATTTGGCAGGACGTGCCAAGACTTGGGCACTGGGGCTCAAGTTGCACGACCCATATGCGTTTGGGTCGTTGGAAGTCTTCAAGTCGCGGCTCAGACAAACGTTTGAACCGCCTAGAGCTGAGCTCAGAGCTCGAACTGAACTCTTGAAGCTCAAGCAAGGCAAGTGTGATGTGCATGCTTACGCGCAACATATACGACATCTCACGAGTTGTATAAGTTCCAATCCGGTGGATGAACACACGTTGGTTTCGGTGTTCATGCAGGGTCTTTCGGATGGTCCCGTCAAGACTCACCTGTTCCGGCTTGAACTAGATTCACTAGAACAAGCCATTTCCATTGCGGAACAGGAAGACTTCAGTCTGAGACAGGCTCGCGCCAGCTCGACTCGTATCGTCCACCGAGACGATATGATAACGGAGGTCCAGAGCCGATGGAACTCTGTTATGTATTGAGCGAGAAGGCTCGCTCTACAGACTCCAAGAAGTTGCAGAAATGCAACAGATGTCAGAAGACAGGACACTACGCTTACGAGTGTAGTGCCCCTCGTCCAGTGTCTCGCAACATTGGGCGTAGTGACCGTCCACCCATGAGAAAGGGGCAGGGACGCGGGTCCGCTGTTGGTGCAAAGACGCAACAACGGGATGGACCGTCAAAAAACGGACAGGATCAGTAGGTGCGGAGCACCCTACTGGTCCAGCAACGTCAAGAGAATTTGTAGGCCTCTTGATGAAGGTTGCTCCCAACACACAAACGTTGTGCGTTGCTGCTCTAGGTAATGAGATCTCACTCACTACCTCGAAACTCGAAGTGACGAATAAGTTGTCCCTTCGAGCTCTAGTCGATTGTGGGGCGTCCAACAATTTTGTGCGACGCCAATCGCTAGAAGATGGTCACTTTAAATTCAGTGAATGTGACACACCTCCTACGAGGATGACGGTACGTCTTGCGACAGGCGCATCCGTAACCGTCATGAAGCGTATAGTGAAGATCCACTATACGCTAGAAGATACCCAATATGACGATGACTTTATCGTATTGGATTTGGATGACAAATTTGATGTCATCCTGGAATACCGTGTACCGTGGCTCAGAAGGTACGAACCACGGGTAAACTGGCAACATCGGACAGTAACGATGCCTGCCGCTTGTTCATCAGATGGCCATCTGATGAACGTTTTGGAGCGTCCACAAGCGTGTGGATGTACTACGAGTGAGTGCGATGGCCTCACTTGTGGTACGGTCGTTAGTACGACTGCACAAAACCTTAGTGTATCAAACGGTTACACTTCGGAGCAAAGTTCCGGCGGCTGTGAGGAAACACAGGCTGCGCCGAAGGTCCACCACTCGAATAAGTCTAGTGGACCGGGACAAAGATGTATCCTTAGCGGGGAACATCTAGAAGAGAAACAATCGATCGCTCAGGTTAAGCGAAACGATAATCCTAGATCGACTGGAGAGTCTTTCGTGGAGGATCTCGCTGTGGTTGCGCAACCACAGCTAGAGGAAGTTAAGGGAATAAGTCCCGATTTAACAAATACGGCGGAAATAAGTTCCCCGAAACCCGCGGAAATAAGTCCCCGGGAAGCCGAAGAATAAGTCCTTCGAGGCCTGAGGGAATAAGTCCCCAGGAAATGACCGAGACATTGAATGTCATAGTCAATAACGGATCAAGTGTAGGCGCTTATACACTTGATCTGATTGCGCCTCCGAAGTTAACTTCGGAGATCACTCAGTTGCCAACGCTCGAACATAAAAGGTTCTTGCGTGATCTGCTAGTGGCAAAGTCAAGCAGATCTGCGTACTCGTCGCTGACGACGAGTGTGTAGCCGACATAAGGTCAGCAACAGTGTTCACTGAGAACGAGAGAGTTCTCAGTAGTTTATCGATGGACGAGAGTGTCCTCGATGAAAAGACACGAGTTGAGCGATATGACTCCCAATCGTGGGAATCGCTCAAGGAAAATCCTCTCTATGAAGATTTGGTTGAATTCAAGGATGTATTCCCTGAAACTGTTCCGTGCGAATTACCGAAGGATAAAGGTACTCGGCATGAGGTCGAGCTTAAACCAGGCTCGAAGTACTGTGTCATGAAGCAGTGGCCACTGCCTCGTGAACAAGTACTTGCGATCGACAAGTTCTTTGCCGATCGTTTAGCAGCGGGCCATGTGAGGGAATCAACTTCCCCACATAGGTCTCCGACCTTCTGTGTGCGAAAAGCAACAGGAGGGTGGCGGATAGTGCACGCGTTTAACAAATTGAATGCTGCAACGGTACCGGCTCAGACGCCGATACCGAGGAAGGACGTAATCATTGATGGTATGTCAAAGAGTACCATCTTTTCGTCCATGGATTTGATGGATGGCTTCTATCAAATCCTAATGCGGGAACGGGATATACCCTATACCGCAGTTAGCACGCCTAGCGGCATGCTCTGGGAATGGCTAGTAATGCCACAAGGGCTCAGTAATGCCCCTGCCACGTTCAACAGGTGTGTATCACATCTGTTGAGGCCAGTACGAGAATTCGCGCCGAGTTATTTCGATGACGTATTCATCCATAGTCGAGCTATGGATGGAAAGTCGGACGTTGAGGTTCACAAGTACCACGTCCGACAAGTTCTTACAATCATGCGAAAGCATCAATTGTATGCAAACCTCAAGAAGTGTATATTTGCAGCAAGCGAAATACCACTTCTTGGGTGCATCGTTGGTAAGAACGGTGTACGTCCTGATCCCGAAAAGATCAAGGCGATCACCGACTGGCCCGTGCCGGTCGATGTCAAAGGTCTTCGAAAATTCCTTGGGCTAGCGGCGTATTTGCATAAGTATTCACGCAATTACGCCGAGATGACTGTACACCTCTCTCGTTTGTTGAAAAAGAACGAGAGGTGGTTATGGAACGCTGAATGTCAACGCTCCTTTGAGGGTATCAAGCAGAGCTTGATACAATCCCCAGTCCTAGCAATAGCCGATCAGGACAGGCCATTTCATGTGGTCTGTGATGCCAGCGATTTCGCAATCGGCTGTGCATTAATGCAGTACGATCTTGAAGGCGTTGAGCGCGTCGTCTGCTATCAGTCGCGTCAGCTGCAACCAGCTGAGCGGAACTATCCAGTGCATGACAAGGAACTCCTTGCCATGAAGTATGCACTCGCGAAGTTCAAAGTCTATCTATTAGGAGATAGACCTTTCATTGTTTACACTGACCATGCGTCATTACGCACGGCAGTGAACAGCCCGCACCTTTCACAACGAATGGCGCGGTGGTTGTCATTCTTTGCGGAATACAACTTTACGGTCGAGTACAAACCAGGACGACTCAATGTCGTCGCTGATGCACTCTCACGTCGTCCCGACTTTGAAACAGTCGCGAAACCCAACAGTGAGACAGTCACTGTTGCGGTTATGACGTCCTCAGTCCCATCTACAACGTTGTATGATGATGTGAGGCGGGCATACACCCAAGATGGTGAGATTGTGAAGTTGTTGACACATCTCTCACAACCATCTCGAGAATCGTTGAAACGATTGTCGTCTGCGTATCGATCTGCATCAGATCGATACACTACTTTACTGCATTATACAGCCGTTACTCGTGACACACCACGTGTTTTCATTCCAGATGGTACTGATATGCGTTTGCGGATCATGTTCGAGTATCATGATGCTCCTATAGGAGGACATCGTGGCCGAGAGAAAACATATATCACGGTAAGTCGAGACTTTTACTGGCCCCGCCAGTATCAGTTTGTGCGAAAGTATGTTCGCGCATGCGAAGTCTGTCAACGAGTGAAGTCAAGTCCTTCACTGCGTGTACCTTTACAGCCTCTACCGGTTCCGGCTGAGTGCTGGGAATCCATCTCAATGGATTTCGTCTTCGGGTTACCCAAAGACGCACGCGGGAATACAGGTATTCTCGTATTTGTTGACAGATTCAGCAAAATGGTACACCTAGTGGCTGTACCAGAGTCAATCACGGCAAGTGGCTGTGCTTGTGTCTTTATCGACACCATCTTCCGACTTCATGGGTTGCCCCGTGAACTCGTCTCAGACAGAGATCCACGATTCACTGCTGATTTCTGGCGTTCCGTGTTCAAATCACTCGGAACGCGCTTGAAGATGTCTACATCTGATCATCCAGAGTCCGATGGTCAGACGGAACGTGCCAATCGTGTCCTCGAAGAGATACTTCGAGGATACGTACACTCCTTTAAGAGTTGGAGTGAGTTTTTGCCGATGGTAGAGTTTGCCATCAACAACTCGGTACATGCGTCCACGACCCATACACCGTTTTACGTGAATGGCTTACGCCATCCGCGTGTACCCACCTTACTAGAGTGTAACTCTGGTTTAAGGGGGGGAGGGACTCGCGCGAGCAAAAACCGAATTGGTTCACGCTCATCAAGCTCTGACGAAGAAGTCATTGCGTTTGATGCCGATATCGATAACATCGATATCGAAGAAGATGATGCCAGTGAGAGTGCGGAAGCCCTCACTGAAGAAAAGGTTGATGTTGCTGCAGTGCGCTCACAGCACACTGAAGCTAACGAGTCATCAGATGAGTTCATACTGGCTCGTGAAACGGTAGTCCGTTTTGTGCAAGACTCCATCGCCGAAGCGGTGGATAAGCAAAAGCAAAACGCTGACAAGAATGGAAGGGCAAACACTCTTTTATTTAATAAAGGTGACTTAGTCCTACTGTCTACGGTTAATCTACCAAAGCATGTAGTGACTAACTTGGGTAGCAGTAAACTACTACCCAAGTACATCGGCCCATTTCGTGTATTGCACCGCCTAGGCAATGCATACACGATCGAGCTACCACGTAAGATGCGAACGCGTCCCACGTTTTACGTTGGTCGGCTTAAGCCGTACCATCAGTAAGCTGCTTCTTCCGATGAAGAACGCCCTTGCGCTCAAGCATCTCGCAGAGAGCCTTGTGCTCCCGATGGTGGGCATCGACAAGGGTCTGAAGAGCATTTATCTCATCCCGAGACCGATCAACAATCCCACGAGCTACCCTTAGCTCGTCACGAAGAGATGTCATAGCTCTCTCGTTCTCAAGCTGATCAAAGGCAAACTCAGCTCGATGCTTCAAGACAGTGTCCGCCATTTGGAGACGCCTGTCCCGCTCATGTTCGAGATCGCCGCGTAACCCTTGCGTTACGCGATCAAAGAAGCTCTCGGGAACACACGGATCCACATGATCGTGTGGAGAGCGTCTTTCCTCCTCCTCCACCTCCATTAGAGGACTCTCGCGGTGGCCAGCGCTATCTAGTTGAGCAGCTGTTGAACCACCGCGATGTGAACGGACGTCGGACGAGTTACCTCGTCCGGTGGCGCGGTCATCCCCCGTCCTAGGAAACTTGGGAGCCCCGCTCCCAACTGATGGTTGACGTACTGGGTCTGGTCGAGCAGTACGACACGGCACATCCTGTGCCGCCGAAGGACCGCTGGAGAAAGTCTTCCCGGCACGGTCGTAAAGGGATTTCAGGTTGTCAATCCCTTCGTACATCTCAGTAGAGATACGTACGCGCCACCACGGGCTGGTAAGGAGGTAAGCCTCCTTAGGTGCTCGTGCAGAGTTGTTCACACAACATGGGCACGAGTCTCCCCATGAGAGGCAGGGTAATCCTTTCTCCCTTGACAGACGATGCAGCTTATAGCGTGCACCTGTCGGGGTTCGCTTTTCAAACTTATCACGAGCTTTGATAAGTTTGTCGTTCCAAGCGTCACGACCTACATCCTCAAGGTTATGGATGTAGGCGTTCCACGCCTGAAGCAGTGAGGGACCATCACGCTTGTGATTCCCACTGTACCATCGATGTCTAAAGAAAGCATCGACGAAGAATTCATTTTCAGCGCGATAGTTTTTCGCGCTGGGGTCAAGGTTATGGATCCTTGACGAATCGAACAACCGTGTTCGATAGCGATCACTCGTCGTCGCCGACAAGTGATCCATGACAGATTTAGGAGGCATCCATGCCTTCTTCTCAGGAGCGAGACGCAAGACACTGCGGTCCCGCTCTTCCTGCGACGTGCCGACAGAAGTACTGGCATCTCTTTGCGAAGTGGTGTCAATAGGAGAACCGACACCACTGTGAGCGCCCGAGTCTCGCGACCTCGAGCGCCTTCGCTTTGGCGATGGTTCATCTGATTCATCAGATGAACCAAAGACGCTACGACGCATAGCATCATCCATGCAACGCTTGGCAGGCGGCTTGGATTCGATCGCCGTCGATACGGATCCGTCATCCGTATCAGGAGAGTATGAGACACCGAGCTCATACTCTGTGAAGACATGATTGTCTTCATGACCAGCGCCTGCATCACCAAGTGACACAGGCTGAGTCGCTTCAGCAACCGATGAGACATCAGTTGCTGTGGTTTCTGCTTCGGCGTCCGCACAGAGACGTGCGGACGCGCTCCCAGCGGCCTTGTTCGCGCATCGCATGGGCTTGTTAACCATGCGATGAGATGTTGGAAAGTGGACTCGGACCAACAAGTGCAAACCCTGTCCCAAATGATTTGGGACGAGTATCTATTTAGTCAATCAGTCACTAAAGTGACTGATGGTTAAGGGGGGGGTGATGTAACGGGGTGAATCGTTACATAACAATTTATTAGAAATTGTAAAATAGAATATAACTATAAGAGTTATATTCTCAGAATATTGTCATATGGACAACATTCTGCCGCACTTTCGAGTAGCTCCTAATTGGTTGATATAGGCCATTATATCAACCAACGAAGTCGCGCCACGACAGATGCACGCAATGAGTGGTGAGCAGATAGCTGATATACACATTTGTATTTAGACATAGTTAGATGAAGATAAATAGTGATTTATTGCAGACATTAACTATACTAAATACAGTTCTACTTTTTACTTAAACCAAGTACTCGCTTCTTCTTACCGTCTTTGTAACGGGGCACCCTGAAGCTTGTACTGGTGACAGTACAAGCTACTTATTCTGATAACAGAATAAGGCGGTGCCTCGTAACTTCACGTACACTCGTACGTGCAGAGGAAGACGGTAAGAAGAAGCGAGTACTTGGTTAGAGTAAAAAGTAGAACTGTATTTATAATAGTTAATGTCTGCAATAAATCACTATTTATCTTCATCTAACTATGTCTAAATACAAATGTGTAAATCAGTTATCTGCTCACCACTCATTGCGTGCGTCTGTCGGCGTCTTCGTTGGTTGATATAATGGCCTATATCAACCAATTAGGAACTACTTGGAAGTGCTACAGAATATTGTCCTTATGACAATATTCTGAGAATATAACTCTTATAGTTATATTCTATTAACAATTTCTTATAATTGTTATGTAACGATTCACCCCGTTACATCACCCCCCTAACCATCAGTCACTTTAGTGACTGATTGACTAAATGGATACTCGTCCCAAATCATTTGGGACGGGGTTTGCACTTGTTGGTCCGCGTCCACTTTCCAACATCTCATCGCATGGTAAACAAGCCCATGCGATGCGCGAGCAAGGCCGCCGAGAGCGCGTCTGCACGTCTCTGTGCGGACGCCGAAGAGAAACTACAGCAACTGATGTCCCATCGGTTGCTGAATCGACTCAGCCTGTATCACCTGGTGATGCAGGCGCTGGTCATGAAGACACTCGTGTCTTCACAGAGTACGAGCTCGGTGTCTCGTACTCTCCTGATACGGATGACGGATCCGTATCGACGGCAATTGAATCAAGCCGCCTGCCAAGCGTGGCATGGACGATGCTTTGCGTCGCAGCATCTTTGGTTCATCTGATGAGTCAGATGAACCATCGCCGAAGCGAAGGCGCTCGAGGTCGCGAGACTCGGGCGCTCATAGTGGTGTCGTTTCTCCAATGGACACCACTTCACAGCGAGGTGCCAGTACTTCTGTCGGCACGTCGCAGGAAGAGCGGGACCGCAATGTGTTGCGTCTCGCTCAGAAAAGAAGGCATGGATGCCTCCTAAATCTGTCATGGATCACTTGTCGGCGACGACGAGTGATCGTTATCGAACACGATTGTTCGATTCGTCGAGGATTCATCACCTTGACCCCAGCGCGAAAGACTATCGCGCTGAACATGAGTTCTTCATCGATGCTTTCTTCAGACATCGATGGTACAGTGGGAATCACAAACGTGATGGTCCTCACTACTTCAGGCGTGGAACGCCCACATCCATAATCTCGAGGATGTAGGTCGTGACGCTTGGAACGACAAACTTATCAAAGCTCGTGATAAGTTTGAAAAGCGAACCCCGACAAGTGCACGCTATAAGCTGCATCGTCTGTCAAGGGAAAAGGATTACCCTGCCTCTCTTGGGGAGACTCGTGCCCATGTTGTGTGAACAACTCTGCACGAGCACCTAAGGAGGCTTACCTCCTTACCAGCCCGTGGTGGCGCGTACGTGTCTCTACTGAGATGTACGAAGGGATTGACAACCTGAAATCCCTTTTTACGACCGTGCCGGGAAGACTTTCTCCGGCGGTCCTTCTGCGGCACAGGATGTGTCGCGTCGTACTGCTCGACCAGACCCAGTACGTCAACCATCAATTGGGAGCGGGGCTCCCAAGAATCCCAGGACGGGGGATAGACACGCGCCACCGGACGAGGTAACTCGTCCGACGTCCGGTTCACGTCGCGGTGGTTCAACAGCTGCTCAACTAGATAGCGCTGGCCACCGCGAGAGTCCTCTAATGGAGGTGGAGGAGGAGGAAAGACGCTCTCCACACGATCATGTGGATCGGTGTGTTCCCGAGAGCTTTTTTGATTGCGTAACGCAAGGGTTACGCGACGATCTCGAGCATGAGCGGAATAGGCGTCTCCAGAATGGCGGACACTGCCTCGAAGCATCGAGCTGAGTTTGCCTTTGCTCAGCTTGAGAACGAGAGATCTCTGACATCTCTTCGTGACGAGCTAAGGGTAGCTCGTGGGATTGTTGATCGGTCTCGGGCTGAGATAACTGCTCTTCAGACCCTTGTTGATGCCCACCATCGGGAGCACAAGGCTCTCTGCGAGATGCTTGAGCGCAAGGGCGTTCTTCATCGGAAGAAGCAGCGTACTGATGGTACGGCTTAAGCCGACCAACGTAAAAACGTGGGATGCGTTCGCATCTTACGTGGTAACTCGATCGTGTATGCATTGCCTAGGCGGTGCAATACACGAAATGGCCCAATGTACTTGGGTAGTAGTTTACTGCTACCCAAGTTAGTCACTACATGCTTTGGTAGATTAACCGTAGACAGTAGGACTAAGTCACCTTTACTAAATAAAAGAGTGTTTGCCCTTCCATTCTTGTCAGCGTTTTGCTTTTTGCTTATCCACCGCTTCGGCGATGGAGTCTTGCACAAAACGGACTACCGTTTCACGAGCCAGTATGAACTCATCTGATGACTCGTTAGCTTCAGTGTGCTGTGAGCGCACTGCAGCAACAACAACCTTTTCTTCAGTGAGGGCTTCCGCACTCTCACTGGGATCATTGTCTTCAGTGAGGGCTTCCCGCACTCTCACTGGCATCATCTTCTTCGATATCGATGTTATCGATATCGGCATCAAACGCAATGACTTCTTCGTCAGAGCGTGATGAGCGTGAACCAAATCGGTTTTTGCTCGCGCGAGTCCCTCCCCCCTTAAACCAGAGTTACACTCTAGTAAGGTGGGTACACGCGGATGGCGCAAGCCATTCACGTAAAACGGTGTATGTGTCGTGGACGCATGCACCGAGTTGTTGATGGCAAACTCTACCATCGGCAAAAACTCACTCCAACTCTTAAAGGAGTGTACGTATCCTCGAAGTATCTCTTCAAGGACACGATTGGCACGTTCCGTCTGACCATCTGACTCTGGATGATCAGATGTTGACATCTTCAAGCGCGTTCCGAGTGATTTGAACACGGAACGCCAGAAATCAGCAGTGAATCGTGGATCTCTGTCTGATACGAGTTCACGGGGCAACCCATGAAGTCGGAAGATGGTGTCAATAAAGACACAAGCACAGCCACTTGCCGTGATTGTCTCTGGTACAGCCACAAGGTGTACCATTTTGCTGAATCTGTCAACAAATACGAGAATACCTGTATTCCCGCGTGCGTCTTTGGGTAACCTGAAGACGAAATCCATTGAGATGGATTCCCAGCACTCAGCCGGAACCGGTAGAGGCTGTAAAGGTGCACGCAGTGAAGGACTTGACTTCACTCGTTGGCAGACTTCGCATGCGCGAACATACTTTCGCACAAACTGATACTGGCGGGGCCAGTAAAAGTCTCGACTTACCGTGAGATATGTTTTCTCTCGGCCACGATGTCCTCCTATAGGAGCATCGTGATACTCGAACATGATCCGCAAACGCAGATCAGTATCATCTGGAATGACAACACGTGGTGTGTCACCAGAAACGGCTGTATAGTACAGTAAACCGTTACGAGTAGTGTATCGATCTGATGCAGATCGATACGCAGACGACAATCGTTTCAACGATTCTCGAGATGGTTGGGAGAGATGTGACAACAACTTCACTATCTCACCATCTTGGGCGTATGCCCGCCTCACATCATCATACAACGTTGTAGATGGAACTGAGGACGTCATAACCGCAACAGTGACTGTCTCACTGTTGGGTTTCGCGACTGTTTCAAAGTCGGGACGACGTGAGAGCGCATCAGCGACGACATTAAGTCGTCCTGGTTTGTACTCGACCGTAAAGTTGTATTCTGCAAAGAATGACAACCACCGCGCCATTCGTTGTGAAAGGTGCGGGCTGTTCACTGCCGTGCGTAAGGACGCATGGTCAGTGTAAACAACGAAGGGTCTATCTCCTAATAGATAGACTCTGAACTTCGCGAGTGCATACTTCATGGCAAGGAGTTCCTTGTCATGCACTGGATAGTTCCGCTCAGCTGGTTGCAGCTGACGCGACTGATAGCAGACGACGCGTTCAACGCCTTCAAGGTCGTACTGCATTAATGCACAGCCGATTGCGAAATCGCTGGCATCACAGACCACATGAAATGGCCTGTCCTGATCGGCTATTGCTAGGACTGGGGATTGTATCAAGCTCTGCTTGATACCCTCAAAGGAGCGTTGACATTCAGCGTTCCATAACCACCTCTCGTTCTTTTTCAACAAACGAGAGAGGTGTACAGTCATCTCGGCGTAATTGCGTGAATACTTATGCAAATACGCCGCTAGCCCAAGGAATTTTCGAAGACCTTTGACATCGACCGGCACGGGCCAGTCGGTGATCGCCTTGATCTTTTCGGGATCAGGACGTACACCGTTCTTACCAACGATGCACCCAAGAAGTGGTATTTTGCTTGCTGCAAATATACACTTCTTGAGGTTTGCATACAATTGATGCTTTCGCATGATTGTAAGAACTTGTCGGACGTGGTACTTGTGAACCTCAACGTCCGACTTTCCATCCATAGCTCGACTATGGATGAATACGTCATCGAAATAACTCGGCGCGAATTCTCGTACTGGCCTCAACAGATGTGATACACACCTGTTGAACGTGGCAGGGGCATTACTGAGCCCTTGTGGCATTACTAGCCATTCCCAGAGCATGCCGCTAGGCGTGCTAACTGCGGTATAGGGTATATCCCGTTCCCGCATTAGGATTTGATAGAAGCCATCCATCAAATCCATGGACGAAAAGATGGTACTCTTTGACATACCATCAATGATTACGTCCTTCCTCGGTATCGGCGTCTGAGCCGGTACCGTTGCAGCGTTCAATTTGTTAAACGCGTGCACTATCCGCCACCCTCCTGTTGCTTTTCGCACACAGAAGGTCGGAGAGCTATGTGGGGAAGTTGATTCCCTCACATGGCCCGCTGCTAAACGATCGGCAAAGAACTTGTCGATCGCAAGTACTTGTTCACGAGGCAGTGGCCACTGCTTCATGACACAGTACTTCGAGCCTGGTTTAAGCTCGACTTCGTGTCGAATACCTTTATCCTTCGGTAATTCGCACGGAACAGTTTCAGGGAATACATCCTTGAATTCAACCAAATCTTCATAGAGAGGATTTTCCTTGAGCGATTCCCATGATTGGGACTCATATCGCTCAATTCGTGTCTTTTCATCTAGGACACTCTCGTCCATAGATGAACTACTGAGAACTCTCTCGTTCTCAGTAAACACTGTTGCTGACCTTATGTCGGTTACATACTCGTCTTCAGCGACGAGTATGCAGATCTGCTTGACTTTGCCACTACGCAGATCACGCAAGAACCTTTTATGTTCGAGCGTTGGCAACTGAGTGATCTCCGAAGTTAACTTCGGAGGCGCAATCAGATCAAGTGTATAAGCGCCTACACATGATCCGTTATTGACTATGACATTCAATGTCTCTGTCATTTCCTGGGGACTTATTCCCTCAGGCTTCGAAGGACTTATTCCTTCGTCTTCCCGGGGACTTATTCCCGCGGGTTTCGGGGAACTTATTTCCGCCGTATTTGTAATCTTGGGACTTATTCCCTTTACTTCCTCTAGCTGGGGTTGCGCAACCACAGCGAGATCCTCTACGAAAGACTCTCCAGTCGATCTAGGATTATCGTTTCGCTTAACCTGAGCGATCGATTGTTTCTCTTCTAGATGTTCCCCTCTAGGGATACATCTTTGTCCCAGTCCACCCGACTTATTCGAGTGGTGGACCTTCGGCGCAGCCTGTGTTTCCTCACAGCCGCCGGAACTTTGCTCCGAAGTGTAACCGTTTGGTACACTAAGGTTTTGTGCAGTCGTACTAACGACCGTACCACAAGTGAGGCCATCGCACTCACTCGTAGTACATCCACACGCTTGTGGACGCTCCAAAACGTTCATCAGATGGCCATCTGATGAACAAGCGGCAGGCATCGTTACTGTCCGATGTTGCCAGTTTACCCGTGGTTCGTACCTTCTGAGCCACGGTATTCCAAGGATGACATCAAATTTGTCATCCAAATCCAATACGATAAAGTCATCGTCGTATTGGGTATCTTCTAGCGTATAGTGAATCTTCACTATACGCTTCATGACGGTTACGGATGCGCCTGTCGCAAGACGTACCGTCATCCTCGTAGGAGGTGTGTCACATTCACTGAATTTAAAGTGACCATCTTCTAGCGATTGGCGTCGCACAAAATTGTTGGACGCCCCACAATCGACTAGAGCTCGAAGGGACAACTTATTCGTCACTTCGAGTTTCAAGGTAATGAGTGAGATCTCATTACCTAGAGCAGCAACGCACAATGTCTGTGTGTTGGGAGCAACCTTCATCAAGAGGCCTACAAATTCTCTTGACGTTGCTGGATCAGTAGGGTGCTCCGCACCTACTGATCCTGTCCGTTTTTTGACGGTCCATCCCGTTGTTGCGTCTTTGCACCAACTGCGGACCCTCGTCCCTGCCCCTTTCTCATGGGTGGACGGTCACTACGCCCAGTGTCGCGAGACACTGGACGAGGGGCACTACACTCGTAAGCGTAGTGTCCTGTCTTTTGACATCTGTTGCATCTCTGCAACTTCTTGTAGCCTGTAGAGCGAGCCTTCTCGCTCTCTACATAACAGAGTTCCATCGGCTCTGGACCTCCGTTGTCATATCGTCTCGGTTGACGATATGATGTCGAGCTGGCGCGAGCCTGTCTCAGACTGAAGTCTTCCTGCTCCGCAATTGAAATGGCTTGTTCTAGTGAATCTAGTTCAAGCCGGAACAGGTGAGTCTTGACGGGACCATCCGCAAGACCCTGCATGAACACCGAAACCAACGTGTGTTCATCCACCGGATTGGAACTTATACAACTCGTGAGATGTCGTATATGTTGAGCGTAAGCGTGCACATCACGCTTACCCTGCTTGAGCTTCAAGAGTTCGGTTCGAGCTCTGAACTCAGCTCTAGGCGGTTCAAACGTTTGTCTGAGCCGCGACTTGAAGACTTCCAACGACCCAAACGCGTATGGGTCGTGCAGCTTGAGCCCCAGTGCCCAAGTCTTGGCACGTCCTGCCAGATTTGACTGGGCAAATGCAACTTGCATATCCCCGTCGTCGATGCGACGCGCCCTTATGGCGTCATCCAATTCGACGAACCATCTCAAGAGGGAGTCTTCTTCGACCCCCTATACTTTGAGATGTCAATCTTCAAAGTCTCGGGTCGACGCGAGTGCATCGACCCGCCAGCAGCAGCTTGCTGCTGTCTCAACAGTTCAAACTGTTGAGCACCTTGTTCTCTCAACAACTCTGCTTGTTGAGAACCTTGTTGGTGAAGCAAGGCTACTTTCTCGCGTTCTGCGTCAAGTTCATTTTGAATGAACTTGGCGATAGTAGCATGTTGGGCATCTCTATTGAGAGCCTCTAGCATGACGCTAACAGCATGGATGCCCATGGTCGAACCCATTCGTTCAACCGCATCCCATTCGACATCGCTCAAATGGGAGTAGCCGTCACGCGTAGCGTGAAAGCTTTGGTCATCTTCATCATCCAACATATTCATGTTGGATGTGAACGCGGTCCTTGGACGGACTACGAAGTGCTACCAGGTGTAACGGGGCACCCTGAAGCTTGTACTGGTGACAGTACAAGCTACTTATTCTGATAACAGAATAAGGCGGTGCCTCGTAACTTCACGTACACTCGTACGTGCAGAGGAAGACGGTAAGAAGAAGCGAGTACTTGGTTAGAGTAAAAAGTAGAACTGTATTTATAATAGTTAATGTCTGCAATAAATCACTATTTATCTTCATCTAACTATGTCTAAATACAAATGTGTAAATCAGTTATCTGCTCACCACTCATTGCGTGCGTCTGTCGTGGCGCGTCTTCGTTGGTTGATATAATGGCCTATATCAACCAATGAGGAACTACTCGTAAGTGCTGCAGAATATTTGTCCTAATGACAATATTCTGAGAATATAACTCTTATAGTTATATTCTATTAACAATTTCTTATAAATTGTTATGTAACGATTCACCCCGTTACAGTCTTCCTCTGCACGTACGAGTGTACGTGAAGTTCCGAGGCACCGCCTTTTTCTGTCATCAGAATAAGTAGCTTCTACTGTCATCAGTACAAGCTTCAGGGTGCCCCGTTACAATTGAGACTTAGATGGTTGCACACATTTTTCAAGACCTTGGGTTGGTCTTGAAAGGTGGAGGGGTTAAACTTCATGGCATAGAACAGGACAGGTGCTGGGCTGGGTTCGGCTGACCATTGCACAGGGTGGGAACCCAAGATGCAACTATAGAAAATGCTTGCATTGTTAGTTACTGTCAAAGCTGCTATTCCTTAAAGACGACAAGCGGAGAAAGCTTGCTATTCACTCGTCCATTGGGAGCGTTAGAGTACCCTTGACATACACGTCATTGTACAACTCCCTGTACTTCCGATGCAGCGCTTTCTTCTTAGGGTTGAGCAGTTTTTGTCTGATACCCATCCAGGCGTATACTTTCCACGTTTGGTTTTCGTCCACCAGCCAATTGTACAGCTGCGCCTCAATCAACTTCGTGGCCACCTCTTCCGTCTCCTGGGCATCCTTTGCTGCAAAGAGCATCATGGCGAGCGGACCGTCGGTGTAGAAGATGGTCAAGGTTTTGACAATCTCTATATCCGCCTTTAGAGCATCCCCTTCTTTGAGATTGTAGACGAACGTTGTCCAGATTGCGAACTTGGGGTTGTTGAAGAACTTAGCGGCTTTCACCGCCAACGAGGCCTCGACTTGACCCCATTCAACTGCTTCATTCAGCTTGAGACCTTGAAAAACGTCAAGGGCTGATTTCCTGTGCGCTACCCACATCTGTACCAGCGCGGTCTGCACAATGCCTGCGACCTTCTTGACCTTCTCATTCTTGATATTCTTTGCCGCGATGATCGCCGACACCATCGCTTCCTCTCCGTAATGGTCTGTCAGTGCCTTGACCACAGCCACTCTCGCTGCATCATCGGAAACTGACTGCAGCTGGGTGACCCAGGGTTTGTGCATAAAGACGTAGTCCACTGGTGGGTTGTCAAGGTGAAGCATAGCCAGGTATTCCTTCGTTCTCTCATTTGCCATCGAGAGCTTCCCACGCATTTTCGACGAAATTGCCGACACTGCAGCTTCCGTCTCCGCGACGGCATCAACAACACCTCTCTCTTCGTCATCGGCGTGACTCCTGAGTCGAACGTTTTGGGTAGGACTGTACCCTTCTACCAGATTGAGCGAGCCAGGTTGGCTACGTTGAAGACTTGCACCTGTGGTTGCGCATAACGCTGCAGCAAGCAGCGGAAGCGCGAAGTGACGGTACATGGATGACGGCCGAGCTAATTGCACAATGGGGGTGAGAAGAGGGATTGGCGTAATGTGTGGAGTGCACCCAGCCTACCATTTTTACGGCAGTAGCTACTGTCACGGGGTTTGAATGATATGCGTGCACCGGTGCGTTGCATCAAGCCAGAACGAATCGAGTGGGATCACACGGACGAGGCAGTCACACGTTACCACCGCCCCTGTTTCTCGATTCGGTCGTATGCTTTCGTCTGAAGCATGCACATACATGTGTATCATCTATACACTTATGTAAATTGACCAGGAGTTAACAGAGAAGGATTCGCTAAAGATCCGTGGTCCATTCATGCCGCGCGAATGCACGAGGTGTGAGTATGCAACCAGCTCATGTCTTTGTTCTCGTACCTCCTCCGAAGATCTTAATTATGACCCTAAAATTTTGGCCATTTCTAGCCGGTGCTTGCGTACTCGATGTTTCCTGCACCGCGTCCCGGCTACGGTAGTAAGCAGCATACCTTCAAGTATTTTAAACGCAAGACCTGAATCTGCGACGTGTCCGTTGCACAAGGAAGACATCTGTGCATCGACCTCAGTATTCCTAGAGTCAAGGTGCTGGGCGAAAAGGAAAAAAACATCCTGTGTTGATGTCACTAGCAACAAACGAGGTCGTGGGTTTGGGAACGAGATCCATGATCACTGACGGTTGAGCAATGATCAGCAAATACGTTTGGCAATCGCCTACTCCTGTCATATTGATGTGGCTGCAGTTAATGGCCCAAGACACCTTTAATTGACGACTATATCGCGCGGTGATAGCACTGCAAGTGCGTTTAACGTGTAAGTACTTGCAATGTTGAACGTCCTGCTCTTACGCGAATCTTCTGGATATCATTCTCTGCTTGTCTACGTGCTGCGCACGCACAGCAGTGGCGCAGTCAACAATACGCCACTCATTACAGTGCAGTCAGGTAACTATCGCACCACCTGCTGGATGGGGCAAAAAGAAGAGCCCCGGAATATTCAACAATATGCAATTTTACGTCGGACTAGAGGACCACCACCGACATCTCGAATGATGTTCCAGCGGCTGCAGTGCGCATTTAGTGATGAGATGAAAGCGCTTGTGATTTAATTGAATCCAGCAAATACTTTAGTACACCTTTACGACAATTCTATAGATGCAGAGAGAAGGCGTCGTGCACAAGCAGAAAACAACGTACAAAGGTGCAAGACATACATCTACGTCAGTGCGTAAGCTTTTAGATACATAACTTGAAGAGCACCCCATCAGGTAGTGGGTTATGTGCAACCACCTGCCTAATCTACACCGGATTTTTTCGCGTGGCTTTGAACCCTCCAGACGTCTTGCTCACATTGATAACGTTAAACAGCCGCTCCCCCTTCAAGGTATCTGACTCGCACGATACTGCTTCGTGTTCATGGCTAGTACCGCGACCACTACCATTGGTATCTTATCCCACTCCAAGCACACACGACCGCTCACATACAATCTTGGTGCTTCCCCAATCCGACGTCATTTGACCTTGTTGCGCGCTAGCTTCTTCGATGCCAGTCCATCTGAACGAAGTTTCTGTTTGCTTAAGCGACGTAGATGAATAAAAAATCGATTGGCGATTTCAAAGTTACACTGGGGTCGTCCACGCGAATGCCGCGTGTAGTGAGCTCCTTCGGACAGTCGATTTAGACCAACTGCTTCAATTCTTCCTTTGTTAACCTTTTCTCCGCTTGATTTAGAAGTCACCGATCACCACTAAAGGTTTGTGCATAGGTTCACGATTCGGTATAAGTTGCTACGCATGAGAGGTGCGTGAAACTGGTCTCCTGCATGGACCAGTGCAACGCTGTACATGCACTGCAGCTCATACACGGTTCCGGCTACAACCAATGTGCTTTGCTATCATCAGAGACGAGTTGATGCAAACTTTGTAGATTTGCCCCTCCTAAATTAACTCAATCGTTGAGCTTATGACCCATAGCACCTTCTTCGGTGACCAGAGTCGGTCACCTAGCCTATTCACCACATCGAGATGTGATTCGCTGATACATACGATTCGACTATACTCGTGTATTGTGTTTCTGTCAAGAAAAACGTGGGTATAAAATAATGACGATGTCCATGAGCATTTTGAGTGATTGAAGGATACTCGTACTCCATGACTATTTAACTGAAAGACTAGCTTGTGTATCAGCACCACGTTAGCTAAGCTAGTACTGGACTCTACCAATGTACTATTTGATGAAGGTTAGGGCTCCGTCCCGCGCGGGATGAAGAAGGATTGGTCTATCCAGCGGGACACTAGGGGATGAGATCATTGCACATATACCCTGCAAAAACTATCTTGCAAACGACCAGATATACATACATATGAGCGCCAATGTATGCAGTGAGGGTGCCGAAAAGGGGAATAGTGATTAAACGGTAAAGTTTACCACAATATGACCAATGCTTACCAGCTACGTTGAGTGTGGACACCGATGGCTGTTCCACTAGATGCTAATCTATAATGTCACACGTCCGCTGCCGCCCAAAAGGGATTTACCTTGTGTATGAGATATACAATCCCAATTTTTATCGGTGATCATTCATCTAGTTCATAACCTCAGTCAATCATTGATGACAGACTGATGTACCACCCATCAATCTTTAACATACTGACGATTACTATGCGAATTAGTTTAACCTTAGTATTAGGCAGTTGAATGAAGTTTATTACCAACAACACCAAGAAATAAAAGTTCAGATACCCTTTTGATCTTCTATTAACACGTGTCTGCGTTAGACTTCTGCAGATCACAGAGAGTCAGTGCCATCTTGTGACGTAGACTCTAGAGCACCTGTGCGTACGATTGTTGGAGTCGTTATTAGTCCCTTGACCCAGGACTAGAACTTCTACAAGCTTAGAGACTTTTCAAGTCTTTGTGGAGTAGTTCTAAGAACTAGAGACTATTAGAATATTAGGAACTTAGTTCCGTAAAACTAAGTGACTTCTAGAGTCGTAAGTCTTCCTTTGACTAAAAATCTGTGTAGCTCCACTACATATTCGGTGTCTTTTAAACCAATCCTACAAAGAAGTCGCAATCGATTAAACTTCTGTCGAGATAGAAAGTCCCAGCTTATCTCTAAGGCTTAACGCCTCGCGCTCGACAAGCTTAGAGCGTTGATCAGGGTTGAACAAGTTGACTATCTTGTGGCCCAACGCCGAAGTGCTCAATTTGGGGCTGGAAGCTTTTATGCATTTTGAGGCCAAGCTAATCGGGCAGTTCCATGAACATGTGGCGTCGGCTGTGCCGACTCGTAACATTCTATAACCTATGCAGAGCCTAAGGCTTGCCAGCCAGTTCTAAGCGTAAAGGCATTTGAGGTAGGAGGGAGAAAAACACTTTCTCTGGATTAGAGAAGTCGAAATGGCGATGAGCGCCAAAGTGCTGCGAACTAAGCAGTAGAAGTTGTTCCAGCCATATCAAAACTCGGCGGCAGAGCCAAATAATGGGCTCTGACGTGTGGTGCACATGTAGACGCCGCATTTTCCATGTGGTATCGCTTAAGAGACAGATGTCTCGCGTGTTCGCATTACCCGATCAGGCTTATCGAGTGCGTTCACTTTTCTTATCCCGACAAGAAGAGAAGGATTTATCAGACCATGTCCAAGAGTTGAGAGATCTTGTTTCTGCTATACAATCGGATCTCCCTCTTATGGATCCCTGTGTCAACATTTCTGTGAATATGTCCATCCTGGGTCGCTCGGACCGAATTTGTTCGTGTCCCACATCAATCTTTGAGATAGCTTTGGACGTAGCGTTGAACGCCGAGTTTAAATAAAAAACGGCGCTATGGCACGCGTGGGAATGCCCAATATTCGCTTGATAGGGCAGTGCCCACGGATCTCAGTCAGGCGGTTGACGACGAAGCATAATTTTAAGCTGTGGAAAGCACCGTAACATCCGTAGATGTAAATTTATGCAATTGTTGGCGAAAAGCCCATACATCAAGAGTCTGATGTGCTTACAGTGGCGGATAACTCACCGGGTGATGAGTTCGAGTTAAGTAACTCTGCCCTGGATGTCGGTTACGACATCAGATCTTGTTTGGATTACGCTAAGGTTGACAAAGCCAATCCCCTTGTAGGATCAGATGGACCGCTTTTGCTAAGTAGTACAGTCGCTTTTCAGATATGGAAGCAACGCCAAATGTCGACTGCAAGATAAGAAGTGTCTGTAATATCGCTTAGCGATACTAGAGATCATTTTTATACACTGGTCGTTGACGTGACAGGTCACGTAAATAATGAAGTTGGCCTTGCAGTCCGCCTGTCGTTAGCTGTTCTATAAAGGCTGGATGACGTATCTGTAAATGAGATTAGTCGGGCCTTGAAGGCATGCGAACTATCCGATACGGTGGTCCTTAGACCCGATTATGTTTGAACTCCTCGTCTCTACTTAATTAGCCAATTGTTGAAATTACAAAAATGGCGGCACTTAGTGAACGAATTGGATCATCTATGAAGAAGAGCCTTTCAGACTCTTAATACCCTATGGTTGAGTTATTTTAGGACGTGGCAGTCATAATCCACCGTATTTATTACCTTTCGATCAGTGCGTACGTCATGAAATTTACTTGCTTCCAAGAACCAAATACTGCGTTACAAAACAGTAGCCTGTAACAAATGAATACTGTGACGTCATTGGCGAGTCTTTTAGTGCTAAGCAAGCGGCGGGAATGGTTCATGAGAACAAGTCTCCTCATTCCACACCGACGTTTTGTGTCAAAAAGCCTGATGGTAAGTGGCGTATTGCATACTTACAATAAGCTTAATGCGGACACTATACCGGAAAACACCCATTCCTGGAAAGGACAATCTATGAAACATGGCAGGACAAAATGTACAGTACACTCGACCTAATTGATAGCTATTATCGACTGCTCAAACAATCAAATGGTATCTCACAGATGTTAGTTCTCCAAGTGGTATGAGTTGGTAGTGGCTAATTATGCCCCAGGAGATTTCGAATGCCCTGGATACATTAAATCGTCTTGTGAAGAAACTGTTATGCCCTCATCGTGTGTATGCACAAACAAGTTTTGATGACAGATATGTCCATAGTCGGGCAGAACAGGATCATTCGGACGTTGATAGCCACATCGACCACTAACGAGCTGTGCTCGAGTGCATGCGCACCGATGAGCTCTATGCTAATGAATAAAAATCTGTATTAGGTGCGCACGAGAAATTATTTTTGGGATGATTTATTAAAATCGAGGCATTTGGGTAGATTATGCAAAGTGAAGGCCATAATGGATTGGCCAGTTCCCAGAATCTAAAAAGGAACAACGAAAATGGCTTGGCCTTGCCAATTACTTGTACAAGCATCGCGAGAATAACGCTGAAATGGATCGGCTATTATCGAATCTCCTCATAAAAGGGTGTGGAGTGGTGCTAGACTAGCACCAAAGCAGAGGCTTTTCAGGCCGTAAAGGAGGTTTTCCTACATGCTCAATTTTTAGCTTTGCCAGATATTGAATGGATTTCATTGTCATCTGTGATGCTTTGGATTTTGCCATTGGCTGTGCTCTGTTACAAGCATGTTGAGGAACGCGAGTGTGTCACCGCTTTTGATACCTACAGCTAAAGGCTGCTGAAAGTCCTATCTAGTTCACGACAAGGAGATACTTGCTATGCAGTATGCTTGAGTCAAATTCAGAATTCATCTGAGTGGCTCTAAGCCTTTTGTATTCTATACCAATCAGGCGTTTTTACGCACGGCGACCCAATCGCCCCACCTCTCGTAGAGGATGGCCCGTTGGCTTTCATTCTCTACAGAATATAACTTCAGGGCACAGTGTGAGCCGGGAAAGCAAAACAAGCTGGCTAATGCGCTGTCACGACGGCCCGACTTTGAGCTTGATCATGTTACGATAATTTATCGTCAATGACTGATTTTATTCTTTAATCTTGTGCCAAGGATGAACAATGTGTAGCTTTGCTACGTGATCTCGGAAGCATTAAATTTTATTCTCATGCATGAAACCGACGGCACGTTGGCGTGTGAGGATACACCCGTAATTCTATCGACAACGGCTTGTTGTGCTATCGCACGAATAACGCGGAATCCCGCGTATCACTGTTCCTCAAGATGAGAAACGGGAGTATCGCGTCCTCTATGAGGTGCACGACACAGCTACTATATGCCATCTCGGTCGTGAAAAGACCAACGGCTTAGTAATCCAGAGTTGTGGTGGCTCAAACTCCATCATGAGCAAGCATTAGTGTGCGCACATGTGAGACGTGCCCACGGGTCAAACATTCGGCACGTGTGACTGCGCCGCTCGCTAGTTTTCCTGTACCCTCTGGGAGTTAAGTGTCCATAAGCATGGACTTTGTGTTTGGTTTACTGAAAGAATCGGATGGCAACACAGGCATTGTGTTTGTCGACCGTTTGAGCAATATGGCTCATTAAGAGGCTGTGCCGGATTCGATTGATGGTGAAGTTACCGCTTCGCTGTTCATTTATCGCGTGTTCGCCAACATGGACTACCATTGGCAATTTTCTCTGACCGCAATCCTAGTTTTTTGGGGCAAGTTCTAGAAGGCCATATTCAAGGTGCTTGGCACTAGATTAAACATGTCTACAGAAGATCATTTGTAGACTGATGGTCAGACTGGGCGTGTCAATCGCGTCTTCGGTGACGTCTAAAAAAGCATAGTGTGTGCTGAGGCGCCTCGTAGTTGGAGCTCAATGCTCGCTATCGTTGAGTTCGCCATTAATAATGCCTACCACGCCTCAACAGGCTATTCTCCGTTCTACGTGAACAACCTCACGGACACCTGCGTTCCGATTATTATACCACTGTGTGGCTCAAGGCTTTGTGAGGAAGAGGAAGCCGATCGGCTTGATAATGTCACCCCTTTTGCTGTTCAAAAAGCAGGTTAGCGTGCTCATAACAACGCTATCGAATATCTTACGACATGTGCATTTTGATATGTTTGATAGAAAAGACAAACAGAAGGAACGATCTGACGCTAAAGGCAGGATCTGGATTGATAGTTGTGAGGTCATTGACCAAGTCCTACTAAACGCTAAGAACCTACCCACTAATGTAGTGTCTGCTGTGTTTTTAACTAAGTTACGTCGTCGCTTCACTAAACTATATAGAATCATGGTCAAGGCGAGTCTTGCGTATACGCTTAGCTTACCGCGCCAATTGAGCACACGCACCGTGTCTTACGTTACCTCCAAAACTGTATCGAGATTCGTCCTGGTTGATTGGGAGGCGCATGCGCCACATAGTCGGCTTTATCGCAGGCTGCTACATCCGAATCAGGAGGTCAAACTGCACCTTCATCCATGTTCGACTCGTTTTGAACATCGACAAACGAGCTCGCACCGCGTCAGGCATGAGCTGGGTATGATCCAAAGTATCGCGAAGACTGTTCACCTCATAAATCAAAGCCTCATGGGATGTAGCCGACACACCGACCACCACCGGCGTTACTTGAGAAGCAATGGATCTCCATCTCCATGTGGAGAAGGTAATTCAACGAAGTCATCGTCATGGTCAAAATCAGTACATGGTGAAGCGGCAAGGGTACACTGAGTCTGAGAATTCATAGGAGTACGAGATACCCGTTCGGCAAAATTGCCCATGCGCCATGGGTGTTTTTGAGCATCAAGGCAGGGTCAACTTGCGACTCCTTACGCTTCACACCAGTAATGGGAGCAGCAAGCGGATCCAAGACCGAAGCTTGATGTGTAACATCAATCATCGGCACAGCCGCGGCATATCGCGTGCAGAACATCGCCCGCAACTGGCCTTTGAACCTCAATATGGCGAATTTATAGCGGAGTTTCCGCTCGAGACGTACATCAGCCTTGTCGACACTTGCTATCAAATCACAAATGCTGCTCAAGCGCCGTGCTTCATGCACCCAGTGTATAATCGCATTAACTTCTTTAAAAAACAAGCCCTCTTTGCCTAGGTGTACGGGGATACCCATAATTGATGTAACTGGTACACCATGACCTTGTTCTAAAAGCCTTGCCTTGTAATGACTTGGATTTATAACATACGGCACCAGGTATCTCTCAAGCAGTACCCTGCCTGCTTCAACCTCTTTAGGTGTACTGGCTGCTGGACCTATGGTCCACAATGCCAAAGACTAACCAGTAGTCTGTCGGAGACGTTTCTCCAACTGAGAGACGTAAACACACAGTCAATATGACTTTCTAGTGTCGCCATGATCGGAGCTGAGCGCTCTCCCGTTGTTGAAGCACATGCTCCTCGTCGAGTGGGTTCGTAATGATTTCCGACCCCATACTCCTCGTCGAGTGGGTTCGTAATGATTGCCGACGACATTTCGTCTTGCACGGGTGTGCTGACTTTGTACTCGACATCGCTGTCATGATTCAGTCCCTCCGCCTCAATGCTGAGGAGGTCGGAAAAGGCATAAGACTCGTTTGGTGTTGCGAGCCCATTTCTGACGCTTTGAACAAAACGTAAGGTTACTGCAATTCTAATGGCCTCGATGATGTAACGATTCTTCTGATGTTATTTGGTTCCGTCAGTCTGGTAGGGGGGGGGTAGCGGGGTGACACGTCTGTTACCGTCCAAAAAGGGACATACCTTGTGTATGAGATATACAATCCCAAGTTTTAACGGTGATCATACGTCTAGTTCATAACCTTAGTCAATCATTGATGACAGACTGATGTACCACCCATCAATCTTTAACATACTGACGATTACTATGCGAATTAGTTTAACCTTAGTATTAGGCAGTTGAATGAAGTTTATTACCAACAACACCAAGAAATAAAAGTTCAGATACCCTTTTGATCTTCTATTAACACGTGTCTGCGTTAGACTTCTGCAGATCACAGAGAGTCAGAGCCATCTTGTGGCGTAGACTCTAGAGCACCTGTGCGTACGATTGTTGGAGTCGTTATTAGTCCCTTGACCCAGGACTAGAACTTCTACAAGCTTAGAGACTTTTCAAGTCTTTGTGGAGTAGTTCTAAGAACTAAAGACTCTAATAAAAAACTTAGTTCCGTAAAACTAAGTGACTTTTAGAGTCGTGAGTCTTCCTCTGACTAAAATCTGTGTAGCTCCACTACATGATTGGTGTCGCTGATGACGTAATTATGCAAGCAGAGCTATTCTTAAGCGTGGCGGAAACTAAATTACGAGGACTGAACACACACATCAACATCAATGCAGTAGGTGACCGGGAAATAGCGACGACTCGCATAATGGTCTTGGTAGAAACACTTATCGATAAATTGCACAAAGCGATCCCACGTTTGGTAGTTTGACAGAAAAATTCATGAGAGTTGTTAAGAAATCGAATAACTATAGAAAAAACCTCGTTGTCCCCAAAATTTAAGTCGCGAGCTCACTCTAAAATAAGGATCTCCACTATATCGTCGCTGGGGGCAACCTAATCATCTTTGAAGCATCTTTAAGTGCCTTGATGAATGCCTTGACAGATAGGTCGAATTATGTCAATACTATGAATCTGACTATGCATACATGTATAAAGATGATGCTTTCGTTTCATATTCTCTCGATTCCCAACGAATAAATGGATAGACACTCAATAGAATGTCGACGTTGTGTATGCTAAGGTCAAGGTTTGATCACGGCTATCGCAGATACATTCCATTGGCAAGTTTTCGTACGCCGCGTGGTGGATCTCTCTTTTACTGATGTATTCTTCGCATCTTTTAGTTTTTGTTCGTTACCATTTGACAGGGCCACGATACGATTCTGCATTTAGCTTTTGCAGCAGGTTGCGCTGCTGCGCATAGGAGGTGCAACCATAGGTCGCTTTCACAGCGATCGTGTATGTTTCCACAATGAGAGCGTTCAAGAGTATTTTGAGCTATTGTGAGAGTGCTTGTACGGACTTTGAACGCAGAGTTAGCTTGTGTACAAGTACCGCGATATCCGAAACTTGTTTAATCGAAGACTTGCAGAAGGCCCTTTTGCATTAAATACGAGCATCGTTAGAATTGAAAAGAAAGGCGCCTGAACTGTAACGGGGTGAATCGTTACATAACAATTTATAAGAAATTGTTAATAGAATATAACTATAAGAGTTATATTCTCAGAATATTGTCATAAGGACAATATTCTGTAGCACTTCCAAGTAGTTCCTAATTGGTTGATATAGGCCATTATATCAACCAACGAAGACGCGCCACGACAGACGCACGCAATGAGTGGTGAGCAGATAACTGATTTACACATTTGTATTTAGACATAGTTAGATGAAGATAAATAGTGATTTATTGCAGACATTAACTATTATAAATACAGTTCTACTTTTTACTCTAACCAAGTACTCGCTTCTTCTTACCGTCTTCCTCTGCACGTACGAGTGTACGTGAAGTTACGAGGCACCGCCTTATTCTGTTATCAGAATAAGTAGCTTGTACTGTCACCAGTACAAGCTTCAGGGTGCCCCGTTACACCTGGTAGCACTTCGTAGTCCGTCCAAGGACCGCGTTCACATCCAACATGAATATGTTGGATGATGAAGATGACCAAAGCTTTCACGCTACGCGTGACGGCTACTCCCATTTGAGCGATGTCGAATGGGATGCGGTTGAACGAATGGGTTCGACCATGGGCATCCATGCTGTTAGCGTCATGCTAGAGGCTCTCAATAGAGATGCCCAACATGCTACTATCGCCAAGTTCATTCAAAATGAACTTGACGCAGAACGCGAGAAAGTAGCCTTGCTTCACCAACAAGGTTCTCAACAAGCAGAGTTGTTGAGAGAACAAGGTGCTCAACAGTTTGAACTGTTGAGACAGCAGCAGGCTGCTGCTGGCGGGTCGATGCACTCGCGTCGGCCCGAGACTTTGAAGATTGACATCTCAAAGTATAGGGGGTCGAAGAAGACTCCCTCTTGAGATGGTTCGTCGAATTGGATGACGCCATAAGGGCGCGTCGCATCGACGACGGGGATATGCAAGTTGCATTTGCCCAGTCAAATTTGGCAGGACGTGCCAAGACTTGGGCACTGGGGCTCAAGCTGCACGACCCATACGCGTTTGGGTCGTTGGAAGTCTTCAAGTCGCGGCTCAGACAAACGTTTGAACCGCCTAGAGCTGAGTTCAGAGCTCGAACCGAACTCTTGAAGCTCAAGCAGGGTAAGCGTGATGTGCACGCTTACGCTCAACATATACGACATCTCACGAGTTGTATGAGTTCCAATCCGGTGGATGAACACACGTTGGTTTCGGTGTTCATGCAGGGTCTTGCGGATGGTCCCGTCAAGACTCACCTGTTCCGGCTTGAACTAGATTCACTAGAACAAGCCATTTCAATTGCGGAGCAGGAAGACTTCAGTCTGAGACAGGCTCGCGCCAGCTCGACATCATATCGTCAACCGAGACGATATGACAACGGAGGTCCAGAGCCGATGGAACTCTGTTATGTAGAGAGCGAGAAGGCTCGCTCTACAGGCTACAAGAAGTTGCAGAGATGCAACAGATGTCAAAAGACAGGACACTACGCTTACGAGTGTAGTGCCCCTCTTCCAGTGTCTCGCGACACTGGGCGTAGTGACCGTCCACCCATGAGAAAGGGGCAGGGACGAGGGTCCGCAGTTGGTGCAAAGACGCAACAACGGGATGGACCGTCAAAAAACGGACAGGATCAGTAGGTGCGGAGCACCCTACTGATCCAGCAACGTCAAGAGAATTTGTAGGCCTCTTGATGAAGGTTGCTCCCAACACACAGACATTGTGCGTTGCTGCTCTAGGTAATGAGATCTCACTCATTACCTTGAAACTCGAAGTGACGAATAAGTTGTCCCTTCGAGCTCTAGTCGATTGTGGGGCGTCCAACAATTTTGTGCGACGCCAATCGCTAGAAGATGGTCACTTTAAATTCAGTGAATGTGACACACCTCCTACGAGGATGACGGTACGTCTTGCGACAGGCGCATCCGTAACCGTCATGAAGCGTATAGTGAAGATTCACTATACGCTAGAAGATACCCAATACGACGATGACTTTATCGTATTGGATTTGGATGACAAATTTGATGTCATCCTTGGAATACCGTGGCTCAGAAGGTACGAACCACGGGTAAACTGGCAACATCGGACAGTAACGATGCCTGCCGCTTGTTCATCAGATGGCCATCTGATGAACGTTTTGGAGAGTCCACAAGCGTGTGGATGTACTACGAGTGAGTGCGATGGCCTCACTTGTGGTACGGTCGTTAGTACGACTGCACAAAACCTTAGTGTACCAAACGGTTACACTTCGGAGCAAAGTTCCGGCGGCTGTGAGGAAACACAGGCTGCGCCGAAGGTCCACCACTCGAATAAGTCGGGTGGACTGGGACAAAGATGTATCCCTAGAGGGGAACATCTAGAAGAGAAACAATCGATCGCTCAGGTTAAGCGAAACGATAATCCTAGATCGACTGGAGAGTCTTTCGTAGAGGATCTCGCTGTGGTTGCGCAACCCCAGCTAGAGGAAGTAAAGGGAATAAGTCCCAAGATTACAAATACGGCGGAAATAAGTTCCCCGAAACCCGCGGGAATAAGTCCCCGGGAAGACGAAGGAATAAGTCCTTCGAAGCCTGAGGGAATAAGTCCCCAGGAAATGACAGAGACATTGAATGTCATAGTCAATAACGGATCATGTGTAGGCGCTTATACACTTGATCTGATTGCGCCTCCGAAGTTAACTTCGGAGATCACTCAGTTGCCAACGCTCGAACATAAAAGGTTCTTGCGTGATCTGCGTAGTGGCAAAGTCAAGCAGATCTGCATACTCGTCGCTGAAGACGAGTATGTAACCGACATAAGGTCAGCAACAGTGTTTACTGAGAACGAGAGAGTTCTCAGTAGTTCATCTATGGACGAGAGTGTCCTAGATGAAAAGACACGAATTGAGCGATATGAGTCCCAATCATGGGAATCGCTCAAGGAAAATCCTCTCTATGAAGATTTGGTTGAATTCAAGGATGTATTCCCTGAAACTGTTCCGTGCGAATTACCGAAGGATAAAGGTATTCGACACGAAGTCGAGCTTAAACCAGGCTCGAAGTACTGTGTCATGAAGCAGTGGCCACTGCCTCGTGAACAAGTACTTGCGATCGACAAGTTCTTTGCCGATCGTTTAGCAGCGGGCCATGTGAGGGAATCAACTTCCCCACATAGGTCTCCGACCTTCTGTGTGCGAAAAGCAACAGGAGGGTGGCGGATAGTGCACGCGTTTAACAAATTGAACGCTGCAACGGTACCGGCTCAGACGCCGATACCGAGGAAGGACGTAATCATTGATGGTATGTCAAAGAGTACCATCTTTTCGTCCATGGATTTGATGGATGGCTTCTATCAAATCCTAATGCGGGAACGGGATATACCCTATACCGCAGTTAGCACGCCTAGCGGCATGCTCTGGGAATGGCTAGTAATGCCACAAGGGCTCAGTAATGCCCCTGCCACGTTCAACAGGTGTGTATCACATCTGTTGAGGCCAGTACGAGAATTCGCGCCGAGTTATTTCGATGACGTATTCATCCATAGTCGAGCTATGGATGGAAAGTCGGACGTTGAGGTTCACAAGTACCACGTCCGACAAGTTCTTACAATCATGCGAAAGCATCAATTGTATGCAAACCTCAAGAAGTGTATATTTGCAGCAAGCGAAATACCACTTCTTGGGTGCATCGTTGGTAAGAACGGTGTACGTCCTGATCCCGAAAAGATCAAGGCGATCACCGACTGGCCCGTGCCGGTCGATGTCAAAGGTCTTCGAAAATTCCTTGGGCTAGCGGCGTATTTGCATAAGTATTCACGCAATTACGCCGAGATGACTGTACACCTCTCTCGTTTGTTGAAAAAGAACGAGAGGTGGTTATGGAACGCTGAATGTCAACGCTCCTTTGAGGGTATCAAGCAGAGCTTGATACAATCCCCAGTCCTAGCAATTGCCGATCAGGACAGGCCATTTCATGTGGTCTGTGATGCCAGCGATTTCGCAATCGGCTGTGCATTAATGCAGTACGATCTTGAAGGCGTTGAACGCGTCGTCTGCTATCAGTCGCGTCAGCTGCAACCAGCTGAGCGGAACTATCCAGTGCATGACAAGGAACTCCTTGCCATGAAGTATGCACTCGCGAAGTTCAGAGTCTATCTATTAGGAGATAGACCCTTCGTTGTTTACACTGACCATGCGTCCTTACGCACGGCAGTGAACAGCCCGCACCTTTCACAACGAATGGCGCGGTGGTTGTCATTCTTTGCAGAATACAACTTTACGGTCGAGTACAAACCAGGACGACTTAATGTCGTCGCTGATGCACTCTCACGTCGTCCCGACTTTGAAACAGTCGCGAAACCCAACAGTGAGACAGTCACTGTTGCGGTTATGACGTCCTCAGTTCCATCTACAACGTTGTATGATGATGTGAGGCGGGCATACGCCCAAGATGGTGAGATAGCGAAGTTGTTGTCACATCTCTCCCAACCATCTCGAGAATCGTTGAAACGATTGTCGTCTGCGTATCGATCTGCATCAGATCGATACACTACTCGTAACGGTTTACTGTACTATACAGCCGTTTCTGGTGACACACCACGTGTTGTCATTCCAGATGATACTGATCTGCGTTTGCGGATCATGTTCGAGTATCACGATGCTCCTATAGGAGGACATCGTGGCCGAGAGAAAACATATCTCACGGTAAGTCGAGACTTTTACTGGCCCCGCCAGTATCAGTTTGTGCGAAAGTATGTTCGCGCATGCGAAGTCTGCCAACGAGTGACGTCAAGTCCTTCACTGCGTGCACCTTTACAGCCTCTACCGGTTCCGGCTGAGTGCTGGGAATCCATCTCAATGGATTTCGTCTTCGGGTTACCCAAAGACGCACGCGGGAATACGGGTATTCTCGTATTTGTTGACAGATTCAGCAAAATGGTACACCTTGTGGCTGTACCAGAGACAATCACGGCAAGTGGCTGTGCTTGTGTCTTTATTGACACCATCTTCCGACTTCATGGGTTGCCCCGTGAACTCGTATCAGACAGAGATCCACGATTCACTGCTGATTTCTGGCGTTCCGTGTTCAAATCACTCGGAACGCGCTTGAAGATGTCAACATCTGATCATCCAGAGTCAGATGGTCAGACGGAACGTGCCAATCGTGTCCTTGAAGAGATACTTCGAGGATACGTACACTCCTTTAAGAGTTGGAGTGAGTTTTTTGCCGATGGTAGAGTTTGCCATCAACAACTCGGTGCATGCGTCCACGACACATACACCGTTTTACGTGAATGGCTTGCGCCATCCGCGTGTACCCACCTTACTAGAGTGTAACTCTGGTTTAAGGGGGGGGACTCGCGCGAGCAAAAACCGATTTGGTTCACGCTCATCACGCTCTGACGAAGAAGTCATTGCGTTTGATGCCGATATCGATAACATCGATATCGAAGAAGATGATGCCAGTGAGAGTGCGGAAGCCCTCACTGAAGACAATGATCCCAGTGAGAGTGCGGAAGCCCTCACTGAAGAAAAGGTTGTTGTCGCTGCAGTGCGCTCACAGCACACTGAAGCTAACGAGTCATCAGATGAGTTCATACTGGCTCGTGAAACGGTAGTCCGTTTTGTGCAAGATTCCATCGCCGAAGCGGTGGATAAGCAAAAGCAAAACGCTGACAAGGATGGAAGGGCAAACACTCTTTTATTTAATAAAGGTGACTTAGTCCTACTGTCTACGGTTAATCTACCAAAGCATGTAGTGACTAACTTGGGTAGCAGTAAACTACTACCCAAGTACATTGGGCCATTTCGTGTATTGCACCGCCTAGGCAATGCATACACGATCGAGTTACCACGTAAGATGCGAACGCATCCCACGTTTTACGTTGGTCGGCTTAAGCCGTACCATCAGTACGCTGCTTCTTCCGATGAAGAACGCCCTTGCGCTCAAGCATCTCGCAGAGAGCCTTGTGCTCCCGATGGTGGGCATCAACAAGGGTCTGAAGAGCAGCTATCTCATCCCGAGACCGATCAGCAATCCCACGAGCTACCCTTAGCTCGTCACGAAGAGATGTCAGAGATCTCTCGTTCTCGAGCTGAGCAAAGGCAAACTCAGCTCGATGCTTCGAGGCAGTGTCCGCCATTTGGAGACGCCTATTCCGCTCATGTTCGAGATCGTCGCGTAACCCTTGCGTTACGCGATCAAAGAAGCTCTCGGGTACACACCGATCCACATGATCGTGTGGAGAGCGTCTTTCCTCCTCCTCCACCTCCATTAGAGGACTCTCGCGGTGGCCAGCGCTATCTAGTTGAGCAGCTGTTGAACCACCGCGACGTGAACGGACGTCGGACGAGTTATCTCGTCCGGTGGCGCGGCCATCCCCCGTCCTGGGATTCTTGGGAGCCCCGCTCCCAACTGATGATCGACGTACTGGGTCTGGTAGAGCAGTACGACGCGGCACATCCTGTGCCGCAGAAGGACCGCCGGAGAAAGTCTTCCCGGCACGGTCGTAAAGGGATTTCAGGTTGTCAATCCCTTCGTACATCTCAATAGAGATACGTACGCGCCACCACGGGCTATTAGGGAGGTAAGCCTCCTTAGGTGCTCGTGCAGAGTTGTTCACACAACACGGGCACGAGTCTCCCCAAGAAAGGCAGGGTAATCCTTTCTCCCTTGACAGACGATGCAGCTTGTAGCGTGCACCTGTCGGGGTTCGCTTTTCAAACTTATCACGAGCTTTGATAAGTTTGTCGTTCCAAGCGTCACGACCTACATCCTCGAGATTATGGATGTAGGCGTTCCACGCCTGAAGTAGTGAGGGACCATCACGTTTGTGATTCCCACTGTACCATCGATGTCTGAAGAAAGCATCGATGAAGAACTCATGTTCAGCGCGATAGTCTTTCGCGCTGGGGTCAAGGTGATGAATCCTCGACGAATCGAACAATCGTGTTCGATAACGATCACTCGTCGTCGCCGACAAGTGATCCATGACAGATTTAGGAGGCATCCATGCCTTCTTTTCTGGAGCGAGACGCAACACATTGCGGTCCCGCTCTTCCTGCGACGTGCCGACAGAAGTACTGGCACCTCGCTGTGAAGTGGTGTCCATTGGAGAAACGACACCACTGTGAGCGCCCGAGTCTCGCGACCTCGAGCGCCTTCGCTTCGGCGATGGTTCATCTGACTCATCAGATGAACCAAAGATGCTGCGACGCAAAGCATCGTCCATGCCACGCTTGGCAGGCGGCTTGGATTCAATTGCCGTCGATACGGATCCGTCATCCGTATCAGGAGAGTACGAGACACCGAGCTCGTACTCTGTGAAGACACGAGTGTCTTCATGACCAGCGCCTGCATCACCAGGTGATACAGGCTGAGTCGATTCAGCAACCGATGGGACATCAGTTGCTGTAGTTTCTGCTTCGGCGTCCGCACAGAGACGTGCAGACGCGCTCTCGGCGGCCTTGCTCGCGCATCGCATGGGCTTGTTTACCATGCGATGAGATGTTGGAAAGTGGACGCGGACCAACAAGTGCAAACCCCGTCCCAAATGATTTGGGACGAGTATCCATTTAGTCAATCAGTCACTAAAGTGACTGATGGTTAAGGGGGGTGATGTAACGGGGTGAATCGTTACATAACAATTTATAAGAAATTGTTAATAGAATATAACTATAAGAGTTATATTCTCAGAATATTGTCATAAGGACAATATTCTGTAGCACTTCCAAGTAGTTCCTAATTGGTTGATATAGGCCATTATATCAACCAACGAAGACGCGCCACGACAGACGCACGCAATGAGTGGTGAGCAGATAACTGATTTACACATTTGTATTTAGACATAGTTAGATGAAGATAAATAGTGATTTATTGCAGACATTAACTATTATAAATACAGTTCTACTTTTTACTCTAACCAAGTACTCGCTTCTTCTTACCGTCTTCCTCTGCACGTACGAGTGTACGTGAAGTTACGAGGCACCGCCTTATTCTGTTATCAGAATAAGTAGCTTGTACTGTCACCAGTACAAGCTTCAGGGTGCCCCGTTACATGAACGGGCAAGAGTTGTTGTAGTAGAGCTACTTAGCGCTCCTTAGCAGAGAAAGTCTTAGACTCAAAGAGTCTCTTAGTTATAACAAACTAACAACGACGTACAGTCGCTCAAGCGTAAAGCTTAACGATCCCGGTTCCAAAGGGATTGCGATTCACAGAATCACACACTAATTCGAAGCTACTAGTCAAACAAGAGTAAGCGCCCTGACAAGGCTAACACTCTTACAACGCATTACGCTTTGACTAGGCACTTGTGTTTAACGATAAAAAGTGGAACTGAACTTTGTTTATTATTTAACTACGGTAATAAAACCCTAAAACGTTGTCTCAATGACATCTACATTGCGATCCTACGACAGAAGTCTTGTCCCTTGTCCTTGCCCGATAAGATGCGGTAATACCGTAAGTACGTGGTGCCAATACTGCATCACTCAGATCCACCGAATTTTTTACTTGGTGTAAACACACAACATAACCGGTTCAATAATCGTCGCGTAACTCCGTTGCAAACGTTATGCTGGAGGCTAAGCACTTCATGTTAGGGGCAGTAAGTTACGACAGCATATTTCTTTGCTTGTTAGTTGCAGTGAGTTGCGGCAACAACATTTTGTAAATATGTAACTTTTGTTCGAGACTGAAGACGACTGTAATTGCTTGGCAATTGCAAGACCCAATTTACGATAAAATAACAAGATTCAGGTCTGTTCAACCGTTGCAGTGAGAAGTGCTTATTCAGCGACAAGATTTTTATCGGGTACAACCGGTTGCTTCTTTCATCGACACAAGCTAATGAGCGAGCTTGTCTCCGCTCACTTGTTCAACTTAGCCCGCCTTTTTCATCGCACGGTCCTTTCGGTTGTGGTTTGCTATTTTAGCCTTGTTCTTGTCTTTCCTTGCTCGCTGGCGTTGAATCTGCTGTGGCATTAATGCTTCGCTTGGCCCCGTTTCACCACCTGGCTTGTTGCTTTTATGCCGAGCAGATTTGTGCGTTGCATCAGAAGAAAGCTGCGGAAATCCTGACGATGTACCCGGAGCTTTTTGCTCACCCAGCTTTTTCGCCTGTTCTCCGTCATCACCTCTCTTACTATCATCAGTAGAAATCCGGGCGCTTTCACGATTGCGGTTCTTCATGCCTTCCCAAAACGCTTCTTTCTCCTCTTTTGCCCGAACCTTGCGGTTCTGTTCGCGGATCGTATCCTGGTCGTCTGCGCTACCGCCATCGCGAATAGTGAAGGGCACAAAGTCATCAAACTCGTCATTGTAATCGTCGTCGTACTCGTCGAGTGTGCCCACAGCATTATCCACGCGATTCTCATCTCCGCTGCTATCATCATCCTCATCACCGTACATCACAACCAGCTCCTTCATCTTCTCGTACAGCTGCTCATCCTTCTTCACACTTTGAGGGTCGTATGTCTTTTCCATCTTCTTTTTACCCACCCATACTTGGCTTGGATGAAGCATCTTCGAATGATCAACCTTCAGTGCAGGTGCAGGTTTTCCAGTAATCTGAGCTTCCAAGCGTGTAAACTCAACGTCTGTTCGTTTCAGATCCTGGGACACGTCAAGCAAAATAGGCGGAGGATTGCGTTCCAGCAGAAAATCAACCACAGCCTCTACTTGCAAATCCGAGCTCAGCAAGCAAAGCTCAACGTATCCTTCTCCCAAATCAGGAAAGAACTCCCGTACTTGATGTATCATTAAAGCCAGCTCCAGCTCCGGCTCACCGCTCGGCGAAATACCAGCACTTTTCTCTTCACAGACATCACCAGCTTCGCCTGCCTTGCTATCCTTCGAAGGTGTCGATTTCGACTTGGCTTCTGCAGCCAAATCGTCCACGAGCAATTTAGGAAGAACGCGTCGTCGCGGGAGTCCTTCCATCAGCATGTCTAGGTACGAAGAGTGCTCAGAATCAAATTGGCAGCGTTGAAAGTAGTCTGCCACCTTCGCTTTGTATCCACATAGGAACCACAAGTCACTCAAAAATGACCCGTGCTCTGCATTCTCATCTTCGTCTGCACAGCAATCGCTCAGAGCGTGCAGCCCAGCCAGCAGCTTCTCAGCATCCACTGACTTGATCTCGTTCAGCATCACGTCCACACATCGTCCCAGTACTTTCAACAGCGTCTCTCGAGTCTTTGCAATCATCAACAGACGCGGCTGCATCTCCTTCCGATCGTCTATTGAGCGAGTCAAAAACTGGCGATGAAAAGTCGGCATTACCACTTCGTACCACTGCACGAGTTTATAGAGCAGCGACTGGTTAGTTATTGACAGCTCTGTCAAAAAGTACGGACTCTCCAGCAGCAGCAACTTGGTGATTGACGTAGCTGTCATCAAGCCATTTATTGACAGACTCAGCTCGTAACCGCGTCGAATCAGATGGTCGACAACATGGTCCTGGACTTGACCCTTTACCTGCAACATACCGCTATAAACGTCATGAAGTTGCGCACAGTAAAGTTGCTGCACGTCTGTAAGCGTTGTCAAAAATGCAGCCACGTTTTTGACAACCGCGTCTAAAAGTGCGGCTACGACACGGGCATTATTGACACTCAAGACCTGACACAACGGGACCAGTCTCGACACATGCAGCAGTCCACAGTCCACTGCGCGCTGCTGTAGCGCCGGCGTAGCGTCCGCCAGACGGCGCAGTAGCAACTCCAGAGCGTCAAAATCATCCGCGAGCGTCTTGTCAGCCGGGTCTTGACTTGCGTCGCGACTGTCAATAACATCTGCATGGACCTGTCGCTCTGTCGCTTGTGTCAAAAAGGCATCAAGGCAGTTGAGTAGTAGCGGCAGCTCGTCACTGGAAAGATACGTCAGTAGCGACGCGCTCGCCATCGACGCTTTGTCGTGTGGTGTCATTCTTACTTGTCAATAACCCGGGGAATCAAAACCAATCCGTCAAAAAAGAATGAACACCCAACAAGCAAGAGAAAAACCTCAAAACCCCCCAAGCTCGTGTCAAGAACTGTCGTACAAAAACGACCAATCCGTCGTCGGACACGTTTTGCACCCGTCTCCTCGACACAACCTACGCCCGTCTCTACGACACAACCCACGCCCGTCTCCCATCTACCTCATGCTCCGCCGCTTGCGCCACGCAGCAGCGACACCGCGTCGTCTACGCACGTCCAGCACGGCGCTCGTTGGCACTGGTCGTCGTTGTACGACCGACGATTCCGAGGCCGCGCTCGCTCAGCAGCTGTTGGAGTTTACGTCGCGTGCGACCGAAGGCGACACAATTAACGCCCAGGACGCCTTGTCGACTCTGCAGGCGGAATTGCCCGTCAACGGCGTGATCGTGGGCGTGCAGAACGGACTGGCGCGGGTGTCGGGGCTGCGACACGCGGCAAGTGGGAGCGTCGTGGCCGTGGCCGATATCGAGGGCCAGTTTTTGTGTCGTGGGCTGGTGCTGTTTCTCGAAACGAAATGCGCGCATGTGGCGTTATTTTGTGTCGACCACGACACAAAAGTTGCCCCTGTCACGAAAGGGATGACAGTGGCGCTGAAGCAGACACAGCTGGCGATCCATGGAAGTGTCGCAGCGTTTCGAGGAGCTCTTGTGGACCCGTTGGGAAGCGCCTGGCCGCTCGAAACAGACGAGCTGCACTCTGAAATGGCGTCCAAGGCCGCAGCCACTGACCGTGTGCGCGTCACGTGGAGCGCCCAAAGTGTGCCGGGCCTTATATTCCGTGCGCCACTCTGCTCGCCTTTCGACACGGGACTATTGGCGATCGACTGTCTGCATCCGATGGCTCATGGCCACCGCTTTGGTGTGTTGGGACCTGCTCAGTCGGGCAAGACGCGAGTCGCGCTGGACGTGATTGCGCACCAAGTCGCTCACGCCAAAGCTCGGAATGAACAGCCGCCGCAGTTTGTCTACGTGTGCATTGGCAAAAGCTCAGCGAGGATTCACCAGATTCGGGAAGCTCTCAACGTGACGGGGGCGCTGGACTTTACGACCATTGTGGCGGCAAGTGATCAAGACTCGCCCGTGCTGCAGTACTTGGCACCGTTCACAGGCTGTGCCATTGCAGAGTATCTGATGCAGCATGGCAAATCTCGACAGAGTGTTGTGGTGTACGATGACTTGGCGACACATACAACAGTCGTTGAAGGACTGGTGCAAGTGCTGCGGCTGCCTCGTGCTGCACAGATTGGTCTCAGTGCACACGCAGTGCTGATGGAACGCTCGGCTCAATTTAAAAGTGATTCAAAGATGGAGGTGGGGCCGTCGCTTACGTCGCTCGTGCTGGTGAATACTCCGGACAGTCGAGAGATCCCGTCGGAGTTTCAAGAACGCGTGGCATCGCTTGTTGATGATTTTGTTTGTCTAGAAGCGTCTCTCGCGCAGCACCGGATGTTCCCGCCGATAGACGTATTGGCACCTGGCCCATCAGTCCGAGGGCCACCTTTTCAGTCGGCAACGCGCTGGACGTTCATGAGTCGGCTACGTGCGCGCATTAATGCTGCTGCACAAGTCAAGCACAATGTTGAGGTCGCACGCAAGCTGGGTTTTGAGACCGAGCCGCAGGACGCCGAGAGGCTGGAACACCTTGAGCTCGTGCAGCAATTTTTCTCGCAAAAGCCATTGCTCTCGTCACTAAAGCCAGGAGTGCAAGGGACAGCAGTGACCGAGCTGGAGATCGATTTGGGTGCTTTTTTCTTGACCATTGTTGACGTGGCGCAGCTGCCTGGCAGCGCAGGTGCTGAAGAGCCGCCATTGGATCTGTGGCAGTTTCTACGTGACGTCGTGGTCAGGCTTTCTCGAGCAGAAAACCACGACATTTTGCACCAGTTGACTACACACACACGTACGAAGGCGTGGACCCTGGATCTCCAAAAGAATGTGGCTTCGGCGTTGTATGAGGAGCTGAAGACAACCAAGCAGCGTCGAACGCAGGAGCACAAGGACGAGCAAGTGAGGAAGCGTAAGCAGTTGTTGCTCAATCTTCAGAAGCGCGCGGCTAGAGAGACAGAAAAATAGGCATGTTGTGAGATCCTGGCGATTGATTGTGGAGGCTGTGATCTGCTGGGAAGCTGACTAGCTTTTGGTTGCGGTCAATGTCGACGTTGTGGAGGGTGAGAGTATACTGCAAAGATGGTCATTCTTTTGGCATATGCGTTCGTCGCATTGCGCTAACTGCATTGACAGTAAATGAGTTGCAGCATTTACCAGAACACCAGCACGTGGTCGAGTATTGTTGAAAGGACGCAATGATGTACGCATTTTCTAGCTTGTCTGACACTTGCAGTGCTAGATCCGGATACCCACTAGGTGCTGTTCACCGTTGTGAGATCGTTTTCAGTCCATCCACTCGACCGCTTGATCATAGAGCCGTGAATCGCCTACGCATCCGCTATCGACCGCTGTCAAGCTGCTGGTTCAATGAACTTGCTGCACCTGACTAAGATCGAGCAAACTATAGACGGCAGTATTTGGGCAAGCGATGTAGTCTGCTAAAGTCGAGTGTTCGGTTACGAAGATGCGATTGTCACCTCTTCTTGGATTCGTTCGCGGCAGCTCGAAACAAGGCCTTAGTCCGCGTGCGAACAATCAATGGTATGGTTGTACATTTGGCGATGCAAAGTTCACTCTTCCAACCAAAAGGGTCCAAAGCTTCGATACTGGATAGCTCATCCTAACTGGGCTGCTGAACTCCACATGAGCGGCACGACTGATACCAAGACCTGGAGGTTCGCGTCGTGGTAAAAGCCAGGAGCTAACGAGCCCACACTACAAGAATGCAGCACAGTAGCGAAATTTGCTATTGGTTTTTCCACTCCACTTCATGAAGACCGTACCATGCATGGTAGTGTTGGGACATGCCGAAAGAACTTAAACTCACGCCAGCGTTTGCTTCTCAATCAGCAAATCTTGCCATCAAGGAATCATCTTCCATGCCATCGCCAAGAGTAGTCGATGGAATTGCACTGAAGACAAACTGAAGAGATTGTATCCGTTCGAGCTGCAACTGACGTCTAGTTGATATCGAAACTGAGCTCGATTGTGCCTTCCAGCGAGTCAAAGCAAAACTTGAAAGTTACTGAGCGCACAGCTGCTCCACTAGCAGCTCCAGATGGCACCGGTGGGAGAAAACGAATAAGCTGCTTCGCGTAGCGCACGGTAGGACCAGTAGCCACCACGTGATGGCCTGCCATATCCAAGACGTATTCCACCCATACGATCACCGCATTTGCTGCCGAGTCCTTGAGGTTTATGATCCCGTTAGTAGCAACTGTATGCGCTGTCATCATGAAGTTCATGGCGGCAAGCTCTACCACGTCCGATGCTTGTTCGTGGCGATACATGTAGACCGGGAATGGGAAGTTGCGCGTGTAGTATCCGTCCTGGAACCGATCAAAGTAGCTGTGATCGTAACCTGATACATTTCCCACTGCTCCAAAGCATTGGTGCAAGTGCTCGAAACGCACAGCTTGGGCTAGCACCCTCGCACGGGTAGGCAATACACGGCTTTTCGGGTGCAACAGTCCATCAACCGCTGAACGTCGCAGCCAGAAGTTGAATGCTTGCCAGAGCGGAAGGTTCTGCATCGAGTAGTAAAAAGGTTCACCAACTAGCAGGTCGACACTTGAAGGTTCACCTTGGAGATGTTCAGGAAGCAAGCCCTTTACACCACAGTTAAGCACCATGGCCTCGGTCGCGTTGTGGCTCAGAATCTGATCAAAGATCCGTGCCGACACCTCTTTCGACTCGATTGAGGTCACACTAGACACCTGCTTGTGCATCGCAGCCAGCAATGCAACCAGCGACCCATCGCTGATATCAAGACAGGAGATCGGGTGCGAAGCATCCTTTTGTGTAAGCTCAGCGATGGTGGAGGCAACTGCTGCTGTATACGCTTTGCAACGTGCAGAATCCGTGAGCATGGCGATACGCTCAGCGTTGCAGATGAGGTGCATTCCACAAGTACACGGAGGTTTTTCGTGCAGGATCGTACGCTTTGCTGTATCAGAGGGGTCTTTTTCCGGAACAGTTTCAACATCAAACCAAATGCGGATATCGTCATGGTGAGCGCGCAAGAGCAGCTTCTCGCTTGGTTGCGTTTGGATATTCTCCACAAGGGGAAAGACGACCTGTACCCAGTGATCCTGCCAGTTCATTGCGCCAGCTTTCGTGGAGTACACGATACTATCGTCGACATCGAAGCTCACCTCCCACCACATGAGAACAGCTTGAACTTTCCCAGCCTCGCAAACATCAACTACCGTTTCGCGAAACTCTTGAGTGCCAGCGGTCAACTTGGTGAAATCAAACTTCAGCACCTCTACCGGTTTCGTCAGAAACTTTGTGTTGTTTTCCAGAGCCTGGAAATGCACTGGTAACGCCGGCTTTCCACCTTTGCACTGCCATGCCGTGTCACTTCTTGCCAGAACAGCTTCACGCACCTCTCCAGCACCTTTCTCAGGATCTCGCAAAGGTACCTCAAAGCTATTGAAGTGGTAAATCGACTCGCTCTCGACAACTTGTGCGAACACTGAAGCCCGCTCGGGTACAAGGACAGCAGCTGGAGTCAATAGATGCTCCATAGCATGTCGAAGTGTAGGCAGCACAGCTTCTCCAAGCAACCCCGAGTCAAAGAGCTCGGAGACGAGCATATCGGCTCGTCGAGGTAAGTGGTACGTCTGCTGTGGATCCCTGTCTTGCTCCATTTCTGGACGGACCCTCAAGTCAGTGGAGCGCAACTTGAAGACCGTGATGGTAGCCGGATAGTTCGCTGCTGTCACTTGTGCTGCAATTTCGGCCATGGGTTCAAACATCTCGCACGCGTAAACGTGCTCTGCTCCATATTGCGCAGCCAGCATGGAGAGTAACCCCGTTCCGGTGCCAATATCCAGCACGAGGGGTGCCCGGTTATGCTTTTCCTGGAAAGTCGCAATGGCATGTCGAATTCCACGGGCGTAACAAGTATTGCGGTCCTTATCCCGTAACATGGACGTCATTTGAGACATGGCTACAACGTTCTTATACACATTTGAGGCACTAGGTTGTTCAATCCACATAAGACCACCTGCTTCGGGGTTTAATTGGGCACTTAAGAGGACTTTGGATACCTTCGAGACACCGGAATTTGGGTCCGTTTCGTCCAAAAGGTACGAATAGGGTACATCCACGACCACGGTCTCTTCAGCAGCGGCAGTCTCAATTGCGTCTTCTAAGGACAAGCCAGAGGTAGCATGTGATGCACAAGAAGGAGCTGTAGTAGTGTTTGCATGGCTTTCGCCGACTAAGGTGCCTCCGTACTTGTCGATTCCAGCGTACATGGGTGCCAATGGGTGGTTTAGAGAGACTCGGTGTGATGGCTACACTTAATGGACGTTTCAGGATAGCGTTTCAGTGGTTTTCAGGATAGCATGACCGCATACTCGGATATGCTGATGCGATATGCTGGATTGCGTTTAGTATACTGATGACATCATGGGAGCTGAGGAAGCCGTTCTGGGGTACACAAATACAGGATGTGTGAGACAGCGTCTGGTTATTGATGAGCAGAGGTTACGATCGATTTTACAAAATAAGGTGAGATTGGACTTAGAAATAACCAGCAACGTAGCCGGGGGGGAGGGACACAAACATGTCGACGACATCCCGTAAATCTACAAAGATCCTAACACAAGCAATTTGGACCACGGCAAATAGAAACGCGACGGCAAAGTTTACGAAATAGCGGTCGCACAACCTAATTCTTCGCTGTCTCAATGTAATTCGTCGCTAACTCCTTCCACCCGTCCAAAGATTCTGAAAAAAAACAACACAGTTTCAACCAAACCGTTGAGCCACATCACTACCAGACTGCAAGTGACTATCCACTCGACTGGTTCAAGCCGACCAGATAAAGCAGGTTCCCAGTCACCAAAAGACCATGTCTACCAAACCACTGGCACGGCAGCCAGTAGTACTACCAACTGCAACACAACCAGGAAGCCAGAAGTGATAGAGTGATCAGCACTCGAGGATGCACTTGTCGGTTCAGATGCAGCAGCTTCTGCATGATCATAACTTAAATCTTGATGGTCGTCGTCGTGGTCATGATGGCCCACGTCGTCACCTATCAAAGTCCCATGAGCTCCTGACGAGGGCGAGGTCGTGCCATTGGTCGGACCAGCTTTAACGGTCTGGTCGGCCGGATCTGCACCGTCTCCGTGGCAGAATTCGTCAAGTAGAACGTACGAGTCGAGGTCCGTTATCGGGCCCAAGTCAAGGGTAGCGTAGCACTCACGCGTGTCGTCTTCGGTAAGCACGTGCAGAGCTTCATGACACGTCTTGTTATTGCACTTGAGCTGGGAGACGCCAGGGAGCGAGTCGCACGCGTTCCTTGCCGTCGTGAGGGACTCGGCCGTGCAAGTTGCTGAACTCGAGTCTTGAGCGGCAGAAGGCGTCGCAGCTAGTGCAGCAAGTGCGATAATGATAGCAGGACTGAACGGTCTCTTCATGTAGAGAGGATTGAGGTTGAGTGTGTGTGTGAATGTACAAATGGGAAACTGCATGATCCAGCCCAAGAACTTTACAACCAAGGCAGAGATATATCGTGGTGGATATCAAGAGAAGAAAGAGAGAGAGAGGCAGTAGAGAGATGCCTGCCATCGGACAATTCATACAGCTGGTACCACATTGTCCCCCGATACTTGCACCTCGTCGCATAGTGATGATACCAGGTGATCTCTACTTTGTCGTCGTCCAACGTCCAATCTACTTTTCCATCCAGAGCGAAAGTCGGACGTTTCGAGCGAATCTGTCTGACTCCCACTTCGTATCCGACAGGAGAGACCCGCTCTCCTTTTTCCAGACTTCACGCACATACTCACAGCAAGATTAAAATAAATAAAAATAAATAAAAATAATAGCCAACCCGTCGCTAGGTTTACCATGTTCAAGCAGCTCCTGTGCAAGAACCTGTTTCCGAGACGGTAAACGCACCGGATCACGTCACCTCCGGACAATCGTCCTCTGACCGCCTCGATTTGTGCATCTAATCGGCTCCGATTGTTCCGGTCCAACCGTTGCTTCGTCCCTCCAATCACTTTCACTTTCGACGTCACTCTCACGGTACCGCACCATGTCGTTCAACCTGCGCACTCTTTTGGTGGTACTCCTTTGGTTGGGCACCTTTCCCATCTCTTCAGTTGTTGTAGGACAAGAAGAAGCCCAAGAATGCAGTGGTCATGGTCAACTCCATGGTAACCATTGCCACTGTGCCGAAGGCTTCAAGAGCGAAGGTGTCGAGTGCATTGCGAGCTCGAGCGCCAGTTCGTGTCCAGCTGGAGGTATCGCGTGGGAGCTCTCCATGGCCCTAGCTCTTGAAAACGGGACCTACGACCTCTCCTTTGTTGACAATGCAGAGAACATGGCCATGTTTGTACTGCCCATGGACGTGGCTGCAGATCAACCGGTTACAGTGGAGGACCTCGAGTCGTCAATTGAGCAGACGACACTGTTGTTGGACGACGTGGCATTGCCTCGCCATCTTGTCAAGGCATCCCGTGACATGGCCCCGACCGAGAAATTGCTGTATATTATCCAGCGCAATGACGCTGAAGAACTCGCAGCCTTGCGAGCTGAGTGCGAGGCTAATCCGGACAACACGTGGCACATTGACCACTGCGATGGACCGGGTGGCCACGATCGTCGCCGTCTTGCAGCCATGTCGATCAGCTTGGTTGTCAACCAAACGGGGTACTATGCTTTCCATATGCAGCACAACGCAATCGAAGAGTTCGGCATGCAACTGCTTGACAGCAGTGGACAAGAGGTTCAAGTCGCACTCGCGATTGCTGAAGCAGATGCAGATGCATCGAGTGGAAAGAAGTCTTCACATAGGAAGGCGTCAGCGTCCGTATGGGGGAAAACCATGGGCGCCGTTGCTATCGTTGCAATTCTATCGATCGTTGGCATCTTTCTCCTCATCCTGCGCATCTCTGCACTGGACAAGATGATGGATGCAATGGTGGCGCTATCGGCAGGGGCATTATTTGGTGCCGCTTTCCTACACATTTTGCCGGAATCCATTGAATTCTACAGCGACTACGGCCAGATGGAACTCGCCTTGAGTTCCATGTTCACGTTCGGGTTTGTCGTTGCTATGATCGTCGAGATGGCGCTCGAGCTCTGGATGAGCAAAGTCCAAACCAGTGAAGGGGATAGCCAGGTGCCTATGTCCGTGAACTCACCGATGAATGGTACACCAGCCAAGCAGCCCGAAACATCCGAGACGGCTGACTACTCAAACGGGAACTTGCCTATTCTCGTTGGACGCGAGTCAACGAGGATCTCTCCCTTCAGTTTGAACGTCAACTGGCGAGCAATCAAACCTATGGCGTACATCATCCTTATCGGAGATTTGTTTCATAACTTTGTGGACGGCGTGCTGATTGCGACGGCGTTCCTCGCTTGTGATGATACGCTTGGGGTATCGGTGACCGTCTCGTCCATCCTGCACGAGCTGCCGCAAGAGTTTGCGGACTTTATCATTCTCGTCGAGTCGGGCTTTACACCGTTCCAAGCCGTGCTGTTTAATTTTGTGAGCGCACTGACAGCATTCATTGGGGCTGCTGTGGTGCTGGCTGCTGTGCCCGTCACGAACGAAACCATGGGACTGCTACTTGCAGTTGGATCGGTAGGTCACGAAAGCGTGCGGATGTACGACTTTCGAGTCACTAACTTTGTCTACTCTGTGCTTTGAACAGGGTACACTTGTGTATATTGCGGGCACGGATCTACTGCCTGGAGTACTGCGCGTGAAGTCGTTCGGCCAGTTTGCCGTGCACCTTTTCATGTTCGCAGTTGGGGTTGGAGCGCTGGCGCTCACGACATTGCACCACGTGCATTGCAACGCCGACTGAAGCGAAGTCCTTACCAGGCTAATGTACACGACACAGCGGTCTCAGTTAACTGCTTCACAAAGCTTGTGTGTGTGTGTGCACTTGCAAGGTATGAAAGAGCTTGACGAAGACGAATGCAGGAAGCTTTTTCCTCCGACATTTGAGCTCGCACCTCAACCGTTTCGTGTCTGGCCGATCTTGCGCATTGTGATCGAGTGAACACGCACATGCCTCACGAGCTGATGCTGGAGTAGGCAGACAACAGGACAAATCGCACCGATCTTCTTCAATGCTTGCGTTTGTTTACGTCGTCGATCATAAAACGGTGCGCAGAGCATGCGCTTGTCCGTCGCGTTCTGATTCCCACTAGCACATACCTGGTCGCGGAATTCGCCTCATTCTCGTCCTGGATGCTCGACCGCTACGACAAATCAACGCAGACGATCAAGTGTTCCTTGCAGCACATCATATGCATCTCATGCCAGCTTCAGTCCAGCAAGTGCATCGGTGTGCTGCAGCATCATTCTGCGTGGCTTTGCATCATTTAAGTTTCCAGAGTGAGCAACTTCCATAGCAGGATGCCATGGAGCCTCATGACAAGGAAACCAGTTCAAATATAGCGAGCGCCGCTACTTCCGGATCTAAACAAAACAGCACGCCTAATATCACAAACAACCATTAAAAAAGACGTCGCAGTTGTCCACTATCGCGTGCGTGCATCATCTTCCGAACTTTTGAGCATCCTGGCTCCGAACTGGTTTCAACAATCCACAGTCGGACTTCTACTTCAAGTGCGGCAGCTGCTCCCTGCGACAACCCGTCTGCCTGTAATTTCGTGTGGTTTACACCAAAAAACCCGACTCGTCGTTGTTTGCGCATACGTACGCAAGCGTGTCATTCGATTAGTGTCATTATTTGATTGGACACGAAGTACGTACACATCGTTGACGTCATGAGCAACAAGACTTACAACATTGCTGTCCTCCCAGGGGACGGCATTGGCCCGGAAGTCTGTGACCAGGCCGTGCAAGTGCTCACGACCATTGGCGAGTTGTTCCAGCACCAGTTTGCCTTCACCAAAGCGCTCTGTGGAGGTGCAGCGTTTGACGAGCACCAGGTGCACCTGCCCCAGTCGACAATTGATACTGTTGCAGCTTCGGATGCCGTGCTCTTTGGCTCGGTAGGAGGTCCGACAGACGCACAAGAGGACCCCAAGTGGAAGGACGCGGAGAAGAACTGTCTCTTGGGGCTGCGCAAGAACTTCCAGTTAGCTGTGAACATTCGTCCCGCCAAGATTTACTCCATGCTGCCGGATCTGTCTCCACTGAAGCCCAGCATCATTGCAAACGGCGTGGACATGGTCATTGTCCGTGAACTCGTGTCGGGCATTTACTTTGGTGAGCACAGCACGAACGGTGACACGGCAGTTGACGTGATGAAGTACACAGAGGCGGAGGTACGAGGCTGGCTGTAGAAGGATTAATTGAGAGGCTGAGGTTGATGGAGTATTGTTGTTGTTGGTGCTGTTTTATCGTCTGTGATTGATGGTGTACCACAGATTACCAAGCCCATGAAGTTTGCCTTTGAGACTGCGATGGGAGTACGTTTTGCAATGTTTCTCATGGAAGAGATGCAAAATATGGTTGTGGCGAGATGTAGTTACTGACTCATGATGTTGCAGCGCTCGAAGCGACTGACGGTCGTGGACAAGGCGAACGTTCTGGACTGCAGTCGTCTGTGGCGCAAGGTGGCCAGGGATGTTTGCAAGGACTATCCGGAGGTCAAAGTCGACTTTATGTAAGCACTGCAGAGTGGGTTGTGGAGTGGTTGTTGGGCAACAAGTATGGAAAAATGACACCTGACAGTGTATTTGAATGCTTGAAGGTACGTCGACAATGCTGTGATGCAGCTGATTCAGAACCCGTCGCAGTTCGATGTGATCGTCACTGGCAACATGTTTGGCGACATTCTGTCCGACGCAGCTTCAGTGTTGCCAGGTTCACTTGGACTGATGCCTTCGGCCAGTCTCGGTGACAAGGTGCACCTTTTCGAGCCTATCGGTGGAACAGCGCCTGACATTGCGGGCAAGGACCTTGCCAACCCGATTGCACAGATTTTGTCTGCTGCGTTGCTGCTGCGGTACTCGTTCCAGATGGAAACGGAGGCCCAGCTGATTGAAAAGGCTGTGGAGCAGGTGCTTCTGGATGGTATGCGAACGGGTGACCTGACGAAGGACAAGTCTGCTGTGGTTGGCACCAAGACAATGGGTGCTGCCATTATCGCCAAGATGAAAGCGTTGCGTCACTGAGCGGTTGATGGTTGATAGCAGGACTGTTGCAGTGTGCTGTTGAGGAGGTAATGTGTTGACGATCGTGGGAAGCAGTGCTGTGTAGATCGTGCTCTCGTTGGAGTAGGTATTGTTGATTATTGCGGTCTCACTGCAGTAATATACTACAATCGACAGACAAAAGCTTGTTGCGTACTCCAAACTGTGTATGTCAACGGATGTTTCAACTTGCAACAATCGGGTCAAATCACAAACGTTCGATCTAAAACGAAGTGTTGAGTGTAAAACGAGCAAATGGTAATGTGCAGACATGGTAAGATGTATTTCGTTTTTGGTCTGTTGCTGTCTCACTTCTGCAGAAGTAGAGCAAACAACCATTGAAAAGCTCGGTACCCGAATTCCACAGTCACTCCATTGAACCAACGGTCGTACATTACGCTCGTTCCCTGTAATCTGTGTAACTCGTGGAAGACTGGCTATAGCGAGGTGAGCCCGGTTTAGTGAGTTCGATCGAGTATTTATGGGTTAGTGAAGAGCCCATCGACAACAGTGCCTTCTTGTTGTGTCCTCCGTTTCTTATTTTGTGGCCTGAGATGTCGATCACGCAACAATATCAAATGCATACCGAAGACGGCAGACTTCTCATCTAATCGATCTTCCTCTTGCATGGAAAATTGGAAAAGTGTTTTTCAAACAAGCCAGATTGATTAGTAGAGCAATAGGTGCATTGAGTCGAGGTAGCTCGGGTCTTTGTCTGTAACGCCTTATCAAGAGTGAAGCAGTTACTTACCGAAGCATTGCTGGCTCCTGTGTAATATTGACAATGACTACCAGTACATTGTCAGGGTAAAGGATAGAGGAGCAAGCTCTGGAGCTCGTGCTTTGATACTAAGTAATTGCACATACTTAAATGAACTTCTAGGAATTGCATTCCTAATCTCGGGTGGTTGGCGGATCAGGAATATGTTGTGTGTGTGTTGTGTGCTATGGCTACTCATTGATGATGTGGCTGTAAAAAGAGAATGATGAAAGGAAGGGACACGGAGGATCATTCTGCACGAAAACGCAGTAAACGACAAAGTAAGGCAGACGAAAGTCATTGTAGTGAACTCGCAAAGTGGGCTTGGAAAAGTTCGACTATCACCTTGTGCACAGTCATTATGGCTTCATCCTTCGAACTCACAATCGAACGGTAAATTGTTATGTCGTAAGCCGCACCGTATCAGAAGAAATGTTACCCCATAAAGTTACCTCGTTACGAGCTGCTTCAACGTACGGAGATCGTTAACACGCTCTACAAATCGAAACGTACATGACGGATTATACGTAATCCATAATGTATTGCGGGTCCGAAGGGTGAAGTTACTAGTGACTGTGCGCAAGGTGCGTGAATATACAGAGCTTGATTCAGTTCTATGGACTGAACTACTAATATCGAAAATCGAGCTTTAGAGCTTGATCCCCTATCTGATATTGCAGATCGATACGACATAACGACAGCATCGTTGCTATCGATCAAGATCCACGGTAAAGGCAATCCCTGCTATGTAGTACAGGTGCATGAATTGCATTCGAAGATCTAACTACTTGCTACAAAATGTTGTGAGCTCTCGTTTTCATACCAGCACAAGTGACGAATCGAATACTCTATAAGCTGGGACTGTAATCATGATAAACATAACCAAAGTGAAGAACACAAGTGCGAGTGCAACGCATTCTCAGAAAACGGCGATACGTTGACGCGACATTGTTTCAAACTATCGCTCAGCACAGACCAAGAAATATATTGCATAAAAGGAGCGGCACGAAAAATGCTCTGATTCCAGTAAGTACGAGTATTTCACCAAATGGTCCGAGCACAAAAGCGTCCTCGAGGGGACTCGAACCCCCCATCCCCGCCTTCGGAGGGCGATGCCTTATCCATTAGGCCACGCGGACGATACAACTTAAGCTTGTACATGAAATATATTAAATAGCAAAACAAATAATAATTATTGACTGTACGCTAAGGTGATTGCCGAGTTTTTATCGTACTAACCTTGTCTGTCTGTAAATAACGCAGGTGTACCTTACACGTCTTATCAAGTGCGATCTAGCCTGTACCATCTCGTTGGCCGATACAAGTTTTCACTTTTTGGCGAGGTCACTACTATGACGCACGCACGTGATTGGCTAAAAATCGATCAAAGGTCGATTTGATCACATTCTGAAATGCTGGACGCTCATAAACAAAGGCCGATCACGTTGCCCGAGTATTCTGTACAAAATTAGACAGACCTGAACAGCATGCCACTCATTCTTCATTGATAGCTGAAGTACAGTGTTTTGCGTCTTGAAACAGTACCCAAGCTGGATTCAATGTACCAAAGGGCAAGCTCCGGAGCTTGCTCCCCTATTTTACAAAGGATTGTCCTCAACTACGTTCGAGGTCAGTACGTGCCAGCTTGCAAGTTCTTTGTCACGTACTGCCGGTCTCGAACGGAGCTGCGCATAATCTGTGATGTAATGACTAGACCAAATTATATCATCAGATGACGGCGTGACCACTCTCTTGCTTGAGTTTCATCGAAGTTCTTACATTATGGCAGCGAATCTGTGCTTGTCGATGTCGTACATACTTGTAGACTGAGGTGATATCTAGACTAAAGCATGCATGAGTATAAGAGATTGCTCATTACAATCATCGATTCCTCTCTCTTCGTCATGATGTTGTGTCTCTCCTGAACGCTAACGACACTTGCAGCCCATCAATACAGCCTGTGACTCATAGATGTGCCACGCATCACTTCAGTAACCAAATGGGAGTGCTCCAGTAGCGGTATTTCTGATCTTCAGCAATTCGACAACGAGGTGGGTTAAATTAAATGGGAGCTCTGAAGTACTCCTGTATCATTGAAAGATTTGGATGCTCGATAGTTCTACAAGTACAGAATGGAATCCAAGAGAGTTGTTCATAAGGACACGACAAGCGTACGTATTCCGCTTTGCAAGCTATTCATTTGCACGCAATAAATGACGATAGCGTTACATTTAATCGACTCGGAATTTACGCTCGAAAAATTAGTCAACCTGTCGTGGCTAAAGCCTGTGACGAACTAGTGATAAAATCGTCTTAGTGAACGAGCCATAATCGTTGTGCGGTGGGTAGGCACGATCTCATACGCGTACCGGTCCATTCGTATCGATAGAAGCGATAAAGGCAATGCCGGGACGCCGCGAATGCTACGCTGTCCTCATTTAAGGATTGAGGGTCAAGGCATAGGCAAAGACTATCGTAGTGCCGCAGTCATACATATGCTCGAGTTCGGGAAAATGTGACGCAGGCAAAGACCGCATGACTTTCAGTTCGAGTCGCGAATAACCATAAAGTGTCACTTTGCTTACAATGGTTTCACGCCTGATCAGAGAATCGAGAGCCTTCAGAATATACTTTCCTGAGCTCAATTTTTAACATTTTAGTAGCCAGGTACTTCGATTGGGCATGTAAAGGGATGCCTAAAGTCCCCAAACAAGCAGCAACAACGGCGTCAAACGCTGAAGATAAGGACGCTACGGATGCTGTCATCTAACGTTTGCGGTTTGCAATGCTACTTACAACATCACACGCACGACGGAGTACAGAACTTCCACTAATGCATCTTTACACACGAATCGTAGAACAGTTTTTACCGAGTGAAGGCTGACCTTAGATGCACTAATAAGCTTAAAGCGCTTTGATGAAAGGTGACATGACCGAGGATGCCAGTGGCAGAGCCTCACCGAAGTCACCGACATATCCTGACAATGAACGCATTCGATCATTTGTTAGTAAATTCGAGTGCCCCAACACCCGAGGTGGCTGCAATACAGACCTAAATGTACAGTGTTATGAACAAATGGTCGTAACTTCTTCAAGAGTGACAAGACAAGTTTGAGGATGCAAGACGACGCAAAGAGTGGGTCTTGTCGCGGGTAGGCGAACACTAGTACGATCGGGATGAGGAAATACCGAACATGTTATTGCAGTCCATGCACTATGTAGATTCCTTGCGCCAATGCATGTCTAGTACGTTAACATGTCTGGTTCAGGTCAAATTTGACACACTCTGCATCTTGGCAAAGGATGAAAGGTATTTCCGATATGGAGCTGTATTCGAGATCACAGCACTCGCATCAGCCATGACACTGGAGAAGTCCATCACAGAGGTGGAAACCGCTACAGTATGGATGTGCTGGGACTAACTGCAGCATCATCCTTCTCCATCACTTTTGACACATGGTATACTCACCGGTGCTTCGCAAAGCTATATTTACGGCAGGAGCAGTAGCGACCTGCTTGTGGAGCTGAGCAGCAACGACGTCTATAAATTAAACATCCGGGGCTACTGGAGCGATTGTAGCGCGAAGATTGTATGGCTCGATCAAGAGACCGACTACCAAATGCCTGAAGCCTGCATGTCTGGCCTCAGCAAGCAAGCCGCGATAAGCGAGAGCTCGATATGCCGACTCTCCGTATACCAGGCTTCGCTGGAACTTCCGTGCTGGATGTGAGTAAGTCCACAAGCTCGGATTCTTCTGCCATCTCAATCGACATTGACACGTACGAAGATATTTTGCACCGTACTACCATTCCTTGAATCCCTGAGATACCGAAGCAGCGCGTCGGGCAGTACCTCACAAACATGTTGCAGAGAACACGAAGTCAGACACAGCTGAAGTACCGACTGTTTATCCATTACGTGAAAATGGCATATAGCGTAGAGTCCACGAACGACTGTGATGAAGATTCGGACACGTCAATGTATGAATCGGGAGACAAAGAGGAAGTTCATGCGCTTGTCGGTTTTACGTCTGCGCGACCCTTGGGTGACGACAACGTTGAGGAGACAAACGTTCAAGAAATGTTAGACCTTGGCGTTTTCAGCTCCGTCTCCGTCTGCTCACGGGGTAACTCGTACAACTCTAGAGAGCTAGTACACAGAAGAAGCTCATAAACCTTGGCTCAAAACAGGGATTGAAGCAGCTCCGAAGATGTTCATCGACAACTTGTTATTGTAAAACGACATTCCATGCAGTTTTACGCGATTCAATGAAGTTTTGCCGCCAGTATAGGTAGCCGATAAGTCGATACCAGCATGCTTTCGTTCAAACTGCGAGAGCAGTATCTGCACGTCTTTCACTCACTTCTGAGGGGGCACCAGCACCCGATAAGCGTGCACATCCTGGATTGTTTAAGTGCCATGCTTGCGAGTAGGTGGTTGTACGGTGATATCGCACTTCTTGAAAGGTTCACAAAGTCCTCGTTCGACTTGATAATGGTGAAGGTGAATGTAGAGTCTTTGTATTCGTTCTTTTTGCCAGACATCACTTCGATGGTCTCACTTTACGTCTAAAGCTCGTCCGACAGTTTCTAACATCCACCAAGTTATTCCTGTAATTATCCTTTAAGTCAGCCATCGTGGAGTCATCCAGAGCACCGTTCACTTTCGGTGATTCCTTCTTTTTGTAGACTTAGACTTCCTACAAGGTTGAAGAAGCTTTATTGAGGGTGAATGTTTGGTGTTCTGGGTGTTCATAACGTGTTCCCAAACAAAGATATCGAGATTCTGAAGTCAGCTTTTTTCATTCTTGGGCTTGGATCATTTCGTGGTTGTCGAGCCTTTCGGGTGACCCTTAGCTTCGACTTTGAGAGTATCTACAGGCCGGAAGAAGTCACCATCATTATCGAAAGCTTCGCCGCTCGCACAAGGGGGTCGATTCACCAATGCTGGTCTATAACAGCCAGAGATATGTTGTCGACTGCGTTGGCGTCATCTTTCAAAGTGCGAAGCTCATGATCTTGCGATGAAGGTAGTGTTTGCAAGGCAAGCCGTACTTCAATGTGAAGCTTCCTGTATATTCCTCATCGTTATCGTAATCATTCGCAACAGCGAGAAGAAGCTGGTTCTTCAACATTATCAGTGTTGTATGAGAGACTGTGCACTTAGGTACATCAAACTCAGCATTCACAGCGTCGGTTGAACCATCCTAGAATCTGCGGCAACACTAGCTACATGCTCATTTCGCTGACTTCAAATCATGTTGCGAATGTCGAGCACAACATGGTACAGTTGGACTTTGGACCTGAACGAAAGTCGGATCTTTACACCATCATGATCAGACTCCGCGCGAGAAGTTACTACAATTCCAAAGTCAGGAATATATCGGCAGAAGCGATCCTCTCACTCCTCAAAACAACTCAATAGCCGTTCTCAATGTATCGCATCAGCTTTGGGCATGCGGAATAGTCCTTTAGCATAGTCTTCCAGCACTACCAGAACAAATCTCCCGTGTCCCGGAAGATTAGATCATGTCAACGTTACATTAATTTATCCGAGCATTCTCGATCCTAGCTTTATGAGCACTGGTTGACCAATTCTTAACATTTCAAGAAGTCTTAACGGCCTTCTTGTGAACGTTCTGGTTGATGTGCCGAATGCAACGCCACTGTCGAATGCCAGGAAACATTCTATTAGCGCTGACTTTAGGGCATCATCATGATCTGGAACAAGACTTGTGGAAAAACGCCGATATCCTCAAAGAAAGTTCGCATTGCGCACATATGCCAGCCGAAATGGAAGTAGTCCTTCCCGCTCATGAAACCGTACGAGATTTCAAGGTCTTCCGTGCGCCACGTCTCACCGACAACATGCAATAGCAGCGGCATATCAAACTTGTTCACCTTGTATGTTGCATCAATCTGGATGACGTCTGGGTTCTTTTACATCAACTGGAAGCTGTCCAAATGTACGAAGAACAGGTTTCGAACGCGATTTTGAGTGTCAATGTCCACTCTCTACCAGTACTTTGTCGTTGTACCGTCTTCTTCATCTTGCTCAAATTTGTTCAGGAAGTCCAGGAGTACTTTGATAGGTGTTCTACCCGCAAGATCGTTTTGCTGGAGATTTTGAGTCTCATTGTGATCATCTCTGAGCTTGATGTTGACTTCAGCAGCGAGGAGGTCTTCCGGGTATTATTGTGCTGCTTCAACTGTTGTTCGATTCGAGCTCGCGTGTTATCATCGCGCTTGCGGTTCTACGCAAAGGCAAGCCTGCCATTTATTGCCACGCTTGTGGTTGTGATATGGTACAATGACTTTGAATCGCCACCCACATTCTGCTGTAGAATCAACTTTCGCGCGAATGCAGCGGGCCTCCCATTCGCATCCAGTCATCTTGGATGAAATCCGGCGCTTTCCTTTGCTAGTAGCGGTATATTTAAGGCTACAAGCACACCGCAGGGTCAAGGAAGTGATAAGACCTTTTCCTTGGTTCTTCTTCGAAGATTGATTGCGATTGATGTTCTTGATAGAACACGCAAAGCCAGTATCTAGGAATTCAAATTGAAGGCATCTATGACTTCATCATGGTCATCTAAAGTAATGAGACTTGGTGGAGAGTATCGTTCCAAGGTATCCAGCGGGTTGAGGGAATTTTTAGGGTCGAATTCGGACGACATGGCTTCCAGAGGCAACAAATTGTGCCGTACCTGACGGGACAGAATATGTTAAAGGTTGATATCATCGTCGGTGCCATCGTGCATAGTGATGGTGCGATCTATCTCGTCCAAAAGGGTTGTCATTGGCGTGCTCTTCGACACGCTTTGTAAGTACAAGAAATCTTACCATTATGCACCATTGGAATTGCCGCAGGCGGTTCTACAATCAGAAGTTACCATGTAATATTAGACGTGGAGATTAGTGATAGCAGTTGAGTCGCAAGTATGATCACTTTGGAGGTTGCAATCTTGTAGAAAGCGTCTGCTAGAGTCTGGAGTTGGCTCATGGACTAAACACCAATAAACCATGCAACAGAAGGTAAACATAAATCGTGACAAACGCGGGAGCTATCGCGAGTATGCTTCTGTTGGCGACGAGTCTACCAAAACTAACCTGATGAAAAAAATGGTCATTTGACGCTGTAACGCTCGAAATCATGTCGTTACATGATTTCGAGCAACTGTTTCGTCGAACCCGTATACCTGACAGAACGACTTGGTCGAATACAAATGAATCCAGCCGTTTAGCATTTGCCATGATAGTTGAGACAGCAGGGAAGCCTGACAAAATGCACAAAGTCAAACACCTTACTGCCATTTGCTGGACTGTAAATGCCTAGCCCGAGCATCAGGTCTCGGTCACAATCATTGCCGGTTGCTTCATTCGTGGCGGAGATGCTAGACATACCTGTTGTTTTTTCCAGCTACCATGGAGGTAAGAGGAACAAAGATGTTTTAGTGAAGGAGCTTCAGGCGGAGAACACGGTGAAGTAGATGGCGCGACAACGCTTGAACGTCTGTTTATCCAGTATCCTACATCAGGATGGAACTTCTTCCATAATCTCATCGAAGACGGTGAGTGTGCTAAGTCTAAGCTGACCAAAGAGAATATGCAGGAAGAGTTTCAACGTCAGACCGAACGAGATGAGGGAGTCCACTTAACTTTGCCACTCGTCATCAAAAGGTTTATCAGGATGGAATAGAATAACGTCCTGCTCGATGCTCGCTCCCTGCTCGATATGCCCCTGGGTGTTTACCAAATGCTCATCAGGACTTCTGCAATGCTTTCAACGTATTGCTCTCAATGCGACACAGCACCTGATCCATCCTTTCGTTTCGGATATCGAAACAACAAATTTCCTCGATGCAACATTTCGCCATTGGCGATTGCGTTTTGCTACCTACACCGCATCATACTCAACAATCCACATTGTAGGCGGCATGATAGCTTTCATCTTAGAAACTATAGCGCACACGTATCATTTCAACAACCTCGCATGAAAGTGTTAAGAACCTGTTCTACTCATGATAAAAAATTAGCGAAAACTAGAACTACGACACCGTGCAAATAAGAGATGAAGCCTTTGTCGCATCAGGAAGTCCTGCGTCATGTGCAACAATTCAATAAAAAGAGTACCACGAGGACCATCAACCACCTACCACCATATTGGAACAAGCCAGGTAAACAATCATCAACAATATACCAGCAACAAAACCACCGCCGCTGTCTCTGTCGCATCGACCTGCTAACGATCACGTATCTCAGAACGTATGATGCAATCACAAGCTCACAGCATGATAGGAAAACTTGCTAACTCTGCCAGCCAGACAAGTGATCCATCAACCAAGAGTTAGAGCGAGTCAACACAAGACGAATAGACACGTTTTCACACACTCAACAAACCTGTGTGCCTGCACTCGTCGAAACAGTCGATGTCTCAGCCCCACTGTTACCTGTACCCGAAGGCGCAGTTGATTCAATGGTAGAGGAAGTCGTGACGGAAGCATCGCCAGGGGCCCCTGGGGCAGCAGCGGGTGGAGCCTCAGCACTGCCACTGGCGTCAACCTGCTGCTGGTATTGCTGGTAAGCCTCAGCACTAGCTTGCGCTGCGGCACCAGTCACACCCCAAGCGGCATTCGCGGCGTCCACGCCGTAGTACGCTGCGTACTCGTAGTAACCGTTCCAGTACGTATTCGGGTCATTCGGGTCTACTGTAGCTGTCGATGCCGCCGATTGATCTCCTACCGCAGCTGCTTCTGCTGTCAATCCCGCAACTGGTACATCCTGCTGATAATACTGACCCGCCTGACCTTGTTGCTGATAGTACGAAGCGTACTGATCCTGCTGACCCTGCGCTCCGTAACTCGCGTATTGCTGCTGCTGGTCGTAGCCTCCAGACTGTCCGACAAAACCCCTGGATCCACCATAATTGCTATCACTTCCGTACTGCCCACCACCACCGCCATCATACCCGTGACCACCTATTCCTTGCAAGATTACTGCGTCCACTTCCTCCTTTGCACCCGCTAGATTCTGCGGTGGACCTTGAATGGAAATAGTGCGCACAGGTGGATTTGAGCCCGGGTCCGGCACCTGTGGAATCTGAATGCGCACAGCATGGCGGTCCTGAATACCCTTAATCATTTCTCCCCGCTTGCCAATAATGACACCCACACGGTCATTAGGCACCTGCATGTATATAGTTTGGCCCGAAGCCATGCCGAAACTTTGACGCTGTCCTGGCTCCTCATTGACCATGGATTGAATCTCAAACCTCGCGGCCTCTTTCGCCTCCATCGTACCGCGAATTGTAATCAGACGCATTTCGGGATGGTTCGGGTCTGGGGTCTGCGGAATCGTGACGCTTGTACCAGTGCGCTGCTGAATAGCCTTAATCGTGCAGCCACCACGCCCAATAATGAGTCCCACACGCTCGTTCGGAATCAGAATCTCCACCGATTCCGTGCCATCAGGGTTAATGCCACCATAACGTGCCATGCGGTCCCGATCATCACGCTCGCGAAAACCCCCACCGGCACCTTGGCTCTGATGCCGCTCATCAATCAGGTTCTGAACCAGTTGTTGCGCCAAGTTCAGTGCACCTTGAGTACCCGTAATGTTCACAAAACGATCGGGCGTGGGCGGTGCTCCTTCTTCTTCACGAACAATCTGAATGTGCGCACCACTTTTCATCTGCAGATCACGAATGGTCTCCCCACCACGTCCAATAATGTAACCAACGAGATCACGTGGCACCTTCATATCAATCGACGACGAGTCGCCGTCATTGCCAGGCCCGTACTGAGAAGAGTCGTTGCCGGGTACGCCACCCGAGTGACCGTCCCCGTCTCCAGGTCTTGCACCGCTGTAATTATCAATCAACGTGCCGTTGAGTTCTGCCACCTTGCGAAGCTGCTCCTGTTTCAGCTTCATTGCTTGCTGTGGATTGAACAGAATGTCCTCCACTGCACTCTGAGCTTTCGCCAGCGCCTCGTCAGTGTCGGCAGTAATCAGTACGTGAAGTTCCTCGTTCTCGTCCGGGTCCCCCGTCGGGTCTTTGGACGATCCCTGGCCACGGATCAAAATCCGAGCGCCCGTCTCATCTTCCATGCGCTTCTGATTGGACCCACGAGGGCCAATCAGCAGTCCAATAAAGTTGATTTCCGGATACTGATCGACTGGCACATACACTTTTTTGCGCTTCTTATCACCTAGTCCAGGCGCCGGTCGTGCACCGCTGTCTACTGCATCAGCAAATGTTTACACACCACACAGTTGCAAGTACATTAATCACACAACAACAACAACAAAGACAGGGGGTACACCCAGTCCACACTACACGCCACAAACACATCCACCAATGCACAACCACAGCCAAAACCGGTAAACATACCGTCACCCTAATCACCGACCAAAATACCGATAAAAATACCGTCACATCAAACCCACCGTCAGTATAAATTACCGACCCACCAGTCATGGCGCAGCATCACTGACTGACGTACCTCCCAACGGCTTTTGCGCTTGCCTAGAGCGTCACCACCTGGAATTGCAGCAGCCGCTAGACGTGCTGCGATCTCGCGAGCTCGAGCCACTGGGTCTGCCATTGCCTGTCGTCAGTGAGAGCGTAAGAGAGAGAGAGAGAGAGAGAGAGAGAGGGGAGTCGAGGCGTCACTCGTTGGCCGTGGTCAACCGGTAGTTAGGAGCGTATTTTTGATTGGGGGGAGGGTAAATATATTTGACTGGGTGTCGATTAACCACCAATCCGGTAGCATGTTCGATCCCTCCCTCCGATTCGTTTAAATTCAGAGCTCTTTCAGCCAATCGTTGCCATTCGATCCCCAACCCCTCGTTGATCGATCAATATCCACCAATCAGAAGCTGGAATCGACCACGCCGTCCACTTGGAGAGCTAGTCGAGGACCTGTGAGCGTTAGCGCCCCATCTGCATGGCTTCGGCATCGCGCGTGCCGCTTCTAGTCAAGAGCAAGGGTCGCAAAACACCCCGAGGGTCGATAGCGCCACGGACGAAGCCTTCTAGTGGTGCGTTTGCGCTTCTATTCTGGTCACGGATGAGTTTACTCTCATAATTAATATCTTATCCTGTACATACCGCTTATAGGTCCTCGCGCGAGCCGGGTCGCACCTTTGGACAATGACAAGCTTCCAGATGGTAAAGATAAAGTTCTGGAGGTTATTGAGGTGCGAGTTCAAGTGCTGTTGGCTTCTTACAAGTTGAGAAAAATGGTGTAAAGATCTGGATCCTAATTCAATGCTGTTGTGCTCTTTGTAGACTGGAGTTGATGCTAAAAATCGTCTTAGTAGACGACAGAAGGAGGTGAAAAGTGCAAGCGCAGAGGAGTCGGTTCAAGTGACGATTACGGAGGAGCAAGGAGCAGATTTGAAGTCTGTAGGTTCTGTGGAATCCGTGACGGTATCAAGTACAGTGGTGAAGTCGTCGAAAGTAGTTGGGGAGTCTGCTGCAGCTAAGAATATACCCGCCTTCGAGGGGGCATCAAGGTCACCTGCTGTGCAGCCACGACGAGCTGGAGAGATTTCGGTCGGTGACTCGTTGTCTGCGGCACTGCCGTCCAGTACAGCGTCATCGAGCCCTCAGAAACAGCAGATATCTGTTGCGCGCCCGCCTTCCGTGCTGCCAGTGCATCGCCGTGATGACAGGCTTGCAAAGATCACGTCAGCCGGACCGGTATATCGAGAAAGTCCCGTGATGCGCCCACGTGCTGGTAGTATTGGAATGCCGCCGACGAGGCGTTCACGTGATGTGAGTATTGGCAGATCTCCATCAGAGGAACCGCAACATTCATTGACACAGAGACTTGTCCGGAAGCTGGAAGTGAAGCCGCACCAGTCGCCTCGTCGTTCTGCCATGCAGAAAGAAAGTCTACGCACAATAGATGAACCTACGTCGCCACTGACGCTTGGAAGTAAAACGTTGGGGGAAGTTCCTGATCTGGACCTCGATGAACAGCAGTCGCAAGATGTGCCAACTACGAAGACCACTCGCGCGCGGGCGGTATCTGCTAAGAAAAGATCGGGAAAGCGGCGTCACGTCGGTAAAACTGCACCCGCACAGATCGGCGCTAACGCTAGCGTACCCCGACGTCGACCATTGGGGCGAAAAGCCAAGCGTTCGACTTGCCGTAAGACAGATGGTAGTAGCAGTTCGGAAAATGAGTTGGATGATGATCGGGATGAAGATGTAAATCCAAGTGACTTCGATCTCCCGGAGGAGGCGACAAAGGTATCGATCAATCTGCACTCTCCCAACGCAACGGATTTGTTTTCTTATCTCGTTCGTGTGTTGGTTTTCGCAGATCTACGTACCTGCACGAGAGCGGGCGACAATGTGGGCCAAATCCATTCTAAGCAATGACGAGGAAGACAAGGATGGGTACGATTTGGAGGAGGCTGATCCCTCGCGAGCGATAGTACTGCGAGCGAAGAAATCAGGACGTAAACTACCTAGCAAGCCAAAAGCGTCGTCAGTGTCATCGGGTTTGACAGGAATCGGGAGCAGTATGATTTCACGTTATAAGATGGAGGAGCTCATGAAGAAAGAGCCATCTGAAATGACCATGGGCGAGTTGGCCCTCACAGTACCCAAGGGTAAGCGGATAAAGCTCCATGAGCGTGAAGAAGCTGCGGTAGACACAAGTCTACCTGGAGGTTTACCTGGAAGGGAATCGTCGAATTTACTCAATTTGGATGCGCTCAATCGCGTACGTTCATTGTCCGTGTCGTCCGAGGCTGCTGCTTTCGCAGGCTCACTCGTGACACCGCGAGTTCGTATCGTTGATGGAGAAATGGTTGTGCTGGAGAATACAATAAAATTGGGTGACGAGCTGCAGCGCACGGTGGATTCTCTTGGCGAAGAGAGTGTAGGCGGAGGAACGTCAGGATTGCCGCCTCGGCACTCGGGTTCACGCTATACCACTACGTGTTCGGAAGGCCCAGGCAGGCGCTGGGGCAAGGAAGAGACGAAACAGTTTTACTATTGTCTAAGCCAGGTTGGTCCCAACTTTTCGATGATGGCAACGCTGTTTCCAACACGGAAGCGCAAAGAGCTGAAGAGCAAGTTCAAATCCGAGGAGAAGAACCATGCCAAATTGATCGACATTGCGTTGCGTGCGTCCACAGCCCCTCTTGATTCGGAGATGGTGGACGTTATATCTCAAATGGTCGACAGGGAAGCGCAGCAGAAACAAGGAGCTCTAAAGAAGAAGCGAAAGTCGTCATTGCAGCTCAATAGTGGACAGGGCTCCGACACAGCGTCTGTGTCGACTCCGATGACGATATCGCCAATGTCGACACCTCAGGGAGACACGGAGGAGTTTGTCGAGACACTGAACGATGAAGATCTCTTCCCGCTAAACCGCCATGGCTCGTTCGACTTCAGTGGGTGACAGAGCGGTGCGATTTTTGTGGGCTCTCCCCTGCTTACACTGACTGGCTACACCTTGTTCGTGTGAGCGAGTACAAGCGAGGACAACAGCGAGACGGAAGGAGGTAACTAGAAACTGTAAAAAGACAACCGAACAGTGTTTGTTGATGCACCCAAGCAATACAGCCACACCACAGCCTTGCTAGCAAGCACATTTTGTTTACTAGAGCATGGCTGCAATAGCCACAGCAACGAGAGTAGCACTAGCAGCAAAAAGAGAGCGAGATGCTCCACTGCTTCCGCTCCCGGCAGCATCCGTACTCTGGCTAGGAGTGCCATCCTCAACCTCATCATCAGTACTGCCATCGTCATTGGTGCTGTTGGCATCACCTATCACCAGATCATCCGGAGATGAGACCGTCCCCACACCCGAAGCTTCTGTCGAAGAGACGTCGTTCACTGCATCGTCATCGGCCAGCGGATCATCGTCCGTCACGTCGTCCGTCGAACTGGCAGCAGTACTCTCCGCAATGCTGTCAGTTTGCCAAGCAGCTCCGTCTTCATTGCCCGCAACGACGCTGTCTCCAAGCGTGTCAGTTTGCCAAGCCGCTCCGTCTTCATTGCCTGCAACAACACTTTCGCCGAGCGTCTGTGGCCTGATACAAGGGAACGCCAGAGCTATTAAGACGATGAGGAAGGTCAGTGTGAACCTCATGGTCTTTTGGAAAGTGACCGGTAGAGAGACTCGGAACTTGTCCAGCGTGAACAAGCGCAGGGCGGAGAGGCTGACGACATACAAAGAGCCAGTGCAAAGTCGTTACATTGTGAAAAACGAAGTCTCTGGACGCACGTGGCTGAAACTGACGCGCAGAAACGTGGTGATCAGAAATAGATTGAGCTATTTATTGGCACGATGCGGTGACTGAACTGCAAGTACTTAGCGAGCATCAAGTGATCTACTCGTAACATGTCCACTTGCTGGACTCATTTTGACGCTTCGTGGCGCCCTCTCGCTATTTGTGATCCATACGTGGGTACACAGAGTGTTACAGATGTTGCGCTCTCGTTGGTAGAAGATAGGTACGAGCTGAAACGATTTACAGGACATGGCTGTCTGACAATAACATGCACGAAGTTAAAGGTCCTTGAACTCACGGTCAAGGGAGATGTTGACGATAGTCCAGCTTTAGGTTCTGAAAGGCAGGACGAAGAGCCTGCGATGTAAAGTCGACTCGATTCAGTGCGTTATCGGGAATTCATTCCGAATGCAAGTAAAGCGAAGTATCTCATCAATGCTCCTATTCTGAAATGCCGATTCCGGCGGTCGTCATTATCCTGAGCCTAGTGCTGGAAGGTAATGTATCGGCTTGGTGCCCGGTGAACATACATCGGACTACTGTCACAGGTCTACAGTCTAATCTAGGAGGTTGTACTAGGCGGCCACGTTGAGCGACCACTGTCAGCGAGGGTTTGACAGCGTACGATACTTTGCAATTAAACCAACAACCCGTCATTCCTCAAACCAGAATAGACGCTTATCCATACAAGTAGTGGTATGAGTCTTCTGAACTATTGTTCACCAGGGGTTAGCCAAGCCGTGTTAGAAATATAAGTGGTTCCGGACGAAAGGATGGCAATACTGCTGTCTATCATGCCTTTGTCAGCTTCACTTTTATAAATCAAAGCAATCGTTGAGGTCTTGCACGAACGTCTTAAGTTTCGCGGAAGTTCGATCTCGTAGACATGTCGTGCAGACTGGATACGATGTTAATATGGAGTGGGTACCAGTCGAGAACGAGAACATGACGAGGTCAGTCTTACGAGCATGTCGCATCGTTCACGTAGGGCTTTTCACCTGTAACTCCTTGACGCGCCAAGTAGCAAAATGAACGATCCAAGCAAGGTTTCACGGAGTGCAACTTCCATACTAGACAGTTTCGCGAAACTGCACTGGAAGCTGGTACATACGCAACTGGTACGCATGGCTAGCACGATATCTTCAACTATGGCGGTGCGAGCTCTTGAGTTCGACGTACATGCCACAGCTGCACATCACCGGTCTTGAACAAAATGACTGGGAGGTTAAGGTCATCGGAAGAACGTGCGTCACTAGGAAAATGATAATCCGACCTCCTTGTAACATACACGTGCTCTCGATACCAGCAAAATCCGTTCATTTGCAAAGTTTACTGCCACAAGCGCACATATTTCCGCTTCCTTTGTACAACACTTGCGCAACATCGTCAAACTGCCTTCTTCTTGCTGCTGCTACTGTTACTGGTGAGCTCGTTTGCCGTATCAAGCTCGTGCTCAGTGCCACAACCCGCGTCCCTATCCTTGGCTTTCTTCTTCATCATCGCCGGAATGAGCATCCCCAGTGCAAGCAATACCAGCACCCCCATTGTACGAGGATCCATGAGATCCCTCGTACTACGTAGTGAACTCAACATGGCACCAGCATTGACTGTAATGAAGTTGTACGGTAGCAGTCCCAATGCTACCGATGGAGCAAACAGCTGCAACGGCACCTGAAGCCACGAGCTCGCCATGTTCAGAAACCAGTTGGGCGTGAATGGAAACACGCGCAGAAACAGCAGCACGAACGGCAATTGTCCTTGGGTTCGTGCCTCGTCGATCTTTCGTCTCAATTTGAGCAACTGACCCGGTAGCAGCCGTTCACTCAAACTCTGAACAATTTCTTCCGAAGCCAAATTCTTGGACAACAAATAGCAGCACGAGGCTCCGCACGTCGTTAACGTGCACACAAGTGGAAAGGCCAGTGATACCGGCAGCACAGCACCGGCAAATACATTTAGTAAAGCCGATCCGGGAATCGCAAAGGTCTAGTTAGTGTTACAAGCACACCCAAACAACCCGTGAGTATCAGTTTCAGCAAAAAAAAACACACACACATGGTTTGATTGTTTTAACAACGTTTAAACGTACCTGTTTTAACACGTAGATGCACGTAAAACAGAACAGAGCCAGTGGAAACTCGACGTGAAACACGTGCTGAAACGTTTCGTGCGAGCGCTGGAGCTCTTGGAGCGACGAAAAACTCGATACAGAGAGCAAGTCTAAAGTGGATGTCGGGAGCAAACGAGCGGCATCGTGCGCTCGGACGCGACGCACGAGGAGGATGCAAAGACACAGAATGACAGCTATAGAAATAGTGAAGATCAGAGCAAGTTTAGAAACGAGGACGAGCAAGGCGCGGCTGCCGTTGGCGTGAGGACAAGAAGCAGCAGGTGCCATAAGAGCTGGCTAGCCACGAACGTTATTACTGACAAGGTGGTGTGTTTTTACGGGTTTAAAAGGCAGGAGCGACGAGCAGGGAGGAGAAGAAAAAAGCAGCAAAGAAACGCTTTTTTCTAAATGGTTGAGGCGCTGATGCGTTGCATTTTCGTGGTGGCATGTTTTATAATTTTGAGGTTATTAGATCGTTTTCGAACAAGATATACCCATTTTTTGCACTCGAGCAACATTTGGCCATGGATCTTTATGACGGCGTGCCAAGCCGGGATAAAATCCATGATACATTTTTCATGCCTATTGTGTCGAGAGCCCATTTACAACCACATCGGAATGTCGTCGATGACAAGAATCATTTTTTGTATCGTAAGCGATCACACATGAGTATTTGGTACGCGGGCACGCAAAGATATTGTAGAAGAACAAAAGTCGGCAGCCAAACTATATAAAGATGTGTCGTACAGCTCTTAAATATACTCAGGCGATTGCATCTTCACCAGTGAAGCTCAGTACATAGCAACACGTTAAGGGAAATCCCAGTGCCTGTGATCGTTAATCTTGTAAATAGCAGTATCGTCGTGGTAGACACGGCAAGCAGGTCAATTTCAGTCTCTGCCTCTTCGATCAATGTAAACATGTACAGGTGGCTGTCTAGGTACATGCCGCAGCGAGAAAAGTATGTCGAGAAGGTTCATTCGTCTTCGCATGTACATGATCATCAATCCCGACCTTAGCAGGTTTTACATTGCTGCCTGTCGCAGACACTAAGCTCAGAGCAAAAAAATCTTGCTTGCTGATTTCAAATATAGTCTAGCATGAGGCAGAGCTACATTAGCGCTCTAACAGTCTTTTTTAGTAGAAATATTCATTGGCAACAGTATGGTGACTAGCACCAAAGACTATCTCGTTCAGCTCGAACATCGACTTGTAATGGTCATAATCTGGCGAGTGAAGACGCAATTATCGCCGTCTGCGTTTGACCGCTTCGTATGTCAGTACTTTATCATACGCTTTCCAATAGTCATTTTTTTTATTCTGCTTGATACGTGCAAAAATATAGACTGGCTTTCATGACAATACCTCACTTCAGCTATGTTACCGTTCACAGCATTATGCGAACTTGGAAATGGCTCGCGAGGCTCGCTAGACTACTGATCTCGTTTGTGCGTGAGACGTATTCCATAGAAGCATGCTTTACATCGATCGAATAAACAGAGCTGATAAACGTAGGCGTTGGGTTGCATAGGCGACATCCGCTCTGATCGTTGAACTGGGTCTAGCTGGTATAACTACACAGCTTATAAAATCGAAACGCTACCTTCATCTCGTCAGGCTCTAGCCTGGTAGTATTCCGTTTTAGCTGTTGTAGCTGTCCTGCCGTGCACGATGCCAGATTTGCTGTCAGTCTGATCAAACGTGAAAAACATGGTACGAAAAGCTGATAAGGCGGACGATAGCTATGCTCACGCAACATACCAAAAAGAGTTGCTCTCTGATATTCAAAAAGTGTTACTTCAAAACTAAACGTTGTGCGCATACATCCTGACAATGTTAGTACAGCTGCATCCCGCGTGTCGTTTCGTGAGCATTTTTCATGCGTGAGACATGGCATCGAAGATTAGTTCACTCGACAAAACATCACCATTGTTTTACACATTCTTTATCATCACCACCTTTGAAAACGGTCTAAGATAGAGGAGGAGCTCTGGAGCTCGCTAGAAGTAATCCAGTTCGGATGGAGCTCGCTATAAGTAATCCAGTTCGGAGACTTGAATCAAGATGCAACATACCATACAATAGCAGTCACTGAAGAATGAGTACAATGCTGTTGATGTCTGTATCAACACAGTACAGCAGGCCATGGCAACGCGATCGGTCCCTGCTTATGAGCGTCCAGCATTTGCTTACGTGGTCATCTTCAGCTATAATCAATGTTAAGCCAAAGAGTGACTTCGGATATACCAATACATACGTGAAGACAGGCTAGCTCGCACTAATTACGGATAAGGTGCATCCACCAGCGTTATTTACAGACAGACACACAGTACGATTTAAAAGTTCAGCATTCAACCTTGCGCACACTCACTACTAGCTTCACTCTTCGGGCTCGCAATCGGTCTTTCTGTTTCTCAGTGTCACCGACTCAAAGCAAATTTGATACATTCGCATGCAGTGTAAGAACTGGATGTGTACCAGAGTCAATGACAAAGTTTCGGAGAGTAGAATCGAAACAAAACGATGGACCGAAAGGCAACACGACAATTGCTTAATTTCCGTGTTCGTATCAATTCTTTACCCATGTCTCGGATTTGCTGTGATCTAGGCTTACAAATGCCAGCTAAAGTCTCTACCTGAGAACAACAACAACGAACTGTAATGTACGATGAACAATGAGATAGTGATGTTATACAAGCATGTGAGCCGTAACTATTTGAGACTTTGCAGCCTCCGATAGTGCATAGTGGCGGAGATGAAAGGTGCGAATGCGCTACTGCACAAAGTTGCTCGAGGGCAGTTTACTTGACGGCCACCCAAGCCGCTAACAATCAGGACCTTACATCAAGCACCGATGGCCAATCACGCTACATAGCAACCATGCTATGTGGTATGTGGTCATGCATTTGCATTGTTGTATGCATATCATTCAGCAAGTAGATAGAACACAAGCTGTACAACTAAATCGCACCAATTTGCACAGGGCGAAACGTAGCACTGGCAGTACAGGGCATTTTCACAGTATGCAAAATCTACAATTCTTTTGAACAGCTAGTATTCTCAACACAAAGTCCACATTCGTCTTTGTACAGTGCTCCTCCTTCAATTATGATCCATGGTCAGTGACCCATTTGGCGTCTACCGAGCTCGATCTGTGGCCGCTCTGTTACAAGTACAAAGCACAAGGGCAATCAGATTGTTTTGATGGAGATGTTCTCAAAATTGGCTCGTAGCAGCGTAAACAGAAATTATAAAAACAATACTTTTGTCGATGATAAAATGTTGATCGGGAGGGAAGATTACTCATGTTACAAGCCAAGGGATTCAACCTCTTCACAATCGATCGCTTTCTGCAGATGGTAGCGGTGGCATTGCTGCATATATGAAACGAAATTGTTGGGCATACATCACCAGGGTCTAGGTCGTTTCCTAGTCGGAGGGAGGATGAAACTTAACATTCGTTTTGTGCCAGGGACGTGCGTCGATGTCGTTCATCACTATCTAGGCCATCGAATTCCTTGGTCCGTTCTACTGATGCATCCATCCACCAGCATCTTAATGTCGCTCATTACACGGCTTCATCTTACAACTTGGTTTTGTGCGGTCTCTTCTAGTTCGGTACCCGCACCCTTAGCGATTTTGCGGTGTCATATCGTAGCGTCCACTGTTTCCTGATCCATGAGCATGTTCATTGGTCGTCTGAGGGATAAACTCCTCCTATCCAGTCGGACCTGCGAGATGCGTTCCGTGTCCATCGCCGTATGAGCAATCACTCCGCCGTGATGATGTTCTCCCGTCAGTGATGAGACCATGCGGTCACTGATAGCCGACCTTCCTTTTGACTGCATCTCCAGTGTCTTGGCATCCAACGCCAGCACAAGTGGGGGCGGCTTTTTGTTGGATCATCTACCCGACTTACGGCCCATGCACTGCAGAGCTTCCATGTAACGTGCAAACTGCTAGGTCTAGGCAAAGCCACAGGTTTTTAGCTAGCTTCATTGATCGTAACTATCGCCGCGTCAGACATAGAGACGACCCGCACAACCTGGTGCGGAAGCACGTCGGACACTACTTTTGCCCCACTGGAGTGGACCTTGATATTGGCAGGATTCAGGTCATCCATGATGTGCGACGAGGGTTGTCATGTATACTGAGACACTGTCCGTCTACAGCATGACTACGCTCCACAAAAATGGAGCCTCGTGAAACAGAATAACTAATCTGCCCCACGTCGCTAGACACAACTCAACATAACCAGGAGCTTGCAGGCAAAGGGAGAGCAGTAATTCGGGTTGGTTTTCGGTCTATTTTTTCTAGCTTGGTGGAATAACGATGCTTCCTTTGTCTCCACGGTCCGCTATCGATCAAATTCGGATGAATGCTGATTCACATAGGCACAACTTACCGATGACTTGTCACGACGAGAGGTTGTTGAAACGTGCGTCAACTGGACCCTTGTTCATTAAAGGGAGCCACTCTGCTCGCTTGCAACGAAACAAACGAAAGCTTGCATCATGCTCACTTGCACACTTTGTCATACATCGATTGATTACAGCGCGTCACAATGGTTTAGAAATGATAGCTGCAGTAGATAGCACTCTCTTGAATCAGCCTAGTACGATCATCATCGCCTTGCACTCTTGAAAGCTGCGTATCCACCTCTGTGGCAGCATAGAAATTACCGCAATTATGCTCGTGCAAGGCGGACAGTGCACAGATGCTGGTCACTCCAATTTCTCCAGCTTTAGTTTTTTTATCACGAGCACAGATTAGACAGTATCAAAGTGAGTTCTACACTTGATTCACCACCGAATTTAGAGCATGACCGCGACGGTCCCTCGTGCAGGTCCGACATTGACGTATTCTCCAGCGGAATTTTGCAGAATACCAATGCCTTTACATAAGAATAATCTAGCTTCGCACCGTCTAGTATCTAATTAACAAAGACTAATAGAGATGGACCAAATGAAGATCGTGATTAGTGAGGCCGGCGACAAAGTGGCGGGTGCAGCCAGCGATGCCAGCAAAAAACTGACGAGTCTAACGGGTGACAAAAAAACGGCTTTTTGGCCCGAAACGGCACCGAGCCAATTGTCAGCGGACTCGATTTATCAAAGCACATGTCCCAGTCTCACAAAGAAACAGCGACTGACTGGCTTTGTGTCGTGCTTTGTGCTCGGATATCTCGTGAACTTTGGGGTATTCTTATTGATGATTGATATCATTGTTGAGAGAGATCGAGAGGGCGACTAACGGATATGAGGGGGATGGCCACGTTTTATTGCTTTTTGCTATTGTTTTATTGCTCTTTGCTTTTTGCTATTGTTTTTATTGCTTTTTTGCTTATCATTGTTTTAATGTGTTGGTAGTCGACGTTTGCTTTGGTTTTGAGCTCCAATAATGGCGCCAAGTTCGGCGTGACATACACGCTGGGCAATATCATTTCGCTCTGCGGGTAATGACGCTTCGTTGAAGGTGGACTTTATTTCATGCTTGCTAATGTTCGGTACCCTTTTTTATGGTAACCAGTTCGGGGTTCCTTGTAGGCCCAACGCAGCAGGTGAAGCTCATGCTCAAGCCCATCCGTCGAATCGCGACAATTATTTATCTAGCGATGATCGCAGTGGTGGTTATCGTGGCCGTTGCGGTACGGTAGATGGTACAACTTGCTTGGGTACGGGAAGACATTAATGTTGTACTTATTGTGCTCTCCAGGCACCGCAGTTAGGACTGGTGGTGCTTTTACTAGTATTCATCCAGTGTCTGGCAGCTCTCTGGTACGAACGTCAACGGATGCTTCGTACTGGAATATTTGACTAAATAAATATGTGAACATCGGATGCAGGTATTCGACCAGCTACATTCCGTACGGACGCAAGGTCCTTACAGGTATCGCGAATAAGCTGTGCGGCGCAGCTGCTTGAGGCAACATCACACACGGTTGTTCGACGACTTGTAGCACCATAGCAGGCCTCAAACGTGCTTGTCTGCACGTTTACGATCGATGCAGCAAATACTCAGTCCATAAGTTTTCGTCATTTTTCAGCTCTCAGTCACTCATGTCATGCAGGCACGTGCACGATACCATACGGCGTGCACGATATCTGTAATCCTACAACGTCAAGTCCGTACCTGTCATTACTATCATCTTAGGCCCATTTTAGAAGCCCAAAAGCTAAAGCCATACGAAAGACACTAAGGTGGTCAGGATGTGTCTATAAACGACCAAGAGCATTTCCTCAACAGTGCGCACTTTTGGACCAAACGTTGCACCAGATCAATGGACACAGGGGATGGTGACGCAGTACTGTCCAGACTCACTAGATGGGCACTATTGGTATAGACATGGAGTTGGTGTGAAGAGATACGACTCCAATGGTCACGAAAAAAAGACACATGAGGTGCAAAGCCGTGAGGATCCGCGCGAAAGAGAAATCGAGATGGTTGCGATTGTTGGACAAGACGGAAAGTGTACGCGTTCCCGTTTTCGGGCCTATCCATGAGCGTGACGGTACCGTTCGACGTAATATCAGGAGAATCAACTTGCGAGAGCGTGGGTACAACTATCTCCGGTTGTTAACACCGAGTTGGTGTTGAAGGGCAGGATTACCATGATCTTTCCATGAAGATGTGCTACTGGAGGAGGAAGACTCTATTGACGTAGTTGCGGTGAAAACGCGTGCAGATGACGATAAGCGTGGATACCTAGGTATGTCGATTTCTTTGCTGGACAAGATGCCCAAAGTACCACATAGTAATACAGTGGCGCCACCGAAGAGCTTCATGACCTACGACGAGTAATTACTTTATGCCAGTCGTGACGAAGATGACTTTCTCAAAGATACTGCATCAGGTCTTACCAGTCGGAGTTCATCTGTCTCGACGTCGTAGGACCTGAAAACCCAAGACTACAATACTAATCCGGCGTATGAGCGCGTGTATACGACGGTCGACCACAAATCGTCCCAGGTGGAGTCGGGCTGACTGTTGAGATGTCGCGGCTTAGGAGCTGTAGTATAGATCGGTACGACCGATGTGCGACGCCTTGACTTGACGATCTCGTGCTCTTCGAGAAGAAGGAAGTGGTCGTGTATAAGGATGACAAAAGGAAGCACAAAGTTGGTAAGGGTCTGAACAAAGTTGCTGTCGTCGAGCTCCTGGGGTACTTTTACTCCTCGCAAGTCGACCTCTCTCGAAAAGTACGAAGAGCGCGCGAAGCAGTACGGAAAGATCCATGTGTCATCTTCCTCGACTACTCCACCGACAAGTGAATCTAACGGTTTCGATTTGAACACTTAAGCCGAGACGCTTTTGTAGATGATGACGACGACAAGGATGATGATGACAATCTCGGTGTGGGCAATTACATTGGAGGAACCGGTGCATACGATGGAGCGATAGGTACACACAACAAGGAATTTCACGCCACCCACAGAATGATCACGAAAGACGTGTTTAACGCGCGGTCATGTGGTGCGTCGAATGTCTTTTATCGCAGCCGACGGTTTCGCCAGTCACATATCCATATCGGTGACGTGAACTGCGAAACTGTCGTCGCGTCATTTTGGAGAACATCTGACGTGGAAGGAGGGGCAACTTGAATAGTGTTGTAGCCGTGACGGAAGGTGAGAAGAGCTTTGAATTTGCCTGGGAGTTAGCTACCCTTTGCGTCCAACGCTTGGCAACGCAAAGCCATAGGACAATCACAACAACGATGTGTAAACATCAAGAGAGTGCAATGGAGATTGATTTCAAATAAAGAGAAGATCGCGTTACTTGCAGCCATCTCGCGCGTCATTACGTCCGTTTTGGCCATCCTGCTATTTGTTGTGCTGAAATATACACGAGCAATCTCTTTTATATCATGTAGCTGTATACCGGCATGAGACGCTGAACGTTTCCTCAGGTTGCCTAAATCATATTCGTGCTAGTTATTGGTTTACCTAAGGTTCAAAACAAAGAGCTATAGCACGAGGGTGCAATGTTTTTTGATAGCAGCGTGGTCATGCTCGTCCGGTATCTTCACTCTGTAGCTACCTTCAGCTTTCTTGACTTAGCTTTCCATTGGAATCCTTTTCCACGGATGCGTGTTTCTCGTTCGGACTTTGCCAATGCATCGTGAGTTGTCTTCTTAGCGCATTCGCAGTAGAGCAATCGTATTTTCGTGAACTAGTTTTGTCCACAGACTGCAATCCCCTTCCTTCTTGTCCGCTTTCTTCTCATACTTGATCGTGGGCCGTTCCGAATGGCTTATCTCGTCAACGAGCCCTGTGCTCCCGTTACCGGTAAGTGTGTTCGTTATCAATCGATAAACAATCGGGAAGGAGCCGACGAAAACTCGTTGAATCAAACTGCGGATTGATCCCCAGTACCGACGACTGTCTGATCGTCGCTGTTGTCGTTGTCGTTATTCTACGATGTCGCTATTGTTATGTTCTCCGTGGTGATGTTACCTTGTTCGTCATTGTTGTCCGCGTGACCTCGTTTGTCGTGATCGTAGACGTCTTTGTGTTCACCGTTGTAGTCCACATTATCATCTGCGTCGCTGTCCGAACTTCGATTTGGCATCGCAAATCCTTCAGAACAACACCCACATTTTTACTCTGCGTGCACATCCACGTCTTCGTCTTAAACATTCCCATACCTGAGAGTATGACTAAGTCCTTTCCTTATCTCTTGAGCATATTGCCGCTCAGCGAAATGACCTCACGACAAGATGGCAGGCTCATCCTACAGCGTATATCAAAACAGGATGTCCTGATAAATAACATTTAAACAAAACGTGAGTTTTGGAATTGTCGCAATGATTACAAGATTGACAAAGGTCCGTGCGAGACGATAGAATAATAATGGTGGGATTGCACTGGCCACGATGGCTCCGAGTAGTTTATGTCGGACTCCATTACAGCTAAAGACCGCTGTCGGGACCCAATATGCGGAGAGTGAAGCAGAGAGAATTTTGGATCCGACATGCATTTTAAACACTGCCTTCAAAATCGTTTTTGACTGTGTTCAATCGATGTGCACAATACACCAAACACCAAAAAGGAACGAAAACACTACTACTCTTCGTGTATTAGCTGCTAACGGTATCTGCTAGCTAGTCATTCAGTATCTGCTGTCAAGGCATTACCTACCATGACCCGACGCGATGGAGCGACCCTACTACTTGGTTCTTTTTATTTTTGTACTTTCGCCCGATCCTATGCAAAGCAGGGCGCGAAAGAAGAGTTTTAGGGATGTACCAAAACTATTCTTAGTCGGTAGCTCCCTGTACCCCCTTTCCTCTCCCAGATCGCTCTGACCGCGTTTCTCGTCGGTTCGTAGACTTCGGCCTTCACTCGTACGAAGGGACGGAGCAATTGCTGCGGGTGTCTTGTTCTCGAAAGCGCTCGCGCCGACGTTCGTGGTCGTGGATACGGCAGATCCACTCGCGTGAAGAGATGCCGCAACAATAGCCACGTAGACGCTGGTGATGCGCATGTCTTTTGTGGTTGTAGAGGAGATTTCCAGGAGTCGTGAATGATCCGCGAGGTACGTAGCAAATTCTGGAATGAAGTCGAGAATGAAATGAGATCGGACCTTACAGCCGAAAGCTCGAGACCAATGATGCTCTTGTCTTCTCCTCTCCTTTCAGTACATATCCATTGACATCGATGCGCTTTCTGAATTCCCAGGTCAAAGGTACCTCTGAATCATGTTCTGGACTGCATGTGCGACATAGACACGAAGCTTGACTGGTGTTTAGTATGCCATTTCAGAAAGGCTCATAACGTATCTGATCCTACACGTCGTGTGCTGATCTTCGGACCTTCGAAAATCGGAAACCCAAATTTTTACATCGATGTTTTCGTGAACTACCTCTGTGCAGCTGCCTTCCCTTCTTTCGACTTGTCATTCGCAGTTACGTAGCATCCACTAAAGGTAGACGAGTATGGAGAAGGTGCACTCGAAGCCGTGCCTCGTTTCCGCTGTATAAATGCTTCTGGCAATGGTTTGTAGGTCTGTTTCCTAGAAAATTCAGTGCTGACACCGCCTCCGTACATTTCCATCTGGACCATCTTCGTAAGCAGCCATTAAGATGTTGCTGCTTATAGCAAGCATCGAGCCCTCGTCTGGCAATCCGCTCTCTGACGCGAGCAAAACGAGCCGTTCGAGTCATTGCGTGGACTCCTTAAGGGGAGGTGACGTCACTCCAATTGGCAATATGGTAGTAAATGGAGTCGTCTGTGTACATAGATCATCAGTATAACGTAGATGAACCTGGTGGTTGCAGAGCCACTTGGCAGAAAATTGAGATAATATGATCAGCCCTACGGAACGAAGAAAGATACAATAAAGAGCTACGATCGGTAGCGCTTTCGTTAAATGGCTGACGATGTCGTGACAGGAAGTCCATGATCTCAATCTTAGGCCACATGAAAAGCTCTTCTCCTTTTTTTGCGGACGAGTGTACCACCTTTTTTTTACAGAGTGGCTCGAGAGCTGGCGGTAAGTCAAGTTTCTTGAACGGCAGTATGGGACTACCTCACACGAATTGAACAATGTCTGGGTATCCAACTGAAAAAGAGAGCCAAATGAAGATGTCTAGTTGTTGCGAACCCGAAGGGTGAAGCTTTTAGTGAGTGTGCGCAAGGTTGAATGCTGAACTCTTAAATTGTACTCATTTGTCCGTGTCTGTGTGTCGGGAAATAACGCGGTGAGGTGTACCCTATCCGTACTAAGTGCGATCTAGCCTGTCCCCCCTAATAGGCATAGAGGCATATCCGAAGTCACACTTTGGCTAGGTAACTATAATCGCGCACGCACGTGATTGGTTCAGCATCAATTTTAGGTGAACGTGATCACATTAGCAAATGCTCGACGCTCAAAAGCAGACGCTGATCGCGTTGACCAAGTATGCTGTACTGATTCACTACAAACATTAACACCATCGTACTCCTTCTTCAGTGACTGCTATCGTATAGTGTTTTTGCAGCTTGATTCAGTTCACCGAACTGGATCACTAATATCAAAGGGCGAGCTCCAGAGATTACTTCCGTACCTGAATGAAGAAAATACGTAGCTTATACATTTAGGGAGCCGCGGATGAGTATTTACTATTCGCTAATAACCCTTTACCGCATACATTAAACAAGTAATTCGATTTGAAATCGCCTAGATTGTCAAATTCGTTTGTTGTTCTTATGTGATCCTTATGACCGAAATTTCACAGTCAATCTCTGCGACACATTATCAGCGGTACAAGAAGCAGAAGAATACATTGAGTCCTGTGACACGGTGCAAAACAGTACGCAATAGGCGAAGCAAATTTTGCTGCGTGGCGCTTCATCGTGATCTTTCTGGAGAGCACGGAACGAAGTAAAGGTCGAGAGTAGGTTTAGCGCTTTTCGTTTTGGCTAATAAGACTACTAGGATTCTACGATGTCGTCGCTCGTACCGTCGCCGCTATTGCTCCTGCTACTGCCTGGACTCTGACTGCACAATACCGTCGTTTAATTATGTTGTGGAGCTACACAGCTCTTAGTCAGAGGAAGACTTACGACTATAGAAGTCAATTAGTTGTACGGAACTAATTTCCTACTAGTTTAAAGAGTCTTTAGTTCTTAGAACTAATCCACCAAGACTCGAAGAGTCCTAAAGCTTGTAGAATTTCTAGTCCTAGGTCAAGGGATTAATAACAATTTTAAAAATCGTACGCACAGGTGCTCTCGAGTTTACGCTGCAAGATGGCTAATACTCCTAACGATCTACTGAAGTGTAAACTAGGCACGTGTCAATCGAAGATCGAAAGAGTAACTGAACTTTTATTTCTTAGTTTTACCTGTGATAACTCTCATCCAACTACCTAGTACTATGGTTATAACTAATTCGCATAGTAATCTTCAGTGTGTTAAAGATTGATGGATGGTACATCAATCTGTCATCGATGGATTACTGAGGTTATCCGCCACATCAATTATCCCAGATAACACTTGGAGTTGTATATTACAAATAGAAGGTATATCCTCTTAGGGCGGTAACTATCGTGTGACCCGTTACAGATTACATCCCGGTGAGATCAGCTGCTAAGTGCCTTCATTTAAATGCGATAAGGAATTGTTCGCCACCAACCAAGGCACCATCCTTGCATGGGCCGGGACCTCCTCCAACGGTGTATTCTGCGTGACTTGCATGATCAGATACAGTTGTTTAATCTCAGCATGTATCGTTTGTAGTAGGTGATTTGAAATTAGTGCCATCGTACAAGCTGCAACTGTCATCGTCACAATTGACAAGTGTGTTTATTTATTGGAATAACATGCAGTACTTTGTCCCGTATTTTACCTGTTGAGGTAACCGCAGATTAGATAGTTATGGTCGGCTTTTTGCAGTGGGGACGTTGCACTGACCAGCCTGTCGCTCGACATGTAATAGGTTTGGATGCATTGTGCACTTCCAGATCATGTGCGCGGTCAGCTGTGCGGTGCCTTCGTGTACTTGTTTGGTAGTTAGCTAATGCGATCACGATCTTAGACACGACTAAAGGACCGACTTCGTGCATTTATGCAGTGTGTGTTGAGGTGACACTTTGGATGAAAGGTTTGAGTCGAGGATGGTCCCAGCGGGTCGGCTGGTCGAGACTGTGAGATCCGAACACTGCCATAGAATTCGTGATATGCACACCTCTACTTTAATGGTTCGATGATGCATCTAAATCAGCACTTTAGTTTCTGGTTCACTCATTGTACTTCGAGCCTCTCGCCGCATCATCGACCATTACTGGCAAGCGAACGTGGCTTGCCAGATGTTCTACGGAAACATCACCCGTATATTGATTTGAGCCGTCGATTTACGTTTAGGCTTGAATCGACAGCGTTGAGGATGAGACGCGAATACCCTTTTTAGAATCTTCATGTAACTTATGGTGACAAGGCAGTTGCAACTTGTGTCAGCGTGTCGAAGCCGAAGCAGCACAATTACTACCCTCACTGGAGAGGACACCAAACTTCATTCTGTTCAGTTTGAGTTGCATCGACATGTTGCCTTGTCATTTAGACAGACTCGATACGAGTCTGAGGCCTGGAAAGGACAAGCCTTGTGGTACTTGGATGCGCCAAAAAGATACACGTGCAAGCTCCCTGCATTGCTGAATGGGTCAACTGTTGCCACGTAGCTATGTGTAACGGACTTAGTTGTGAAATACGGGCATCGGTCGTGATCCTGACCACGTTGAAGCGCACCAGAATCTGTCCAGACAGATCCCGACGTACCGCTACAACTCGTGGATATTTGCTGGTTAGGTTGACAGTATGACGTGCAGACCCCCATTTCAGGAATCGCGCAAGTCGCTACCCTTTGAGGGAAAACGCTGTTAGGAACATGTGACGGACAATCTATAATAGGCGTTAGTTTGCGGATGGAAGACTGAAGGGGCAAGACGACCGGACACGCATATTTCGAAGGAGCACAATTTGGATGTAATCACAAATGTACAAATGACGAAGGACAGTCCACATAACCTTGTAAGGGATTTGCTTCTAATTTGGAATGAAGCATCACTGCTGTCCAATCGGTGTATGAGGTGTCGTGGCCTGAGGTTATGTGGGTGGTACTTGTTCACGAGCCCAAAAGGAGTGCGTCCTAGCCAGTTTAGTTGCGGCAGCCACTCTACAATTGTCGGGTCAGTAGGATGACAAATGACATGTTGTGGGAAAGACTGATTTGGAGATTCACCTAAATCGTAACGGCCTTCATGACTGCTTAACAGGTTCTACCTGAGCCAGATTCTCGTTGAAGTCCTGGCGTGCGATCAAGGTTGCTTGTGTCCAAGATGCGATTGGTGAAGCAGAGACTGCGTGGTGAGATCGTTGCGAAACGTGTCGATAATGAGCTGTGTTCTTAGAGATGTGGCGGTAGTTTAGCAAACGCCCTACAGAGATCGTCGACCTGCCCCACCTGGACCGACTGCGCGAGGCTTGCCCAATTTGCTAAACAGTGCATTGTTCCGTCCGTTTAGCATCGGCTTCTTTGTCAAGTGTCGGCTGAATGGAGCTGGTGCGAGTATGGGCGTCTGAATCCTCGAAAACGTAGTGATAGAGCTATCTGGAAATAGCAAAGTGTAAAAGTCCGATCTCGTATGTCCCGCAAAACAGTAGTGATCGGGGCCGTTTAGTCAGCAGAGTTACCCGTACAGTTGCGGTGACTCGTCCTCAACTAAACATCGATTCGATTCTACATTGCCTTCGGTTATGCTGCTACAGCCACTTTATGTGGAGGAGCTACTGACAAGTCTAGCCACTTCAACTATGTGCCAGGGATTGGATGAACTTGCACAGTCGGACATGACTGCACGTCTACTTTTGTCACTACTCTGGCAGCAAGACTTATGGTGATGATAGCTTGCCGCCAAGTGAGCCGTGACTGCAAGAAGCAGCGTGTACCCTTGATCTAAGAGGACGATATGACTTTGATGGCAAAGGTGCGCACTAATGTCCCACATTTTGGATCGTTTTCGAGCAGCTGCGCAGTGTCAAGTCGGTCATATTCTTGTTTAGCGACCGTCGAAAAGGCACCGTGATTGAGGAGGAGCTGAGACATCTAGCCATGATTGTACAAGATGGACGATATCAAGCAAGGCATAACCGAAGGCCACAACTACAATCGATCACTGGTCCCAAGAATTTGCGGTCAAAGGTGAACTCTCTCCGCCAATTGCGACTCCGAGAAAGTCTTGTCATGTTCATCGCGCAAGTCATACTATACTGTAGATTATCAGCGCGAGCTACGAACAACCGTCAGTCGGTCAAGTTATGTCGAACCCCGGTATGCCGATACGATGCTTACCAGATATATGAGCTGAATAGGACACGTCTATGTGACTGCATACTGACTGAGCAAGTAGACCTATTGCTAACGATTTCTCGGTAAAGTCATACAGCTGCTACCCTAAACTGCAGAAGCAGAAGATGAGGCAGTCTAGTCGTCAATGTCCACTACAGACAGGACATTATGAGTTGATCAGATGCACGTGCGTGCACAGTGTCGATAGCTCTCGCCGGACAAATGGCTGATTTAGTCAGACTATGAACAAGTATGTAAGAATGAGCCACTTTTTGTGCTAACATTGTGCTAGCACATCGAGGCCGTTTTAGGTACGTTTAACGCAGACATAGAGTAAGCTGGTAAGCGTTACTACACCAAGAGTATGCCCCAAAATTAGGATCCAAAGAGCTTCATGATGCTATAATACTTAACGCAGTACACTGCACACCCATTCCAGCACAGAACGACCACGTCAGTGCTGGAAACGAAATGCTACCATTCTGGTGAAATGGATACGTGAGTAAATTTGGGTCGAAATGCAATGAACACGCCAGTGCTGGTCCGTCACAGAAGAGCGCTGGCTACTAGCGCCGATGTCTGGCATACCACACGAATCATGGAAACTGGTGTTTCTGGGTACGATAATTAGAAACCCGCCAGCGCTGAACTTTTCACCTGACCAATGTGCTCAAATGAAGTCGACTAAAATCTGATGCGTCATCAAATTCATTGAGCGGGGGCAGAAGTGCTCGTTAATCTAGCAGCAAAGCGAGGATGGTCACGAACGAACACTCCACGAAAACTCTGGCAATCGGACAGGAATGTGTTTTCCCCACGCCATTTTCCGCAATCTAATTTCTGTTACAAATCAACGCCAGTTCTTTGTCACTCTCCCTCTATTTAGTGATAGTCCCTGTAAATATTCACGCGTATATTCCGCCATTTGCACGCAAACTTCACGTGAATGCCATCCCCCTCTTTTCGCAAGTCCTCACTTTTGTACGACTGATTTGCAGTGTGGAACTCACCACGATGGCTCCAGGTACAAGGCGTCGCAGTGCGAGCTGTTTTCGATGCCATTACATGCATCCCTTACTCACTGCAGCTATGAGACTGACTGGCTGCTCTAGGAGGTCGTGTACGTAAAGAGCTCGACGAGTGTCAGAAAGACTCGCACCTGTCGGGTGTCACGGCCGTGCCGGTTCACGCGACGTCACTGTTTGAGTTACGTGGCTCGATTCAGGGGCCAGAAGGCACGCCATACGAAGGCGGTCAGTTTGAGCTCGAGATCTGCATTCCTCCCAAGTAAGAATATTCTCTTGTCGAAACTCGTCCGACATAGTAGTAGAACTACTACTACTGTTACTACTATTCTATAACATTAGTCAACACGTACTGATCCCACGTCCAAATGGATACACCATCTATACTTGTTTCCAGGTACCCGTTCGAGCCGCCGCAGATGCGCTTCTTGACCAAAATCTGGCACCCAAACATATCGTCCCAAACAGGCGCCATTTGTCTGGATATCCTCAAAGATGCGTGGTCACCAGCCCTGACAATCAAGACGGCCTTGCTATCAATCCAAGCGCTGCTGTCGGCAGCTGAACCCACGGACCCACAAGACGCCGAGGTGGCCAAGATGTATCTCCATGACCAAAAGCAGTTCCTCAGCACTGCACGCTTCTGGACCGAGAGCTACGCCAAGCAGACCAACACTGGAGACGATGCAGCACTGTCCAGACTCATGGATATGGGCTTTCCATCGGTACGGACGTCGTCTCGGTGCTCTTTGTCATTGTCGTTGCTGCTCATTCAATGATTGTGTGCCTTGATTTGGATAGGACAAAGCAAAGGCAGCACTGCTTGCAGCCAATGGCGACGAGAATGCAGCAATCGAGAACTTGGTCAGCAGCATGTAGGGCGGTCGCTTCTGCGGCAGCTTTTTCAATGCATTTTAGGAGAGGACCTTCTCTGGCTTGCAGAACAACGTACGAATGAGTACGTACGAGCTTGTCGGTCATTCGCTCGATACAGAACGTTATTTTTTCTTGGACTTGGACTGTGTTGCGCGACTCGCCGTCTTGGCAGACACCTTTTCGTTTAGCTTCTTCTGGAGCACTTTGCGCTTGTCGCTAGTGAGTGTCTTCTTCGGGTTGTTGGATGTCGTCGGGCGCTGGAACTCGGCTCGCTCGAATTTGCGTACGGCGGCTCCGCATCCATGTACTTCAGGCTGAACGTGGTCGTAGCAGAACTTGAGGTTGCAGAATTTGCACACGCTACCGAACATGACGATGCTCTTCTTGCAGCGACTCGACAGTTGGAAAGCACAACTTTGGCTCTTGCTTGCTTGTCGAGTAAGAAAGTCGAGCTCGTCTTCGCCATCTCTTAGCTCCTCGATCGTCGCATTGGTGGCAGCTTTTGCAGCACCCCTTTTCTTCTTCTTCCGTTTTGCACATGGTGCTGGCGGTGGAACAGGTTGTCGAGTGAGTCGATTCAGATGCAAATCTTTCAACAGCGAGTTGGCAGCTGTAAGATCCGTTCCAGCATGCAGATTGCTGAGTTTACAGTCGTCGACGTCCTCCTTTAGCCCATCACTTTTCCGCTCGTCGTCCGAACTATCGCTATCCGAACTCATCATCTGGAAAACGCTTTTGGTCACGACAGACTCGTCTTCTGTCTCATCTTTACTCTTCTGAACCACATCATCAACAACATCGGATGCATTTGACTTTGTGCCGAGGATCTGAGCTTCGTCTTCAGTCTGCTCAGCCGTATCTGACTTTACCAAAGGCGGAGGATTAGCCTTCACCACTTTCTTCTGCGTCACCGTCCTCTTCGGCTTTGCAGCTTTTGCAATATTGGTCGTTGCAGCACCATTCACTTGGGATAGAGCACCACGTGTACTACACGTCGATGCACTCTGCGACAACATCAGCTGCTCGTCCACTACGCCTTTGACGACATCCATCTCCAAATACTCTTGCGCACTCCGATACTCGCCAAAGTTTTCGAAATGCTGGACTAGCGCGGCCAAAAACTTGTGTGAAGTGATTGTGTCAGTGTCGCACACCACTGCAACATGCCGCTTTGCTCGCGTAATGGCCACATTTATGCGACGGTCATCGGCTAGAAAACCTACTTGCTTGGAAGCATTGGACCGCACTAGACTCATGACAACAGCCTCCTTCTCACAGCCTTGGAAACCGTCGACCGACCTGACTTTGAGCTTTGGATACTGTTCAAGCAGCAAAGCCTTCAATGCCTGCACCTGCTTATTGTACGGCGTGATCACTGCCACCTCATCCTCCTTCAAGCCAGCCTCTAGCAGAGCTTGGACGTGTCTTGCCGCAATAAGAGCCTCGCCCTTGTTCGACTTCGACAGCCGAAGAACCTCCTGACCTTCGTCGTGGTCCTCATCTACGTCCTCTTCAAGATCACATCCAGCCGTGTCCAACAGCAGTAATGTAGCATCTAGAAACTCATCCTCTTCCGAGATGTTGACATGCGGTAATTCGTGCAGCTTGCGCTTCGCTACACCGTCAAAGCTTTTCAGCTCTCCTTTGTACATTGCTTGCGAACTCCACTCGCTGATATGCTCGTGCATTCGATATTGTATATTCAGCATCTTCACAATGTTTTGCGTATGTGCAAAGTGTGTGATCCGGTCGAATAAAGTCACCTCGAGACCCTTGGCTGCTGCAGTCTTCGACTTGATTGTAGGTGGCAGCTGCAAGTGGTCACCAGCGAGCACACACCGCCTCGCTTTCAATATAGGAATCCAACAAGACACTTCAAGCGCCTGTGCTGCCTCGTCAATTATCACCAAGTCGAACGTCACGTCTTTCAACAACGTGGATGCCGCACCGACGTTCGTCGCAAACACCACGTCGCTTTGTCGAACAACCTCACCCACCACCTTCTTCTCCCGTACGCAAATCTCCTTCCGATTCGCCTTCATCTCCCGTCTCAATTGAAATCGCACACTCTTGTCACGTGTCTTGTGCAGCTTGGTCAGCATGTCTCCCATCTCTTTTCGGATATCCTTCACAATCTCCGTGCCTTCTGCCTGCTGAATCTTTGCATCCAGACAGTACTTGACAATGTGCGGCAACATACGTGCAGGGTGGCCAACACGCGTAAGTCTCAGCTGTTTGTGCACTGTCAAGCACGTTTTTGCAAGCTTTTCCAGCACGTTATCCACTGCAATATTCGACGGTGCACAGACGAGCACTTTCAAGTTGAAAGCTGTCACAGCTTGTAAGATCAACTCGACGACACTCGTCGTCTTACCTGTTCCTGGCGGGCCATGAATCAAAGCCACGTCCTTGGACGCCAAAGCGAAGCGAACGGCTTCAACTTGAGACTCATCAAGTTCCAAATGGAATGGAATCAAAACAGGCAGAGGCGTGTGCCATTGAGGCTCACGCGTGGCGAAAATCACGTCAATAACAGCCTGAGCAGCTGCTACATCGTGTTTTTCCATCTGCCGGAGCACCCGCAAGAGCTTCTCAAACGTCGCATTGTTTACCAGTCGATCCAGGGTAAAAGTTGCACCCAAATCGTCCCATTCGTCAGCATCTGGATTTTCGGATACGTCACTGGGCTGGATGGCTACACAAAGCGACTGGTCTTCGACACGTGAGACAATGCCGGTCGGCCACAACAGTCCCGTTTGCATGCTCTTTTTCTGTCCGCGAAGTTGCACCACATCGCCGACTTTAAAATGGTGTGGTGTAGTGTGTCGTATACTTAACGAAGGCAAACGAAACTGCAGCACGGAGCGACCGAATAAACCCGTCGAGCAGCGCGCGAGCGTTAAGTGCGTCAACACGTTCGGATTGTCCTTGTCATGCAGCATCTGCAGCTCGTTCTGTCTCGTCTGAGTCTCTTCCTTCTGCTCGAGCTGAAGCAATCGACGGGTCATCGCGACCCACGCTTCCATCGCCATCACGTCTGACATGTTGCGCATTTCTTCGATCGTCCAAAAAGTACTCACCTTATTTCCGCTCTAAGTACGCACTTTTCACTCCACTGACCAATGAGAACACCCGCTTCCTCCAACCGCCACCACTCATTCGCTGTTATTCCCTTTCTACTTATCCACCAATCACAAACTACCAAACCAAGAACCCACCCACACACCCACCCCACTCACACTTTAAGAGCAGGTACAATGACGGATCTCGACGCCCCAAGTCTGCGCCGACGCCACGTCCAGAACCCACAGCCAGTCGCCGCCGAGCGCACACCGCCACAAGCACCTGCACGAGCTCCACCACATCGGAAAGGCTTTGTTGAGCTGCTTCTGTCGCCCCTGAGCTTCGTCTTGGGCGACGGCGAGCCGGAAGATCCACAGACCGCGGCGCGGAATTTCACGCACCGTCTGCGTCGACGCTATGGGGACGACGTGACGCCAGGATTCGAGCACACGTCGTTCCGTGATGCCGTGTCGACGGCCCGGACCGCGTCCAAGTTCTTGCTGGTGTTCTTACACTCGAACATCCATGACGACGCCGCGGTGTTTTGCCGGTAAGAGCAGATGTTCTTGTGTCGACAGTTGTAGAGCAGTGCGATTGATGTGATTTGAGTGGCGGATATTGTTTTGAGTGGCTAAATTGTGATTGGTGGAAATTTGTGTCCAGACAAGCTATGTGCACCGCGCGGATGCGCACGTACTTGAACAATAGCGACTGTATTGTGGCGTGGGCTGGGTGTGTGCAGTATGCGGAGGGCTTTGGTGTGAGTTTGTCGCTTGGATGCGCTTCGTTTCCATTTGTGGCGCTGCTGTCGTGTGTCTCGCGAGGGATTAACGTTGTCGAGAAGATTACGGGTACGTACGTGTTGTGAGGGTGATGCTCTTTAACTGTAGGTTGCGTAGAAGTGTTGGTTTTTTCGTGCTAAGATGGTTGGGTGATCATTGTTTGTGCGGTGGTTGTGGCGGTGCATACATGAATGTAGCCAACTTACCAGCGGAAGCGTTGATTGAGAAACTGAATGCAGCTGTCGAGCGCAATAATCAGATCTTGACGACGGCGCGTCGCATTCGCCAACAACGGAGCGAGGCGCAAATATTACGGGAACAACAAGATGTCGAGTATCAAGAGTCGTTGGCAGCAGACCGTCGTCGAGAGCAAGAGGCTCGAGAACGGGCGGAGTTGGAGGAGCTGGAGCGACTGCAGAAGGAGGAGGAAGAGCGACTTGCTGAGCTAACCGTCCGTCGTGCTGAAGAGGACCGGCTTCGCCAGGAACAAGAGTACAAGGTCGCAATTGAAGCAAAGCGGGCCCAAATTGCTGACGGCCCCAAGTCACGTACCCCACCGCCAGGTGCAGGCTATAAGACCGCGGTGATCAAGTTCCATCTACACAATGGCACGCGCTTGGAACACATTTTCTACGCGCACGACACGCTGAAGAGTGTGCGTGACTTTATTGATGTGGCGTTCTATGACCGCGAGATCCCAATCCAAAATTACGAGCTGGCCACGAACTTTCCAAAACGAGTGTATGGCCCGGAACTACTGGCTGTCACCCTCGCTGATGCTGTACGTATCGTCTGTTTGACTTGCGTTGTTGACGTCTTGATGCGTGCTAACACGGATACATGTGCGTTTTGTATTCCCGCAAGCAGGGACTTGCGCCGCAGGCGCTCGTGTTCGTGCAAGATCTCGACTCGTAGGTATGCATAAAACCAAATGAACGACCGATTGTGCGACGAATGAGCGAGACGGTTTAACTCTACATTACGTAAGCTCACCACATGTGGCGGTTCAATAAGGTCCATGTCAAGCTGACTGCATAAGCAGAGCAGATGCGCATTTTGTGTACTCACAGGTCAAGTCATCGGGCAATACGACGCTGACCTTGGACGAACGATCGCGAACGGGTATACTGGAATAAAATCAAAAGAGAGACGCTGCCTCATGATAAGTGGAGAGCACGTAGCTTGCCTGACGCTGCTCGATACATACGGTCATGCAGTGCGGCAGCCTGCTGATGAGACTCGGAAGCCACTCCTGTGATCACAATGCGCTCGACGCCCTCGACATTTTCCGACCAGCGCAACGAGTCAAAAATGCGTTGCGAAGCCTCAACTACATCGCCCGTTGGCGAAAGATCAAGGTAAGCTCTCACGCGGTTCTTCAAGCCAACCAACTTGCTATGGAAATCAATGACTACCCACCGGCTGATATCCTGTGCACTCGACGCGTCCATTTTCTCAGACGCGTCAGCCTGGTACAAATACGTATCGACGTCCGGTGCGTAGTGCGTAATCATCTGACCAGGTGCTTGTTGTGCCTCCTTCGTCTGCAGCGTGGCTTCCTCCTGAATCGTCACTACTTCATACTGCCCGCCAAGCAATTCAGCATTCTCCCGAAGCACCTGTTTCAGCATTAACTCCGATACACCCCCACGTCGAAACACAATGAGCTTGTGCTCCTCTGGCACGATTTTCACCACGGTCGACTCAATACCGACTTTACAGCACCCTTCGTCATTTGCTTCCAAGATACTCAAGTTTCCACAAGAGCCTAAATCATCCAGAACGTGCTGGGCGGTTGTCGGACTCACGTGACCAAATCGATTTGCACTTGGAGCGGCCACTGGGACCTTGGCTGCTTTCAAAAGTGCCTGTGCAACGGGATGTTCCGGACACCGAAGCCCGACGAACCCCGTATTGGCTGACAAGGTAAGTGGTAAATCTGAAATCGCTTTGGCAATCAGAGTCAAGGGTCCAGGCCAGAAAGCTCTGCCGAGACAATGGAAAACTTGACAACCCATCGGTGTCAAGTCCACGAGCTTCACTGCGTCTTCTAGTGCTGGAACGTGCACAATCAACGGATCCGTGAGCGGACGTGCTTTGGCAGTAAAAATTGACAGCACGGCCTTTGGATTCAAAGCGTTGGCCCCCAAACCGTAGACAGTCTCAGTAGGGAACGCAATCAAGTTTCCGAGACGCAATTGCTCCGCTGCAATGGCGAACCCTTCAGCATCAGGTTGTAACAAACGTGCCATGGTGGAGTGAAGACGATCGGATCGAATGCTTCGGATCGAGGTCACCCGTCGGTGGTGGATGGAAAACGTCTTGACTGGACTGACTAGACTTTCAATGGTTGACAAGCTGCGATGATGGATCGATAACCTTTCGTGATTTCGACCCTTTTTTAGGAGCTCGAGTTCCAGACTGACATGTGTGTGTGTGACCACTTGTTTACAATATGCAAGGCTATCTAGCTAGTACTACTGAGAAGAATGACTGGTACAGCGTGGGACCGGGTTTTATCCTTGGTAGGAGCTGTCCGGGGCCTGCGGATGGCCTGTTTGCTCGAGCGTAATGATGGAGCGTGTCTCGCCTTGACCATGCAAAGCGTTGAACCACCGGGTGATGGATCCTCTCTTGCCATCCAGCTGGTGAAATTCTCAGTTTTTATTGGCGACCTTGTCAACTGGTCGGCAGGCCCCTCCCGTCCATTTAGGCCATCGGCCACATTTGAACTGGTATGAACGAACGGGCTCTATGACAACCAGCCTTCTCATCAACAAAATCGTCGCATAAAGTTAGTGATGGCCGTACAGCTTGCACAACCACGAAGCTTGTTAAATGTGGGATCAAATGAGGAGGCCCAGACACTTGATCCAGTATAATAAAAAGCTACTCAGACACAGCCTGTGGGCGTGTTTCTAGCCAGCGGTTGGGTTCAGTGTCACTTCACGACCTTTTTCATTAATCAAATCCCTATTCCCCTTACATGCAGTCGAAACCGAACGTTGTGCAAAGTGCCAGCTGCAGTCATACATCAAGTGCTGATCAACCGGCTGGAACTTGTACCTTCAGACGCGGCAGTGCGAATCTGAATACCTCCTAAAAACTGCCAGGATATCTGAGACTTTCGATGCACTGGTCCTTGAACGCTACCAGCTCCACCTATCGCAAAGAAGTTCACGGCTTTGTCAGCGCTGCTTTTCCCGAACCTTTCGTGAGTAACGATTAGCAAGTCGCCATGATTGGAACAGACTTCAGTCGCTGCGACATAGCCCAGCCAGACTTGATCACGTCGAGTCATTTGGCATGACACTGGCAACAAATAACCCACATCCACTTATCGATTTGCTTTGGTCTCGCTGCTTATTCGATCTCAGTCTCCTCCCACAAGTCGAATTCCGTGCCCTGAGACCAATTTCCAGAGCAGACCATGGCGTTTTTCACGTCCGAGGACCTCAAAATTGCCTTCAACTTCTTCTGTACCGTGTATGGCATTGGCACGCTCGGTCTTCCTTCCAACTTTGCTCGCTCGGGTGCAGTTCTCGCGACAATCGCCCTTGTTTTTATGGGGTTTGCCAACATTTGCTCGTGCGTGGCCATTTCACGCGTCATGGCAGCTGCCCCGAAGAATGTCAAGACATACGGAGACGTTGGTGAATGGTGTTGTGGCAAAGCTGGACGGTATTTGGTCCTCTTTGTCCAATTTGGAGTGTGCTGCTTGGTACCGTGCGCGTTTCTAGTGCTTGGTGGAATCCTGCTCGACGGTATCTCTCCAAGGGCTTTCAACCAACAGTACTGGAGTATCATCATGGCTGCTATGCTGCTGCCTGTAATTTTGACGCCCACGCTCAAGGAAGGAGCTGCTGCGGCTTTTGCGGGATGTCTTGGCACGCTTCTTGCTGATGCAATTGCTCTGAGTGTCTTGGTTAATGGCATTGGGTTGAATCACCCAGCTGTGATCAGCCCCGACTTTGACGTTGGACAGATAGCGAGCTCATTTGGCAATCTAGCCCTGGCTTACTCTGCCGCTGTGCTCGTGCCCGCGCTTCAGCGTGAACACTCGCAGCCAGAACGTATGCCCCGTGTTGTTGCCACGACGATGGTCTTTACCAGCTGCCTCTTCCTCACCATTGGATGGACATCGTATTCTTTCGTTGGTTGTCAGATCCCGGGAAATTTGCTCTTTGCTATTGGTGGCACTGCTCTTAACCTGCACGCAAACCGCGGTGCTGTTGTGCTAGCCTTTATGTTTATGCAGCTACACATCACTATTGCAATGTCCGTGATCTTGAACCCCGTGCTTTATATTGCGGAGCGCGGTATTCTTGGCATGCACAAGCGTCCTGCGCTTACTATTGTTGATGAGGAGTCTCCGGCGTTCGACGGGATCAACACGCCGCAAAAGGCAGGCAATTCGGTTGTCTCGTTGGCCGATGCAGAGCATGTTATATCAGCCGAGGCTTTGCTTGATGAATACCACAACAGCGGACCCCTCGTGACGGCCAAGTACATGACTCTTCGCATCACCATTGTCGTGATTCTTCTCGTCATCGCCATAATATTCAAGGATCATTTCGTGGACTTTACCGACTTTGTCGGTGCGTGGGCTGTCTCAATGGCTTGTATCATTCTTCCGGTCTTCTTCTACTTCAAGGCGTTTTGGCACTGCATTCCGTTGTACGAGAAGATCATTGGCACCTTCATCATTGCTATCTGTGCAAGTCTGGGTGGATACGTGACGTTCACGACGGGCAAGAACCTCTTTTTAAACATTGTAAGTGACAAGACGTTCAAGTACTGCCCATCGGGCTTCGACATGGTCGTGTACACTAATGAGACCTTTTACGGCATGAACTAGAGCATTCAGTAGAGAGTGCTCGAGTGCCAGTGCGCTGCGATGAAGGAGATTCATCGCACCGTGCTATTGCTGCAGTTCTTGTATTATCGTTACCATGATACACCTCAGTGAGTGCCAATGATACTACAATTAGCTAGTGTAGTTACTTCATTTGCCATCATTTTGTCATCTATATATTGTACAGTGTTGCGAAGTGATGTACCATAGGGGTCAACGTGGTTGCAAGCAGCACAACAAAATCTCATAAATTTTGATTATCTTGTGTAGTGTATGTGTTACGAGGTCTTACAGGTCTGCGTGAGTACACTACCGCACATTGCGATGAAGCTTAAAACAGGTTGATTCCATTACCAGGAGGCTACGGCGTGCGTGGCTCCCATCAGACAGGGATATACGATGCGACTACATTGCAAGTGAACCTAAACTATTGTTTTGACCAGCAAGCAGGCTTGAGAAGCAGCATTTGACTCGAACGTTTGATCCAGATCAAACAATCAAGTACGTCAAAACGATGCTGTATTACCTAGTAATACAGCATCGTTTTGACGTACTGGTGCCTTAATGGTGCCTGGTAGGAACAAAGTTTGATGAGAACGTTCGATTGGGACGAGATTCGATTGAATTAAAATCCATTTCCGACAACGCATTAGACATCACCAACTGATTGACAAACTGTGTCCAACTGTAGCCCCAAGTACACAAACGCATTTAATCAGTCATTTTTGAGTCGTGATGTGCGGTCGCCCTGACTGTAACAAGGTAGTCCGCTACATAATATTGACACCAAACCGTGTCAATAGGGAGATTGTCTGCGTGACAATATCCTACCAATATTTTCCGAGACGGATAGTAGTGAAGGAATATTATTCCCTTTGTAAGACAATATTCATGCGCTGCTCAAAGATTGATTGATTAAGACATATCAACCATAGATTGCCACCAATCGCTGCCAGACGCGCGCAATGAGTGGTGAGCAGGTTGTCGTCATACGACAATGTAGATTAAATTAGTTAGATGAAGATTAAAGTTATATTGATAGCTTAACTATGTTGAAAACAATGCTCTTTTTACCCATCACGCAACCTAGCTGTTTGAGTAGAATAGCTTCCTCTGCACGTACGAGCGTACATAAAGTTTCGCGGCACCCCGAACAAAGGGTGCCCCGTTACACCTGGTATCACTTCGTAGTCCGTCCAAGGACTATTTAAGTGTCCGTCCAACATGAACATGTTGGACGTAGAAGACGACAGCTTTCACGTCACACGTGAAGGCTACTCCCATCTGAGCGACTCAGAATGGGAGGTAGTCGGCCGCATGAGGGTGCTCATGGGCGAACCCGGCATCAGTGGTATGTTGGAGTCTCTAAGCAAAGACCAGCAACATGATTCTATCAACAAGTTCCTACAAGGGGAACTTGCCGTCGAAAGAAAGAAGATAGCCTTGCTATAACAGCAAGGCTCTCATCAGTCGATGGGCGGGCCGACGCACATGCGTCGATCCGAAACCTTGATTGAAGATTGATATCTCAAGGTACAAGGGAACTGATGAAGACTCTTTTTCGAGATGGTTCGTCGAGCTAAACAATGCTATCAGGACCCGTCACATCGAGGGTGACGAGTGAAAGTCACCTTTGCCCTATCAAATTTGACAGAACGAGCAAAGACTTGGGCCTCAGGGCTCAAGCTTAAGACCCAAACGTGTTTGAGTCGTTGGAGATCTTGAAGTCTCGGCTCAAAGAGACCTTGAGCCGACAAGAGCCGATTTCAGAGCACGCTCTGCACTTCTGAGGCTCAAGCAAAGTAAGCGTGATGTGCATGATTACGCACAACACCTACACTACCTTGCGAGTAGCGTCATGGAAGACCCTGTTGATGAGCACACACTCATCAACTTTTTCATCTACGGCCTTGTAGATGAACCGGTGAAGACCTACATGTTCCGAGAGGACTTCCATACGCTGGAAAGGGCGATAGCGTATGCGGAACAAGAATACTTCAGCCTGATACAGTCTGAGGCTAACTCGTCAAACTATCGTCCGACGAGGCGACAGAAAACAGGAGGTCTCGAACCAATGGACGTATATTATGTTGAGAGCAAGAACTATCGCTCTCTGAGTCACAAGCGAGCGGCAAGGTGCCACCGCTGTCAGAAAGATTGGACACTATGCTCATGAGTGTAGTGTCCCCAGCACCGCATCACGTCCAAAGACAAGACGTGATGACCGTCATTGGCCGAAGAAAGGTCCAAGGCGCGGATCCGAACATGTCGCTGAATCGCGACAGCAAGTCGGACCGCCAGAAAATGGCCAGGGTCAGTAGGGGTAGAGCACCCTGCTGATCCATCAATTCAAAATAATTTGCAGGACTCTTGACAAAGATTGCTCTTAGCATGCAGTCTCTGTGTATTACTGACCATAGTAATGAGGTGTTCCTCATCACTTTAAAGATAGAAGTGACAAGTGGAATGTCACTTCGCGCCCTAGTTGACTGTGGGGTGTCGAACAGTTTTATTCAACGCCAGTAGCTAGAAGATAGTAGACTCAACTATGTTGAGCGAGAGTTCCTTCCAACGAGGATGACGGTGTGCCTTGCAACAGGCGCATCCGTAACAGGGAAGAAGCGTATAGTGGGAATCCACTACACGCTGGAAGGAAAGCAACACGATGATGACTTCATCGTACTCGATTTGGATGACAAATTTGACGTCATCCTTGGTCTGCATGGCTCCGAAAATACCAACCACGGATCAACTGGCAGCGCCGATCAGTGAAGATGCCTGCCGTTTGTTCATCAGATGGCCATCTGATGAACGTCTTGGAGCGTTTACAACCGTGTAGATGTACGAGTGAGTGCTATGGCCTCACTTGTGGTACGGTCGTTAGTATGACTGCAAAAGATCACAGTGTGGAAGGCCACTGCACCGTGGAACCAGATTCCGGCACCTGTGTAGAGACACAGGCTGTGCCGAAGGCTCACCACTCGAAGAGATCGAGTGGACCGAAACACGGATGCACATCAAGAAGGGTGCATCCAAGAAGAGAGATTAGTGTTGTTTACGATAGACGACACGTCCAATCAAGATCGACTAACATTGAGTCGATTGTAGATCAAGCCCGATTGGCTAAAAAAGAGAGTCGATAGAAGAACACGTGACCATAGTAGTACACCCACAGTCAGAACACGCATTAAAAGATAGTTCTTGCGTTCCTGAGAGTGATTACTACCGAGAGAGTCATGTTGAGGGTGTGATTTCTCAACCTCCTGCGAATGTGTTTTAACAGGAAACACCTAGACATTGAATGTCTTGGGGAATAACGGATCAAGTGTAGGCGCTTACACGATCGATCTGTTTACACCTCCAAAGTCAGATTCGGAGGTAATCAGTTTGCCAGCGCCAGAATTTAAAAGATTCTTGCGAGATCTGCGTAGCGACGAGATCAAGCAGATCTGCGTACTCGTCACAGAGGATGAGTACGTTGCCGATATTCGGTCGACACAAGCGTTTACTGAGCACGAACGGGTTCTCAGTAGCTCATCGATGGACAAACGTGCCCTCGATGATAAGACAAGGGTTGAGCGATACAATTCTCAATCTTGGGAGTCTTTGAATACAATTCCTCTGTATAAGGATTTGGTCAAATTAAGGGATGTTTCCTGAATCCGTGCCATGCAAGTTGCCGAAGGACAAAGGCACTCGGCACGAAATCGAATTGAAACCCGGTTTGAAGTACTGTGTCATGAAGCAGTGGCCACTGCCTCGTGAACAGGTCGCAGCGATCGCAAAATAATTTGCCGATCGCTTAGCGGTTGGCCCTGCGAGGGAATCATCATCCTCACACAGCTCTCCGACATTCTGTGTGCGAAAGGCCACAGGAGGGTGGCGGATAGTGCACGCGCTCAACAAATGGAACGCTGCAACGGTACCGACTCAAACGCCGATACCAAGTAAGGACGTCATCAATGATGGTATGGCAAAAAGTGCCACCTTCTGTCCATGGATCTGATGGGTGGATTCTATCAGATCCTCATGAGTGTACGGGGTATCCCGTACACAACAGTGAGCACCCCCAGTGGTATTCTCTGGGAGTAGCTAGTGATGCCTTAGGGGCTAAGGTAACGCCCCTGCAAGGCTCAACAGATGTGCTACGAATCTGTTGCGATCGGTGCGAGATTTTGCACCGAGTGACTCTGACTTTTTTTTTCGTCCATATCCGGGCTATGGATGGAAAGACGGACGCGGATGTTCATAAAATCCCCGTCTGGAAGGTTCTTACACTTATGCGTGAGCATAAGTTGTTCGCAAACCTCAAGAATTGTGTATTCGCAGCGAACGAAATACCACTTCTTGGCTGCATCGTGGGTAAAAAAGGCGTACGCCCTAATTCCGAAAAGATCAAGGCGATTAGCAACTGGCCTCTGCCAGTCAACTTCAATGGATTTAGAAAGTTTCTTGGCTTAGCGGCGTATTTGCACAAGCACTCGCGCAACTACGCCGAGACAGCCGTACATCTCTCTCGTCTATTAAATAAATACGAGAGGTGGTCATGGAGTGCTGAGTGTCAGCACTCCCTCGAAGGTATCATGAAAAGCTTGATACAATCGCCTGAGTTGGCGATTGAAGACCAAGACAGACCATTATACGTGGTCTGTGAAGCCAGAAATTTTGCAATCGGCTGCGCGTTAATGCAGTACTACTCAGACGGCGATGAGTGCGTCGTCTGTTATCAATCGCGTCAGCTGCAAGCAGTGGAGCATAGCTACCCATTGCATGACAAGGAACTCCTTGCCATGGAATATGCACAGGCTAAGCTTTGGGTATATCTTTTAGAAGATGGTACCGTCATCGTTATAACGACCATGCATCGTTATGCACGGCCATAAACAGTCCACACCTCTTGCAACGAACGGCAGGGTGGCTGTCTTTCTTCGCAGAGTACAACTTCTCCGTCGAGTGTAAACCAGGACGACTTAACGTCGTCGCTGATGCTCTTTCGCGTCGGCCCGATTTTGAGCCGACTGCTCACCCCAACAGTTGGGGTGAACCCACTGTTGCAACACTATCAGTGAGTGTTCCGTCGTCGAATCTGCTAGACGACGTGCGGGCAGCATATGCAGAAGATGAGTCTCTTCTGCGATCGATGGATTTTGTATCTAATCCATGCGGTCAAGCTATGAAAAGCTTGACGTCTCAACACCGATCTTCAACCGAACGGTATTCTGTTCTTGATGGATTGCTGTACTATACAGCAGTCAACGGCGACACACCTCGTGTCGTTGTTCCGGCTCATAATGATTTGCGATTGCGCATTATGTGTAAATGTCACGATGCCCCAACAAGTGGGTATCGCAATAGAGAAAGAGTTACCTCACGGTAAGCCGTGACTTCTACTGGCCTCGCCATATGAGTTCGTGCGCAAATTCATCCGTGCTTGCGAAGTTTGCCAGCGGGTGAAGCCTAGTACTTCATTCCGTGCACCCTTGCAGCATCTAACGCTTCCGTCAGAGTTCTGGTAGTCCTTATTGATGGACTTCGTCTTTGGTTTCCCAAAGACGCTCTCAAGAATACTGCTATTTTTGTGTTTGTTGATCGGTTTAGCAAGATGGTACATCTTGTTGCTGTACCGGAGTCAATCACAGCTCAACGCTGTGCTCGCGTCTTCATCGATACTATCTTCCGACTTCACGGGTTTCCGTGAAATTGTGTCTGACATGGCCCTCGCTTCACAGCGGAGTTCTGCCAATCCGTGTTCCGTTCACTTGGAACACGTTTGTAGATGTCAACTTCTGACCATCCAGAAACAGATGGTCAGGAGGAACGCGTCAACCGCGTCCTCGAAGAGATAATTCGAGGGTACGTCCACTCGTTTACGAGTTGGAGTGAGTACTTGCCGATGGCGGAATTCGCCATCAACAACTCGGTGCATGCGTCAACAACGCATACACCGTTATTCGTGAATGGCCTACGCCATCCACGTTCACCCGCCTTCTTAGAGTGTGATTCTATATTTAATGCGGGGAGGGGGGGGTCGGTGGACTCGCTCGAACAAAACCCGATCCGGTTTTTGCTCGTCACATGTCGACAACGATGTAGACGTGGTGGATGCCGTTGTCAATCACATCAACCTCAATGAAGATGATGACGACGATACTGGTATATTCAGCATCGCTAACGGCTGCTCCAGTGAGGGCGTCATCGTCCTCACTGGTGAGATAACGTTCTTTCTGCAGCACACACGAAGCGCACTGCTGTTATCAAGGATGAATCAGCAGAGGAACTTCTGATGACTCGCGAAGCGGTGTCTGCTTTGTTCAAGACTACATTTCAAATTCAAGAGACAAGCAGAAAAGAAAAGCAGATAAACATGGAAGATCAAATGTTCTTTCATCAATGAAGGAGGTTTAGTTTTACTTTCACAGTATATCTACCAAAACAAGCAGTGACAAACGTGGGCAGCAGTAAATTACTGCCCAAGTACTTTGGTTCATTTCGTGCTTTGCGCCGAGTGAACATCGCATACACGATTGAACTGCCTTGTAGGATGCGTACGCTTCCTACATTTTACGCTGGACGTCTCCATCCGTACTATCAGTACGAGACCGTTTCGAGAGGCGAAGAACCCTACGCATCCAGGGACGAGACCACCTTCGAGTGGTCTCGTTTCAACGAGCCAGTCTGGTCGACTAGCGGACCGACCTGCTCACGCAGTTGAGCGATGTCCTGACGAGATGACTTCAGCTCGTCACGAAGAGAACGAACCGAACGTTCTCTCTCAACTGGCGCAAACGCAAACAAGGCACGATCGTTCGAGCGATCTTGCGCTAAGATAGTGTAATTATCCTTTACAAGATCATGGAGCTCATAACGCTGAGTCCGTTCATGAGCCAGGTCATCGTGTAACTGTTACGTTACACGGTTCAGTTCCTGAACATCAAGCTGATCCGACCCTCAAGCCGGATCAGGTGTTCTCGCCACCACCACATCATTTGGTGGACTCTGGCGGTGGTCAACGCTTTCTGGTGGAACGCATCTTGTACAATCGCGAAGTGAACGGCGTCCGGACGAGTTACCTCGTCCGCTGGCGTGGCTATCCACCGGCGTGGGACAGCTGGGAGCATCGTGCCCAGCTGATTGTTGATGTCCTGGATCTCGTTGATCAATATGAAGAGACGCACCCGCTGCGTTTGAAGAAGGGCCGTCGGAAAACGCCCCCCCCGAACTTGAGTACAGGGATTGCAAAGTGCCAATCCTTTTGGCCATCTCAGAATAGATGCGCACCCTCCAGTAGGGATCATTAGGGAGGTAGGCCTCCCTAGGGGCCCGATTAGCATTGTCCAGGCAACCTGGACACGGTAGCCCCACGAGAGACAGGGTAATCCTGCTTCTCTTGACAGCCGGTGCAACTTGTACCGCACCCCGACTGGGTTACGCTTCTCAAACCTGATGCGAGCTGCATCAAGTTTATCGAGCCAGGCCTCACGGCCAATGCACTAGATGTTATGGATGAAAGCATCCATCCTTGCACCGAGGCCTTACCGTCTCGACCGCGGTTGCCATTGTACCACCGATGTTTGGAAAACGCATTGGTAAAGAATTTTACCTCAGAACGGATAGTTTCCGTGCTGAAATTAGGAGAGCACACCCTCCTACAGTCGAACAACGGGATTCGATCCCGTACGGTGGTCATACCGGCCACTCCGTCTACCTTTTTGGATGACGGCATCCAAGGAGACTCCATTTGAGGGGCATGGCGCAGAACATTGCGGTCCCTCGCCTCTTGATTGGTGTCGGAATGGCCACTGACACCAGTGGCAGCTCTATCTCTCGAGTTGATTCTCTCGTGGTGATGCATAGGGGCATCACCACCATCTTCACGCGTCCTATAGTTGGATGGACTCGCGTGAGACGAGGATTTGTCAGAAGAATCTCTCGGTCCGAAGATCTCGGACATGATGCCGCCACGCTCCCCGGAGCCAGTCAGCCTGGCTCTGGCAATGTCCGGCCCGGGTTATCCGGAGACGTGAGGTGTCGCCTTCGAGTCGGATGCATCATCAGACTCGCCAGAATGGATGAGCTTTATTTCAGGCTCATCCACATTGCAAGTCGCTGCACCAGCAGCATACGCAGGGATGTATCTGTCGTACGTGGTGACTCACCACGTGGAAAGTTCGCAACAAGCACCGACTGTTGCTGAATTGAAACAGCGGGCGAAGTACCACTTGCTGATAAGTCTTGAGAAGTGATATATTCGGTTGCACTAATGCGTGCATCTGACTTTCTGGATGCTTCCGCAGTGCACCGCATATATTTCGAAACCATGCGATGAATTGGCAAATGAGTTAGAATTTGACCAACAAGTGCTCCCCTTTCTAGAGTGATCCAACGGTGGTCACCCTGTCATAATCAGAAAAATTAAATCAATAAGTGACTGGTGGTTAAGGGGGGAAGTGATGTAACGGGGTAGCTGGTTACATGACATTGACACCAAACGGTGTCAATAGGGAGATTGTCAATCGCGACAATCTTCTGTCAATATAACCCGATATAGAAAAGAGTGAAGGAATTTTATTCCCTTTGTAGGACATATTCATGCGCTGCTCAAAGATTGGTTGATAAAGACATATCATTCAAGGTGACCACCAATCGCTGCCAGACGCGCGTAATGAGTGATGAGCAGGTTGTCGTCAAACGACAATGTAGATTAATATACAGTTAGATAAAAGCTGAAGTCACGTTGACAGCTTAACTAATTTAGATACAGTTCTTTTTTTACCCTTCACTCAAACTAGCTGTTTAAGCATTGATTACCTTCCTCTCCACGCACTAGTGTACGTAAATTTCCGCGGCACCCCAAACAACGGGTGCCCCGTTACAGGCGGTAAGTAACGCAATTTGGACGTGGTCTGCCAACAAATTGGAGTGTGCAGGCAAATGACAGAGCCAAACACAGCTGCTTCCAGTTGGAAAGCCGATAAATAAATTGCACGATCATGAATATGGTGTGATGCACGCTTTTCGTGTCCGGATACTCGTAAGTTACTGGGGTTACGCGCACACATATACTGCGTACGTACTTAATCGGATGCCGACGAGGGCCAACGCAGGGCGTAAATCACCTCTTGAGTGCTTGAACGTGACGTCAGCGAGTATTGTCGCTGGCGTCACGGATCTTCTTCGGGTCCCCTTGCAACGTGTTCCAAGTACCGAAGAATAAATACGCTGGCAAGCGCAGTACAGGGGAGTGGTTCCTGGTAAGAATGGAAAACAAAAGGGTATTGGGCTGTGTTACCGAGTAAAAGCAACGTCATGACCACGCGGAACATCGAACAAGTCCAGATATTGACATAAGAGGCAAACAAGGTCCTTTAAACGAGCGCTCGAATCAGGGGACGATGACGACCTCGAGCAGTTACCCCGGGCTCACGAACAGCAGCGACACGTGGACGAACCTCCTTTACAAGCTGAAGCCACGCGGCCAATTTCGCGTCGGACAACACTGAAGCGGGTCGTCACCCAAAGGTAGTGTACACTGCGACCAAGAGTTTTGTTCCAACGACCGTTGACAAAACGTTATGTGACACAAATATCAATCCTGATATTGATATTGTGCCGTGAAGTTAGGGTCGCACACGCTGGAAATCCATACAGAAGAACGAGACAGGTAAGACACCAGTGACCGCTAGGCCTAGCGGCATCGCAAGCGTGGTGCCTCAATCTTTGACCCCACAATCCACCGCCCCTGTAGCTGCGGGCGCAATGGCTCCAGTAATTGATATGTCGACTTGAGAAGAAAAGGAGGAGGAGTTTGCTTTACTACCGTAACCTTAAACCTACATAGCGTTGCTATCTTCGCCCAATGCCCACTTGTGGGCACATACACGGGCGGAGGAGACTGCGTCACGCGAGGAGAACAATGCGTAGTAGCTCATTAAATGAGGAAGCAACATGCACCCATTAAAAAGCATGTGGTTCCTACAGAAAAGAAGGACGGAAACGGCGCTATCGAGCGTTACAAGGAGAGATGAGTCGCAGAAGGAGAGATTCTGCTTCTTGGACGTGAATATACCTTCACGTTAGTGCAGTACTTGACATGACGAGCGATAAGTTGCTGCTGACTGCGGCTCGGAATTGAAGAGTAATCGCAAGGCACTACGACGTCCCAAGTTCTCACCTTAAGGCATACAAAGAAAATGTTTTGAGATTTATTTGCGACTTCCAGAGGACATGACGCTAAGTGACGACGAACTGCGCAAGGCTGGCGTGATAGACGCAAGCAAAACATGCATGGGTCTCGTAAAAATGCTCAAGCGATCTAAACCAAGCCGGAAGAATGTGGAATGAATTTTTTGCACTGCACGTGAAAGGAAGCAGGAAACACGCAATCAGTCATTGATGCATGTGTATACAAAAAATTGCTGTGCAAGGCACCGGTGTGATTGGAGCTTATGTAGAAGACCTGCTGGCGGTCGCGACGTCAAAGGAGCTACTTTGAAAACTTGAATGCGCAAAGGGAAGCTTGAAACTTTATAGCATTTGTGTAACGGGGCACCCTGAAGCTTGTACTGATGACAGTACACGCTACTTATTCTGATGACAGAATAAGGCGGTGCCTCGGAACTTTACGTACACTGGGACGTGCAGAGGAACACGGTAAGGAGAAGCAAGTACTTGGTTAAAGTAAAAAGTAGAACTGTATTTATAATAGTTAATGTCTGTTAATAAACCACTGTTTATCCTCATCTAACTAAGTCTAGATACAAATGTGTACATCAACTATCTACTCACCACTCATTGCGTGCGTCTGTCGTGGCGTGTCTTCGTTGGTTGATATAATGGCCTATATCAACCAATTAGGAACTACTCGTAAGTGCTGCAGAATATTTGTCCTTATGACAAAATTCTGTGAATGTTACTCTTGTAGTTATATTCTATTAACAATTATAAATTGTTATGTAACGATTCACCCCGTTACATCACCCCCCCCTTAACCATCAGTGACTGATTGACAAAATGGATACTCGTCCCAAATCATTTGGGACAGGGTTTGCACTTGTTGGTCCGAGTCCACATTTCATCAGTTCATCGCATGGTTAACAAGCCCATGCGGTGCGCAAACAAGGCCGCTGAGAGAGCGTCTGCACGTCTCTGTGCAGACGCCGTAGCAGAAACCGCTGCAACCGATTTGTCATCGGTTGCTAAAGCGTCTCAGCCTGTATCACATGGTGATGCAGAAGCTCGTCATGAAGACACTCATGTCTTCACAGAGTATGAGCTTGGTGTCTCATACTCTCCTGATACGGAAGACGGATCCGTATCGACGGCGATCAAAACCAAGCCGCCTGCCAAGCGTGGCATGGATGATGCTGCGCTTTGTAGCATCTTTGGTTCATCTGACGAATCAGATGAACCATCGCCAAAGTGAAGGCGCTCGAGGTCGCAAGACTCGGGCGCTCACAGTGATGTCGGTTCTCCTATTGACACCACTTTGCAGCGAGGTGCCAGTACTTCTGTCGGCACGTCGCAGGAAGAGCGGGACCGCAACGTGTTGCGTCTCGCTCCCGAGAAGATGGCACGGATGCCTCCAAAATCCGTCATGGATCATGGATCACTTGTCGGCGACGACGAGTGATCGCTATCGAACACGGTTGTTCGATTCGTCAAGGATCCATCACCTTGACCCCATTTCGAAAGACTATCGCACTGAACATGAGTTCTTCATCGATGCTTTCTTTAAGCATCGATACTACAGTGGGAATTACAAACGTGATGGTCCCTCACTGCTTCAAGCGTGGAACGCCTACATCCATAACCTTGAGGATGTAGGTCGTGACGTTTGGAGCGACAAACTTATCAAAGCTCGTGATAAGTTTGAGAGGAGAATCCCGACAGGTGCACGCAATAAGCTGCATCGTCTGTTAAGGGAGAAAGGATTACCCTGTCTTTCCTGGGGAGACGATGCCCTTGTTGTGTGAACAACTCTGCGCGCGCACCTAAGGAGGCTTACCTCCTTGATAGCCCGTGGTGGCGCGTATGTATCTCTACTGAGATGTATGAAGGGATTGACAACCTGAAATCCCTTTACGACCGTGCCGGGAAGAATTTCTCCAGCGGTCCTTCTGCGGCACAGGATGTGCCGCGTCGTACTGCTCGACCAGACCCAGTACGTCAACCATCAGTTGGGAGCGGGGCTCCCAAGAATCCCAGGACGGGGGATAACCGCGCCACTGGACGAGATAACTCGTCCGACGTCCGTTCACGTCGCGGTGGTTCAACAGCTGATCAACCAGATAGCGCTGGACACCGCGAGAGTACTCTCATGGAGGTGGAGGAGGAGGGAAGACGCTCTCCAAACTATCGTGGGGAAGCGTGTGTTCCCGAGAGCCTCTTTGATCGCGTAACGCAAGGGTTACGCGGTGATCTCGAACATGAGCGGGACAGGCGTCTCCAAATGGCGGACACTGTCTTGGAGCATCAAGCTGAGTTTGCCTTTGCTCAGCTTGAGAACGAGAGAGCTCTGACATCTCTTCGTGACGAGCTAAGGGTAGCTTGTGTGGATATTGACCGGTCTCGGGATGAGATAACTGCTCTTCAGACCCTTGTCGATGGCCACCATCGGGAGCACAAGGATCTCTGTGAGATGCTTGAACGCAAGGAAGTTCTTCATCGGAAGGTGCAGCGTACTGATGGTATGGCTTAAGCCGACCAACGTAAAACGTGGGATGCGTTCGCATCTTACGTGGTAATTCGATCGTGTATGCGTTGCCTAGGTGATGCAATACACGAAATGGGCCGATGTACTTGGGTAGAAGTTTACTACTACACAAGTTAGTCACTACATGCTTTGGTAGATTAACCGTAGACAGTAGGACTAAGTCACCTTTGTTCAATAAAAGAGTGTTTGCCCTTCCATTCTTGTCAGCGTTTTGCTTTTGCTAATCCACCGCTTCGGCGATGGAGTCTTGCACAAAACGGACTACCCGTTTCACGAGCCAGTATAAACTCATCGGAAGACTCGTTAGCTTCAGTGCGCTGTGAGTGCACTGCAACAACATCAATCTTTTCTTCAGTGAGGGCTTCCGCACTCTCACTGGCATCATCTTCTTCGATATCGATGTTATCGATATCGGCATCAAACGCAATAACCTCATCGTCAGCGCGTGATAAGCGTGAACCAAATCGGTTTTTGCTCGCGCGAGTCCCTCCCCCCCTTAAACCAGAGTTACACTCTAGTAAGGTGGGTACACGCGGATGGCGAAAGCCATTCACGTAAAACGGTGTATGTGTCGTGGACGCATGCACCGAGTTGTTGATGGCAAACTCTACCATTGGCAATGAACTCACTCCAAATCCTTAAAGGAGTGTACGTATTCTCGAAGCATCTCTTCAAGGACACGATTGGCACGTTCCGTCTGACCATCTGACTCTGGATTATCAGATGTCGACATCTTCAAGCGCGTTCCGAGTGATTTGAACACGGAACGCCAGAAATCAGCAGTGAAGCATGGATCTCTGTCTGATACGAGTTCACGGGGTAACCCATGAAGTCGGAAGATGGTGTCGATAAAGACACAAGCACAGCCACGTGCTGTGATTGACTCGGGTACAGCCACAAGGTGTACCATTTTGCTGAATCTGTCAACGAATACGAGAATACCCGTATCCCCGCGTGCGTCTTTGGGTAATTCGAAGACAAAATCAATTGAGATGGATTCCCAGAACTCAGCCGGAACCGGTAGAGGCTGTAAAGGTGCACGCAGTGAAGGACTTGACTTCACTCGTTGACAGACTTCGCATGCGCGAACATACTTTCGCACAAACTGATACTGGCGGGGCCAGTAAAAGTCTCGACTCACCGTGAGGTGTGTTTTCTCCCGGCTACGATGTCCTCCTATAGGAGCATCGTGATACTCGAACATGATCCGCAAACGCAGATCAGTATCATCTGGGATGACAACACGTGGTGTATCACCAGTAACGGCTGTATAATACAGTACACCGTTGCGAGTAGTGTATCGATCTGATGCAGATCGATACGCAGACGACAATCGTTTCAACGATTCCTTAGTTGGGAGTGAGAGATGTATCAACAACTTCACAATCTCACCAACTTGGGCGTACGCCCGCCTCACATCATCATGTGACGTTGAAGATGGTACTGAGGACGTCATAACCGCAACAGTGGCTGTCTCACTGTTGGGTTTCACGACTGGTTCAAAGTCGGGCCGACGTGAGAGTGCATCAGCGACAACATTAAGTCGTCCTGGTTTGTACTATACCGTAAAGTTGTATTCTGCAAAGAATGACAACCACCGCGCCATTCGTTGTGAAAGGTGCGGGCTGTTCACTGCCGTGCGTAACGACGCACGGTCTGTGTGAACAATGAAGGGTCTATATCCTAATAGATAGACTCTAAACTTCGCGAGTGCATACTTCATGGCAAGGAGTTCCTTGTCATGCACTGGATAGTTCCGCTCAGCTGGTTGCAGCTGACGCGACTGATAGCAGACGACGCGTTCAACGCCTTCAAGATCGTACTGCATTAGTGCACAACGATTGCAAAATCACTGGCATCACAGACCACATGAAATGGCCTTTCCTGGTCGGCAATTGCTCGGACTGGGGATTGTATCAAGCTCTGCTTGATACCATCAAAGGAGCGCTGACATTCAGCGTTCCATAACCACCTGTCGCTCTTTTTCAACAAACGAGAGAGGTACACAGTCATCTCGGCGTAATTGCGTGAATACTTGTGCAAATACACCGCTAGCCCAAGGAATTTTCGAAGACCTTTGACATCAACCGGCACAGGCCAGTCGATGATCGCCTTGATCTTTCGGGATCAGGACGTACACCGTTCTTACCAACGATGCACCCAAGAAGTGGTATTTCGCTTGCTGCAAAAATACACTTCTTGAGATTGGCATACAATTGATGCTTTCGCATGATTGTAAGAACCTGTCGGACGTGGTATCTGTGAACCTCAACATCCGACTTTTCATACATAGCCCGACTATGGATGAATACGTCATCGAAATAATTCGGCGCGAATTCTTCTACTGGTCTCAACAGATATGTATCACATCTGTTGAACGTGGCAGGGGCATTACTAAGCCCTTGTGGCATTACTAGCCATTCCCAGAGCATGCCGCTAGGCGTGCTAACTGTGGTATAGGGTATATTCCCTTCTCACATAAGGATTTGATAGAAGCCACCCATCAAATCCATGGACGAAAAGATGGTACTCTTTGACATACCATCAATGATTACGTCCTTCTATGGTATCGGCGTCTGAGCCGGTACCGTTGCAGCATTCAACTTGTTAAATGCATGCAAAATCCGCCACCCTCCTGTCGCTTTTCGCACACAGAAGGTCGGAGAGCTATGTGGGGAAGTTGATTCCCTCACATGGCCCGCAGCTAATCGATCGGCAAAGAACTTGTCGATCGCAAGTACTTGTTCACGAGGCAGTGGCCACTGCTTCAGGACACAGTACTTCGAGCCTGGTTTAAGCTCGACCTCGTGTCGAATACCTTTATCCTTCGGTAATTCGCACGGAACAGTTTCAGGTAATGCATCCTTGAATTCAACCAAATCCTCATAGAGATGATTTGTCTTGAGCGATTCCCACGATTGGGAGTCATATCGCTCAACTCGTGTCTTTTCATCTAGGACACTCTCGTCCATCGATGAACTACTGAGAACTCTCTCGTTCTCAGTAGGCATTGTTGCTGACCTTGTGTCGGCTACACACTCGTCTTCAGCGACGAGTACGCAGATCTGCTTGACTTTGCCACTACGCAGATCACGCAAGAACCTTTTATGTTCGAGCGTTGGAAACTGAGTGATCTCCGAAGTCAACTTCGGAGGCGCAATCAGATCAAGTGTGTAAGTGCCTACACTTGATCCGTTATTGACTATGACATTCATTGTCTCTGTCATTTCCTGGGGACTTATTCCCTCAAGCCTCGAAGGACTTATTCCTTCGGCTTCCCGGGGACTTATTCCCTCGGGTTTCGGGGAACTTATTTCCACCGTATTTGTACTATCGGGACTTATTTCCTTAACTTCCTCTAGCTGTGGTTGCGCAACCACAGCGAGATCCTCTACGAAAGACTCTCCAGTCGATCTAGGATTATCGTTTCGCTTAACCTGAGCGATCGATTGTTTCTCTTCTAGATGTTCCCCGCTAGGGATACATCTTTGTCCCGGTCCACTCGACTTATTCGAGTGGTGGACCTTCGGCGCAGCCTGTGTTTCCTCACAGCCGCCGGAACTTTGCTCCGAAGTGTAACCGTTTGTTACACTAAGGTTTTGTGCAGTCGTACTAGCGACCGTACCACAAGTGAGGCCATCGCACTCACTCGTAGTACATCCACACGCTTGGGGACGATCCAAAACGTTCATCAGATGGCCATCTGATGAACAAGCGGCAGGCATCGTTACTGTTCGACGTTGTCAGTTTACCCGTGGTTCGTACCCTTCTGAGCCACGGTATCCCAAGGATGACATCAAATTTGACATCCAAATCCAAAACGACAAAGTCATCGTCATATTAGGTATCTTCTAGCGTATAGTGAATCTTCACTATACGCTTCATGACGGTTACGGATGCGCCTGTCGCAAGACGTACTGTCATCCTCGTAGGAGGTGTGTCACATTCAACAAACTAGAAGCGACCATCTTCTAGCGATTGGCGTTGCACAAAATTGTTAGACGCCCCACTATCGACTAGAGCTCGAAGAGACAACCTATTTGTCACTTCGAGTTTCAAGGTAATGAGTGAGATCTCATTACCTAGAGCAGCAACGCACAACGTTTGTGTGTTGGGAGCAACCTTCGTCAAGAGGCCTGCAAATTCTCTTGACGTTGCTGGACCAGTAGGGTGCTCCACACCTACTGATCCTGTCCGTTTTTTTTGACGGTCCATCCCGTTGTTGCGTCTTTTCACCAACAGCGGACCCGCGTCCCTGCCCCTTTCTCATGGGTGGACGGTCACTACGCCCAGTGTCGCGAGACACTGGACGAGGGGCACTACAATCGTAAGCGTAGTTTCCTGTCCTTTGACATCTGTTGCATTTCTGCAACTTTTAGTAGCCTGTAGAGTGAGCCTTCTCGCTCTCTCAATTACAGAGTTCCATCGGCTCTGGACCTCCGCTGTCATATCGTCTCGGTTGACGGTATGATGTCGAGCTGGCGCGAGCCTGTCTCAGACTGAAGACTTCCTGTTCTGCAATGGAAATGGCTTGTTCCAGTGAATCTAGTTCAAGTCGGAACAGGTGAATCTTGACGGGACCATCCGCAAGACCCTGCATGAACACCGAAACCAACGTGTGATCATCAACTGGGTTGGAGCTTATACAACTTGTGAGATTTCGTACATGTTGTGCGTAAGCGTGTACATCACGCTTACCTTGTTCGAGCTTCAAGAGTTCAGTTCGAGCTTTGAAATCAGCTCTAGGCGGTTCAAACGTTTGTCTGAGCCGCGACTTGAAGACTTCCAACGACCCAAACGCATATGGGTCGTGCAACTTGAGCCCCAAAGCCCAAGTCTTGGCACGTCCTGCCACATTTGATTGGTCAAATGCAACTTGCATATCCCCGTCGTCGATGCGACGCGCCCTTATGGCGTCATCCAATTCGACGAACCATCTCAAGAGGGAGTCCTCTTCGGCTCCCCTATACTTGGAGATGTCAATCTTCAAAGTCTCGGGTCTACGCGAATGCATCGACCCACCAGCAGCAGCCTGCTGCTGTCTCAACAGTTCAAACTGTTGAGCACCCTGCTCTCTCAACAACTGTGATTGTTGAGAACCTTGTTGGTGAAGCAAGGCTACATTCTCGCGTTCAGCGTCAAGTTCATTTTGAATGAACTTGGCGATAGTAGCATGTTGGGCATCTCTATTGAGAGCCTCTAGCATGAAGCTAACAGCATGGATGCCCATGGTTGGACCCATCCGTTCAACCACACCCCATTCGACATTACTCAAATGAGAGTAGCCGCCACGCGTAGCGTGAAAGCTTTGGTCATCTTCATCATCTAACATATTCATGCTAGATGTGAACGTGGTCCTTGGACGGACTACGCAGTGCTACCAGGTGTAACGGGGCACCCTGAAGCTTGTACTGATAACAGTACAAGCTACTTATTTTGATGACAGAAAAAGGCGGTGTTTCGGAGCTTCACGTACACTGGTGCGTGCAGAGGAAGACGGTAAGGAGAAGCGAGTACTTGGTTAAAGTAAAAAGTAGAACTGTATCTATAATAGTTAATGTCTGTTAATAAATCACTATTTATCCTCGTTTAACTATGTCTAGATACAAATGTGTCTATCAACTATCTACTCACCGCTCATTGCGTGCGTCTGTCGTGGCGCATCTTCGTTGGTTGATATAATGGACCTATATCAACCAATTAGGAACAACTCGTAAGTGCTGCAGAGTATTGTCCTTATGACAATGTTCTGTGAAAATTACTCTTATAGTTATGTTCATTTAACAATTTCCTATAAATTGTTATGTATCGGTTCAACCCGTTACAATTGGCCCTGTGCAAAATTTATTGTTATGCGTACAGGTTGTAACGATGCGTCCGGGTACAGTATTGATCAAAAACAAATAACTACAGATTTGCAACACAAAAATCGAATCAATAAGGCAACTTCAGTGCGAGCGCCTACTAGCGACGATTCATCGCTGAAAGCAGAGAGTGAGGGATCGACGGCGCTGCCAAAGGGCACATACGGAGAGGTGAACAGACCAACGGTAAAGAGATTTTTTATGTCTCGTCGGAAGTTTGCTATGTATTTCTAGGTGCAGTCCCCGACGTGGCGTACGCCGTACACAAGTTTACACTCAGGAGCCACACACTAACGGATCAAGATCTTGAAATAGCACGCAGAGTGTTATGTATCTGGCAGGGACAGCAGTCATGAAACTGCACACGGGAGGAGATATTGCGCTAGGAAGGGTTAAACGTTAGAGCAATACGGACGCCAACTATGTATCCGACAAGAGTACGCAACTGTCTGTCAGATATGCACTCAAGTTCATAAACGGTATGCTAGTGGGATGGCAGGTAAAGCAGCAGTCATCAGTTGCGCTTTCGACTGCTGAAGCGGAGTATGTGGCTGCGGCTAGTGGTGCAAAGGAGTTACTCGGCGTGCGCAATTTGCTGTGAAAGCTGAGCCTACGCGTGGAGCAACCTGTGGCTATGCTGATCGACAATCAATCCGTTATAAAACAAATCGTGAACGAGGCAACATCGTGTAGCCAAAAACACGCTGACGTGAAGTTGAAGTTCTTTCGTGATATCAGCGAAAAGGGAATAGTGAAGCCAGAGTTCCTCAGTACGGAGGAGGTGCTGGCAGACGTAATCACGAAGAGCCTTCCTGTGCCACGGCTTTTACAACTATTGGAGAAAGTTGCTTTGATGTAGATGCGGTTGCAGTGTGAAGGGTGTTAGAAGCGTACTAGTAAGTTACGTTAATTTGCACTGCACCCATGCCGTGTGTAGGACAGGACAACCCAGACTGAATCAAGATTGAACCAATATGGATTTGTTTGGATCAGATCCGTCGAGCAACATGTTGGGAGAAAGAGTGAAAATGGTACACGCGTAGCTTTAGCAGGATATAATAAAGCAGTCCCAAATGGAACATCTCGCAGTAAAGTTCCCATTGCTGCATCCCTTTGCAACAGTACTTGGTTAGTGCAGACAATAACAGTATCATACTCATTCTTCAGTGACTGCTGTTGCAAATCGTTTTGCAACTTAATTCAGTTTTATGAACTGATTCAAGTTAACAAATGGCGAGCCCTAGAGTTGCATATATTAGACTGATGCAACGGATCAGCATTTGCTAATGAGCGTCCAGCATTTGCTAATGAGCATCCAGCATTCGCTAATGTGGTCAATTTTAATCATAATCGAATTTTAGCCAAAAACAGCGTGTATCACAAGAGTGACCTAGCCAAAGAGTGAATTTGGATATATTTGTACCTACGGGGGACAGGCTAGCTCGCACTTAATACGGGTAAGGTACACCTTAGCGTGTCATTTACAGACACATACATGAAAATGCACCAAAAAAGGTTTGGCATTCAGCCTTGCGCACATTTCACTAATATCGTCAGCCTCCGAGATCGCAATTGTACCGAGTCATCGCGAACCAGGCATCCTTTCGTATAGCACTACGAGGCGAAACTGGAAAATTTTAAGGTCCATGAGCGTATTGTGTTAGGTTTAAAAGATTTTTTAACTTCTTCACATATTCCGGGGTTGCTGATTGAGCAGATAGCACCTAGGAAATATAAGTTTAGCTATAGAGTATTCTCAAACGAATTTGCTCGCTAGTCAAAAGTGTCGGGCGAGATTTTGGCAGTCCTTCACCACGTTCATTCCGATGTGACACACACAGCTGGGCTCGGTCAAACTCTTTTCATAGTTCTAAAACAAAGCACCAGGAAAAAGGTCCAAGCCAATGAACGCTCTTTTGTTCGCTCTATGTAGAACTCCTCTCGAAAATAAAAAGGTCGCGGCTACTGGTGCGACTTTTGTGATTACACGAACTCCGTTTGAAAATGAAAGGACTACAAGATAAATGATTTCTTCATTCACCAGTCAGGGAGCCATTAGAAAATTGCCACGGCCACATCAAACACAGCGACTAGATATTCATTCTCACATGTCATATTCAGGGGTGGAAAAGCGAAATAAAGTTAAGATACAGCGTATCCGCAGGCATCGAGACGATGTTTCTTAGTTTCGAAAATAGTGTTGTTGTCTTCAACCGGTGCCAATCAGATTATTACCCTGTTAATCGAAGTCCAGGATATCTCGAGTGTGACAGGGCACCCATTTCGTGGGGCTTCACAAAACTTCACGTACACTCGTACGTGCCGAGGAAGGTAATCAATGCTCAAACAGCTAGTTTGAGTGAAGGGTAAAAAGAGAACTGTATCTAATGTATTTTAGCTATCAATGTGACTTCAGCTTTTATCTAACTATATATTAATCTACATTGTCGTTTGACGACAACCTGCTCATCACTCATTACGCGCGTCTGGCAGCGATTGGTGGTCACCTTGAATGATATGTCTTTATCAACCAATCTTTGAGCAGCGCATGAATATGTCCTACAAAGGGAATAAAATTCCTTCACTCTTTTCTATATCGGGTTATATTGACAGAAGATTGTCGCGATTGACAATCTCCCTATTGACACCGTTTGGTGTCAATGTCATGTAACCATCTACCCCGTTACATCACTTCCCCCCTTAACCACCAGTCACTTATTGATTTAATTTTTCTGATTATGACAGGGTGACCACCGTTGGATCACTCTAGAAAGGGGAGCACTTGTTGGTCAAATTCTAACTCATTTGCCAATTCATCGCATGGTTTCGAAATATATGCGGTGCACTGCGGAAGCATCCAGAAAGTCAGATGCACGCATTAGTGCAACCGAATATATCACTTCTCAAGACTTATCAGCAAGTGGTACTTCGCCCGCTGTTTCAATTCAGCAACAGTCGGTGCTTGTTGCGAACTTTCCACGTGGTGAGTCACCACGTACGACAGATACATCCCTGCGTATGCTGCTGGTGCAGCGACTTGCAATGTGGATGAGCCTGAAATAAAGCTCATCCATTCTGGCGAGTCTGATGATGCATCCGACTCGAAGGCGACACCTCACGTCTCCGGATAACCCGGGCCGGACATTGCCAGAGCCAGGCTGACTGGCTCCGGGGAGCGTGGCGGCATCATGTCCGAGATCTTCGGACCGAGAGATTCTTCTGACAAATCCTCGTCTCACGCGAGTCCATCCAACTATAGGACGCGTGAAGATGGTGGTGATGCCCCTATGCATCACCACGAGAGAATCAACTCGAGAGATAGAGCTGCCACCGGTGTCAGTGGCCATTCCGACACCAATCAAGAGGCGAGGGACCGCAATGTTCTGCGCCATGCCCCTCAAATGGAGTCTCCTTGGATGCCGTCATCCAAAAAGGTAGACGGAGTGGCCGGTATGACCACCGTACGGGATCGAATCCCGTTGTTCGACTGTAGGAGGGTGTGCTCTCCTAATTTCAGCACGGAAACTATCCGTTCTGAGGTAAAATTCTTTACCAATGCGTTTTCCAAACATCGGTGGTACAATGGCAACCGCGGTCGAGACGGTAAGGCCTCGGTGCAAGGATGGATGCTTTCATCCATAACATCTAGTGCATTGGCCGTGAGGCCTGGCTCGATAAACTTGATGCAGCTCGCATCAGGTTTGAGAAGCGTAACCCAGTCGGGGTGCGGTACAAGTTGCACCGGCTGTCAAGAGAAGCAGGATTACCCTGTCTCTCGTGGGGCTACCGTGTCCAGGTTGCCTGGACAATGCTAATCGGGCCCCTAGGGAGGCCTAACTCCCTAATGATCCCTACTGGAGGGTGCGCATCTATTCTGAGATGGCCAAAAGGATTGGCACTTTGCAATCCCTGTACTCAAGTTCGGGGGGGGCGTTTTCCGGCGGCCCTTCTTCAAACGCAGCGGGTGCGTCTCTTCATATTGATCAACGAGATCCAGGACATCAACAATCAGCTGGGCACGATGCTCCCAGCTGTCCCACGCCGGTGGATAGCCACGCCAGCGGACGAGGTAACTCGTCCGGACGCCGTTCACTTCGCGGTTGTACAAGATGCGTTCCACCAGAAAGCGTTGACCACCGCCAGAGTCCACCAAATGATGTGGTGGTGGCGAGAACACCTAATCTGGCTTGAGGGTCGGATCAGCTTGATGTTCAGGAACTGAACCGTGTAACGTAACAGTTACACGATGACCTGGCTCATGAACGGACTCGGCGTTATGAGCTCCATGATCTTGTAAAGGATAATTACACTATCTTAGCGCAAGATCGCTCGAACGATCGTGCCTTGTTTGCGTTTGCGCCAGTTGAGAGATAACGTTCGGTTTGTTCTCTTCGTGACGAGCTGAAGTCATCTCGTCAGGACATCGCTCAACTGCGTGAGCAGGTCGGTCCGCTAGTCGACCAGACTGGCTCGTTGAAACGAGACCACTCGAAGGTGGTCTCGTCCCTGGATGCGTAGGGTTCTTCGCCTCTCGAAACGGTCTCGTACTGATAGTACAGATGGAGACGTCCAGCGTAAAATGTAGGAAGCGTACGCATCCTACAAGGCAGTTCAATCGTGTATGCGATGTTCACTCGGCGCAAAGCACGAAATGAACCAAAGTACTTGGGCAGTAATTTACTGCTGCCCACGTTTGTCACTGCTTGTTTTGGTAGATATACTGTGAAAGTAAAACTAAACCTCCTTCATTGATGAAAGAACATTTGATCTTCCATGTTTATCTGCGTTTCTTTTCTGCTTGTCTATTGAGTCTGAAATGTAGTCTTGAACAAAGCAGACACCGCTTCGCGAGTCATCAGAAGTTCCTCTGCTGATTCATCCTTGATAACAGCAGTGCGCTTCGTGTGTGCTGCAGAAAGAACGTTATCTCACCAGTGAGGACGATGACGCCCTCACTGGAGCAGCCGTTAGCGATGCTGAATATACCAGTATCGTCGTCATCATCTTCATTGAGGTTGATGTGATTGACAACGGCATCCACCACGTCTACATCGTTGTCGACATGTGACGAGCAAAAACCGGATCAGGTTTTGTTCGAGCGAGTCCACCGACCCCCCCCTCCCCGCATTAAATATAGAGTCACACTCTAAGAAGGCGGGTGAACGTGGATGGCGTAGGCCATTCACGAATAACGGTGTATGCGTTGTTGACGCATGCACCGAGTTGTTGATGGCGAATTCCGCCATCGGCAAGTACTCACTCCAACTCGTAAACGAGTGGACGTACCCTCGAATTATCTCTTCGAGGACGCGGTTGACGCGTTCCTCCTGACCATCTGTTTCTGGATGGTCAGAAGTTGACATCTACAAACGTGTTCCAAGTGAACGGAACACGGATTGGCAGAACTCCGCTGTGAAGCGAGGGCCCTGTCAGACACAATTTCACGGAAAACCCGTGAAGTGGGAAGATAGTATCGATGAAGACACGAGCACAGCCCTGAGCTGTGATTGACTCCAGTACAGCAACAAGATGTACCATCTTGCTAAACCGATCAACAAACACAAAAATAGCAGTATTCTTGAGAGCGTCTTTGGGAAACCAAAAGACGAAGTCCATCGATACGGACTTCCAGCACTCTTCCGGAATCGTTAGATGCGGCAAGGGTGCACGGAATGAAGTACTAGGCTTCACCCGCTGGCAAACTTCGCAAGCACGGATGAATTTGCGCACGAACTCATATGGCGAGGCCAGTAGAAGTCACGGCTTACCGTGAGGTAACTCTTTCTCTATTGCGATACCCACTTGTTGGGGCATCGTGACATTTACACATAATGCGCAATCGCAAATCATTATGAGCCGGAACAACGACACGAGGTGTGTCGCCGTTGACTGCTGTATAGTACAGCAATCCATCAAGAACAGAATACCGTTCGGTTGAAGATCGGTGTTGAGACGTCAAGATTTTCATAGCTTGACCGCATGGATTAGATACAAAATCCATCGATCGCAGAAGAGACTCATCTTCTGCATATGCTTCCCGCACGTCGTCTAGCAGATTCGACGACGGAACACTCACTGTTAGTGTCGCGACAGTGGGTTCACCCCAACTGTTGGGGTGAGCAGTCGGCTCAAAATCGGGCCGACGCGAAAGAGCATCAGCGACGACGTTAAGTCGTCCTGGTTTACACTCGACGGAGAAGTTGTACTCTGCGAAGAAAGACAGCCACCCTGCCGTTCGTTGCAAGAGGTGTGGACTGTTAATGGCCGTGCCTAACGATGCATGGTCGTTATAACGATGACGGTACCATCTTCTAAGAGATATACCCAAAGCTTAGCCTGTGCATATTCCATGGCAAGGAGTTCCTTGTCATGCAATGGATAGCTATGCTCCACTGCTTGCAGCTGACGCGATTGATAACAGACGACGCACTCATCGCCGTCTAAGTAGTACTGCATTAACGCGCAGCCGATTGAAAAATTGCTGGCTTCACAGACCACGTAGAATGGTCTGTCTTGGTCTGCAATCGCCAACTCAGGCAATTGTATCAAGCTTTTCACGATACCTTCGAGGGAGTGCTGACACTCAGCACTCCATGACCACCTCTCGTGTTTATTTAATAGACGAGAGAGATGTACGGCTGTCCCGGCGTAGTTGCGCGAGTACTGTGCAAATACGCCGCTAAGCCAAGAAACTTTCTAAATCCATTGAAGTTGACTGGCAGAGGCCAGTTGCTAATCGCCTTGATCTTTTCGGAATTAGGGCGTACGCCTTTTTTACCCACGATGCAGCCAAGAAGTGGTATTTCGTTCGCTGCGAATACACAATTCTTGAGGTTTGCGAACAACTTATGCTCACGCATAAGTGTAAGAACCTTCCAGACGGGGATTTTATGAACATCCACGTCCGTCTTTCCATCCATAGCCCGGATATGGACGAAAAAAAAAAGTCAGAGTCACTCGGTGCAAAATCTCGCACCGATCGCAACAGATTCGTAGCACATCTGTTGAGCCTTGCAGGGGCGTTACCTTAGCCCCTAAGGCATCACTAGCTACTCCCAGAGAATACCACTGGGGGTGCTCACTGCTGTGTACGGAAAATCCCGTTCACTCATGAGGATCTGATAGAATCCACCCATCAGATTCATGGACAGAAGGTGGCACTTTTTGCCATACCATCATTGATGACGTCCTTACTTGGTATCGGCGTTTGAGTCGGCACCGTTGCAGCGTTCCATTTGTTGAGCGCGTGCACTATCCGCCACCCTCCTGTGGCCTTTCGCACACAGAAGGTCGGAGAGCTGTGTGAGGATGATGATTCCCTCGCAGAGCCAACCGCGAAGCGATCGGCAAATTATTTTGCGATCGCTGCGACCTGTTCACGAGGCAGTGGCCACTGCCTCATGACACAGTACTTCAAACCGTGTTTCAATTCGATTTCGTGCCGAGTGCCTTTGTCCTTCGGCAACTCGCATGGCACGGATTCAGGAAACATCCCTTAATTTGACCAAATCCTTATACAAAGGAGTTGTCTTCAAAGACTCCCAAGATTGAGAATTGTATCGCTCAACCCTGGTCTTATCATCGAGGGCACTTCTGTCCATCGATGAGCTACTGAGAACCCGTTCGTGCTCAGTAAACGCTTGTGTCGACCGAATATCGGCGACGTACTCATCCTCTGTGACGAGTACGCAGATCTGCTTGATCTTGTCGCTACGCAGATCTCGCAAGAATCTTTTAAATTCTGGCGCTGGCAAACTGATTACCTCCGAATCTGACTTTGGAGGTGTAAACAGATCGATCGTATAAGCGCCTACACTTGATCCGTTATTCCCCAAGACATTCAATGTCTAGGTGTTTCCTGTTAAAACACATTCGCAGGAGGTTGAGAAATCACACCCTCAACATGACTCTCTCGGTAGTAATCACTCTCAGGAACGCAAGAACTATCTTCCGATGCGTGTTCTGACTGTGGTTGTACTACTATAGCTACGTGTTCTTCGATCGACTCTCTTTTTTAGCCAATCGGGCTTGATCTACAATCGACTCAATGTTAGTCGATCTTGATTCGACGTGTTGTTCATCGTAAACAACACTAATCTCTCTTCTTGGATGCACCCTTCTTGATGTGCATCCGTGTTTCGGTCCACTCGATCTCTTCGAGTGGTGAACCTTCGGCACAGCCTGTGTCTCTACCCAGGTGCCGGAATCTGGTTCCACGGTGTAGTGGCCTTCCACACTGTGATCTTTTGCAGTCATACTAACGGCCGTACCGCAAGTGAGGCCATCGCACTCACTCGTACATCTACACGGTTGTAAAAGCTCCAAGACGTTCATCAGATGGCCATCTGATGAACAAACGGCAGGCATCTTCACTGATCGGCGCAGCCAGCTGATCCGTGGTTGGTATTTTCGGAGCCATGCAGACCAAGGATGACGTCAAATTTGTCATCCAAATCGAGTACGATGAAGTCATCATCGTGTTGCTTTCCTTCCAGCGTGTAGTGGATTCCCACTATACGCTTCTTCCCTGTTACGGATGCGCCTGTTGCAAGGCACACCGTCATCCTCGTTGGAAGGAACTCTCGCTCAACATAGTTGAGTCTACTATCTTCTAGCTACTGGCGTTGAATAAAACTGTTCGACACCCCACAGTCAACTAGGGCGCGAAGTGACATTCCACTTGTCACTTCTATCTTTAAAGTGATGAGGAACACCTCATTACTATGGTCAGTAATACACAGAGACTGCATGCTAAGAGAAATCTTTGTCAAGAGTCTTGCAAATTATTTTGAATTGATGGATCAGCAGGGTGCTCTACCCCTACTGACCCTGGCCATTTTCTGGCGGTCCGACTTGCTGTCGCGATTCAGCGACATGTTCGGATCCGCGCCTTGGACCTTTCTTCGGCCAATGACGGTCATCACGTCTTGTCTTTGGACGTGATGCGGTGCTGGGGACACTACACTCATGAGCATAGTGTCCAATCTTTCTGACAGCGGTGGCACCTTGCCGCTCGCTTGTGACTCAGAGAGCGATAGTTCTCGCTCTCAACATAATATACGTCCATTGGTTCGGGACCTCCTGTTTTCTGTCGCCTCGTCGGACGATAGTTTGACGAGTTAGCCTGAGACTGTATCAGGCTGAAGTATTCTTGTTCCGCATACGCTATCGCCCTTTCCAGCGTATGGAAGTCCTCTTGGAACATGTAGGTTTTCACCGGTCCATCTACAAGGCCGTAGATGAAAAAGTTGATGAGTGTGTGCTCATCAACAGGGTCTTCATGACGCTACTCGCAAGGTAGTGTAGGTGTTGTGCGTAATCATGCACATCACGCTTACTTTGCTTGAGCCTCAGAAGTGCAGAGCGTGCTCTGAAATCGGCTCTTGTCGGCTCAAGGTCTCTTTGAGCCGAGACTTCAAGATCTCCAACGACTCAAACACGTTTGGGTCTTAAGCTTGAGCCCTGAGGCCCAAGTCTTTGCTCGTTCTGTCAAATTTGATAGGGCAAAGGTGACTTTCACTCGTCACCCTCGATGTGACGGGTCCTGATAGCATTGTTTAGCTCGACGAACCATCTCGAAAAAGAGTCTTCATCAGTTCCCTTGTACCTTGAGATATCAATCTTCAATCAAGGTTTCGGATCGACGCATGTGCGTCGGCCCGCCCATCGACTGATGAGAGCCTTGCTGTTATAGCAAGGCTATCTTCTGTCTTTCGACGGCAAGTTCCCCTTGTAGGAACTTGTTGATAGAAGCATGTTACTGGTCTTTGCTTAGAGACTCCAACATACCACTGATGGCGGGTTCGCCCATGAGCACCCTCATGCGGCCGACTACCTCCCATTCTGAGTCGCTCAGATGGGAGTAGCCTTCACGTGTGACGTGAAAGCTGTCGTCTTCTACGTCCAACATGTTCATGTTGGACGGACACTTAAATAGTCCTTGGACGGACTACGAAGTGATACCAGGTGTAACGGGGCACCCTTTGTTCGGGGTGCCGCGAAACTTTACGTACGCTCGTACGTGCAGAGGAAGCTATTCTACTCAAACAGCTAGGTTGAGTGATGGGTAAAAAGAGAATTGTTTTCAACATAGTTAATTTATCAATATAACTTTAATCTTCATCTAACTAATTTAATCTACATTGTCGTATGAAGACAACCTGCTCACCACTCATTACGCGCGTCTAGCAGCGATTGGTGGTCACCTAGAATGATATGTCTTAATTAACCAATCTTGAAGCAGCGAATGAATGTTGTTATAAAAAAGGGAATAATATTCCTTCACTACTATCCATCTCGGATAAAATCGGTAGGATAACGTCATGCTAGACAATATTCCTATCGCCACCTCTAAATATCATGTGTAGAGATACCCCGTTACACCTAACGTCATCAAGGAAATTTTACCCGACGCTTTCTATCTATCTGGAAGGACAGTGAGCTCTGGCATAGCTCACCGTAGGGCGTAGTTGATGCGTTTCGACACTGCATTCGTAGACAATGAGCATGGATGCGTCATAGTAACCCCGCAAAGGCGTTTCTTGGCGACAAATGGTCAACACATGCAAAGTACGCAATGGAACACAAAAGCCTGTACGTCGTCAGCTTGTCATCGATTGCAGACTCACTATGAAGATACAATCAGTGCTGTCAGGCATCCAACTAATAGACATTGGTCTGTATTGACTCGTGAGGCATGCATTCTCGACTTTGTTACAGGTTCTTGCTTCCGTTGCATGCGCAGAAGAAAGAATGAAGGAGTGTACTGCTATTGTAACCGACTCACCTACAGTTCGATTGAATTTGGTAAATGCTAAGCAACAGGGTTTTTTTTCTATTCGGCTGGATCATTCTGATTCGTTATCAAAAGAAGCTCAGAAATATGCCCAATTTCGTCAGGAGTAGATCCCACATACTCAATCCACTATTACGGTATAACTCACTTGCTCATGCAAAGCTCAAAATGAAAAGACCAGAGCAATTTGCGGCCACACTCCTGACTTCCTGGCCGAACTCCAATCATAAGAGCAACAGCAACACAGGTGCGTTTTTCAGTACGCGCAGAATAATCAATTCTGGGAAACCCGTAAGTGCGGCCTTGTCATCGCAGCCGTCTGCGACCCAGATGGACGTGTCACATCCTACTCGTCGTGTCTACATGAAGATACCATAAACACCTTCGTCTCGAGTGAAATGGTGTTCCTCAATGCATCCGTTACTTGTAGCTCGAGTAGTTTTTACCCACCAACCATACTGCAAATGACCATCAATTTACATTGGTATCTCTCAATCTATCACTCGCCAACCTTCGCATCAATCTCCTTCTTAACAGTTATGTCCTCCTTTCCAGCAATAACTTCTTATCCAGCAGCTGCAGGACAAGCATAGTAAGCGCCAGCTTAGCAACTTGTCGCGGGTTATGACTTCAAAGAGGACACCCCGTCTCGAGGGGAGCACTGAATTTAAAATGAAGCCAGACCACTTCAACCCCGCGACAACAGCAGCTGAATAGATACGTGATTACCAGCATGTACCGCAAACAGCGATCGCACACACCAATTTTCTTATCCTGAAATCTCCGGCTTTAATGTACCTTCTGTCTATGACATTGGTCTGTAGCTACATCGTGACCGTACCGAACAAGTAGAGACCGTCGCACGCATTTAATCTCACTTTGAGTTTTTCCTCGCCTCCATCGAGACCCAATCCGATAACCATGAAGATCTTCGTGCCATCGCTACTAGCTCTTGCCAGCGTCATGACAATGATAGCAGCCAACCCGATCATGTGCAGTGGCCCAAACGCTCGGATCGAGCCGCCGGTTGGTGCCATCGTTGTGGATCCTACGGGTGATCCTAGATACCAAGGCAGCTGCCGGACCATGAACGAGGCTGTTGCAAGACTGGACCTCACTTCGGACAAGCTGCAAATCATCTTTATCCGCCCAGGGTTGTACAAGGAACAAGTGGTCATTCCGCCTCTCTGTGGTGCTCTCGTGCTCCAAGGTGCCACGTGCGACGCGACGTCGTATAATGAGAACCAGGTGACATTTACTCACGCAATGTCGCAGAAGGACGTGCCTCCCGAGGTGAAGTGGAACCGCAATGCACTGACGAGCACGGTGTTATTCAAGCCGGACAACGTGAAAGTGTACAACCTCAACATCGCAAACACGGCGGGACCCGTGGGACAAGCGGTCGCTGCTGCCGTTAATGGCACCAACTACGGCTTCTACTGCTGTGACTTCAGAGGATACCAAGACACCTTGTTGTCCAATCAAGGCCGCCAGTTGTTTGTCAAGTCACGCATCAGCGGCACTGTCGACTTCATCTTCGGTACGAACGCAGCGGCTTGGTATGAGCAATGTGATATCGACTGCATTGGTAAGGGGTACATTACTGCCAACGGTCGTTCCACTGAAGACAGCGACTCCTTTTACGTCTTCAACCGTGCGAACGTGTACAGCTCCAACAGCAGCCTCATCGGCAAGACCTTCCTTGGTCGTCCGTGGCGGCTCTTCTCTCGCGTCGTGTTTCAGAACAGCTGGCTCGGCCAGGTGGTCAATGCCACGGGTTGGGCAAAGTGGCAAGAAAACAGCACGGACAACGTGTACTTTGGAGAGTTTAACAACTCTGGCCCAGGGGCAGCGACGGGTGCTCGAGTGAGCTTCAGTCGGCAGCTGACGGCAGCTGTGGACATCAAGCAACTCCTTGGTGACAACTATGCGACCCAATGGTGGGTGCCTACAGGGGTGATGCGCAGATGGTTGGGAGCTCCGGTGTTTGTAGCTTTTGTTTCATTTGCGTCAATACAATTACTTCATGCTTCATCTTGTATATGTTCCAGACAAGGTCGTACGACTTTTCTGGGCGTTGTTGACATTTCAATGATTGGTCTCACAACAGGACCAACTTCCCATATGACGGTTTGCGCGACACCGTTTACCGAGGCCGCAACCCACTACTGACATCAGGCTCGAATCGATAGTTTTTCGCCTGCGACAACACACCACTGGAGATGTCTACTCTAAGACCACGAGTAGCAGACGGAAAGAGTCAGACAAGTATTTATGGGATTGTCCATCCAAATGGTGTGCAGCATGTAGCTCGAAAGGGTAAAGGTTGTGGCTTCTTAGTTTCCCAACGTCAGCAAGGCATTTTCACCCGACGTCTTCTGTCAATCTGGAAGGACAGTGAGCTCTGGCATAGCTCACCGTAGGGCATCTTCGGTACGTTTCGACACTGCATTCGTAGACAATGAGCATGGATATGTCATGGCAACCCCGCAAAGGCGTTTCTGGCGACAAATGGTCAGCACATGCAAAGTACACAATGGAACACAAAAGCCTGTACGTTGTCAGCTTGTCATCGATTGCAGACTCACTCTGAATATACAATCAGTGCTGTCAGGCATCCAACTAATAGACATTGGTCTTTATTGACTCGTGAGGCATACATTCTCGACTTGTTACAGGTTCTTGCTTCCGTTGCATGCGCAGAAGAAAGAATGAAGAAGCGTACTGCTATTGTAACCGACTCACCTACAGTTCGATTGAATTTGGTAAATGCTAAGCGACTGGGTTCTTTTTTATTCGGCTGGATCATTCTGATTCGTTATCAAAAGAAGCTCAGAAATATGCCCAATTTCGTTGGAAGTAAATCCCACATACTCAATCCACTATTACGGTATAACTCACTTGCTCATGCAAAGCTCAAAATGAAAAGACCAGAGCAATTTGCGGCCACACTCCTGGCTTCCTGGCCGAACTCCAATCCTATGAGAAACAGCAACACAGATGCGTTTTTCAGTACGCGCAGAATAATCAATTCTGGGAAATCCGTAGGTGCGGCCTTGTCATCACAGCCGTCTGCGACCCAGATGGACGTGTCACATCCTCCTCATCGTGTCTACATGACGATACCATAAACACCTCTGCCATTCCCAGTATGCCCGCGTTGCGATTGGAAAATGCGCTGATTTGATCTGGCAGAAGAGATCCGTCCAATAACAAGCAAGGTGTCGATTCCTTTATTTCGGGGGAGTTGAATGGACGTTAGAAATAGCGAACTTGATCTTTCGCCTGATAACATCTTCCGAAAGAGCTATTTCTTATTTCGAGGCCAATCGTATCGTGGTTGTGACGCCTGCACCAACGATGTTTTGCTCAGCAAGTTCATCTAAGGAGATGTAGTACTGTGTAACGGGGCACCCTGAAGCTTGTACTGATAACAGTACAAGCTACTTATTCTGATGACAGAATAAGGCGGTGCCGCGTAACTTAACGTACACTGGTACGTGCAGAGGAAGACGATAAGGAGAAGCGAGTACTTGGATAAAGTAAAAAGGAGAACTGTATTTAGCATAGTTAATGTCTGTTAGTAAATCACTGTTTATCCTCATCTAACTATGTCTGAGTACAAATGTGCATATCAACTATCTGCTCACCACTCATTGCGTGCGTCTGTCGTGGCGTGTCTTCGTCGGTTGATATAATGGCCTATATCAACCAATTAGGAACTACTCGTAAGTGCTGCAGAATATTTGTCCTTATGACAATATTCTAAGAATACAACTCTTATAGTCATATTCTATTAACAATTTCTTATAAATTGTCATGTAACAATTTACCACGTTACATCACCCCCCCCTTAACCATCAGTGACTGATTGACAAAATGGATACTCGTCCCAAATCATTTGGGACAGGGTTTGCACTTGTTGGTCCGAGTCCACATTTCATCAGTTCATCGCATGGTTAACAAGCCCATGCGGTGCGCAAACAAGGCTGCTGAGAGAGCGTCTGCACGTCTCTGTGCAGACGCCGTAGCAGAAACCGCTGCAACCGATTTGTCATCGGTTGCTAAAGCGTCTCAGCCTGTATCACATGGTGATGCAGAAGCTCGTCATGAAGACACTCATGTCTTCACAGAGTATGAGCTTGGTGTCTCATACTCTCCTGATACGGAAGACGGATCCGTATCGACGGCGATCAAAACCAAGCCGCCTGCCAAGCGTGGCATGGATGATGCTGCGCTTTGTAGCATCTTTGGTTCATCTGACGAATCAGATGAACCATCGCCAAAGTGAAGGCGCTCGAGGTCGCAAGACTCGGGCGCTCACAGTGATGTCGGTTCTCCTATTGACACCACTTTGCAGCGAGGTGCCAGTACTTCTGTCGGCACGTCGCAAGAAGAGCGGGACCGCAGTGTGTTGCGTCTCGATCCCGAGAAGAAGGCATGGATGCCTCCTAAATCCGTCATGGATCACTTGTCGGCGACGACGAGTGATCGCTATCGAACACGATTATTCGATTCGTCAAGGATCCATCACCTTGACCCCAGCGCGAAAGACTATCACACTGAGAATGAATTCTTCATCGATGCTTTCTTTATACATCGATGGTACAGTGGGAATCACAAACGTGATGGTCCCTCACTGCTTCAGGCGTGGAACGCCTACATCCATAACCTCGAGGATGTAGGTCGTGACGCTTGGAACGACAAACTTATCAAAGCTCGTGATAAGTTTGAAAAGCGAACCCCGACAGGTGCACGCTACAAGCTGCATCGCCTGTCAAGGGAGAAAGGATTACCCTGCCTCTACTGGGGAGACTCGTGCCCATGTTGTGTGAACAACTCTGCGCGCGCACCTAAGGAGGCTTACCTCCTTGACCAGCCCGTGGTGGCGCGCACGTATGTCTACTGTGAGATGTACGAAGGGATTGACAACCTGAAATCCCTTTACGACCGTGCCGGGAAGACTTTCTCCGGCGGTCCTTCTGCGGCACAGGATGTGCCGCGTCGTACTGCTCAACCAGACCCAGTACGTCAATCATCAGTCGGAAGCGGGGCTCCCAAGAATCCCAGGACGGGGGATAGCCGCGCCACCGGACGAGATAACTCGTCCGACGTCCGTTCACGTCGCGGTGGTTCAACAGCTGCTCAACTAGATAGCGCTGGCCACCGCGAGAGTCCTCTAATGGAGGTGGAGGAGGAGGAAAGACGCTCTCCACACGATCATGGGGATCGGTGTGTACCCGAGAGCTTCTTTGATCGCGTAACGCAAGGGTTACGCGACGATCTCGAACATGAGCGGAATAGGCGTCTCCAAATGGCGGACACTGCCTCGAAGCATCGAGCTGAGTTTGCCTTTGCTCAGCTTGAGAACGAGAGAGCTCTGACATCTCTTCGTGACGAGCTAAGGGTAGCTTGTGTGGATATTGACCGGTCTCGGGATGAGATAGCTGCTCTCCAGACCCTTGTTGATGCCCAACATCGGGAGCACAAGGCTCTCTGCGAGATGCTTGAGCGCAAGGAAGTTCTTCATCGGAAGGTGCAGCGTACTGATGGTATGGCTTAAGCCGGCCAACGTAAAACGTGGGATGCGTTCGCATCTTACGTGGTAATTCGATCGTGTATGCGTTGCCTAGGCGATGCAATACACGAAATGGGCCGATGTACTTGGGTAGAAGTTTACTACTACCCAAGTTAGTCACTACATGCTTTGGTAGATTAACCGTAGACAGTAGGACTAAGTCACCTTTGTTCAATAAAAGAGTGTTTGCCCTTCCATTCTTGTCAGCGTTTTGCTTTTGCTTATCCACCGCTTCGGCGATGGAGTCTTGCACAAAACGGACTACCCGTTTCACGAGCCAGTATAAACTCATCGGAAGACTCGTTAGCTTCAGTGCGCTGTGAGTGCACTGCAACAACATCAACCTTTTCTTCAGCGAGGGCTTCCGCACTCTCACTGGCATCATCTTCTTCGATATCGATGTTGTCGATATCGGCATCAAACGCAATGACCTCATCTTCAGAGCGTGATGAGCGCGAACCAAATCGTTTTTTGCTCGCGCGAGTCCCTCCCCCCCTTAAACCAGAGTTACACTTTAGTAAGGTGGGTACACGCGGATGGCGCAAGCCATTCACGTAAAACGGTGTATGTGTCGTGGACGCATGCACCGAGTTGTTAATGGGAAACTCTACCATTGGCAAGAACCACTCCAACTCTTAAAGGAGTGTACGTATCCTCGAAGTATCTCTTCTAGGACACGATTGGCACGTTCCGTCTGACCATCTGACTCTGGATGATCAGATGTCGACATCTTCAAGCGCGTTCCGAGTGATTTGAACACGGAACGCCAGAAATCAGCAGTGAAGCGTGGATCTCGGTCTGATACGAGTTCACGGGGCAACCCATGAAGTCGGAAGATGGTGTAGATAAAGACACAAGCACAGCCACTTGCTGTGATTGACTCTGGTACAGCCACAAGGTGGACCATTTTGCTGAATCTGTCAACAAATACGAGAATACCCGTATTCCCGCGTGCGTCTTTGGGTAACCCGAAGACAAAATCCATTGAGATGGATTCCCAGCACTCTGCCGGAACCGGTAGAGGCTGTAAAGGTGCACGCAGTGAAGGACTTGACTTCACTCGTTGACAGACTTCGCATGCGCGAACATACTTTCGCGCAAACTGATACTGGAGCGGCCAGTAAAAGTCTCGACTCACCGTGAGATATGTTTTCTCCCGGCCACGATGTCCTCCTATAGGAGCATCGTGATACTCGAACATGATCCGCAAACGCAGATCAGTATCATCTGGGATGACAACACGTGGTGTATCACCAGTAACGGCTGTATAATACAGTACACCGTTGCGAGTAGTGAATCGATCTGATGCAGATCGATACGCAGACGACAATCGTTTCAACGATTCCCGAGATGGTTGTGAGAGATGTATCAACAACGTCACAATCTCACCAACTTGGGCATACGCCCGCCTCACATCATCATGTGACGTTGAAGATGGTACTGAGGACAGCATAACCGCAACAGTGGCTGTCTCACTGTTGGGTTTCACGACTGGTTCAAAGTCGGGCCTACGTGAGAGTGCATCAGCGACGACATTAAGTCGTCCTGGTTTGTACTATACCGTAAAGTTGTATTCTGCAAAGAATGACAACCACCGCGCCATTCGTTGTGAAAGGTGCGGGCTGTTCACTGCCGTGCGTAACGACGCATGGTCTGTGTGAACAATGAAGGGTCTATCTCCTAATAGATAGACTCTGAACTTCGCGAGTGCATACTTCATGGCAAGGAGTTCCTTGTCATGCACTGGATAGTTCTGCTCAGCTGGTTGCAGCTGACGCGACTGATAGCAGACGGCGCGTTCAACGCCTTCAAGATCGTACTGCATTAGTGCACAACCGATTGCGAAATCACTGGCATCGCAGAACACATGAAATGGCCTGTCCTGATCGGCTATTAATAGGACTGGGGATTGTATCAAGCTCTGCTTGATACCATCAAAGGAGCGCTGACATTCAGCGTTCCATAACCACCTCTCGTTCTTTTTCAACAAACGAGAGAGGTGTACACAGTCATCTCGGCGTAATTGCGTGAATACTTGTGCAAATACGCCGCTAGCCCAAGGAATTTTCGAAGACCTTTGACATCAACCGGCACATGCCAGTCGGTGATCGCCTTGATCTTTTCGGGATCAGGACGTACACCGTTCTTACCAACGATGCACCCAAGAAGTGGTATTTCGCTTGCTTCAAAAATACACTTCTTCAGGTTTGCATACAATTGATGCTTTCGCATGATTGTAAGAACCTGTCGGACGTGGTATCTGTGAACCTCAACGTCCGACTTTCCATACATAGCCCGACTATGGATGAATACGTCATCAAAATAATTCGGCGCGAATTCTTCTACTGGTCTCAACAGATGTGATACACACCTGTTGAACGTGGCAGGGGCATTACTAAGCCCTTGTGGCATTACTAGCCATTCCCAGAGCATGCCGCTAGGCGTGCTAACTGTGGTATAGGGTATATTCCCTTCTCACATAAGGATTTGATAGAAGCCACCCATCAAATCCATGGACGAAAAGATGGTACTCTTTGACATACCATCAATGATTACGTCCTTCTATGGTATCGGCGTCTGAGCCGGTACCGTTGCAGCATTCAACTTGTTAAATGCATGCAAAATCCGCCACCCTCCTGTCGCTTTTCGCACACAGAAGGTCGGAGAGCTATGTGGGGAAGTTGATTCCCTCACATGGCCCGCAGCTAATCGATCGGCAAAGAACTTGTCGATCGCAAGTACTTGTTCACGAGGCAGTGGCCACTGCTTCAGGACACAGTACTTCGAGCCTGGTTTAAGCTCGACCTCGTGTCGAATACCTTTATCCTTTGGTAATTCACACGGAACAGTTTCAGGGAATACATCCTTGAATTCAACCAAATCTTCATAGAGAGGATTTGTCTTGAGCGATTCCCACGATTGGGAGTCATATCGCTCAACTCGTGTCTTTTCATCTAGGACACTCTCGTCCATCGATGAACTACTGAGAACTCTCTCGCTCTCAGTAAGCATTGTTGCTGACCTTATGTCGGCTACACACTCGTCGTCAGCGACGAGTACGCAGATCTGCTTGACTTTGCCACTACGCAGATCACGCAAGAACCTTTTATGTTCGAGCGTTGGCAACTGAGTGATCTCCAAAGCCAACTTTGGAGGCGCAATCAGATCAAGTGTGTAAGCGTCCACACTTGATCCATCATTGACTATGACATTCAATGTTTCTGTCATTTCCTGGGGACTTATTCCCTCAGGCCTCGAAGGGCTTATTCCTTCGGCTTCCCGGGGACTTATTCCCGCGGGTTTCGGAGAACTTATTTCCGCCGTATTTGTAATATCGGGACTTATTCCCTTAACTTCCTCTAGCTGTGGCTGCGCAACTACAGCGAGATCCTCTACGAAAGAACTCTCCAGTCGATCTAGGATTATCGTTTTGCTTAACCTGAGCGATCGATTGTTTCTCTTCTAGATGTTCCCCGCTAGGGACACATCTTTGTCCCGGTCCACTCGACTTATTCGAGTGGTGGACCTTCGGCGCAGCCTGTGTTTCCTCACAGCCGCCGGAACTTTGCTCCGAAGTGTAACCGTTTGTTACACTAAGGTTTTGTGCAGTCGTACTAGCGACCGTACCACAAGTGAGGCCATCGCACTCACTCGTAGTACATCCACACGCTTGGGGACGCTCCAAAACGTTCATCAGATGGCCATCTGATGAACAAGCGGCAGGCATCGTTACTGTTCGATGTTGCCGGTTTACCCGTGGTTCGTACCTTCTGAGCCACGGTATTCCAAGGATGACATCAAATTTGACATCCAAATCCAAAACGACAAAGTCATCGTCATATTAGGTATCTTCTAGCGTATAGTGAATCTTCACTATACGCTTCATGACGGTTACGGATGCGCCTGTCGCAAGACGTACCGTCATCCTCGTAGGAGGTGTGTCACATTCACTAAATTGAAGTGACCATCTTCTAGCGATTGGAGTCGCACAAAATTGTTGGACGCCCCACAATCGACTAGAGCTCGAAGGGACAACTTATTCGTCACTTCGAGTTTCAAGGTAATGAGTGAGATCTCATTACCTAGAGCAGCAACGCACAACGTTTGTGTGTTGGGAGCAACCTTCATCAAGAGGCCTACAAATGCTCTTGACGTTGCTGGACCAGTAGGGTGCTCCACACCTACTGATCCTGTCCGTTTTTTGACGGTCCATCCCGTTGTTGCGTCTTTACACCAACAGCGGACCCGCGTCCCTGCCCCTTTCTCATGGGTGGACGGTCACTACGCCCAGTGTCGCGAGACACTGGACGAGGGGCACTACACTCGTAAGCGTAGTGTCCTGTCTTTTGACATCTGTTGCATCTCTGCAACTTCTTGTAGTCTGTAGAGCGAGCCTTCTCGCTCTCTACATAACAGAGTTCCATCGGCTCTGGACCTCCGTTGTCATATCGTCTCGGTTGACGATATGATGTCGAGCTGGCGCGAGCCTGTCTCAGACTGAATTCTTCCTGTTCCGCAATGGAAATTGCTTGTTCTAGTGAATCTAGTTCAAGTCGGAGAAGGTGAGTGTTGACGGGACCATCCGCAAGACCCTGCATGAACACCGAAACCAACGTGTGTTCATCCACCGGGTAGGAACTTAGACAACTCGAGAAATGTCGTAGATGTTGTGCGTAAGCGTGCACATCACGATTACCTTGATTGAGCTTCAAGAGTTCAGTTCGAGCTCTGAAATCAGCTCTAGGCGGTTCAAACGTTTGTATGAGCCGCGACTTGAAGACTTCCAACGACCCAAACGCATATGGGTCGTGCAACTTGAGCCCCAAAGCCCAAGTCTTGGCACGTTCTACCAGATTTGATTGGGCAAATGCAACTTGCATATCCCCGTCGTCGATGCGACGCGCCCTTATGACGTCGTCTGATTCAACACACCATCTCAAGAGGGAGTCTTCTTCGACTCCCCTATACTTGAAGATGTCAATCTTCAAGGTTTCGGGTCGACGCGAGTGCATCGACCCACCAGCAGCAGCCTGCTGCTGTCTCAACAGTTCAAACTGTTGAGCACCCTGTTCTCTCAACAACTCTGATCGTTGAGAACCTTGTTGGTGAAGCAAGGCTACGTTCTCGCGTTCAGCGTCAAGGTCATTTTAAATGAACTTGGCGATAGTAGCATGTTGGGCATCTCTATTGAGAGCCTCTAGCATGACGCTAACAGCATGGATGCCCATGGTCGAACCCATTCGTTCAACCGCATCCCATTCGACATCGCTCAAATGGGAGTAGCCGTCACGCGTAGCGTGAAAGCTTTGGTCATCTTCATCATCCAACATATTCATGTTAGATGTGAACGTGGTCCTTGGACGGACTACAAAGTGCTACCAGGTGTAACGGGGCACCCTGAAGCTTGTACTGGTGACAGTACAAGCTACTTATTCTGATGACAGAAAAAGGCGGTGTCTCGTAGCTTCACGTACACTCGTACGTGCAGAGGAAGACGGTAAGAAGAAGCAAGTACTTGGTTTAAGTAAAAAGTTGAACTGCATTTATAATAGTTAATGTCTGTTAGTAAATCACTGTTTATCCTCATCTAATTATGTCTGAATACAAATGTGCATATCAACTATCTGCTCACCACTCATTGCGTGCGTCTGTCGTGGCGTGTCTTCGTCGGTTGATATAATGGCCTATAATAACCAATTAGGAACTACTTGGAAGTGCTACAGAATATTTGTCCTTATGACAATATTCTGTGAATATGACTCTTATAGTCATATTCTATAAACAACTTCTTGTAAATTGCTATGTAACGATTCACCCCGCTTCATACTGGGTCAAGCCAGTGTGTACGCACACTCGTTCTCGCATAAAAGTCAGATGCGTAGAGATTTTCATGACGTCGCTGCTGTGACGCTTACGATGTCAGGAGAATCGACTGTTTCAAGTACTGAAGTGCTGTGTGCGATAACTGTGCTGATTTTATTAATTGGAGCGTACTGTCTGCTTCCGGTTAATATAGAAAATGGAAAAAGTATGCGCGGACCTGAGAAGTGGTTGGATTCGAGGTAGTACTGATCCAACAAACGCCGAAAGAGATTGGTTGCTGGGTGAACAATTATAATCGAGAGAGTCTGTCATTTACGAACTGGTAATAATAGGAGGCTGCTTGCTTGACGCGCCGCAGATTAGAGAACGCGAGTGACGGTGTCGTAGATGATTATGGGTTGAGAGAGGGGAAGACGAAATGTGTTGGTACTACAAACAGCGACAATCAGCCCCTAATTATGTCTTTATTACGTGACACCATGTGGTCGATGTAGACGGTGAGAGAATACATCAGAATTCGGCACAGAATCAATGCGCGACCCCGTGCTACTTTGCACGGGCAGCGAATCAAGCATTAAGAGTGAATTGAGCGTTTGGGATCTTCTCCTGACGAAGCCGGGCATGCTTTTGAGCTACGTCTGATATCGAATCAGAATGACTCAGCCGAATAAAAAAAGAACCCGGTCATTTGCCATTTGCCTTAATTATATTCAAATGGATTAATTTACTAACCTGTCGACTCCGTAGACCCAAAATGGGCTTATGCACCCATTTCAAATGACTAAAAAATTTCTGCCCACATAAAATATGAGTAAACGTATCACTTCAGACAAAACAAAAAGTAGAATTACTCATAGAGCATGAGCTCTTTTTGTTTTTTTTTATGAAAGTTGATTTATGTAGAGCATTGGTTAACTCATGTGTATGAGTAGTCCGGCGGAAACTTGAATGAGTATAATCAGGTGCAGGAGTATACTATTTGCGTACAAATACTCGTACTGCATGAGTAAAAGTTATTTGCTCACAGAGTATCCATACTCAAGTAAAAAGTAAAGTTTGTTGGCGCGAATTCCCCAGCAAGTTTCGAAAGCGATGACACGCAGAATCAGTCGCAACAGGATCCATGGCATGAACAACTACAATGACAATCGACAAGCCGTTTGCTCGCCCTTGGTCACTTTTGAGCCGATCAAGTGCGGGCATTTGTGCGTGTGCGACTTACACTCTTTACGCTGTATCAATTTGTGACCAACTCAAAGATTGACACATCGTATCGTACTAGATGCACATCATACTTAGTACGGCCTGTGGTACAACATGTAATGTACGTCTAGTGTTTTAACCGGCACTCACAAACACAGACGTATAGTAGGGTTAAATACTGGACATTTACCTTGCGAATAGCTTGACCTTTCGGGCTCGCAATCGTATCCCTTTTTTTCCTGAGCTTTCATGCTAATGACCACCTTCGTTCTTACGTGGTACAAAACGTTGTAATGATTCACTAGTTCCACACACTCTTATGTATTTCTCACCTTGAGTCCCACTGTATCGACTAACGCCATTCAACCTTGGCATGCGCGCGAGATCTAGTCCCAAATTCTTTGGCTGCCGCTCTCGATCTACTCCAGCTGCCAGGATCATATCAGCATCATGAGATACTGTCGACAGCGAGCAAACAATCTTTATCCAGCGATTTTAGTAAGCAGCAACGTGACGACCATCATCTCGCAAAGCTTTTCATTCAGCCTGCTCTGTAGGGGCCAATCCGGGCAGCAATTACGTATTCATGCAGTAGTCCATTTCAGTGTCGTGCGACATCATCACATCGCCTACTTCATTATATCGGAGACGCTAACTACCACGGACAACTGCCATTTTCCGCACCGGTTCGTTGCTATACACCATCCGTTCACCGAAAGAAATCTTGCGTTTAAGGAACCGCCCGACACCAGTTTGCTCTGGCAATCCTCCTTCTGGCAATTCTGTGATATCGGCAAGCGTGTTGAGAAGGTCGTAATGCTCCAGCATCGTCGATCACAGTCCCCACAGCACCACCAAGGCAGCCTTCAGCATGCAATGATAGCAGCTGGCACACGCGTCATCGACTCCTCAAGCGAATTGTCAAAGTCATGCTCCAGTCCCATGGTCCCCCATGATGACAACGATAGTGTCGTTAAGTACATTTTCCATCTCCATACGGTCCATAAATTCCCCCAATTTCACATCGGTGTAGTAACCCACCTTCAATTAATTACCTATTCGTTCGGCGTGCTTCTCATCTTCGTACAACTAGGTAAACTCAGGCTTGTCGACATCCTCAAACCATCTCGGCCACAATGTGAGCGGCACGTGAATCGAGATCGTGTAGTGCGTCAACAGCAAAGCTTTCTTTGACACTCCTTAAGCCAATCGCTCTCTCTGTTCCCGATTCTTTTCAACCAGCAAGTCTCCCACGAGTTTAAAACTGAGATCGTAATGTACACCCCAGTAAAATCCTCGACTTTCTGCAGCGTCATGGTCACCATAACAAACACTGAGCGTTTATTCGCCAACGCTTTCATTGAACTAAGTCCCAAACAATGCCGAAACCATGAGATGTATGATCTAGCTTTTGTCATGGTACAGATTACGAATCTACACGCCCACAGAGCTGTCCACGTACAGAAGTTACACTTTCACCTCACTAATGCAGATGTCAAGTACGAACACAGGCTGCAGGATCGTCTAAAGCACTGCGAGTCCAAACTCAACACTGCTTAAGGCATCCCAAATTGTGACTACGTAGTGGTGCCGGCAAGTGTGTCTTTTGCTATCCCTTGACTTCGAATAGTTCCGACTCGCGCACAGAATCGCTGCGAGTCGAGCCGTTACTACTTTATAGTTGACATCTGCCGGTCAAGCGCATCATCGTCGCTTTGAATGATGCACCTTTGCGCAGATAGATCAAGTAAATAGGCGATGACGGTATCAGTGTCGGTAAATCATGTAGGTAAGGCTCCGACCTGGACCAGGTTTACTAGGTCACAAGAAACGAGATAGCCCGTTACATGAAATTGACACCAAACGGTGTCAATAGGAAAATTGTCTAGCATGACGATATCCTACCGATATTATCCGAGATGGATAATATTGAAGGAATATTATCCCCTTTTTTAGGACAATATTCATTCGCTGCTTCAAGATTGGTTAATAAAGACAAACCATTCTAGGTGACCACCAATCGCTGCTAGACGCGCGTAATGAGTGGTGAGCAGGTTGTCTTCATACGACAATATAGATAACCATAGTTACATAAAGATTAAAGTTATTATGAGAGCTTAACTCTACTGATTACAGTTCTCTGTTCACCTTTACTTGACCGAGTCGTTCAAGTAGATTAGCTTCCTTTGCACGTACTAATGTACATGAAGTTCTCGGCACTTCAAACAAAGGGTGCCCCGTTACACCTGGTAGCACTTCGTAGTCCGTCCAAGGACTGCTTAGTGTCCGTCCAAAATGAAAATGTTGGACGTACAAGACGACAGCTTTCACGTCACACGTGAAGGCTACTCCCATCTGAGTGACTCAGAATGGGAGGTAGTCCGCCGCATGAGTGTGCTCATGGGCGAACCCGCCATCAGTGGTATGTTGGAGTCTCTAAGCAAAGACCAGCAACATGCTTCTATCAACAAGTTCCTACAAGGGGAACTTGCCGTCGAAAGACAGAAGATAGCCTTGCTATAACAGCAAGGCTCTCATCAGTCGATGGGCGGGCCGACGCACATGCGTCGATCCGAAACCTTGATTGAAGATTGATATCTCAAGGTACAAGGGAACTGATGAAGACTCTTTTTCGAGATGGTTCGTCGAGCTAAACAATGCTATCATGGCCCGTCACATCGAGGGTGACGAGTGAAAGTCACCTTTGCCCTATCAAATTTGACAGAACGAGCAAAGACTTGGGCCTCAGGGCTCAAGCTTAAGACCCAAACGTGTTTGAGTCGTTGGAGATCTTGAAGTCTCGGCTCAAAGAGACCTTGAGCCGACAAGAGCCGATTTCAGAGCACGCTCTGCACTTCTGAGGCTCAAGCAAGGTAAGCGTGATGTGCATGATTACGCACAACACCTACACTACCTTGCGAGTAGCGTCATGGAAGACCCTGTTGATAAGCACACGCTCATCAGCTTTTTCATCTACGGCCTTGTGGATGGGCCGGTGAAGACCTACATGTTCCAAGAGGACTTCCATACGCTGGAAAAGGCGATAGCGTATGCGGAACAAGAATACTTCAGCCTGATACAGTCTCAGGCTAACTCGTCAAACTATCGTCCGACGAGGCGACAGAAAACAGGAGGTCCCGAACCAATGGACGTATATTATGTTGAGAGCGAGAACTATCGCTCTCTGAGTCACAAGCGAGCGGCAAGGTGCCACCGCTGTCAGAAAGATTGGACACTATGCTCATGAGTGTAGTGTCCCCAGCACCGCATCACGTCCAAAGACAAGACGTGATGACCGTCATTGGCCGAAGAAAGGTCCAAGGCGCGGATCCGAACATGTCGCTGAACCGCGACAGCAAGTCGGACCGCCAAAAAATGGTCAGGGTCAGTAGGGGTGGAGCACCCTGCTGATCCATCAAATTCAAAATAATTTGCAGGACTCTTGACAAAGATTGCTCCCAACACGCAGTCTCTGTGTGTTACTGCCCATAGTGATGAGGAGTCCCTCATCACTTTAAAGATCGAAGTGACAAGTGGAATGTCAATTCGCGCCCTAGTTGACTGTGGGGTGTCGAACAGTTTTATTCAACGCCAGTAGCTAGAAGATAATAGACTCAACTATGTTGAGCGAGATTTCCTTCCAACGAGGATGACGGTGTGCCTTGCAACATGCGCATCCGTAACAGGGAAGAAGTGGGAATCCACTACACGCTGGAAGGAAAGCAACACGATGATGACTTCATCGTACTCGATTTGGATGACAAATTTGACGTCATCCTTGGTCTGCCATGGCTTAGAAAATACCAACCACGGATTTGCTGGCAGCGCCGATCAGTGAAGATGCCTGCCGTTTGTTCATCAGATGGGCATCTGATGAACGTCTTGGAGCGTTTACAACCGTGTAGATGTACGAGTGAGTGCGATGGCCTCACTTGTGGTACGGTCGTTAGTATGACTGCAAAAGATCACAGTGTGGAAGGCCACTACACCGTGGAACCAGCTTCCGGCACCTGTGTAGAGACACAGGCTGTGCCGAAGGTTCACCACACGAAGAGATCGAGTAGACCGAAACACGGATGCACACCAAGAAGGGTGCATCCAAGAAGAGAGATTAGTGTTGTTTACGATAGACGACACGTCCAATCAAGATCGACTAACATTGAGTCGATTGTAGATCAAGTCCGATTGGCTAAATAAGAGAGTCGATCGAAGAGGACGTGACTGTGGTAGTACACCCACAGTCAGAACACGCATTAAAAGATAGTTCTTGCGTTCCTGAGAGTGATTACTACCGAGAGAGTCATGTTGAGGGTGTGATTTCTCAACCTCCTGCGAATGTGTTTTAACAGGAAACACCTAGACATTGAATGTCTTGGGGAATAACGGATCAAGTGTAGGCGCTTATACGATCGATCTGTTTACACCTCCAAAGTCAGATTCGGAGGTAATCAGTTTGCCAGCGCCAGAATTTAAAAGATTCTTGCGAGATCTGCGTAGCGACAAGATCAAGCAGATCTGCGTACTCGTCACAGAGGATGAGTACGTTGCCGATATTCGGTCGACACAAGCGTTTACTGAGCACGAACGGGTTCTCAGTAGCTCATCGATGGACAGAAGTGCCCTCGATGATAAGACCAGGGTTGAGCGATACAATTCTCAATCTTGGGAGTCTTTGAAGACAACTCCTTTGTATAATGATTTGGTCAAATTAAGGGATGTTTCCTGAATCCGTGCCATGCGAGTTGCCGAAGGACAAAGGCACTCGGCACGAAATCGAATTGAAACACGGTTTGAAGTACTGTGTCATGAAGCAGTGGCCACTGCCTCGTGAACAGGTCGCAGCGATCGCAAAATAATTTGCCGATCGCTTAGCGGTTGGCCCTGCGAGGGAATCATCATCCTCACACAGCTCTCCGACATTCTGTGTGCGAAAGGCCACAGGAGGGTGGCGGATAGTGCACGCGCTCAACAAATGGAACGCTGCAACGGTACCGACTCAAACGCCGATACCAAGTAAGGACGTCATCAATGATGGTATGGCAAAAAGTGCCACCTTCTGTCCATGGATCTGATGGGTGGATTCTATCAGATCCTCATGAGTGTACGGGGCATCCCGTACACAACAGTGAGCACCCCCAGTGGTATTCTCTGGGAGTAGCTAGTGATGCCTTAGGGGCTAAGGTAACGCCCCTGCAAGGCTCAACAGATGTGCTACGAATCTGTTGCGATCGGTGCGAGATTTTGCACCGAGTGACTCTGACAATTTTGTTAGCCCATTTCCGGGCTATGGATGGAAAGACGGACGTGGATGTTCATAAAATCCACGTCTGGAAGGTTCTTACATTAATGCATGAGCAGAAGTTGTTCGCAAACCTAGAGAAGTGTATCATGTTCGCAGCGAACGAAATACCACTTCTTGGCTGCATCGTGGGTGAAAAGGCGTACGCCCTAATTCCGAAAAGATCAAGGCGATTAGCAACTGGCCTCGGCCAGACGACTTCAATGGATTTAGAAAGTTTCTTGGCTTAGCGGCGTATTTGCACAGTACTCGCGCAACTACGCCGGGACAGCCGTACATCTCTCTCGTCTATTAAATAAACACGAGAGGTGGTCATGGAGTGCTGAGTGTCAGCACTCCCTCGAAGGTATCATGAAAAGCTTGATACAATCGCCTGAGTTGGCGATTGAAGACCAAGACAGACCATTATACGTGGTCTGTGAAGCCAGAAATTTTGCAATCGGCTGCGCGTTAATGCAGTACTACTCAGACGGCGATGAGTGCGTCGTCTTTTATCAATCACGTCAGCTGCAAGCAGTGGAGCATAGCTACCCAGTGCATGACAAGGAACTCCTTGCCATGGAATATGCACAGGCTAAGCTTTGGGTATATCTCTTAGAAGATGGTACCGTCATCGTTATAACGACCATGCATCGTTAGGCACGGCCATTAACAGTCCACACCTCTTGCAACGAACGGCGAGGTGGCTGTCTTTCTTCGCAGAGTACAACTTCTCCGTCGAGTGTAAACCAGGACGACTTAACGTCGTCGCTGATGCTCTTTCGCGTCGGCCCGATTTTGAGCCGACTGCTTACCCCAACAGTAGGTGTGAAGTCACTGTTGCAACACTATCAGTGAGTGTTCCGTCGTCGAATCTGCTTGACGACGTGCGGAAAGCATACGCAGAAGATGAGTCTCTTCTGCGATTGATGGATTATGCATCTAATCCATGCGGTCAAGCTTTGAATAGCTTGACGTCTCAACACCGCTCTTCAACCAAACGGTATTCTGTTCGTGATGGACTGCTGCACTATACATCAGTCAACGGCGACACACCTCGTGTCGTCGTTCCGGCTCATAATGATTTGAGATTGCGCCTTATGTATAAATGTTACGATGCCCCAACAAGTGGGCATCGCGATAGAGAAAAGACTTACCTCACGGTAAGCCGTGACTTCTAATGCCCTCGCCAGTATGAGTTTGTGCGCAAATTCATCCGTGCTTGCGAAGTTTGCCAGCGGGTGAAGCCTAGTACTTCATTCCGTGCACCCTTGCCGCATCTAACGATTCCGGCAGAGTGTTGGCAGTCCGTATCGATGGACTTCGTCTTTTGGTTTCCCAAAGACGCTCACAAGAATACTGGCGTCCTAGGGTTTGTTGATCGTTTAGCAAGATGGTACATCTTGTTGCTGTACCGGAGTCGATCACAGCTCAGGGCTGTGCTCGTGTCTTCATCGATACTATCTTCCCACTTCACGGGTTTTCCATGAAATTGTGTCTGACAGGGCCCTCGCTTCACAGCGGAGTTCTGCCAATCCGTGTTCCGTTCACTTGGAACGCGTTTGTAGATGTCAACTTCTGACCATCCAGAAACGGATGGTCAGGAGGAACGCGTCAACCACATCCTCGAAGAGATAATTCGAGGGTACGTCCACTCGTTTACGAGTTGGAGCGAGCTCTTGACAATGGAGGAATTTGTCATCAAAACTCGGTGCATGCGTCAACAACGCATACACCGTTATTCGTGAATGGCCTACGCCATCCACGTTCACCCGCCTTCTTAGAGTGTGACTCTATATTTTTAATGCGGGGGGGGGGTCGGTGGACTCGCTCGAACAAAACCTGATCCGGTTTTTGCTCGTCACATGTCGACAACGATGTAGACGTGGTGGATGCCGTTGTCGATCACATCAACCTCAATGAAGATGATGACGACGATACTTGTATATTCAGCATCGCTAACGGCTGCTCCAGTGAGGGCGTCATCGTCCTCACTCGTGAGACAACGTTCTTTCAGCAGCACACACGAAGCGCACTGCTGTTATCAAGGATGAATCAGCAGAGGAACTTCTGATGAATCGCGAAGCGGTGTCTGCTTTGTTCAAGACTACATTTCAGACTCAACAGACAAGCAGAAAAGAAACGCAGACAAACATGGAAGATCAAATGTTCTTTCATTCAATGAAGGATGTTTAGTTTTACTTTCACAGTATATCTACCAAAACAAGCAGTGACAAACGTGGGCAGCAGTAAATTACTGCCCAAGTACTTTGGTTCATTTCGTGCTTTGCGCCGAGTGAACATCGCATACACGATTGAACTGCCTTGTAGGATGCGTACGCTTCCTACATTTTACGCTGGACGTCTCCATCTGTACTATCAGTACGAGACCGTTTCGAGAGGCGAAGAACCCTACGCATCCAGGGACGAGACCACCTTCGAGTGGTCTCGTTTCAACGAGCCAGTCTGGTCGACTAGCGGACCGACCTGCTCACGCAGTTGAGCGATGTCCTGACGAGATGACTTCAGCTCGTCACGAAGAGAACGAACCGAACGTTCGTTCACTAGTTGCGCGAACGCAAAAGCGTCACGATCGTTTGGACGATCGTGCGTTATGGAATTGTAATTATCCCTCACAAGATCCTCAAGCCCATTACGCCGAGATCGTATATGAGCCAGGTCATCTTGCAACTGTTCCGTTAGACGGTTCAGCTCTTGAACATCAAGTTGATCCGACCCTCGAGCCGGATCAGGTGTTCTCACTGCCACCACATCATTTGGTGGACTCAAGCGGTGGTCAACGCTTCCTATTGGAGCGTAATTTGAGCCACAGCGATGTGAATGGCGTCCGGACGAGTCACCTCGTCCGCTGGCGTGACTATCCACCAGCGTGGGACAGCTGGAAGCCTCGTGCCCAGCTGATTGTTGATGTCCTTGGTCTCGTCGAGCAGTACGACGAAACCCACTCGCTGCGTTTGAAGAAGGGCCGTCGGAAAATGACCTCCTCGAACAAGACTACAGGGATTGCAAAGTGTCGATCCCTTCGGCCATCTCGGAGGAGATGCGCGCCCTCCAGTAGGGATCTTTAGGTAGGTAGGCCTTCCTAGGGGCCCGATTAGCATTGTCCAGGCAACCTGGACACGAACCACCCCACGAGAGTCAGGGTAATCCTGCCTCTCTTGAAAGCCGGTGCAACTTGTATCGCGCCCCGACTGGGTTGCGTTTCTCTAACCTGATGCGAGATGCATCAAGTTTGGCGAGCCAAGCCTCACGGCCAATTTACTCGATGTTGTGGATATGGGCATTCCGTCTTTGCACTAAGGCTTTGCCGTCCCGAACACGGTTGCCATTGTACCACCGATGTTTAAAAAGTGCATCTGTGAAGAACTCTTCCTCAGCACGGATAGTCATCGTGTTGAAATCAGGTGGCAAATTGTCCTCCAATCGACCAACGGGATTCGATCTCGTTCGGTATTCGTGCCGGCCAACCGGTCCAACTCTCTGGATGGCGGCATCCACGGAGACTCCATTTGAGGAGCGTGGTTCAGTACATTTCGGTCCCTGTCCTCTTAAGTGGTGTCAGCACGAGCACTGACACCAGTAGCAGCTCGATCTCTCGAGTTGCTTCGCACGTGGTGATGCATAGGTGCATCGCCACCATCTTCACGCGTCCTATCGTTGGATGGACTTGAGTGAGGCGGAGACGCATCGGAATAATCACTCGATCCAAAGATCTCGAGCATGATGCCGCCACGTTGACCAGAGCCAGTCAACCTGGCTCTTGCAGTGTCCGCCCCGGGTGATCCCGAGGCGTGAGGAGTCGCCTTCGAGTCGGATGCATCATCCGACTCGCCAGAATAGATTAGCTCTATCTCAGACTCGTCTTGATTACGACTCGCAGTACCCGCTGCAGACGCAACGGATGTACCTGTTGCATGTGGTGACTCACCACGTGGAGGATTCACGACAACATTTGACGAATCTACTGTTGGTGAGGCGTGAGAGGCACTTTCCGCGGCCGCACGCATGCGTGCCGCCGCTCTTCTTGATGCTGCAGTAGCAGCTCGCGTGGTTTTGGAAACCATACGTTAGATTGGCAAATGAATGGAATTTGACCAACAAGTGCTCCCTTTTCCAGATTGATCCAACGGTGGTCACCCTGTCCCAATCAAGTCTATTTCAATCAACGGTTTTTGATGGTTTAGGGGAGGGGGATAAGTAACGGGGTAGCCCGTTGCATTAAATTGACACCGAACGGTGCCAGTAGGATTACTGTCTAGCATGACGATATCCTACCGATATTATCCGAGATGGATAATATTGAAGGAATATTATCCCCTTTTTTAGGACAATATTCATTCGCTGCTTCAAGATTGGCTAATAAAGACAAACCATTCTAGGAGACCACCAATCGCTGCTAGACGCGCGCAATGAGCGGTGAGAAGGTTGTCGTCATACGACAATATAGATAACCATAGTTACATAAAGATTAAAGTTATTATGAGAGCTTAACTCTACTGATTACAGTTCTCTGTTCACCTTTACTTGACCGAGTCGTTCAAGTAGATTAGCCTCCTTTGCACGTACTAATGTAGGGGAAGTTCTCGGCACTTCAAACAAAGGGTGCCCGTTACATCACGGGTCGAGGCTGACCCGGACCAATGCCGCGTGGCAGTGCCTTCCTTAAAAACCACTGTATCGGTTGTAGTACTGTAACCATCGGGTACGGCATTACCGATAGCATATCTTACGGTCCACATGTGAGACCCCCACAAGGACTTTGTATCAGAATCGAATGCGTCGGGTGAAAATGCCTCGCCGACGTTGGGTAACTAGAAAGCCATTTTTTTACCCTTTCGACTTCCAGATTTTTGCTTGAATACGCAAACAAACAGCATGGCACGGGGAAGGGTGTTTACGATTTATGAGCTCTGCGACTGGCGGAGAGATGCCCAACGGGTCTCTTCACCGAAGAGCTCGTCCTATGCGCGCGTGCACTAGGATCACGATCCAGATCGTGCTTCGAAGCCGGGGACGGTCGTCGCTGGAGAAGCGGGTGCACCACTTTGAACCGAGAGAGCAGGCGTGCCGAACCCCGTACTTAAAGTTGAGGCTGGTTGGGGTTCGTATGCATCGGCAGTGACCGGCCTCGGCGGTCGCAATTTCAATAGCGAAAAAATTACTCTTCGAACACCGTCAATGACTCTTCCGAGCATACCTCAGAGAATTGCACCAATGACGCTGGTGTACATTCGCTAGCACCTTTCGGACAAAGCGGTGACGTCTTCTGCTAGCCGATTGATAGCTCACGTAACAGTGGGTGCGCCCCCGTGCTATGTACCGGTGCAGTTTACGGCAATCTTTACGGTGCTGGCGCAACCTCGTCGAGTAACGACGCACCTGCCAGAGCTGTCGGTCACTCGCTGAGTAGAAACGCACCTACTGAAGTAAGCGACGCCTACGGCGTTACCCACGGACCCTTTCACGACGGCAGTAAAGGGTGATTTGTACAGCGACGAGTTCGTGGATCAAAAAAAGAAGTGGACGATATTCTGTGCCCGATGATACCACATAAGAGTTGGCGGCCTGGGTGATGGGTAGTGTTTTCCTACAGCCACCGCCTGGTTCCCTGGTGTGTACACACCCGTGGGCGACGCGGGTCGCGATGCTCTGTTTTTTTTAGGCCTACTTGGAAGGAACAGTCGTTGCGGCTGTACCACCGTTCGTGCGCATACCCCAACATATCGATGAGAAGACGCTGCTTTTACGAATCCTTAGGCGCCATGAGGGGGAAACGAAACCAGACCCCATAAGTCGCGAACTGGTCAAGAAAGCTAAGCGTACTAGCTGTGACGCCGAACTTGACGCCTCACCTTCGTCCTGACGGATCAAGCGGCAGCAGCGAGTTGGTATGCAAAATCTATTTTGTTTTGGGGTTCCCGTCTTCAACTATTATGTCCTGCTACTTTGAAACGATTGGGCATTTCTGCTGCGTCGTCCTCAGCTACGCCAGTCGGACGCACTCTTTTGAATTACCAAGTTATAATTACCGACAATGGAGTTGCGTGCATCAATATCCAGGTCCTTTTATCGTCGAGTGCGTCCTGTGCAGTGACATCTGTGACTCGAGCGAGTCGGAGGCGTATGACTTCAATTTCTTCGTGGCAACTATCGACACATTACAAGTCCCTCGAAGCTCAAAGTGGTAAACCACATTGCGACCACCGATACGTCGATGTTCCTCCACCATCACTAGCATTTTTAACGGATTCCATGTTTCTCATGTTACTCGCCTTAATATTCCAGTGCAAAATGCGTGGCCCGCCCAGGAACTGCACATTACGAACATCACCGCGAGTTCACCTGTTTCCACCGTGCTGCCGACCAGGTCAGCGTGCACGGGCACTTACAGCACGTCATTGGCCTGGCAGCGAAACTAACTGCAAGAAAGGCCAGGTTTGAGGGCAGACGCGCGCAAGTCCCCGCTTTTAGCCGTGTTTTTCCGGAAAAAAGATTGCGTGCCAGCCATAAGAAGACCACCTCTGCCTCCTCACCCATTGGTCAGCAAGCAGCAAGCGGCATTAGCTCACGTCCCGCCGTTCTTTGGCCGATGAACTGTTTGAACTTGGTACCAACCAAGAAAAAGAGCGGCTCGAACACGAATGCGGCCCCATAAGTCCATCGTCGATCGCGTTTATCAGTCAACCGTCTGACCATGCAGCTTGACCATATTGACACCCTAAGGCGCAGCCAGAACAAGGAGCCGGACATCCTCCTCTCAAGTGGCGACTTCGCTCGCCGAGAAGACCTCAAAGAAATCAGTTCAGGGCGAGCACAACCTAATCATACCAAAAACGATGAAGGGCTGGACGTTCGCCCTCGACTGCAAAAGCCAAGTCTCCTACTCGCTCATCACAGGCGGCTCAGCGTCGCGCAAAGGCGCTTCACGAACTTGACGAACTGCTCGGAGTTGACAAGAAAATTGCAGTGGCGGAAGCAACCACGGATACAAGTGGTGTGGACTCCGACCCCATCGTCTCCTTAGTCGCTACGGAGCTGGCACTCGCTCAAGTGCAGGTTGATGACACACAACGGTAGGTCGATATGCTGTCGACCAAGGCAGCCGAGGAGCAGCGCATTGCCGACTCGAAAATTTCTTGCTACTTTGCGGCTCATGCTTATGCGCTGGAGGTAATTATTGCCCTAAAAGAGACCCCAGGTGAAGAGGCACCTGCTTTCGATTACAGGAATTACTCTTTTCCTACTTTAGAATACGAATACCGCGCGACCGAAACGGCAGCCACCCGAACTAATGATGAAGTTACAAAAGCCTCGACTTTACTGAAGACATTGCAACGCCTCTTGGCAAAGATTAAACCAAAGAAGCAGCCCGCGATCGAGGCTGACTTCCATCGACCTGATTTACCACCACTCCAGAGGCCGGCTGAGATAGCTGAACAAAATTAGGGAGCGCAGCCGCTAGACAATTTATCGCCTCTCGACGTCTTTTTCTCGTCGCAGCAGAAGCCAAGCTGGCGTGGTAAGCACGCCAACTTCTGGTTTCTGCCTTCTAAGACCGTAACACATGTACTGGTACCATCGGACATGCCTACGACGTGCCCCCTTGATCCCGACGAGGTGAATCCGCAGCATCTCGACGTGACTATGGCGGCGAGTTCTGCTAATCTCGGCCACACTAGCGCATCAATGATCTCGAGAGATGTGCAGTAACACCCCCACACCTGCGTCGCCAGCGTTCCCGTACCATCGGAGCTGGTTCAGGCTACAGCAAATGAGTTAACTGTATCGTCCGGGTTTATGGCGGACCAAGGCCTAAGCAACCGTGTTAAGCAGGCGTTAACACAGGTTGGTAATCAGAAAATTCTTCCACCTGTAACGGTCCAGTCTTCTCTGGATCACATGCGCGCTCACGACTCACATGCCCAGACCTTACGCGCCACCCGAGTCCGTAAACTTCCGGATACCGTGTCAGCGGCGGTAGCCGCTGCAGCAATGCCGGAGGGCACAAAACAAACGTCGGGAAATATAGCCGCGATTCGACAGTGGGTGAGCCAGGGGGAAAGCGGTGGCTGCAGTTCTTCCTACACTTCCTGTTGGTCCTAAAGGACAAGCATCAGCAATTAGTTCCTGCGCGCTGGAAATGACAGCACTCCTCCGTGCTCAGCCTTTCCCGATTTCATGTCTCTCCTACATGACCGGTGAGACTCTCCGAGCCTTTGGACATTCCATAAGTAGCGGTTCCCAGCTTGCTGTTATCCGACAACACGCTAACCACTTAGATGTGAAAATGTGAGAGCTTTGTACGGAATGAGCCGCGGTAGCAGGTGGTCAGACGGGTAGAATTTGCTAGAAACAATTGACTCCATCCTGCGCTGGCGACGTTTTGGCAAACTACAGCCGGAGTTGTTACGTGCAGCTGTCGTCGACCCTATTCTCGACTTGGATCACTGGGGCGTTTTGAAAGTCCTAGGTAATTTGTTACCGGCGCTTGCGCCTGTGGAAGAAGATACCAAGGTTGTGATGCCACAGACCAAGGCTATGCTCTATAACCAATCCGAAGAAGTGTATGCGGCAATCCTTGGAGTCCTATTGAAATCTGCCAATTGGCGGCCGGACTTTGAGCTTATCGCCTGCGAAGGTCTGATATCGGACTTTCGATACCAAGGGCATAGCGGTTTGTTTAACGGCTGACTGGTTAGATCGGGTGGCTCAGCTTTTAACTTCTTCCGTTTTTATCGACCAACCTCGTTTAAAAGATGGAATTGATAATCTGCCCCGACCACTTCATCGAAACGGCGTCAAATGCCGAGGGCTGCCCGGCGGCCACGCCAAAAATAGTCTCGGTTACATTCGCAAAATTTCTCCGTTTTCCTAAGCAACCTGAGCGATGTGCCGAATTTATCGTACATTTTCGTAACGCGGAGAGCGAGGGGCAATTGATTTGGATCTTCTTCAGGAAACGCGGGTCAATCAAGGAGAAGCGGTCACTGTGGACAGGTTTTACAAACCACTTAGGGCTCCACTGCAAAACTAGGTCACACTATGAGGACTAAGTCGTACGCGGCGCGTGGAGGGGTAGCTATCCTTCTTGATCTATGTACGTCGACTACTGAGATGGAGCCTTGGCACGAGGAGCGTTGAAGACCACATTGGATGGCCGCAAGCGTTACCCTAGAGAGAAGAGGTACTCTTAGTCAATGTATATTTCATCCAATCGATAACAGCGAAAGGAAGGACTTGTTCGGATTGCATCACCACCTACGGAGGCAAAGCGGACCGATGCTGATGGAAGGGGACTTAAACTGCACCTTGTTCCCTCATCTGGATTGTTCCTTCGTTACTCCTGCTAGCAAACAAGATTCAAAGGCGCTGCATCGGCACCTCGCTCGTGCACAGATGAGAGGTGTCTTTGAAGATGAGATAGAGCAAGCGGAGGAAGAGCGCGAGCTTTCAACATTACATGCTGCGGTGCGCACCTAATTTCCACTCTGCCCGGGGGAGGGGCTCCTCCATTTCTCGGCTTGACCGGTGGTACGTAATTGCTATACATGCTGACTGGATTCGTGACGTCGTCCTCTCATTTTCAGGACCAGCATCGGACCACAATGGAAGGAATATTCGTATTGGGTCGCCACATCGTATTTTGCGCATGAACAAGCCACGGCGAGTGTACCTGTCCATGGATGTGCGAAAGATGCCGCAAACCAAGCAAATTTTGCTTCGCTAGAGACGGCAAAGAGTGTAGTTGAGGAGTCTAATTTGATTCCGACAGTGAGCTATGACACGGCCCGCAGACTTGCGAATTGGTGGGATTATTGGAAGATGCGTTTACGTCAAGCCTTTTTGGGTATTACCAAGCAATAACGTCAAATTTTGACGCGACGTTATCAGCAGCGACTGCGTCGCTTATCGGTCCGGCTCGGTGCGGCACTCCTCGTGGCACGCTCTTCGAATATCGCTTCGGGGGGGGGCATTCACGGGAGCAGCGAACAATCTGTTGCTGGCGATAAACCAGATAAAATTCGTCGGTATGTGGCAGAGTGTCGCCGGTCATGGCAAAGAACCAAGAAAGAGCATCTTCATGCCCAACACACGTACTGCCTGGGCGAGACTTCCCGCAGATTTTGCGCCTAAATGACAAATTGTTTTGGGACAACACAGTTGTGTCCCTGGGTGGTAAAGCATCCTCCGCACCAAATCGGTCTCAGGAACTGGATGAAGAGATGACAGACGGGTGGGAGTCTATGATGACTCGTTCTTTCGAGTGCCCCGCTACAGCCGCCGCATTTTGTGGTCAGGCTTCGCGGCCACATCGAATTGACGATTCATCTGATACGGAAACAATCTTCTCGGATGACGTGGGTGCGGCTTTGAAAAGACTCAAACGTGGAAAGGCACCAGGGCCAGACGAAATCAGCAAAACGTTTTACCGCGATTACTCCGATGCGATAACACCTATTCTCGCAGCGCTGTGCACCAGATGGTTTAATTGCAGCGTGTTTTTAGCGTGGTTGGAGAGCAAATATACAGTGCTTGAAGAAAACTGCGGCTTCAGCCTTGCCGCTGGACCATCGTCCTATCGCGCTGATCAACAGCGACTACAAGTTATTTACCAGGATAACATGTCGTTTCGGGTTCGGTCTTTGCTATCACAGACACTTCTACCGGCCCAAGTTAGTTTTGTTTCGAAGAGTTACATCCGTACGGGGTTTTAAATACTTGCTGCAGTCCGAAAAACCGCGAAGGGTATCCTTTATCTGCAGGGTTCCATCGTACTTATTATTGAATTCGCTTAGGCCTACGACACGCTACAATGTCCATTTTTGATCTCGGTGCTGGCATGGCTTGGCTTCTCCTCGCTGTTCACATCGGTTGTGGCTGCATTACATCAAGGCACGACTTGCTGATTTATTGTGAACGGCCACCACTCCAGTAGCCAAAAGGTTCGCTGTGGGATTCGACAAGGGTGTTACCTTGCACCAATACTCTTCACACTGGATCTCGATAGTGTCGATCGGGTGATTCAAGATAGGATGGAATAAAAAATGTTATTAAAAATGCCCATGATGTTCCGTTAGAAATGGGAATTTCTTTAGGTTTATTAGCTTTTGGTAGTATTTTTATAGGTTATATTTCTAAAGATTTGTTTGTTGGTTTAGGTTCTAATTTTTGGATTAATTTAATTTATATAAATCCTATAAATAATCAAATGATTGATGCTGAATTTTTACCAACTTTTTTTAAAATATTACCTGTTATTTTAAGTTTTAGTAAAGATAATTAGCTTATAGTTCTATAAGTCATGTCGGATTTATTTTAATAGAATTTACTTCAAATATGTTAAATAATATTCCTTTTATCGTTCGCAGCGTACCTCTCACCTCAGGCGGCCGGACGACTATAAAGAAGGTTTCGGGCTATACCAGCGACACATCAGTATGCCTGCGAGATCAGACAGCGTTGAAGCTTGTTTTTTCCTTTTTGGGGGAATTCGCAAGGGTCTCAAGTCTTGAGACGAATTGAGCTTAGTCTACAGTTATCAAGCTAGACCCTCGCGGATTGGCCTTACCTCTTGACACCCATGACCTCACTCTTTTCGCATCCAGCTAGTCATGCCGATACCTCGGTGTGTTGGTAGGGAAACAGGAAGCGGTGGACGAATATTGGACGAAATGTATACAATCCTTTCGGTGTCGACTCGTTCTGGCAAGAGAGAAGACTCACACCGTTGACGGTGACGTTACGGACCCGCCTCGCCAGTGCTATTGCGGTGCCCAAAATTACCTATACAGCTTTTCATTGCTGGGCTCCTCCTGACATTGTCATCCGGCTGCATGGATTGGTCATGGAATTTGAATGGATACCCGAGATGGAAAACGATCCCGACCTTGGGTGCCCGCCGAGATGGCTGCATTACCGATACAGCAAGGCGGCCTTCGAATGCTGTGTATTCGAACGGAACTACTGACAACGGCGGCGACAGCGTTGGGCAGTGGGCAGCTCCGGTTTCTACGAGGGAATTGCTGGTTCCAGACATCCTGTGGGGTTCTCCCGGGTCAATCTCGGCTTACATCACGCCGTGTTGGACCGAAAACACGTATCCAAGATACAGGTCATCTTCCTGGTTGACTGATTCTGAAATTTTTGGTCTCCCCGCCGCTCGACATACCCGCAAAGGCGAAGTAAAGGAAATTTGCGGTCGGGCCAAAATCTTCAAGTCTAAAGCCGGGTTCAATCACAATGACGACGAAAGCGACTTAATTGACGTCCGGCGAGCGCTTTATGGTAAGCTGTGAGCTGGAATACAGGCCAAATTTGCATCTTCGGGTCGGTTTGACACCAGATGGCTTGTCCACGCTTCGATGAAAGGTTTGTCGTGGCTGCAAGATCATAGGGGCAAATTCTGCGAGTTGAAAGGTGTTGCATTTGTGACAGAGCAGACTTACCTGGGCGACACATTTTCTTGGAGCATGGTGCAACGTGGGGTTGTAAGATTCTCACCCACGCGAGATGCGGCTACCCAATCGATGGCGAAACGAAGACACTTAAAATCTATCTGTCCAGCGCTGCTCTACAACCTTTCTTCGCTCGTCCAACGTAATTTTAAGCCAGAGGCCTCAATTGCATACTAATTAAAGATTCGTCGTCATCCTGACTGGACACGTAATTGCGACGATACATCGCTATCACACTTCGACGCGGGCTATTCTGGCGAGGCAACTCCCCGTCTTATCGATGTTAGCGTGAGATAGGGCTGATCCTTAAACAGTGGATCTATTGTACACTTTGGCGCACATTCCGTGCTCACGCGGTTCGTGCAGCTTTGGGCTGGCTAACAACGATGGCTTCCGCAACGCGAACAGCTCAAGCATATACTTTCCCGGCGGCTGCGTTAATAATGGAACCGACTGCGCGACAGGCGGGTCACGAAGCCGTACTTTTGAGTGATTTCGACAGGTACAGATACGATCGAGTGGAGAGACCTCCGACGAATAAGGGCGAAGCTTCCGACCGATGCACAGACACTGTATCGACTCAAAAGCAACTGTTATCTACTCTGGAATTGGGCGGCTCAAGACCTGTCGTGCCCCGTACCTAAGTATTTACCCCCCCCCTTCCTGCAATGGCAATTTACGTCTTCTGGAATTTCCCTAGTGCCCGACGACATTGGCATCATCTGCTATCTCGGTAGCGAAGTCTCAGCGTCGTTAAGGAGGATGGCCTTCAAGTCTGAATTTTTGGTATGTGCTACCTGTGTCTCTAAAGCGCGGCATGGAAAGTTTTTAAAAATCTCCTCCACCCAAATGTCGATCCGCTGGGTGCGAAGGATGCGGTCTTTACAGCAGCTTGCTAGCTTTGGCTTTTTTTTCTTGCTACGACGCTACATGCAATATGTGTCGAGCATCTCCGCCGCATGGAGGACTCAACTCCGCCGTAGGAGGTACACACCGCCAGGTCTCAAACCTAATTCCGCCGATCAGTCACTCGTTTTTGCGGATCCACGTTCCAGCCACAAATGTAAGCGGATGGTGTAACGGGGTGAATCGTTACATAACAATTTATAAGAAATTGTTAATAGAATATAACTATAAGAGTTGTATTCTTAGAATATTGTCATAAGGACAAATATTCTGTAGCACTTACGAGTAGTTCCTAATTGGTTGATATAGGCCATTATATCAACCAACGAAGACGCGCCACGACAGACGCACGCAATGAGTGGTGAGCAGATAATTGATTTACACATTTGTATTTAGACATAGTTGGATGAAGATAAATAGTGATTTATTGCAGACATTAACTATTATAAATACAGTTCTACTTTTTACTCTAACCAAGTACTCGCTTCTTCTTACCGTCTTCCTCTGCACGTACCAGTGTACGTGAAGTTCCGAGGCACCGCCTTATTCTGTCATCAGAATAAGTAGCTTGTACTGTCACCAGTACAAGCTTCAGGGTGCCCCGTTACATGTCGTGCCCCGTACCTAAGTATTTACCCCCCCCCCTCCTGCAATGGCAATTTACGTCTTCTGGAATTTCCCTAGTGCCCGACGACATTGGCATCATCTGCTATCTCGGTAGCGAAGTCTCGGCGACGTTAAGGAGGATGGCCTTCAAGTCTGAATTTTTGGTATGTGCTACCTGTGTCTCACAAGCGCGGCATGGAACGTTATTAAAAATCTCCTCCACCCAAATGTCGATCCGCTGGGTGCGAAGGATGCGGTCTTTACAGCAGCTTGCTAGCTTTGGCTTTTTTTTTTCTTGCTACGACGCTACATGCAATATGTGTCGAGCATCTCCGCCGCATGGAGGACTCAACTCCGCCATAGAAGGTTCACACCGCCAGGTCTCAAACCTAATTCCGCCGATCAGTCACTCGTTTTTGCGGATCCACGTTCCAGCCACAAATGTAAGCGGATGGTGTAACGGGGTGAATCGTTACATAACAATTTATAAGAAATTGTTAATAGAATATAACTATAAGAGTTATATTCTTAGAATATTGTCATAAGGACAAATATTCTGTAGCACTTACGAGTAGTTCCTAATTGGTTGATATAGGCCATTATATCAACCAACGAAGACGCGCCACGACAGACGCACGCAATGAGTGGTGAGCAGATTACTGGTTTACACATTTGTATTTAGACTTAGTTAGATGAAGATAAATAGTGATTTATTGCAGACATTAACTATTATAAATACAGTTCTACTTTTTACTCTAACCAAGTACTCGCTTCTTCTTACCGTCTTCCTCTGCACGTACCAGTGTACGTGAAGTTCCGAGGCACCGCCTTGTTCTGTCATCAGAATAAGTAGCTTGTACTGTCACCAGTACAAGCTTCAGGGTGCCCCGTTACACCTGGTAGCACTTCGTAGTCCGTCCAAGGACCGCGTTCACATCCAACATGAATATGTTGGATGATGAAGATGACCAAAGCTTTCACGCTACGCGTGACGGCTACTCCCATTTGAGCGATGTCGAATGGGATGCGGTTGAACGAATGGGTTCGACCATGGGCATCCATGCCGTTAGCGTCATGCTAGAGGCTCTCAATAGCGATGCCCAACATGCTACTATCGCCAAGTTCATTCAAAATGAACTTGACGCTGAACGCGAGAAAGTAGCCTTGCTTCACCAACAAGGCACTCAACAAGCAGAGTTGTTGAGAGAACAGGGTGCTCAACAGTTTGAACTGTTGAGACAGCAGCAGGCTGCTGCTGCTGGTGGGTCGATACACTCGCGTCGACCCGAAACTTTGAAGATTGACATCTCCAAGTATAGGGGAGTCGAAGAGGACTCCCTCTTGAGATGGTTCGTCGAAGTGGATGACGCCATAAGGGCGCGTCGCATCGACGACGGGGATATGCAAGTTGCATTTGCCCAGTCAAATCTGGCAGGACGTGCCAAGACTTGGGCACTGGGGCTCAAGTTGCACGACCCATATGCGTTTGGGTCGTTGGAAGTCTTCAAGTCGCGGCTCAGACAAACGTTTGAACCGCCTAGAGCTGAGTTAAGAGCTCGAACCGAACTCTTGAAGCTCAAGCAGGGTAAGCGTGATGTGCATGCTTGCGCTCAACATATACGACATCTCACGAGTTGTATAAGTTCCAACCCGGTTAATGAACACACGTTGGTTTCGGTGTTCATGCAGGGTCTTGCGGATGGTCCCGTCAAGACTCACCTGTTCCGACTTGAACTAGATTTACTAGAACAAGCCATTTCCATTGCGGAGCAGGAAGGCTTCAGTCTGAGACAGGCTCGCGCCAGCTCGACATCATATCGTCAACCGAGACGATATGACAGCGGGAGGTCCAGAGCCGATGGAACTTTGTTATGTAGAGAGCGAGAAGGCTCGCTCTACAGACTACAAGAAGTTGCAGAGATGCAACAGATGTCAAAAGACAGGACACTACGCTTACGAGTGTAGTGCCCCTCGTCCAGTGTCTCGCGACACTGGGCGTAGTGACCGTCCACCCATGAGAAAGGGGCAGGGACGCGGGTCTGCTGTTGGTGCAACGACGCAACAACGGGATGGACCGTCAAAAAACGGACAGGATCAGTAGTTGCAAAGCACCCTACTGGTCCAGAAAAGTCAAGAGAATCTGTAGGCCTCTTGATGAAGGTTGCTCCCAAGACACAAACATTTTGCGTTGCTGCTCTAGGTAATGAGATCTCACTCATTACCTAAAAACTCGAAGTGACAAACAAGTCGTCTCTTCGAGCTCTAGTCGATTGTGGGGCGTCCAACAATTTTGTGCGACGCCAATCGCTAGAAGATGGTCATTTTAAGTTTAGTGCATGTGACACACCTCCTACGAGGATGACGGTACGTCTTGCGACAGGCGCATCCGTAACCGTCATGAAGCGTATAGTGAAGATTCACTATACTCTAGAAGATACCTAATGTGACGATGACTTTGTCGTTTTGGATTTGGATGTCAAATTTGATGTCATCCTAGGAATACCGTGGCTCAGAAGGTACGAACCACGGGTAAACCGGCAACATCGAACAGTAACGATGCCTGCCGCTTGTTCATCAGATGGCCATCTGATGAACGTTTTGGAGCGTCCCCAAGCGTGTGGATGTACTACGAGTGAGTGCGATGGCCTCACTTGTGGTACGGTCGCTAGTGCGAGTGCTTAGTGTAACAAACGGTTACACTTCGGAGCAAAGTTTCGGCGGCTGTGAGGAAACACAGGCTGCGCCGAAGGTCCACCACTCGAATAAGTCGAGTGGACCGGGACAAAGATGTATCCCTAGCGGGGAACATCTAGAAGAAAAACCACCGATCGCTTAGGTTAAGCGAAACGATAATCCTAGATCAACTGGAGAATCTTTCGTAGAGGATCTCGCTGTGGTTGCGCAACCCCAGCTAGAGGAAGTAAAGGGAATAAATCCCAAGATTACAAATACGGCGGAAATAAGTTCCCCGAAACCCGCGGGAATAAGTCCCCGGGAAGCCGAAGGAATAAGTCCTTCGAAGCCTGAGGGAATAAGTCCCCGGGAAATGACAGAGACATTGAATGTCATAGTCAATAACGGATCAAGTGTAGGCGCTTACACACTTGATCTGATTGCGCCTCCGAAGTTGACTTCGGAGATCACTCAGTTGCCAACGCTCGAACACAAAAGGTTCTTGCGTGATCTGCGTAGTGGCAAAGTCAAGCAGATCTGCATACTCGTCGCTGACGACGAGTGTGTAACCGACATAAGGTCAGCAACAGTGTTTACTGAGAACGAGAGAGTCCTTTGTATTTTATCGATGGACGAGAGTGTCCTAGATGAAAAGACACAAATTGAGCGATATGACTCCCAATCGTGGGAATCGCTCAAGACAAATCCTCTCTATGAAGATTTGGTTGAATTCAAGGATGTATTCCCTGAAACTGTTCCGTGCGAATTACCGAAGGATAAAGGTATTCGACACGAGGTCGAGCTTAAACCAGGCTCGAAGTACTGCGTCATGAAGCAGTGGTCACTGCCTCGTGAACGAGTACTTGCGATCGACAAGTTCTTTGCCGATCGTTTAGCTGCGAACCATGTGAGGGAATCAACTTCCCCACATAGATCTCCGACCTTCTGTGTGCGAAAAGCAACAGGAGGGTGGCGGATAGTGCACGCATTTAACAAGTTGAATGCTGCAACGGTACCGGCTCAGACGCCGATACCGAGGAAGGACGTAATCATTGATGGTATGTCAAAGAGTACCATCTTTTCGTCCATGGATTCGATGGATGGCTTCGATCAAATCCTCATGCGAGAACGGGATATACCCTATACCGCAGTTATCACGCCTAGTGGCATGCTCTGGGAGTGGCTAGTAATGCCACAAGGGCTTAGTAATGCCCCTGCCACGTTCAACAGATGTGTATCACATCTGTTGAGACCAGTACGAGAATTCGCGCCGAGTTATTTCGATGACGTATTCATCCATAGTCGGGCTATGGATGGAAAGTCGGATGTTGAGGTTCACAGGTACCACGTCCGACAGGTTCTTACAATCATGCGAAAGCATCAATTGTATGCAAACCTCAAGAAGTGTATATTTGCAGAAAGCGAAATACCACTCTTGGGTGCATCGTTGGTAAGAACGGTGTACTTCCTGATCCCGAAAAGATCAAGGCGATCACCGACTGGCCTGCGCCGGTTGATGTCAAAGGTCTTCGAAAATTCCTTGGGCTAGCGGCGTATTTGCATAAGTATTCACGCAATTACGCCGAAATGACTGTGCACCTCTCTCGTTTGTTGAAAAAGAACGAGAGGTGGTTATGGAACGCTGAATGTCAGCGCTCCTTTGATGGTATCAAGTAGAGCTTGATACAATCCCCAGTCCTAGCAATAGCCGATCAGGACAGGCCATTTCATGTGGTCTGTGATGCCAGCGATTTCGCAATCGGCTGTGCATTAATGCAGTACGACCTAGAAGGCGTTGAACGCGTCGTCTGCTATCAGTCGCGCCAGCTACAACCAGCTGAGCGGAACTATCCAGTGCATGACAAGGAACGCCTTACCATGAAGTATTTACTCGCGAAGTTCAGAGTCTATCTATTAGGAGATAGACCCTTCATTGTTTACACTGACCATGCGTCGTTACGCACGGTAGTGAACAGCCCGCACCTTTCTCAACGAATGGCGCGGTGGTTGTCATTCTTTGCAGAATACAACTTTACGGTCGAGTACAAACCAGGACGACTTAATGTCGTCGCTGATGCACTCTCACGTCGTCCCGACTTTGAAACAGTCGCGAAACCCAACAGTGAGACAGTCACTGTTGCGGTTATGACGTCCTCAGTCCCATCTACACCGTTGTATGATGATGTGAGGCGGGCGTATGCCCAATATGGTGAGATTGTGAAGTTGTTGTCACATCTCTCACAACCATCTCGAGAATCGTTGAAACGATCATCGTCTGCGTATCGATCTGCATCAGATCGATACACTACACGCAACGGTTTACTGTATTATACAGCCGTTTCTGGTGACACACCACGTGTTGTCATTCCAGATGATACTGATCTGCGTTTGCGGATCATGTTCGAGTATCACGATGCTCCTATAGGAGGATATCGTGGCCGGGAGAAAACACATCTCACGGTAAGTCGAGACTTTTACTGGCCCCGCCAGTATCATTTTGTGCGAAAGTATGTTCGCGCATGCGAAGTCTGCAACGAGTGAAGTCAAGTCCTTCACTGCGTGCACCTTTACAGCCTCTACCGGTTCCGGCTAAGTGCTGGGAATCCATCTCAATGGATTTTGTCTTCGGGTTACCCAAAGACGCACGCGGGGATACGGGTATTCTCGTATTCGTTGACAGATTCATCAAAATAATACACCTTGTGGCTGTACCAGAGACAATCACGGCAAGTGGCTGTGCTTGTGTCTTCATTGACACCATCTTCCGACTTCATGGGTTGCCCCGTGAACTCGTATCAGACAGAGATCCACGATTCACTGCTGATTTCTGGCGTTCCGTGTTCAAATCACTCGGAACGCGCTTGAAGATGTCTACATCTGATCATCCAGAGTCAGATGGTCAGACGGAACGTGCCAATCGTGTCCTTGAAGAGATACTTCGAGATTACGTACACTCCTTTAAGAGTTGGAGTGAGTTTTTGCCAATGGTAGAGTTTGCCATCAACAACTCGGTGCATGCGTCCACGACACGTACACCGTTTTACGTGAATGGCTTGCGCCATCCACATTTACCCACCTTACTAGAGTGTAACTCTGGGTTAAGGGGGGGAGGGACTCGCGCGAGCAAACACCGATTTGGTTCACGCTCATCACGCTCTGACGAAGAAGTCATTGCGTTTGATGCCGATATCGATAACATCGATATCGAAGAAGATGATGCCAGTGAGAATGCGGAAGCCCTCACTGAAGAAGATGATACCAGTGAGAGTGCGGAAGCCCTCACTGAAGAAAAGGTTGATGTTGCTGCAGTGCACTCACAGCGCACTGAAGCTAAGGAGTCATCAGATGAGTTCATACTGGCTCGTGAAACGGTAGTCCGTTTTGTGCAAGACTCCATCGCCGAAGCGGTGGATAAGCAAAAGCAAAACGCTGATAAGAATGGAAGGGCAAACACTCTTTTATTTAATAAAGGTGACTTAGTCCTACTGTCTACGGTTAATCTACCAAAGCATGTAGTGACTAACTTGGGTAGCAGTAAACTACTACCCAAGTACATCGGCCCATTTCGTGTATTGCACCGCCTAGGCAATGCATACACGATCGAGTTACCACGTAAGATGCGAACGCATCCCACGTTTTACGCTGGTCGGCTTAAGCCATACCATCAGTACGATGCTTCTTCCGATGAAGAACGCCCTTGCGCTCAAGCATCTCGCAGAGAGCCTTGTGCTCCCGATGTTGGGCATCAACAAGGGTCTGGAGAGCAGCTATCTCATCCCGAGACCGATCAACAATCCCACGAGCTACCCTTAGCTCGTCACGAAGAGATGTCAGAGCTCTCTCGTTCTCAAGCTGAGCAAAGGCAAACTCAGCTCGATGCTTCAAGACAGCGTCCGCCATTTGGAGACGCCTGTCCCGCTCATGTTCGAGATCACCGCGTAACCCTTGCGTTACGCGATCAAAGAAGCTCTCGGGAACACACGGATCCCCATGATCGTGTGGAGAGCGTCTTCCCTCCTCCTCCACCTCCATTAGAGGACTCTCGCGGTGGCCAGCGCAATCTAGTTGAGCAGCTGTTGAGCCACCGCGATATGAACGGACGTCGGACGAGTTATTTCGTCCGGTGGCGCGGCCATCCCCCGTCCTGGGATACTTGGGAGCCCCGCTCCCAACTGATGATCGACGTACTGGGTCTGGTTGAGCAGTACGACGCGGCACATCCTGTGCCGCAGAAGGACCGCCGGAGAAAGTCTTCCCGGCACGGTCGTAAAGGAATTTCAGGTTGTCAATCCCTTCGTACATCTCACTAGAGATACGTACGCGCCACCACGGGCTATTAGGGAGGTAAGCCTCCTTAGGTGCGCGCGCAGAGTTGTTCACACAACACGGGCACGAGTCTCCCCAAGAGAGGCAGGGTAATCCTTTCTCCCTTGATAGACGATGCAGCTTGTAGCGTGCACCTGTCGGGGTTCGCTTCTCAAACTTATCACGAGCTTTGATAAGTTTGTCGTTCCAAGCGTCACGACCTACATCCTCGAGGTTATGGATGTAGGCGTTCCACGCTTGAAGTAGTGAGGGACCATCACGTTTGTGATTCCCACTGTACCATCGATGTCTAAAAAAAGCATCGATGAAGAAATCATTCTCAGCGCGATAGTTTTTCGCACTGGGGTCAAGGTGATGGATCCTTGACGAATCGAACAATCGTGTTCGATAACGATCACTCGTCGTCGCCGACAAGTGATCCATGACAGATTTAGGAGGCATCCATGCCTTCTTTTCTGGAGCGAGACGCAACATATTGCGGTCCCGCTCTTCCTGCGATGTGCCGACAGAAGGACTGGCACCTCGTTGTGAAGTGGTGTCCATAGGAGAACCGACACCACTATTAGCGCCCGAGTCTCGCGACCTCGAGCGCCTTCGCTTCGGCGATGGTTCATCTGATGAATCAGATGAACAAAAGATGCTTCGACGCAAAGCATCGTCCATGCCACGCTTGGCAGGCGGCTTGGATTCAATCGCCGTCGATACGGATCCGTCTTCCGTATCAGGAGAGTACGAGACACCGAGCTCGTACTCTGTGAAGACACGAGTGTCTTCATGACCAGCGCCTGCATCACCAAGTGACACAGGCTGGGTCGCTTCAGCAACCGATGAGACATCAGTTGTTGTGGTTTCTGCTTCGGCGTCCGCACAGAGACGTGCGGACGCGCTCTCGGCGGCCTTGCTCGCGCATCGCATGGGCTTGTTAGCCATGCGATGAATTGTTGGAAAGTGGACTCGGACCAACAAGTGCAAACCCTGTCCCAAACGATTTGGGACGAGTATCCATTTAGTCAATCAGTCACTAAAGGGACTGATGGTTAAGGGGGGGTGATGTAACGGGGTGAATCGTTACATAACAATTTATAAGAAATTGTTAATAGAATATAACTATAAGAGTTGTATTCTTAGAATATTGTCATAAGGACAAATATTCTGTAGCACTTCCAAGTAGTTCCTAATTGGTTGATATAGGCCATTATATCAACCAACGAAGACGCGCCACGACAGACGCACGCAATGAGTGGTGAGCAGATTACTGGTTTACACATTTGTATTTAGACTTAGTTAGATGAAGATAAATAGTGATTTATTGCAGACATTAACTATTACAAATACAGTTCTACTTTTTACTCTAACCAAGTACTCGCTTCTTCTTACCGTCTTCCTCTGCACGTACCAGTGTACGTGAAGTTCCGAGGCACCGCCTTATTCTGTCATCAGAATAAGTAGCTTGTACTGTCACCAGTACAAGCTTCAGGGTGCCCCGTTACAGATGGCCAACTCCTTTCACGGGTGCGTTCGGCCCTTGTTGACTCCTTCCTATGCTACGATGACCCCCCCCCTCGTTGCGAGCGCTGCCGAGCAACAGCAACTTAGGCGTTCTTCACCATTTTATTCCTCGACGGTTGATCGCTTGGAAATCCTGGACCGGGTGGGGCCGGATCCGTCATCGTCAAATTGCACTCTCGACGCACGCTGTTTGCATAATGTGGGTGGCGAGCACGTCCTACAGCTATACTCAGACTACCAACAATGTCGCGAAATAACCGGGGGCTAGTCACTGGTTTCAGCCAAGCAAAATCTAGCGGCTACTCGCCTTTGCATATCGTTAAGGACGGTGCGCTCGTGCTATTTCAACTTCTTACCTATCATCCTCCTCGCAAGCCACACCTGAAATTGCCTTTTCGGGAGGCACGAGCTTCAGCAGACAATATTGACATCGCCAGCTGGGGCCATCACTACCGCGAATACGAAAAGATGGCGGATCGACTGGCCAATCTCGCTGTGGATTCATGTGACTCCATTCCGTGCACGCTACCTCGGGGCAGCGTGTTGTCTCAGAGGCCGCGGCCTTCCTCGAAAAATGATGTTGGCTGGAGGTATCTCAAGCCGATCCTACCAAGCAACAGAGCCGCGCAGCACCTACGAGCGATCTAATAATCTCGAAACAACACGTCGCGCAGCGCCACTCATCCGTCCGTAGACTCGTTTTACCCTAGTAAATAAAGTAGATGTCTACACGGTACTATTTTTGCCCGTAGACAGGATAGAGCGGGTCGTTTGCGTACCTAACGCACCTTACCTTCTCCTTCTTCACCTTTACACTTTCGAGCTATGCGTTGCACACCATCTGGGTGGATAATCTCATAAATTTTTTTCTGACTCTTTTCATCTGCTCTTCGTAGTCTTAAAGTGTACAGTGGTGTGTTGTCGCAGGCGTAAAACTTTCGATTCGATCTTGCTGTAGTAGCATTTGCGGTCTTGGTAAACGGTATCGCGCAAACCGTCGTATGGGAACTTGGTGTCGTTGTGAGCTCAATCAATGACGAGTTAACAACGTCCAGAAAAGTCGTACAACATTGTGCGAACCAGATACAAGATAAAGCATGATGCATTCCTAAATTTTCACGCGTTTATCTCAAGTCAGCTTTTTTTCTTTTTTGGGGGCGACCACTTCGGAAGGAATTCTCTCGATATGAGAGCCGAAGCGATCTGGGGTCTGCCTTGAGCAAGCTGCACTTGCAGCTTTGAATATGAGGGCAGTGGAACGACGGGTCACGCAAGCGGCCAAGAACGGGAAGGCCACGATTTGTATGTAACGTGGCACCCTTTGAATGGGGTGCCGCAAAACTTCACGTACATTACTACGTACAGAGGAAGCTAATCTACTCAACAACTATGTTTTGTAAACGGTAAAAAGAGAACTGTATTTAATATAGCTAAGCTATCAATATAACTATAATCTTAAGTCACTATATCAAATTACGTCGTCCAATGACGACAACCTGCTCGCCACTCATTGCGCGCATCTAGCTGCGATTGGTGGCAAACTATGGTTGATATGTCTTTTATCAGCCAATGTTTGAGCAGCGCATAAATATTATCCGAAAGGGGATAATGTTCCTCCCATTTTATTTATAACAGCTATTATTAATAAAATTTGGTCATGGTAGACAACATTCCCATTGACACCGTTTAGTGTCAATTTCATGCAACAGGCTACCCCGTTACATCACCCCCCCTTAACCATCAATCACCCGTTAATTGAAATAGAACTGATTGGGGTAGGGTAACCGCCGTTGGGTCACCCTAAGAAAGAATGCACTTGTTGGTCAAATTCCATTCATTTGCCAATCCAACGTATGGTTTCCAAAACCACGCGAGCTGCTACTGCAGCAGCAAGAAGAGCGGCGGCACGCATGCGTGCGGCCGCGGAAAGTGCCTCTCACGCCTCACCAACAGTAGATTCGTCGACTGTTATCGTGAATCCTCCACGTGGTGAGTCACCACATGCAACAGGTATATCCGTTGCGTCTGCAGCAGGTACTGCGAGTCGTAATCAAGACGAGTCTGAGATAGAGCTAATCTATTCTGGCGAGTCGGATGATGCATCCGACTCGAAGGCGACTCCTCACGCCTCGGGATCACCCGGGGCGGATAATGCAAGATCCAGGTTGACTGGCTCTGGTCAACGTGGCGGCATCGTGCTCGAGATCTTCGGATCGAGGTATTATTCCGATGAGTCTCCGCCTCACTCAAGTCCATCCAACGATAGGACGCGTGAAGATGGTGGTGATGCACCTATGCATCACCATGTGCGAAGCAACTCGAGAGATCGAGCTGCTACTGGTGTCAGTGCTCGTGCTGACACCACTTAAGAGGACAGGGACCGAAATGTACTGAACCACGCTCCTCAAATGGAGTCTCCGTGGATGCCGCCATCCAGAGAGTTGGACCGGTTGGCCGGCACGAATACCGAACGAGATCGAATCCCGTTGTTCTATTGCAGGACAATTTGCCACCTGGTTTCAACACGATGACTATCCGTGCTGAGGAAGAGTTCTTCACAGATGCACTTTTTAAGCATCGGTGGTACAATGGCAACCGTGTTCGGGACGGCAAAGCCTTAGTGCAAAGACGGAATGCCCATATCCACAACATCGAGTAAATTGGCCGTGAGGCTTGGCTCGCCAAACTTGATGCATCTCGCATCAGGTTAGAGGAATGCCCATATCCACAACATCGAGTAAATTGGCCGTGAGGCTTGGCTCGCCAAACTTGATGCATCTCGCATCAGGTTAGAGAAACGCAATCCAGTCGGGGCGCGATACAAGTTGCACCGGCTTTCAAGAGAGGCAGGATTACCCGGTCTCTCGTGGGGTGGTTCGTGTCCAGGTTGCCTGGACAATGCTAATCGGGCCCCTAGGAAGGCCTACCTACCTAAAGATCCCTACTGGAGGGCGCGCATCTCCTCCGAGATGGCCGAAGGGATCGACACTTTGCAATCCCTGTAGTCTTGTTCGAGGAGGTCATTTTCCGACGGCCCTTCTTCAAACGCAGCGAGTGGGTTTCGTCGTACTGCTCGACGAGACCAAGGACATCAACAATCAGCTGGGCACGAGGCTTCCAGCTGTCCCACGCTGGTGGATAGTCACGCCAGCGGACGAGGTGACTCGTCCGGACGCCATTCACATCGCTGTGGCTCAAATTACGCTCCAATAGGTGACCACCGCTTGAGTCCACCAAATGATGTGGTGGCAGTGAGAACACCTGATCCGGCTCGAGGGTCGGATCAACTTGATGTTCAAGAGCTGAACCGTCTAACGGAACAGTTGCAAGATGACCTGGCTCATATACGATCTCGGCGTAATGGGCTTGAGGATCTTGTGAGGGATAATTACAATTCCATAACGCACGATCGTCCAAACGATCGTGACGCTTTTGCGTTCGCGCAACTAGTAAACGAACGCTCGATTCGTTCTCTTCTTGATGAGCTGACTTCAGCTCGTCAGGACATCGCTCAACTGCGTGAGCAGGTCGGTCCGCTAGTCGACCAGACTGGCTCGTTGAAACGAGACCACTCTAAGGTGGTCTCGTCCCTGGACGCGTCGGTTTCTTCGCCTCTCGAAACGGTCTCGTACTGATAGTACGGATGGAGACGTTCAGCGTAAAATGTAGGAAGCGTACGCATCCTACAAGGCAGTTCAATCGTGTATGCGATGTTCACTCGGCGCAAAGCACGAAATGAACCAAAGTACTTGGGCAGTAATTTACTGCTGCCCACGTTTGTCACTGCTTGTTTTGGTAGATATACTGTGAAAGTAAAACTAAACATCCTTCATTAAATGAAAGAACATTTGATCTTCCATGTTTGTCTGCGTTTCTTTTCTGCTTGTCTGTTGAGTCTGAAATGTAGTCTTGAACAAAGCAGACACCGCTTCGCGATTCATCAGAAGTTCCTCTGCTGATTCATCCTTGATAACAGCAGTGCGCTTCGTGTGTGCTGCTGAAAGAACGTTGTCTCACCAGTGAGGACGATGACGCCCTCACTGGAGCAGCCGTTAACGATGCTGAATATACCAATATCGTCGTCATCATCTTCATTGAGGTTGATGTGATTGACAACGGCATCCACCACGCCTACATCGTTGTCGACATGTGACGAGCAAAAACCGGATCGGGTTTTGTTCGAGCGAGTCCACCGACCCCCCCCCGCATCAAATATAGAGTCACACTCTAAGAAGGCTGGTGAACTTGGATGGCTTAGGCCATTCACGAATAACGGTGTATGCGTTGTTGACGCATGCACCGAGTTGTTGATGGCAAATTCCGCCATCGGCAAGAACTCACTCCAACTCGTAAACGAGTGGACGTACCCTCGAATTATCTCTTCGAGGACGCGGTTGACGCGTTCCGTCTGACCATCTGTTTCTGGATGGTCAGAAGTTAACATCTACAAACGCGTTCCAAGTGAACGGAACACGGATTGGCAGAACTCCGCTGTGAAGCGAGGGCCCTGTCAGACACAATTTCACAGAAAACCCGTGAAGTCGGAAGATAGTATCGATGAAGACGCGAGCACAGCCTTGAGCTGTGATTGGCTCCGGTACAGCAACAAGATGTACCATCTTGCTAAACCGATCAAAAAAACCAAGGACGCCAGTATTCTTGTGAGCGTCTTTGGGAAACCAAAAGACGAAGTCCATCGATAAGGACTACCAGAACTCTTACGGAATCGTTAGATGCGGCAAGGGTGCACGGAATGAAGTACTAGGCTTCACCCGCTGGCAAACTTCGCAAGCACGGATGAATTTGCGCACAAACTCATACTGGCGAGGGCATTAGAAGTCACGACTTACCGTGAGGTAAGTCTTTTCTCTATTGCGATGCCCACTTGTTGGGGCATCGTAACATTTATACATAAGGCGCAATCTCAAATCATTATGAGCCGGAACGACGACACGAGGTGTGTCGCCGTTGACTGCTGTATAGTACAGCAGTCCATCACGAACAGAATACCGATCGGTGGAGGAGCGGTGTAGAGACAACAAGCTTTTCAAAGCTTGATTACATGGATTGGATACATAATCCATCAACCGCAGAAGAGACTCATCTTCTGCGTATGCTTTCCGCACGTCGTCGAGCAGATTCGACGACGGAAAACTCACTGTTAGCGTCGCGACAGTGAAATCACCTCTACTGTTGGGGTGAGCAGTCGGTTCAAAATCGGGCCGACGCGAAAGATTATTAGCGACGACGTCAATTCGTCCTGTTTTATACTCGACGGAGAAGTTGTACTCTGCGAAGAAAAACAGCCACCTCGCCGTTCGTTGCGAGATTTGTGGAATGTTTATGGCCGTGCCTAACGACGCATGGTCGGTATAATGATGACGGTCCCATCTTTTAAGAGATATACCCAAAACTTAGCCTGTGCATATTTCATGACAAGAAGTTCCTTGTCATGCACTGGGTATCTATGCTCCGCTGCTTGCAGCTGACGCGATTGATAACCGACGACGCACTCAACGCCGTCTAAGTAGTACTGCATTAACGCGCAGCCGATTGCAAAATCGCTGGCGTCACAGATCACGTAGAATGGTCTGTCTTGGTCTGCAATCGCCAAATCAGGCGATTGTATCAAGCTTTTCATGATACCTTCGAGGGAGTGCTGACACTCAGCACTCCATGACCACCTCTCGTATTTCTTTAATAGACGAGAGAGATGTACGGCTGTCCCGGCGTAGTTGCGCGAGTACTTGTGCAAATACGCCGCTAAGCCAAGAAACTTTCGAATTTCATTGAAGTCGACTGGCAGAGGCCAGTTGCTAGTCGCCTTGATCTTTTCGGAATTAGGGCGTACGCCTTTTCACCCACGATGCAGCCAAGAAGTGGTATTTCGTTCGCTGCGAACATGATACACTTCTCTAGGTTTGCGAACAACTTCTGCTCATGCATTAATGTAAGAACCTTCCAGACGTGGATTTTATGAACATCCACGTCCGTCTTTCCATCCATAGCCCGGAAATGGGCTAACAAAATTGTCAGAGTCACTCGGTGCAAAATCTCGCACCGATCGCAACAGATTCGTAACACATCTGTTGAGCGTTGCAGGGGCGTTAATTAGCCCCTAAGGCATCACTAGCTACTCCCAGATAATACCACTGGGGGTGCTCACTGCTGTGTACGGGATGCCCCGTACACTCATGAGGATCTGATAGAATCCGTCCATCAGATTTATGGACAGAAGGTGACACTTTTTGCCATACTATCATTGATGACATCCTTTCTTGGGATCGGCGCTTGAGTCGGTACCGTTGCAGCGTTCCATTTGTTGAGCGCGTGCACTATACGCCACCCTCCTGTGTCATTTCGCACACAGAAGGTTGGAGAGCTGTGTGAGGATGATGATTCCCTCGCAGAGCCAACCGCGAAGCGATCGGCAAATTATTTTGCGATCGCTGCGACCTGTTCACGAGGCAGTGGCCACTGCTTCATGACACAGTACTTCAAACCGTGTTTCAATTTGATTTCGTGCCGAGTACTTTTGTCCTTCGGCAACTCGCATGGCACGGATTCAGGAAAAACATCCCTGCATTTGACCAAATCATTATACAAAGGAGTTGTCTTCAAAGACTCCCAAGATTGAGAATTGTATCGCTCAACCCTGGTCTTATCATCGAGGGCACTTTTTTCCATCGATGTGCTACTGAGAACCCGTTCGTGCTCAGTAAACGCTTGTGTCGACCGAATATCGGCGACGTACTCATCCTCTGTGACGAGTACGCAGATCTGCTTGATCTTGTCGCTACGCAGATCTCGCAAGAATCTTTTAAATTCTGGCGCTGGCAAACTGATTACCTCCGAATCTGACTTTGGAGGTGTAAACAGATCGATCGTGTAAGCGCCTACACTTGATCCGTTATTCCCCAAGACATTCAATGTCTAGGTGTTTCCTGTTAAAACACATTCGCAGGAGGTTGAGAAATCACACCCTCAACATAACTCTCTCGGGAGTAATCACTCTCAGGAACGCAAGAACTATCTTTTAATGCGTGTTCTGACTGTGGGTGTACTACTATGGTCACGTGTTCTTCTATCGACTCTCTTTTTTAGCCAATCGGGCTTGATCTACAATCGACTCTGATAGTCGATCTTGATTGGACGTGTCGTCTATCGTAAACAACACTAATCTCTCTTCTTGGATGCACCCTTCTTGGTGTGCATCCGTGTTTCGGTCTACTCGATCTCTTCGGGTGGTGAACCTTCGTCACAGCCTGTGTCTCTACACAGGTGCCGGAAGCTGGTTCCACGGTGTATTGGCCTTCCACACTGTGATCTTTTGCAGTCATACTAACGACCGTACCACAATTGAGGCCATCGCACTCACTCGTACATCTACACGGTTGTAAAAGCTCCAAGACGTTCATCAGATGGCCATCTGATGAACAAACGGCATGCATCTTCACTGATCGGCGCTGCCAGCAAATCCGTGGTTGGTATTTTCTAAGCCATGGCAGACCAAGGATGACGTCAAACTTGTCATCCAAATCGAGTACGATGAAGTCATCATCGTGTTGCTTTCCTTCCAGCGTGTAGTGGATTCCCACTATACGCTTCTTCCCTGTTACGGATGCGCCTGTTGCAAGGCACACCGTCATCCTCGTTGGAAGGAACTCTCGCTCAACATAGTTGAGTCTACTATCTTCTAGCTACTGGCGTTGAATAAAACTGTTCGACACCCCACAGTCAACTAGGGCGCGAAGTGACATTCCACTTGTCACTTCTATCTTTAAAGTGATGAGGAACACCTCATCACTATGGGCAGTAATACACAGAGACTGCATGCTAAGAGCAATCTTTGTCAAGAGTCCTGCAAATTATTTTGAATTGATGGATCAGCAGGGTGCTCTACCCCTACTGACCCTGGCCATTTTCTGGCGGTCCGACTTGCTGTCGCGATTCAGCGACATGTTCGGATCCGCGCCTTGGACCTTTCTTCGGCCAATGACGGTCATCACGTCTTGTCTTAGGACGTGATGCGGTGCTGGGGACACTACACTCATGAGCATAGTGTCCAATCTTTCTGACAGCGGTGGCACCTTGCCGCTCGCTTGTGACTCAAAGAGCGATAGTTCTTGCTCTCAACATAATATACGTCCATTGGTTCGGGACCTCCTGTTTTCTGTCGCCTCGTCGGACGATAGTTTGACGAGTTAGCCTCAGACTGTATCAGGCTGAAGTATTCTTGTTCCGCATACGCTATCGCCTTTTCCAGCGTATGGAAGTCCTCTCGGAACATGTAGGTCTTCACCGGTCCATCTACAAGGCCGTAGATGAAAAAGTTGATGAGTGTGTGCTCATCAACAGGGTCTTCCATGACGCTACTCGCAAGGTAGTGTAGGTGTTGTGCGTAATCATGCACATCACGCTTACCTTGCTTGAGCCTCAGAAGTGCAGAGCGTGCTCTGAAATCGGCTCTTGTCGGCTCAAGGTCTCTTTGAGCCGAGACTTCAAGATCTCCAACGACTCAAACACGTTTGAGTCTTAAGCTTGAGCCCTGAGGCCCAAGTCTTTGCTCGTTCTGTCAAATTTGATAGGGCAAAGGTGACTTTCACTCGTCACCCTCGATGTGACGGGTCCTGATAGCATTGTTTAGCTCGACGAACCATCTCGAAAAAGAATCTTCATCAGTTCCCTTGTACCTTGAGATATCAATCTTCAATCAAGGTTTCGGATCGACGCATGTGCGTCGGCCCGCCCATCGACTGATGAGAGCCTTGCTGTTATAGCAAGGCTATCTTCTGTCTTTCGACGGCAAGTTCCCCTTGTAGGAACTTGTTGATAGAATCATGTTGCTGGTCTTTGCTTAGAGACTCCAACATGCTACTGATGGCGGGTTCGCCCATGAGCACACTCATGCGGCCGACTACCTCCCATTCTGAGTCAATCAGATGGGAGTAGCCTTCACGTGTGACGTGAAAGCTGTCGTCTTCTATGTCCAACATGTTCATGTTGGACGGACACTAAATAGTCCTTGGACGGACCACGAAGTGCTACCAGGTGTAACGGGGCACCCTTTGTTTGGGGTGCACGCAACTTCATGTACATTAGTACGTGCAGAGGAAGCTATTATACTTGAACGACTCGGTCAAGTAAAGGGTAAAAAGAGAACTGTACTCAGTGGAGTTAAGCTATCAAAATAACTTTAATATTTACCCAACTTTACTAAACTACATTGTCGTATGACGACAACCTGCTCACCACTCATTGCGCGCGTCTAGCAGCGATTGGTGGTGATCTATGGTTGATATGTCTTTTATCAGCCAATGTTTGAGTAGCGCATGAATATTATCCAAAAAAGGATATAATTCCTTCAATATTATCCATCTTGGAGGGTGTCGGTAGGAAATTGTCATGCTAGACAATATTCCGATTGACACCGTTCGGTGTCAATATCTTGCAACGGGCTACCCCGTTACAGTGGAGGCGTGCCCTGTGCCACGTGTCGCCGTTGTGGCGGTCGTACATCCAAGTCCTGGGGGTCGCACGAGTGGCCAAAAAGGGGAAACTCACGGAACGGATGAGCTCCTAGGGGAGATTGTACGACGAATTGGCGTTCCCCATGCCTTACGATTACGACAGTGATCGCGCTCCACGTCGGTGGGCCACGCTAGCGGAACACGGAGGCCCACCAAATTGGACGGAACGGCTACGAAGGTAATTTTAAAGACACCTACAGTCAGCCCTCGGATTCTTCGGCGCTACCGTCCTGGCTAAAGCTGTGCCAGAGATATATGCACATTGTTAATTCCGTGTAAATAGACCATCTGTTCCCGAAAAAGAGGTGAAGCTTGAAGTAATTGTATTGACGCAAATGAAACAAAAGCTACAAACACCGGAGCTCCCAACCATCTGCGCATCACCCCTGTAGGCACCCACCATTGGGTCGCATAGTTGTCACCAAGGAGTTGCTTGATGTCCACAGCTGCCGTCAGCTGCCGACTGAAGTTCACTCGAGCACCCGTCGCTGCCCCTGGGCCAGAGTTGTTAAACTCTCCAAAGTACACGTTGTCCGTGCTGTTTTCTTGCCACTTTGCCCAACCCGTGGCATTGACCACCTGGCCGAGCCAGCTGTTCTGAAACACGACGCGAGAGAAGAGCCGCCACGGACGACCAAGAAAGGTCTTGCCGATGAGACTGCTGTTGGAGCTGTACACGTTCGCACGGTTGAAGACGTAGTACGAGTCCATGTCTTCACTGGAACGACCGTTGGCAGTGATATATCCCGCATCGATACTGTCGATATCACAGTGCTCAAACCAAGCCACAGCCTTGGTACCGAAAATGAAGTCAACGGCGCCACTGATGTAGGAGTTAGCAAACATGATAAGTCCCTTCTTGGTCAACAAAGTGTCTTGATACCCAGTGAACATGCAGCCGTAGAAGCCGTAGTTGGTGCCACTAACGGCAGCAGCGACCGCTTGTCCCACGTTGCCCGCCGTATTGGCGATGTTGAGGTTGTACACCTTCACGTTGTCCGCCTTGAATAACACCGTACTCGTCAGTGCATTGCGGTCCTGCTTCACTTCGGGAGGCACGTCCTTCTGCGACATTGCGTGAGTAAATGTCACCTGGTTCTCATTATACGACGTCGCGTCGCACGTGGCACCTTGGAGCACGAGAGCACCACAGAGAGGCGGAATGACCACTTGTTCCTTGTACAATCCTGGGTGGATAAAGATCATTTGCAGCTTGTCTGAAGTGAGGTCCAGTCTTGCAACAGCCTCGTTCATGGTCCGGCAGCTGCCTTGGTATCTAGGATCACCCGTAGGATCCACAACGATGGCACCAACCGGCGGCTCGATCCGAGCGTTTGGGCCACTGCACATGATCGGCTTGGCTGCACTCATTGTCATGAAGCTGGCAAGAGCTAGTAGCGATGGCACGAAGATCTTCATGGTTAACGGATTGGGTCTTGATGGAGGCGAGGAAAAACTCAAAGTGAGATTAAATGCGTGCGACGGTCTCTACTTGTTCGGTACGGTCACTGTAACGGGGCACCCTGAAGCTTGTACTGGTGACAGTACAAGCTACTTACTCTGAAGACAGAATAAGGCGGTGCCTCGGAACTTCACGTACACTGGTACGTGCAGAGGAAGACGGTAAGAAGAAGCGAGTACTTGGTTAAAGTAAAAAGTAGAACTGTATTTATAATAGTTAATGTCTGCAATAAATCACTATTTATCTTCATCTAACTATGTCTAAATACAAATGTGTAAATCAATTATCTGCTCACCACTTATTGCGTGCGTCTGTCGTGGCGCGTCTTCGTTGGTTGATATAATGGCCTACATCAACCAATTAGGAACTACTTGGAAGTGCTACAGAATATTTGTCCTTATGACAATATTTTGAGAATATAACTCTTATAGTTATATTCTATAAACAATTTCTTATAAATTGTTATGTAACGATTCACCCCGTTACATCACCCCCCCCTTAACCATCAGTCACTTTAGTGACTGATTGACTAAATGGATACTCGTCCCAAATCATTTGGGACAGAGTTTGCACTTGTTGGTCCGATTCCACTTTCCAACAATTTATCGCATGGCTAACAAGCCCATGCGATGCGCGAGCAAGGCCGCCGAGAGCGCGTCCGTACGTCTCTGTGCGGAAGCCGAAGCAGAAACCACAGCAACTGATGTCTCATCGATTGCTGAAGCGACTCAGCCTGTGTCACTTGGTGATGCAGGCGCTGGTCATGAAGACACTCATGTCTTCACAGAGTATGAGCTCGGTGTCTCGTACTCTCCTGATACGGAAGACGGATCCGTATCGACGGCGATCGAATCCAAGCTGCCTGCCAAGCATGGCATGGATGATGCCATGCGTCGTAGCATCTTTGGTTCATCTGATGAATCAGATGAACCATCGCCAAAGCGAAGGCGCTCGAGATCGCAAGACTCGGGCGCTCACATTGGTGTCGGTTCTCCTATGGACACCACTTTGCAGCGAGATACCAGTACTTCTGTCGGCACGTCGCAGGAAGAGCGGGACCGCAATGTGTTGCGTCTCGCTCCCGAGAAGAAGGCATGGATGCCTCCTAAATCTGTCATGGATCACTTGTCGGCGACGACGAGTGATCGTCATCGAACACGATTGTTCGAGTCGTCAAGGATCTATCACCTTGACCCCAGCGCGAAAAACTATCGCGCTGAACATGAATTCTTCATCGATGCTTTCTTTAGACATCGATGGTACAGTGGGAATCACAAACGTGATGGTCCCTCACTACTTCAAGCGTGGAACGCCTACATCCATAGCCTTGAGGATGTAGGTCGTGACGTTTGGAACGACAAACTTATCAAAGCTCGTGATAAGTTTGAGAAGCGAACCCCTACAGGTGCACGCTACAAGCTGCATCGTCTGTCCAGGAAGAGTGGGTTACCCTGCCTCTCTTGGGGAGACTCGTGCCCGTGTTGTGTGAACAACTCTGCGCGCGCATCTAAGGAGGCTTACCTCCATGATATCCCATGGTGGCGCGTATGTATCTCTAGTGAGATGTACGAAGGGATTGAACACCTACAATCCCTTTAAGACCGTGCCGGGAAGACTTTCTCCGGCGGTCCTTTGCGGCACAGGATGTGCCGCGTCGTACTGCTCAACCAGACCCGGTGCGTCAACCATCAGTTGGGAGCGGGGCTCCCATGTATCCCAGGACGGGGGATAACCGCGCCACTGGACGAGATAACTCGTCCGACGTCCGTTCACGTCGCGGTGTTTCAACAGCTGGTTAACCAGATAGCGCTGTCCACCGTTATAGTCCTCTAATGAAGGTGGAGGAGGGGGAAAACGCTCTCCAAACTATCGCGGGGAAGCGTGTATCCCCGAGAGCCCCTTTGATCGCGTAACGCAAGCGTTACGCGGCGACCTCGAACATGAGCAGGACAGGCGTCTTCAACTGGCGGACATTGTTGAGATGGATTCCCAGCACTCAGCCGGAACCGGTAGAGGCTGTAAAGGTGCACGCAGTGAAGGACTCGACTTCACTCGTTGACAGACTTCGCATGCGCGAACATACTTTCGCACAAACTGATACTAGCGAGGCCAGTAAAAGTCTCGACTCACCGTGAGGTGTGTTTTCTCCCGGCTACGATTTCCTCCTATAGGAGCATCGTGATACTCGAACATGATCCGCAAACGCAGATCAGTAACATCTGGAATGACAACACGTGGTGTGTCACCAGAAACGGCTGTATAATACAGTAAACCCGTCATGAGTAGTGTATCGATCTGATGCAGATCGATACGCAGACGACAATCGTTTCAACGATTCTCGAGATGGTTGTGAGAGATGTGTCAACAACTTCAAAATCTCACCATATTGGGCATACGCCCGCCTCACATCATCATACAACGGTGTAGATGGGACTGAGGACGTCATAACCGCAACAGTGACTGTCTCACTGTTGGGTTTCGCGACTGTTTCAAAGTCGGGACGACGTGAGAGTGCATCAGCGACGACATTAAGTCGTCCTGGTTTGTACTCGACCGTAAAGTTGTATTCTGCAAAGAATTACAACCACCGCGCCATTCGTTGAGAAAGGTGCGGGCTGTTCACTACCGTGCGTAACGACGCATGGTCAGTGTAAACAATGAAGGGTCTATCTCCTAATAGATAGACTCTGAACTTCGCGAGTAAATACTTCATGGTAAGGCGTTCCTTGTCATGCACTGGATAGTTCCGCTCAGCTGGTTGTAGCTGACGCGACTGATAGCAGACGACGCGTTCAACGCCTTCTAGGTCGTACTGCATTAATGCACAGCCGATTGCGAAATCGCTGGCATCACAGACCACATGAAATGGCCTGTCCTGATCGGCAATTGCTAGGACTGGGGATTGTATCAAGCTCTGCTTGATACCATCATATAAGTGCTGACATTCAGCATTTCATAACCAACTCTTGTTCTTTTTCAACAAACGAGAGAGGTGTACAGTCATCTCGGCGTAAATTGCGTGAATACTTATGCAAATACGCCACTAGTCCAAGGAATTTTCGAAGACCTTTGACATCAACCGGCACAGGCCAGTCGGTGATCGCCTTGATCTTTTCGGGATCAGGACGTACACCGTTCTTACCAACGATGCACCCAAGAAGTTGTATTTCGCTTCCTGCAAATATACACTTCTTGAGGTTTGCATACCATTGATGCTTTCGCATGATTATAAGAACCTGTCGGACGTGGTACCTGTGAACCTCAACGTCCGACTTTCCATCCATAGCCCGACTATGGCTGAGTGCGTCATCGAAATTGCTCGGTGCGAATTCTCGTACTGGTCTCAACAGATGTGTATCACATCTGTTGAACGTGGCATGGGCATTACTAAGCCCTTGTGGCATTACTAGCCATTCCCAGAGCATGCCACTAGGTATGCTCACTGCGGTATACGGTATGTCCCGTTCTCGCATAAGGATTTGATAGAAGCCATCCATCAAATCCATGGACGAAAAGATGGTACTCTTTGACATACCATCAATGATTACGTCCTTCCTTGGTATCGGCGTTTGAGCCGGTACCGTTGCAGCATTCAACTTGTTAAATGTATGCACTATCCGCCACCCTCCTGTTGATTTTCTCACACAGAAGGTCGGAGAGCTAAGTGGGGAAGTTGGTTCCCTCACATGGCCCGCAGCTAAGCGATCGGCAAAGAACTTGTCGATCGCAAGTACTTGTTCACGAGGCAGTGGCCACTGCTTCATGACACAGTACTTCAAGCCTGGTTTAATCTCGACCTCGTGTCGAGTACCTTTATCCTTCGGTAACTCGCACGGAACAGTTTCAGGGAATACATCCTTGAACTCAACCAAATCTTCATAGAGAGTATTTGTCTTGAGCGATCCCACAATTGGGAGTCATATTGCTCAAGGCTGAGTGCGTCATCGAAACTTTGTTCGGTGCGAATTCTCGTACTGGTCTCAACAGATGTGTATCACATCTGTTGAACGTGGCATGGGCATTACTAAGCCCTTGTGGAATTACTAGCCATTCCCAGAGCATGCCACTAGGCATGCTCACTGCGGTATACGGTATGTCCCGTTCCCGCATAAGGATTTTGATAGAAGCCATCCATCAAATCCATGGACGAAAAGATGGTACTCTTTGACATACTATGAATAAATACGTCCTTCCTTGGTATTGGCGTCCGAGCCGGTACCGTTGCAGCATTCAACTTGTTAAATGCATGCACTATCCGCCACCCTCCTGTTGCTTTTCGCACACAGAAGGTCGGAGAGCTAAGTGGGGAAGTTGGTTCCCTCACATGGCCCGCAGCTAAACGATCGGCAAAGAACTTGTCGATCGCAAGTACTTGTTTACGAGGCAGTGGCCACTGCTTCATGACACAGTACTTCAAGCCTGGTTTAATCTCGACCTCGTGTCGAGCACCTTTATCCTTCGGTAACTCGCACGGAACAGTTTCAGGGAATTAATCCTTGAACTCAACCAAATCTTCATAGAGAGGATTTGTCTTGAGCGATCCCACGATTGGGAGTCATATTGCTCAACTTGTGTCTTTTCATCAAGGACGCTCTCGTCCATCGATGAACTACTGAGAACTCTCTCGTTCTGAGTAAACACTGTTGCTGACCTTATGTCGGCTACACACTCGTCGTCAGCGACGAGTACGCAGATCTGCTTGACTTTGCCACTACGCAGATCACGCAAGAACCTTTTATGTTCGAGCGTTGGCAACTGAGTGATCTCCGAAGCCAACTTCGGAGGCGCAATCAGATCAAGTGTGTAAGCGCCTACACTTGATCCATCATTGACTAGGACATTCAATGTCTCTGTTATTTCCTGGGGACATATTCCCTCAGGCCTCGAAGGACTTATTCCTTCGGCTTCCCGGGGACTTATTCCCGCGGGTTTCGGGAAACTTATTTCCGCCGTATTTGTAATATCGGGACTTATCCCCTTAACTTCCTCTAGCTGTGGTTGCGCAACCACAGCGAGATCCTCTACGAAAGACTCTCCAGTCGATCTAGGATTATCGTTTCGCTTAACCTGAGCGATCGATTGTTTCTCTTCTAGATGTTCCCCGCTAGGGATACATCTTTGTCCCGGTCCACTCGACTTACTCGAGTGGTGGACCTTCGGCGCAGCCTGTGTTTCCTCACAGCCGCCGGAACTTTGCTCCGAAGTATAACCGTTTGTTACACTAAGGTTTCGTGCAGTCGTACTAACGACCGTACCACAAGTGAGGCCATCGCACTTACTCGTAGTACATCCTCACGCTAGTGGAAGCTCCAAAACGTTCATCAGATGGCCATCTGATGAACAAGCGGCAGGCATCGTTACGGTTCAATGTTGCCAGTTTACTCGTGGTTCGTACCTTCTGAGCCACGGTATTCCAAGGAGGACATCAAATTTGTCATCCAAGTCCAATACGATAAAGTCATCGTCATATTGGGTATCTTCTAGCGTATAGTGGATCTTCACTATACGCTTCATGACGGTTACGGATGCGCCTGTCGCAAGACGTACCGTCATCCTCGTAGGAGGTGTGTCACATGCACTAAACTTAAAATGACCATCTTCTAGCGATTGGCGTCGCACAAAATTGTTCGACGCCCCACAATCGACTAGAGCTCGAAGGGAAAACTTATTTGTCACTTCGAGTTTCAAGGTAATGAGTGAGACCTCATTACCTAGAGCAGCAACGCACAACGTTTGTGTGTTGGGAGCAACCTTCATCAAAAGGCCTGCAAATTCTCTTGACGTTGCTGGACCAGTAGGGTGCTCCGCACCTACTGATCCTGTCCGTTTTTTGACGGTCCATCCCGTTGTTGCGTCTTTGCACCAACAGCGGACCCGCGTCCCTGCCCCTTTCTCATGGGTGGACGGTCATTACGCCCAGTGTTGCGAGACACTGGACGAGGGGCACTACACTCGTAAGCATAGTGTCCTGTCTTTTGACATCTGTTGCATTTCTGCAACTTCTTGTAGTCTGTAGAGCGAGCCTTCTCGCTCTCTACATAACAGAGTTCCATCGGCTCTGGACCTCCGTTGTCATATCGTCTCGGTTGACGATATGATGTCGAGCTGGCGCGAGCCTGTCTCAGACTGAAGTCTTCCTGCTCCGCAATGGAAATGGCTTGTTCTAGTGAATCTAGTTCAAGCCGGAACAGGTAAGTCTTGAGGGGACCATCCGCAAGACCCTGCATGAACACCGAAACCAACGTGTGTTCATCCACCGGATTGGAACTTATACAACTCGTGAGATGTCGTATATGTTGTGCGTAAGCGTGAACATCACGCTTACCCTGTTTGAGCTTCAAGAGTTCGGTTCGAGCCCTGAACTCAGCTCTAGGCGGTTCAAACGTTTGTCTGAGCCGCGACTTGAAGACTCCCAATAACCCAAACGCATATGGGTCGTGCAACTTGAGTCCCAAAGCCCAAGTCTTGGCACGTCCTGCCAGATTTGATTGGGCAAATGCAACTCGCATTTCCCCATCGTCGATGCGACGCGCCCTTATGGCGTCGTCTAATTCGACGAGCCATCTCAAGAGGGAGTCCTCTTCGACTCCCCTATACTTGGAGATGTCAATCTTCAAGGTCTCGGGTCGACGCGAGTGCATCGACCCACCAGCAGCAGCCTGCTACTGTCTCAACAGTTCAAACTGTTGAGCACCCTGTTCTCTCAGCAACTCTGATCGTTGAGAACCTTGTTGGTGAAGCAAGGCTACTTTCTCTCGTTCTGCGTCAAGTTCATTTTGAATGAACTTGGCGATAGTAGCATGTTGGGCATCTCTATTGAGAGCCTCTAGCATGACGCTAACAGCATGGATGCCCATGGTCGAACCCATCCGTTCAACCGCATCCCATTCGACATCGCTCAAATGGGAGTAGCCGTCACGCGTAGCGTGAAAGCTTTGGTCATCTTCATCATCCAACATATTCATGTTAGATGTGAACGTGGTCCTTGGACGGACTACGAAGTGCTACCAGGTGTAACGGGGCACCCTGAAGCTTGTACTGATGACAGTACAAGCTATTTATTTCGATGACAGAATAAGGCGGTGCCGCGTAACTTCACGTACACTCGTACGTGCAGAGGAAGACGGTAAGGAGAAGCGAGTACTTGGTTAAAGTAAAAAGTAGAACTGTATTTATTATAGTAATGTCTGTTAATAAATCACTGTTGATCCTTCTCTGACTATGTCTGAATACAGATGTGTATATCAACTATCTGCTCACCACTCGTTGCGTGCGTCTGTCGTGGCGCGTCTTCGTTGGATGATATAATGGCCTATATCAACCAATTAGGAACTACTCGTAAGTGCTGCAGAATATTGTCCTTATGACAATATTCTGAGAATGTAACTCCTGTAGTCATATTCTATGAACAATTTCTTATAAATTGTTATGTAACGGTTCAACCCGTTACAGGAACTCTTTTTTAATCACCTTCAGCAATGGCCAAGGCCAGAAACGGAAGTGATTAACTTTGGAGATTTCAACTGCGTCTAAAGTCCCCATCTAGACAGGCTGGGGGCTTGCGGTCAGGTCGACCGGAAAGCTTAGCCTTAACTACGTTACTAAACACTTTAGATCCGGAAGACGCCACAACCCTGACGGGGGCGGCGCTGGAGGACGAAAACATCGACCCGACGGAACATTTCACGTACTGAAATGCGCGATCAGCTAGTAGGATCGACCGTTTCTATACCAGCAAGACTTGGACAGCTACTGTTTAATAGGTGCAGGTAAGCTTACCTGTCTTTACCTCGGTTCACCAACAAGTCACTTTACACGTGGCAGACAACGGGTGGCGGCGGCAGCATCAACGTAAGGAAAAGATAGTACGGTATCCTATTCTCTCGGAGACACCAGAGCGCGTACACGCGGAGTTTTTAAACGAGCTCATCCGAGCCGAGGTTGGACGAGATACAACCTTAGAAGCTTGGGACGCAACAATCTATAATTGCAAAGCAAGCTCTAAGAGAATAAAAAAGCGGGAATCTCAACGGACGCGTCGATTGCGGCGCCGGGTCCAGGGGCATGCGCGGGCTCATCTCTCCACTCGCCACAGTTTAATGCAGAGTATTCAGGAAGAACTCCGTACCGCACAAACCATTCGACAGGTATTACGGTTGGAGCGGACTACGGACCGTCTCAGATGGCAGGTTAAGCGGGTATCCAACTGGGAACGAGATCAATCTATATCGGGTCTTGAACAGATAAACAGCCAGCCGTTCCAACCGGGGAGCACAAATGCCAACCATTTCGCGTCCGAATGGAGCCCGGTCCTATGTAGGACGCACAACACCGTCCCAGTACCATCACTTCATCCGACCTTGCGAAATTTTGTTACGCTGCCGGTCGATCGAGTTCTCTCCGCGGATGCAAATGCGCTCTTGATGGATCACATAACGCTGAACGAAGTCCTTGCGGCGGTTGCGTCGCTTAATCGCCATAAAATTGCAGGGTCTGATGGAATCAATAATGACTTCCTTTAAGAATTTCAAGCGCTGCTAGCTCCAGCGCTTGTCAATATCGGCAACGAAATACTGCAAGGCCGTACTCCGCCCGCCTCTTTCTTGGAAGGGATGATAATACCTCTCCGCAAGAAGGGGGATCCAAAAGACGCGATGGATTACAGACCGATCGCCTTATTACAAACAGGTTACAAAATTGTCGCGAAGGTGTTATCCCACAGAGTCCAACAGGTGATCGGGGTGCCCATTCAAGACACGCAACCGGGATTTGTTCACGACAGGCAAATGTCTAAGACGGTTATGATAATGATGGCGCATATAAGCTCAGCGAGGGCCGAACCACAACGTGATATAAATGATAGCCGCGTCATCTTGCTCCTGGATTTCCGTAAGGATAATGACACGGTCTCAAAGGAATTCTTATATGATGTATTACGGTTGTTTGGCTTCACGGAAGGCTTTGTACAGCTAATCCGCCGTCTACACGAGGGCACCACAGCACGCTTCCTAGTGAACGGACTGCTCTCAGACCCAATCCCTGTGCGTACGGGGATCCGACAGGGGTGCCCTTTGGCTCAGCTGCTGTTTCTACTTGTAGCGGAGATACTGGCCATTGCCATACTGCAACATCCATAAATCAGAGGGATACGGCATCCCAGCTTTCCGGACGAGGAGCAGAAATTTTCGGCGTTTGTGGAAAATTTGACGGTATTTCTCGAGAGGGCAGATCAGCTACCGCAGGTGCTGACCATCGTGCAGCGATTCGGGAAACTATCAGGGCTTTTTGTTCAGCCAGCCAAAAGTGTGCTAATACCTCTTAATACAGCGGTTGAGATTACGGCGTATGTAACGGGGTGAATCGTTACATAACAATTTATAAGAAATTTTTAATAGAATATAACTATAAGAGTTATATTCTCAGAATATTGTCATAAGGACAATATTCTGCAGCACTTACGAGTAGTTCCTAATTGGTTGATATAGGCCATTATATCAACCAACGAAGACGCGCCACGACAGACGCACGCAACGAGTGGTGAGCAGATAGTTGATATACACATCTGTATTCAGACATAGTCAGAGAAGGATCAACAGTGATTTATTAACAGACATTACTATAATAAATACAGTTCTACTTTTTACTTTAACCAAGTACTCGCTTCTCCTTACCGTCTTCCTCTGCACGTACGAGTGTACGTGAAGTTACGCGGCACCGCCTTATTCTGTCATCGAAATAAATAGCTTGTACTGTCATCAGTACAAGCTTCAGGGATGCCCCGTTACACCTGGTAGCACTTCGTAGTCCGTCCAAGGACCACGTTCACATCTAACATGAATATGTTGGATGATGAAGATGACCAAAGCTTTCACGCTACGCGTGACGGCTACTCCCATTTGAGCGATGTCGAATGGGATGCGGTTGAACGGATGGGCTCGACCATGGGCATCCATGCTGTTAGCGTCATGCTAGAGGCTCTCAATAGAGATGCCCAACATGCTACTATCGCCAAGTTCATTCAAAATGAACTTGACGCAGAACGAGAGAAAGTAGCCTTGCTTCACCAACAAGGTTCTCAACGATCAGAGTTGCTGAGAGAACAGGGTGCTCAACAGTTTGAACTGTTGAGACAGTAGCAGGCTGCTGCTGGTGGGTCGATGCACTCGCGCCGACTCGAGACCTTGAAGATTGACATCTATAAGTATAGGGGAGTCGAAGAGGACTCCCTCTTGAGATGGTTCGTCGAATTGGATGACGCCATAAGGGCGCGTCGCATCGACGATGGGGAAATGCAAGTTGCATTTGCCCAGTCAAATCTGGCAGGACGGGCCAAGACTTGGGCACTGGGGCTCAAGTTGCACGACCCATATGCGTTTGGGTCGTTGGAAGCCTTCAAGTCGCGGCTCAGACAAACGTTTGAACCGCCTAGAGCTGAGTTCAGAGCTCGAACTGAACTCTTGAAGCTCAAACAGGGTAAGCGTGATGTTCACGCTTACGCACAACATATACGACATCTCACGAGTTGTATAAGTTCCAATCCGGTGGATGAACACACGTTGTTTTCGGTGTTCATGCAGGGTCTTGCAGATGGTCCCGCCAAGACTCACCTGTTCCGGCTTGAACTAGATTCACTAGAACAAGCCATTTCCATTGCGGAGCAGGAAGACTTCATTCTGAGACAGGCTCGCGCCAGCTCGACATCATATCGTCAACCGAGACGATATGACAACGGAGGTCCAGAGCCGATGGAACTCTGTTATGTAGAGAGCGAGAAGGCTCGCTCTACAGACTACAAGAAGTTGCAGAAATGCAACAGATGTCAAAAGACAGGACACTATGCTTACGAGTGTAGTGCCCCTCGTCCAGTGTCTCGCAACACTGGGCGTAGTGACCGTCCACCCATGAGAAAGGGGCAGGGACGCGGGTCCGCTGTTGGTGCAAAGACGCAACAACGGGATGGACCGTCAAAAAACGGACAGGATCGGTAGGTGCGGAGATACCTACTGGTCCAGCAACGTCAAGAGAATTAGTAGGCCTCTTGATGAAGGTTGCTCCCAACACACAAACGTTGTGTGTTGCTGCTCTAGGTAATGAGATCTCACTCATCACCTTGAAACTCGAAGTGACAAATAAGTTGTCCCTTCGAGCTCTAGTCGATTGTGGGGCGTCTAACAATTTTGTGCGACGCCAATCGCTAGAAGATGGTCACTTTGAGTTCAGTGAATGTGACACACCTCCTACGAGGATGACGGTACGTCTTGCGACAGGCGCATCCGTAACCGTCATGAAGCGTATAGTGAAGATCCACTATACGCTAGAAGATACCCAATATGACGATGACTTTATCGTATTGGATTTGGATGACAAATTTGATGTCCTCCTTGGAATACCGTGGCCCAGAAGGTACGAACCACGAGTAAACTGGCAACATCGAACAGTAACGATGCCTGCCGCTTGTTCATCAGATGGCCATCTGATGAACGTTTTGGAGCGTCCACAAGCGTGTGGATGTACTACGAGTAAGTGCGATGGCCTCACTTGTGGTACGGTCGTTAGTACGACTGCACGAAACCTTAGTGTAACAAACGGTTATACTTCGGAGCAAAGTTCCGGCGGCTGTGAGGAAACACAGGCTGCGCCGAAGGTCCACCACTCGAGTAAGTCGAGTGGACCGGGACAAAGATGTATCCCTAGCGGGGAACATCTAGAAGAGAAACAATCGATCGCCCAGGTTAAGCGAAACGATAATCCTAGATCGACTGGAGAGTCTTTCGTAGAGGATCTCGCTGTGGTTGCGCAACCACAGCTAGAGGAAGTTAAGGGAATAAGTCCCGATATTACAAATACGGCGGAAATAAGTTCCCCGAAACCCGCAGGGAATAAGTCCCCGGGAAGCCGAAGGAATAAGTCCTTCGAGGCCTGAGGGAATATGTCCCCAGGAAATAACAGAGACATTGAATGTCATAGTCAATAACGGATCAAGTGTAGGCGCTTACACACTTGATCTGATTGCGCCTCCGAAGTTGGCTTTGGAGATCACTCAGTTGCCAACGCTCGAACATAAAAGGTTCTTGCGTGATCTGCGTAGTGGCAAAGTCAAGCAGATCTGCGTACTCGTCGCTGACGACGAGTGTGTAGCCGACATAAGGTCAGCAACAATGCTTACTGAGAACGAGAGAGTTCTCAGTAGTTCATCTATGGACGAGAGTGTCCTAGATGAAAAGACACGAGTTGAGCAATATGACTCCCAATCGTGGGAATCGCTCAAGACAAATCCTCTCTACGAAGATTTGGTTGAATTCAAGGATGTATTCCCTGAAACTGTTCCGTGCGAATTACCGAAGGATAAAGGTATTCGACACGAGGTCGAGATTAAACCAGGCTTGAAGTACTGTGTCATGAAGCAGTGGCCACTGCCTCGTGAACAAGTACTTGCGATCGACAAGTTCTTTGCCGATCGCTTAGCTGCGGGCCATGTGAGGGAATCAACTTCCCCACATAGCTCTCCGACCCTCTGTGTGCGAAAAGCAACAGGAGGGTGGCGGATAGTGCACGCGTTCAACAAATTGAATGCTGCAACGGTACCGGCTCAAACGCCGATACCGAGGAAGGACGTAATCATTGATGGTATGTCAAAGAGTACCATCTTTTCGTCCATGGATTTGATGGATGGCTTCTATCAAAATCCTTATGCGGGAACGGGACATACCGTATACCGCAGTTAGCAGGCCTAGTGGCATGCTCTGGGAGTGGCTAGTAATGCCACAAGGGCTTAGTAATGCCCCTGCCACGTTCAACAGATGTGTATCACATCTGTTGAGACCAGTACGCGAGTTCGCGCCGAGTTATTTCGATGACGTATTCATCCATAGTCGAGCTATGGATGGAAAGTCGGACGTTGAGGTTCATAGGTACCACGTCGAACAGGTTCTTACAATCATGCGAAAGCATCAATTGTATGCAAACCTCAAGAAGTGTTTATTTGCCGCAAGCGAAATACCACTTCTTGGGTGCATCGTTGGTAAGAACGGAGTACGTCCTGATCCCGAAAAGATCAAGGCGATCACCGACTGGCCTGTGCCGGTTGATGTCAAAGGTCTTCGAAAATTCCTTGGGCTAGCGGCGTATTTGCATAAGTATTCACGCAATTACGCCGAGATGACTGTGCACCTCTCTCGTTTGTTGAAAAAGAACGAGAGGTGGTTATGGAACGCTGAATGTCAGCGCTCCTTTGAGGGTATCAAGCAGAGCTTGATACAATCCCCAGTCCTAGCAATAGCCGATCAGGACAGGCCATTTCATGTGGTCTGTGATGCCAGCGATTTCGCAATCGGCTGTGCATTAATGCAGTACAACCTAGAAGGCGTTGAACGCGTCGTCTGCTATCAGTCGCGTCAGCTGCAACCAGCTGAGCGGAACTATCCAGTGCATGACAAGGAACTCCTTGCCATGAAGTATGCACTCGCGAAGTTCATAGTCTATCTATTAGGAGATAGACCCTTCGTTGTTTACACTGACCATGCGTCATTACGCACGGCAGTGAACAGCCCGCACCTTTCACAACGAATGGCGCGGTGGTTGTCATTCTTTGCGGAATACAACTTTACGGTCGAGTACAAACCAGGACGACTTAATGTCGTCGCTGATGCACTCTCACGTCGTCCCGACTTTGAAACAGTCGCGAAACCCAACAGTGAGACAGTCACTGTTGCGGTTATGACGTCCTCAGTCCCATCTACACCGTTGTATGATGATGTGAGGCGGGCATACGCCCAAGATGGTGAGATAGTGAAGTTGTTGACACATCTCTCCCAACCATCTCGAGAATCGTTAAAACGATTGTCGTCTGCGTATCGATCTGCATCAGATCGATACACTACTCGTAACGGTTTACTGTATTATACAGCCGTTTCTGGTGACACACCACGTGTTGTCATTCCAGATGATACTGATCTGCGTTTGCGGATCATGTTCGAGTATCACGATGCTCCTATAGCAAGACATCGTGGCCGAGAGAAAACATATCTCACGGTGAGTTGAGACTTTTGCTGGCCCCGCCAGTATCAGTTTGTGCGAAAGTATGTTCGCGCATGTGAAGTCTGCCAACGAGTGAAGTCAAGTCCTTCACTGCGTGCACCTTCACAGCCTCTACCGGATTCCGGCTGAATGCTGGGAATCCATCTCAATGGATTTCGTCTTCGGGTTACCCAAAGACGCACGCGGGAATGCGGGTATTCTCGTATTTGTTGACAGATTCAGCAAAATGGTACACCTTGTGGCTGTACCAGAGTCAATCACGGCAAGTGGCTGTGCTTGTGTCTTTATTGACACCATCTTCCGACTTCATGGGTTGCCCCGTGAACTCGTATCAGACAGAGATCCACGATTCACTGCTGATTTCTGGCGTTCCGTGTTCAAATCACTCGGAACGCGCTTGAAGATGTCTACATCTGATCATCCAGAGTCAGATGGTCAGACGGAACGTGCCAATCGTGTCCTTGAAGAGATACTTCGAGATTACGTACACTCCTTTAAGAGTTGGAGTGAGTTTTTGCCAATGGTAGAGTTTGCCATCAACAACTCGGTGCATGCGTCCACGACACATACACCGTTTTACGTGAATGGCTTGCGCCATCCGCGTGTACCCACCTTACTAGAGTGTAACTCTGGGTTAAGGGGGGTAGGGACTCGCGCGAGCAAACACCGATTTGGTTCACGCTCATCACGCTCTGACGAAGAAGTCATTGCGTTTGATGCCGATATCGATAACATCGATATCGAAGAAGATGATGCCAGTGAGAGTGCGGAAGCCTTCACTGAAGAAACGATTGATGTTGCTGCAGTGCACTCCCAGCGCACTGAAGCTAAGGAGTCATCAGATGAGTTCATACTGGCTCGTGAAACGGTAGTCCGTTTTGTGCAAGACTCCATCGCCGAAGCGGTGGATAAGCAAAAGCAAAACGCTGACAAGAATGGAAGGGCAAACACTCTTTTATTTAATAAAGGTGACTTAGTCCTACTGTCTACGGTTAATCTACCAAAGCATGTAGTGACTAACTTGGGTAGTAGTAAACTTCTACCCAAGTACATCGGCCCATTTCGTGTATTGCACCGCCTAGGCAATGCATACACGATCGAGTTACCACGTAAGATGCGAACGCATCCCACGTTTTACGTTGGTCGGCTTAAGCCGTACCATCAGTACGCTGCTTCTTCCAATGAAGAACGCCCTTGCGCTCAAGCATCTCGCAGAGAGCCTTGTGCTCCCGATGGTGGGCATCAACAAGGGTCTGAAGAGCAGTTATCTCATCCCGAGACCGGTCCATATCCACACAAGCTACCCTTAGCTCGTCACGAAGAGATGTCAGAGATCTCTCGTTCTCAAGCTGAGCAAAGGCAAACTCAGCTCGATGCTTCGAGGCAGTGTCCGCCATTTGGAGACGCCTATCCCGCTCATGTTCGAGATCGCCGCGTAACCCTTGCGTTACGCGATCAAAGAAGCTCTCGGGAACACACCGATCCACATGATCGTGTGGAGAGCGTCTTTCCTCCTCCTCCACCTCCATTAGAGGACTCTCGCGGTGGCCAGCGCTATCTAGTTGAGCAGCTGTTGAACCACCGCGACGTGAACGGACGTCGGACGAGTTATCTCGTCCGGTGGCGCGGCTATCCCCCGTCCTGGGATTCTTGGGAGCCCTGCTCCCAACTGATGATCGACGTACTGGGTCTGGTTGAGCAGTACGACGCGGCACATCCTGTGCCGCAGAAGGACCGCCGGAGAAAGTCTTCCCGGCACGGTCTTAAAGGGATTTCAAGTTGTCAATCCCTTCGTACATCTCAATAGAGATACGTACGCGCCACCACGGGCTATTAAGGGAGGTAAGCCTCCTTAGGTGCTCGCGCAGAGTTGTTCACACAACACGGGCACGAGTCTCCCCAAGAGAGGCAGGGTAATCCTTTCTCCCTTGATAGACGATGCAGCTTATAGCGTGCACCTGTCGGGGTTCGCTTCTCAAACTTATCACGAGCTCTGATAAGTTTGTCGTTCCAAACATCACGACCTACATCCTCAAGATTATGGATGTGAGGCGTTCCACGCTTGAAGCAGTGAGGGACCATCACGCTTGTGATTCCCCCTGTACCATCGATGTCTAAAGAAAGCATCGATGAAGAATTCATTCTCAGCGCGATAGTCTTTCGCACAGGGGTCAAGGTGATGGATCCTTGACGAATCGAACAACCGTGTTCGATAACGATCACTCGTCGTCGCCGAAAAGTGATCCATGACTGATTTAGGAGGCATCCATGCCTTCTTCTCAGGAGCGAGACGCAACACATTGCGGTCCCGCTCTTCCTGCGACGTGCCGACAGAAGTACTGGTATCTCGCTGCAAAGTGGTGTCCATAGGAGAACCGACACCAATGTGAGCGCCCGAGTCTTGCGATCTCGAGCGCCTTCGCTTTGGCGATGGTTCATCTGATTCATCAGATGAACCAAAGATGCTACGACGCATTGCATCATCCATGCCACGCTTGGCAGGCGGCTTAGATTCAATCGCCGTCGATACGGATCCGTCTTCCGTATCAGGAGAGTACGAGACACCGAGCTCGTACTCTGTGAAGACACGAGTGTCTTCATGACCAGCGCCTGCGTCACCAAGTGACACAGGCTGGGTCGTTTCAGCAACCGATGAGACATCAGTTTCTGTTGTTTCTGCTTCGGCGTCCGCACAGAGACGTGCAGACGCGCTCTCGGCGGCCTTGCTCGCGCATCGCATGGGCTTAATAACCATGCGATGAAATGTTGGAAAGTGGACTCGGACCAACAAGTGCAAACCCTGTCCCAAATGATTTGGGACGAGTATCCATTTAGTCAATTAGTCACTAAAGTGACTGATAGTTAGGGGGGGTGTTTTAACGGGGTGAATCGTTACATAACAATTTATAAGAAATTGTTACTAGAATATAACTATAAAAGAGTTATTCTCAGAATGTTGTCATAAGGACAAATATTCTGCAGCATTTACGAGTAGTTCCTAATTGGTTGATATAGGCCATTATATCAACCAACGAAGACGCGCCACGACAGACACACGCAATGAGTGGTGAGCAGATAGTTGATATACACATTTGTATTTAGACACAGTTAGATGAGGATAAATAGTGATTTATTACAGACATCGACTATTACAAATACAGTTTCTACTTTTTACTTTATCCAAGTACTCGCTTCTCCTTACCGTCTTCCTCTGCACGTACCAGTGTACGTGAAGTTCCTAGGCACCGCCTTATTCTGTCGTAAGTAGCTTGTACTGCCATCAGTACGAGCTCGAGGGTGCATCGTTACACAGAAGCAAAGATAGCAGTTTAATGCTGCTACAGCTGTGTGGAGCTGAGTTAGTCGTTCGAAGCTCCACACATCGCAGGGCGAGTGCACTAACGTTTGAACGTAAGTCGAAACGCATTAACGGTACACCGTGGTGAACACGCTGGGCTGACGGTCATAATAAAAGACAGAAAAAAGTTTGTAGAAATGCCGTATTGATGTCGGGGAAACTAGAAAGCCGAGACCTTTTCGCTTCCAACCTGGATGTCGTACACCATTTGCGTCGTTTGAGGGACAATCCCATGAAATCTTGACGGACCCCTTCCGTCTGTTTATTCGTGGTTTGCAAATGCACGGACAGACGGTATGACGTCGTCGGGTAAAACAATTCCATCCGACAACTTATCTTTGTTGCATCTAGCAGTTCGTGTCCACACTAACCTCCATGCCATAGTGTTAGAACTCGGTGTCTTTGTGAACCAAATGACGAGTCAACTGCGCCAAGAACATTCGTATGAACGTATGCGTGTCCGATAAAAGGTCAAGCGGAAGTGTATTAAAGCGCAGGAAAATAACGACTACAACCTTTGAAGCTCTCGACCAAAGAGCAGCACTACACGTGTACGTACGCTGAGTCGATCCACCACTGACTCTTAAGGTCGACCTTGAAGAAATCCTTCAAAGCCACAGCTGCCTTTAGCTGGGTGCCCAAGCCAGGTCGACCGTTCCCCTTCGCCGCACCTGGGCCAGTGTTTTTAAACTCGCCAAACTCTACGTGTTTCGTGCTGTCACCGTTCCAGTCCGACCAACCAGCGGCATTGACCACGTCACTGAGTTCGCTGTTCTGAAACACGACGCGAGCATAAGGACGCCACGGACGACCAAGGTAGGACATGCCCGGTTTGTACCCCTTTTTCGAGCTGTAGATATTCGCGTGGTTGAAGACGTAATACGAGTCCATGTCGGCGCTGGAACGACCGTTGGCAGTGATATATCCCGCATCGATACAGTCGATATCGCAGTGCTCGAACCAAGCCACGGCCTTGGTGCCGAAAATGAAGTCAACGGCGCCACTGATGTAGGAGTTAGCAAACATGATAAGCCCCTTCTTGGTCAACAAAGTGTCTTGATACCCAGTGAACTTGCAGCCGTAAAAGCCGTAGTTGGTGCCGTCCACAGTCGCCGCGACAGCTTGTCCCGTGTTGCCCGCCGTGTTGGCGATGTTGAGGTTGTAGACTTTCACGTTGTTCGCCTTGAAGTGCATGGCGCTGGTCTCTGCATCGTGATCGCTCGTCACAGTCTTCGGTAAGTTCTTCTGCGACATTTTGTGGGTGATCGTCGCCTGGTTCTTCGCATACGACGTTGTATCACACGTGGCGCCTTGGAGCACAAGTTTGCCTTTGATAGGCGGAATGACCACGCGTCCCTCGTAAACACCAGAGAAGACGAAGATCGTCTGATCCCCCTCCAACGTGCGGTCCAGTCTTGCAACAGCGTCGATCATGTTCCGGAAGCTGCCTTGGTATTTAGGATCACCCGTAGGATCCACAACGATGGCACCAACCGGCGGCTCAATCCGAGCGTTTGGGCCACTGCACTTGATCGGATTGGCTGCGATCATGGTCATGATGCTGGCAAGAGCCAGCAGCGATGACACGAAGATCTTCATGGTTATCGGATTGGGTCTTGATGGAGGCGAGGAAAAACTCAAAGTGAGGATTCCGGTGCGACGGTCTCGACTTGTTCGGGGCGGTCACGATGCAGCATCAGACGACCCGAATGTCACAGGCAGAACGTGCTTTGGAGCTGGAGATTTCAGGATGGGAAGGGATCCCATGCTGTCTATCTATCTATCGACAATGTCGATGGTAAGACGTCGCAAACATGGATCTATTCAGCAGCAAGTGTACAGTGGAAGTGGTCCGGCTCGATCTTCAGTGACTTCATCATCATGTCGCGCGTACATCTGGTGGAGTCCAGAGTAGCTGGGCAAATCGCAGACTCACTCGGCGCGATGGTAAAAGTGCCTTTTCCTTCGGAATCGACACTTCTCGCGATTGACACGCACGTTGCGTGTCTTATGTTTGAGTTATGATGGGCCTCGCTTGTCCATTGTTCATTATCGACATGGAGTTTGGGAATGACCGCCGGTCTATTCATGCAGCAAGAAGTACGCAAGTTTGGTGCTTGGGTAGCTCTTACGGTCAATGTTCATTATGCAGACTTTACATCGACTCGACAGGCAGTCAAAACCATGTGATTCGGCTGAATGATCATCATGTTGAAGTTGTCATGGTGTCATGTCTCGCGGCAGCAAAGCAGTATGAGACCTGTACTGCCTGTACATTGCGAGCCTAGAGAACGTCGCAGATCAGCCCGTTGTCGCCTCTTTTTCCCTTCTCCCGACTCTTTCTCGGTAAACACATGTAGGCCGTCACCCGCTCGAATCGACGACGCTCATCAGAAGCAGTTTTGCCTGCTACCTCCCATCCCAAAATCTCGGTGATTGCGTGTTGGATAGACGAATTGCGACGCACCGCAACCCACATCCCGATCTCTGCTGGCGCGAGGACGTGGATACAGCAAGATTTAAAACCGTGATGTGCGACAGATCTCCTCATCTCGACCAAATGGCGGCAAGCTTCGACGGTGCGAGTCGTCAATGATGGGACTGCTTCTATGTTGCACCATCGACTCCACACGACCACAAAGGGCTATTACATGCATGAAGCTGGGTGTGTTATTCCGAATTGGTCGCAGCGCTTCGCACTAGGGTACGAGGACTCTTTCATATGTGTACTTGCATCAGCAAAACCATACGATGGCCAGTGGACCCTGCAGTGGGTAGCACATCGTCGCATTGTGCCTATCCGGCGATAGAAGCGTCGACATCTTCAGATAGGACATACTAGCACGACAGCTCCCATTAGCATCGTCGATTTGAGCGGGCGGAGGAATGGAAAGGGTCGAAATTCATCGAACTGTAAAGACGGTGCGAAGTAACGACAGCGTGTAAATTTGCGACGGACTTAGCTTGGCAGTAAACAGACAGCTCCCAAGATGCTTCTTTTCGACGAGACATGCCATGACTACCTCTTTACCACTTTATCATGCACGTCGTTGAGCAAAGTGCACAGAATTGGCTGCTCAAAGAACCTATCAAACATTAGCGCAGTCGGTGCGTGTCCACCGGTATTAAACGGGCATTAAGCTGGTGTGTGTGTTAATTTGTGAGGGTTCCATGCTGCTCAACTAGGCCTACTGAAAATGACAAAGGTTGTCTGATTCCTTGTTAGATGGCCACGAGTGAGCAAAGAACATGTGCACAGACACGAAGCATAAGTGCAAGCGTGACGAAGTGTCGATATGGCAGAAAAGGCGCTGCTACCACCGTGCAGGAAGAGTCTGCGATCTGCCCTGGCACCCCGAACTCGACCAGACGCATGCGCGACATGGCTCAGTGTACACGGTAACTCAAATGCATCTACATTTACTGCTGAATACACATGCGTGGCCCTCAGGCTATCAATTTATCGCAAATTTTCTACATCACCAAATGTAAAAGAACATCCATAATCTAACAAGAGAACGCTCTCTATTTAAAAACTCCATTCTACTAGACAGACTTTCTGCTAATAGTAGAATTTCGCGATCATCTGTTGTGTTCCAATTTCCAGTTTGGAGTATTGTTCATCAGCGACGTCGCAAGGGCAAGACGATAGCATGACGATGGATTCTACATTGGAAAAGATGGAAGTGAAGACGATACGGGATTAATATGCTTTCGGGACAATGTTAACGACATCACTTGCTTTCACGAAGACAGTCGTCGCCCACAACTGGTCCATTTTATCCTTCGCGACACCACAAGGTACATTGCATTATTTTACGATCATGTATGCGCACATGCCCGCAGAGCAGCTCCGGAGTGATGCGTCACGGCCATCGTGACCTTCTTGTTGTCTCCATCTCGTTATACACGCCGTGCCGCCAGTGGTGTGGACAGCATTATCATAGTCATGCATCGGAGGTGGCCAGAATGCCAGAGATAAATCGTCTACCAGGATCCATCTTTCGGCACGTTCTTGTTAAAGATGATCGCGATGTCATACAACCACTTCACTTTCGTGATTCGCAATTAATTCTTGGTGCATGGCGGCCTACACAACCCGTGATGAAGCGGGAGCGAAAGGGGTTGCAGTGTCAGTAGCGGCTTCGACAGCGTGCACAGAAAAATCACTGGCAGCTTCAATTGTAACAGAGGAGGCCGTTGCAGGAGCAATTGAAAGATCGACATCGTGAGCTGCATTATTAGAGGTAAGGGTGACATGGCTTAACATGATGAAGACGATAAAGTTAAAAATACGGAGAGGGCGGCCTGACTGAGGCGTTGCCTCGTAGCATAAAGTGGATGTTCTCTTAACATTTGCTAGCATAGCAAATACAAATGAATAGCTGAAGTGGCGAGCACTACGTGTTGGCATATTTCGATTTTACCAAGGGACAGTGTCCCCTCCGAAAAGTTATGGGTTCATGGATGGAGATATTGATGACCTCAAAGAGGTTGCAGCTTCTTGCAAAATTGTACTGTGATGACATACAAGTAGCTTCGATGATCGGAAACACAAGCAATTTTAACGATCAAAAGGTGGACGTTATTGACCAAAAGGAACGTTGTAACGGGGTTGCACGTATAAGGGTACTTTGTACCAGGTGTGTCACACACCTGATGGTACCCCTAGTAAGGTGATATAGAATATCTTATCGGTTTGTAGGGGCTGACGAGTGGCATTTATTAGGTACGAAAGATCTTTGAGTAGGACTAATGTTTTCTATAAGTTTTAACCATAATTGAAATCAGTTTCCATTTTGATCTAAGGGACACGTGGCTTGCGAGCCGTCTTGATCGCTGATCACCGATCACTAAGAGTTAGCAACACCTCCTTGAGGTAGCTACTCTTGAGCACTGAGTGCTGTCGACTCACTGAATCGTTAGGTTACCTGGAACAGGGAACTGAAGCTGTAAAGCTTGTCGACTCGTAGAGTCGCTAGTTCTTTAGAACTAAGTTGCTCGTAGAGCGTTAAGTCTTCCTCTGACTTAAGAAGCTGTGTAGCTCCGCTACACTTGGTAGCACTAGTAGTCAATCTACGCCTGAGTCGTTAGGACTGATCCTCTGTAAGGATGGAAAACCTCACTTCCCTCTCTGAGGCCCAAAGAGTCACGCTTGATAAGCTGACCGCACCTTTGGGTCCAGAGTACATGGAGTTTCTTGTTTCACAAGGTCCTGAAGTGCGTAATGCACGTGTTGAAAGCTTCATGCAGTATGAAGCGACCCTTTTAGGGCAGGTCCAATACCGAGTAGCGTCGGCTATGCCTACACGCTATGTGTCTGTACCCAAAAAGAGGCCAGGACTCGTCTACTTAGAGTGGAAGTTAAAACTGCTCCGGTAAGGAGGGTGAGAATCTCATCCTCTGGGTCCGTGAGATTTAGATGGCCATTTAATCAGGCCTCATCTAGCTTGACCATCAACAGTTCTCGCTGGCTATCTCCAAGCTCGATGGAAGAGCTAGAGAATGGGCCTTGACGTGTAGCACGTCGGTGGACATAGCGTTTCCCACATGGAAGTCGCTTAAGTCACAATTGGTACAGCTGTTCTCACCACCTAACCAGGCTTACCGCGTGCGTTCACGCTTTCTTTCTACCCGCCAGGGTAAGAATGAACTATCGGACTATGCCCAAGAGCTGCGAACGCTCATGGCTGCAATGCAGTCTTATTCTTTGCCTGAAGTAGTCCATGTGACTATCTTCATGGAAAAGCTACGTACTAGCCTTGCCAGAACCGAGGTTTTTCGGGTTCACCCCTCTACTTTTGAAGAGGCTGTGAGAATTGCTCTTAATGCTGAGCATAACTTCAAGTCGGCCAGACTTGGTTGGAATGGGTACAACCTTCGCTCTGTGAAAGCAAACTTTTCGGGTACCACTGCCTATAATAGGCCGGAACCGATGGATCTCAGCTATACTGAAGATGGAGGTGAAGCTGAGCTTTAAGCTGCTGAGCAGCATCACGTCGTACGCTGATGTTTTACGTGCGGAAGCACTAAACGCTTGCGGCTTGGTTGCCCTTTGCGTAAGCAACGCCAGGCTACAAGCCAGCACTCGACCCCGAGTCAGAAGTCTGGCATGGCACGGGGAAATGCCGACACCCAGTAGGCACGGGGCGCCCTACTGGGGAATAATTAGGTTCTATACACCTTTAGAAGGTACAGGAAGGCAGGGCTTAACCCCAAAGAGTACCGAACCTACGGGTATGGTGCGTGGATACAAGTCCGGCTTGTTGGTTGCCGAGGCGAAAATTAATGGTTCCGAGAAGCCTTGGTCGATATTGATCGATTCTGAAGCGTCTTGCAATTATGCTCGACGCCGTTCCATTTAGGGAAGTCAGTTTTATGCTGAGGCGCTTACAGCGCATGAGGGTGATTCTATCACGGTTCGTTTAGCGACTGGAAGTCGCGTAACTGTGCCTAAAGTTCCATTGAACTTAGGTATAAAGTTTTTAGACTTTGACAGTATTGAGCGCTGTCTTGTCGTATGTATGGACTCGAGATATGATCTCATCCTAGGTAGTGCTTGGCTTGAACGCCAGGAGCCATGAATTGAAAGGAGGTCTAAGACCTTAGGCGCTACGCGCAATGTTCCTAGCGAAGTTTTGGAGAGTCATGAACCCACTTTCGCTAGGCAACAGAAGCGCTATTGGCGCGAGCCTTTGACAGAAGATGTCAATGTGCTGGATATTGTAATGTACGAGTTATCTAACTCCTATGTTACAAACATAAGTTTCGAGCCCAGCTCGTCTAAATTTAGTGAAACGGCACGTACCCCGTTGAGTGTTACTCGTTGTGACAACGAGTCACTGCATGCTGAAAGCATGGTTGGCCTAGGGCCGAGTGATCAAGGATGTGACTCCTTTGATGTGTGTATGGTGGCACGTGAAACTACACCAAGTGCGGTCGGCCGTGAGAGCACCGCACTTTATGTCGGTAATGACATTGTTGGCCATATGCCATTTAGTGTGGGCGGCTGAGAAGGCACCACGCTTAACGTCGGTAATGACGTTGTTGACGATACGCCGTATAGTGTGGGCGGCCGTGAGGGAACCACACCTAATGTCAGTAATGACATTGTTGGCGATACGCCATTTAGTGTAGGCGGCCGTGAAGGCACCACGCTTAACGTCGGTAATGACATTGTTGGCGAGACGCCGTTAAAATTAGGGCTAGACCCGCATAGTACACGTGGAGTGGCACGTTTAAATCGACTGGGTAAAGTGTTCGAGTTATGTAACACTTCACCGGATGTCGGTCAAGACATAAGCTCTCGTATAAAACGTACTATGGTTGGTAGTAACCATGGGGACAATATTGTCCCGACCCCTAAGGGGTGTAAGGTCTCGAAGAGACGATCGAGACGCCGGGTAGCAACTGTAAAGCGCCAGGCGTCCTCACAGTGACACAGTGATAATAGCAATACACTATATACACCTGTTAATGGAGCGACTGGTCACGTTGATGGCAGTGTTTGCCCTAAAACCCTTCCATCTGTGGGCGCTCTTTGTGAGCTAGACGAAATGTCTCTTGGCGAGTTTAGCCAGGCCTTGAAGGCAGGAGAGTTATCCGAGTTAGCGGTCATTAGACCTGATACTGAGTTAAATTCTTCCTCGTTAATGGATGAGTCTTTTCTAAAGGATACAAATGCGGCACTTAGTGCACGAAGTGGATCTTCGATCCTTAAAGATCCTTTTGGATCCATTTTATTCTTTGGTTAAGGAATTTAAAGATGTGGTGTGTCACAACCCACCGTCTGTCTTTCCACCTGATAGAGGTGTACGTCTTGAAAGTGACTAAGTTCCAGAAACTAGATACTGCGTAACACGGCAGTGGCCATTGTCTAAAGAACAGTGTGACTTTATTGACTAGTTCTTTCGTACTAAGCACGCAGCAGAAATGGTTCGTGAGAGCTAATCGCCCCATTCAACACTGTCATTTGTGTTAAGAAGCCAAATGGCAAGTGGCGCATTGTGCATGCTTATCATAAACTTAATGCAGCAACTATACCGGTTTAGACGTCTATTCCTAAAAAGGATGTTCTTCAAAACAATATGGTGGGGTGTACATTGTATAGCGTACTCGACTTAGTCGACGGGTATTACCAGCTTTTCGTGCGGGCGAGAGATATTTATGCTAACAGCGGTGAGTACTCCCAGCGGTGTGCTCTGGGAGTAGCTCGTAATGCCACAAGGGCTATCTAACGCCCCGGCTACGTTTAACCGGCTGGTAACGCAACTGTTCAAAACTCATCGAGGCTGTGCAAAAACGTACTTTGATGACATTTATTTCCATTATCGTGCAATGAATGGGCGATCAGATGTGGATAACCACATTGATCATTTACAAGCGGTGCTCGATTGCATGCGGACGAATAATTTGTATGCTAACGCATCAAATTGCATATCTGGTGCAGAAGAGATCCCCTTTCTAGGGTGCTCATTGGGAAGCGAGGCCTTCGAGCGGATCCCGCTAAGGTAAAAGCCATAGTCGATTGGACGGTTTTCAAGAACCAAAAGGACTTACGTAAGTAGAAAATATTGAAGTAATTGATGATAATGGTGGCTTGGCTTTGCTGATTACTTACGTAAGTGCAGTGCGAATTACGCAAATGTGGCTCGGCTATGTCCAATCTCCTAAAAAAATGAAGTGGATTGGTGTTGGGGTGATACCGAACATGATGCTTTTGAAGCAGTTAAGGAGGGTCTCCTTGATGCGCCAATGTTGGCTTTGCCCGATCCTGATCGGCCTTTCAGTGTCGTCTGTGACGCATCTGACTTCTCTATAGACAGTGTTCTGTTACAAACAGATATCGATAGACGCGAACGCGTCATTGCATTCGAGTCTCGGCGGTTGAAAACTGCTGAAAAGAACTATCCAGATCATGACAAAGAGCTACCTGCTATGAAGTACGCTCTTGTCAAATTCAGAGTACATCTGCTTGGCTTAAAGCCGTTTGTGATCTATACAGATCATGCGTCATTACGAACAGCAAAACAGTCGCCTTATCTCTCACAGAGAATGGCTCGTTGGCTTTCCTTCTTTGCCGAATATAACTTCGAGGTGAAGTACAAGCCAGGTAAGCAAAACGCTTTGGCTGATGCGCTATTCGCGTCGACCTGACTATGAGCTTGCTCATGTTACGACTCTGTCGTCGTCAGTCACTGACTTAATCCGTGCGGCATATGACAAGGATGATCAGTGTGTAGCTTTGCAACGTGCTCTCGGGAGCGGTGAGTTTAAAGACTCGGACATAGAATTGTCGGCACGTATACGTGCGAGGCTACATCGATATTTTATCGATAACGGCCTGTTGTGCTATCGCACGGATTTTGTGCTCGAATCGCTGTATATCAAGGTGCGGAATTGAAGTATCGAATCCTCTATGAGGCACACGATACTACTTTATGTGGTAATCTCGGTCGTGAGAAAAGTTATAGCTCGGTGAGCCAAAGTTATTGGTGGCCCGAGCTTTATTAGTGGGTGAGCACCTATGTGCGTACGTGTGAAAAGTGTCAACGGGTTAGAACCTCAGCACATGCGGCGGCGCTGCTGGCTAGTTTTCCAGTACCCACTAGTTGTTGGGAGTCCATAAGCCTGGATTTTGTGTTTGGCCTACCGAAAGATTCGGAAGGCAACACTAAAATGGTGGTGTTTGTTGACCGATTGAGCAAGATGGATCACTTAGCGGCTGTGCCGGATAGCATCGATGCTGAAGGTACATCAAAGCTGTTTATCGACTGTGTCTTTCGTCAACACGGTTTACCTATGACAGTTGTCTCTGAAAGAGACCCCCGCTTCACTGGAAAGTTTTGGAAGTCTATCTTCAAGGTGCTGGGCACTACATTGGACATGTCCACAGCAGATCATCCGCAGACCGACGGTTAAACTGAGCGTGTTAACCGCGTCATCAATGACATTTTGCGCAGTGTTTGCGCTGATACGCATAGGCGTTGGAGCTCAACGCTCCCTGTTGTTGAGTTTGCGTTGAATAACGCTGTTCATGCCGCAACAGGCTTTATTCCGTTCAGTATAAACGGTATCACTCACCCTCGCGTTCCGTTAACGCTATCACTCTGAATTTAGGGCTTAGTGAAGGAGAGATTGCCGATCGGCTTGCTGATATCAGCCCTGCTACTGTATAAAAACAGGTAGGCGAGTTTTCGCAACGCGATAAACTGTCGTAAGACATGTGCGTGACGCAATGGCTGATAGCCAAGATAACCAATAACAACAAGCTGATGCCAAAGGCAGAAAATGTATTGAACGTTATGAGGTCGGAGACTAAGTACTTCTCAATGCTAAAATTATATTTACAAATGTAGTGTCTGCGGTCTTTAAGACATAGTTGCATCCACGCTTTACTGGACCATTTACGGTCACTGCCAAGAAGGGACTCGCGTGTACGCTAAACCTTCCGCGCAAATTGCGCACACATCCAGTGTTCTACGTAGGCTTACTTAAGCCGTACCGGGATCCTTCCCATGTGAACATGGAGGCGCTTGCGCCGACGACAAGGGCAATGCCCCGGATTGCTGTGGACGAATCAGCTGGTCCAACTGAGCCTCGCTCCGAGTTTGAGCTTAATTCATTTTTTGAAGGCGGCTTTTCATCGCATCCAGTATGCACTGGGTCTTACCCAAGGTCTCTTGAAGACCTTTCACTTTGAGAACCAATTTATCGTGGGCCTCTACCGGTACACCGGCCGCCACCGACTTTGCTCGATGAGCATGGGTGTCGTCAGTTTCATGTCGAGAGACTACTACAACGGCGTCGTCGTCAGGGCCAATACCATCATCTGGTAAAGTGGCGAGGGTACCCTGAGTCTGAAAACTCGTGGGAGTTTGAGATACCCCTTCGGCAAGACTGCCCTTATTCTTTGGATGCTTTGAGCATCGTGGTCATGATCATCTCGAGACCAAGGCCGTTTCCCACCACTAGTGGTGTGGGTTGGTGGGTTGTTGGTCACAGACTGACCAGCACTCGTGGCTATCGTAGTAGCTGAAGCATAGCGCGTGCGCTTGCGCAATTGGCCTCTGGCCTTAAGCTTGGCATAATCATACCGAAGCTTGCGTTCAAGACGCATATCAGCGTCATGGGCACTAGCCGTTAGAGCAAAAACGTTGCTGAGGCGACGTACATGGTGCACCCAGCGAACGAAGGCATCGTCTTCTTCTCTCACTGTTTCGACTGCGAACAAGAGAATGGGTATACCCTTGATCGGTGGAACTGGTGCACCACGCGCTTGCATGTCAAGGCGTGTCTTGTGTTGACTTTGAGTCGTTAGGTGTGGCTCCAGGTACCTCTCACGATGTGCCTGGAAGGTAATCACCTCCTGAGGAGTCTTAGGCCCACGTCCAATGACCCACGTCGTCAATGTTTGGCCGACCGCTTGACGTAGACGCTCCTCCACACTGGGTGGAGTGAACACATAGTCACGTTGGCGCTCGAGGGTTGTAACCATTTGTGCATGACGCTGAGCGATTTTTTCTCGTTGGACAAGCATTTGTTGTTGCTCATCGAGCGGGTTCGTGATGGTAGTTTCATCAGAACCAGGTGTTAAATGCTGCGCCAGTGGCACGCTCGCATCTCCACGTTCAGAGAACGGACTTAAGGTATTCGAAGGTTGCGCCTCAGGCATCGGTGAGTCGGACACTGTCCCTGTATCACCCTGGACGCTGGTATCGCTACCATAGTCCACTGCATCCTCTATTCCGAGGTAGTCACACAAAGGCTTTGTCTCTTTTGATGATGAGAACATCGTTCTATTGCGTACGTTGCCGTGAGGCTTACCGTACGCGCACTGTTCTCGCTTAGGAACACAAGTTCGAATGACGTTTTAGTAAACGTCAGTCTGGTGGGGGAGGGTGTAACGGGGTTGCACGTATAAGGGTACTTTGTACCAGGTGTGTCACACACCTGATGGTACCCCTAGGAAGGTGATATAGAATATCTTATCGGTTTGTAGGGGCTGACGAGTGGCATTTATTAGGTACGAAAGATCTTTGAGTAGGACTAATGTTTTCTATAAGTTTTAACCATAATTGAAATCAGTTTCCATTTTGATCTAAGGGACACGTGGCTTGCGAGCCGTCTTGATCGCTGATCACCGATCACTAAGAGTTAGCAACACCTCCTTGAGGTAGCTACTCTTGAGCACTGAGTGCTGTCGACTCACTGAATCGTTAGGTTACCTGGAACAGGGACCTGAAGCTGTAAAGCTTGTCGACTCGTAGAGTCGCTAGTTCTTTAGAACTAAGTTGCTCGTAGAGCGTTAAGTCTTCCTCTGACTTAACAACGGAGTTGAAACATTGTAGTAAACAACAAAGACGCACTAATTCGTAGACATCGTATGCAAATTACCAGTGCTTAATGGCTCGGTATCATTGCAAACAGCACACTGGTGCTTGTAGATTCCAAGGCTTGACGTCACCTGCACCTACACAAAGTTATTACAACTGCTCATCAAGAACGACATCTGTACGGCATCCAGTGTCCGTTTCAAACTTATTGGGTATGTTTTCGCGGCGCTCATGATGAGTATTCAAGACCAGAAAAAGACTATGTAGATTAATCGATCGGATGTACCCGTAGAAGTCATGCACGAAGCGATCGAAACAATTATGTTGTAAAGCTTGGATGTGAACCTGTCCGATATGCAAAATAGTAGTAGGCAGAATGCAACGAGGTGAATCGTTACGTAACAATTTATAAGAAATTGTTAATAGAATATATCTATAAGAGTTTCTCAGAATGTTGTCATAAGGACAAATATTCTGCAGCATTTACGAGTAGTTCCTAATTGTTTGATATCGGCCATTATATCAACCAACGAAGACGCGCCACGACAGACGCACGCAATGAGTGGTGAGCAGATAGTTGATATGCACATTTGTATTCAGACTTAGTTAGATGAAGACAAACAAGGGGTTTATTACAGACATTAACTATTATAAATACAGTTCTACTTTTTACTTTAACCAGGTACTCGCTTCTCCTTACCGTCTTCCTCTGCACGTACCAGTGTACGTGAAGTTACGCGGTACCGCCTTAATCTGTTACCAGAATAAGTAGCTTGTACTGTCATCAGTACAAGCTTGAGGTTGCCCCGTCACACCTGGTAGCACTTTGTAGTTCGTCCAAGGACCACGTTCACATCTAACATGATTTTGTTGGATGATGAAGATGACCAAAGCTTTCACGCTACGCGTGACGGCTACTCCCATTTGAGCGATGTCGAATGGGATGCGGTTGAATGGATGGATTCAATCATGAGCTTCCATGCTGTTAGCGTCATGCTAGAGGCTCTCAATAGAGATGCCCAATATGCTACTATCGCCAAGTTCATTCAAAATAAACGTGAAGCTGAATGCGAGAAAGTAGCCTTGCTTCACCAACAAGGTTCTCAACAAGCAGAGTTGTTGAGAGAACAGGGTGCTCAACAGTTTGGACTGTTAAGACAGCAGCAGGCTGCTGCTGGTGGGTCGATGATCTCGCGTCGACCCGAGACTTTGAAGATTGACAGCTCCAAGTATAGGGGAGTCGAAGAGGACTCCCTCTTGAGATGGTTTGTTGAGTAGGACGACGCCATAAGGGCGCGTCGCATCGACGATGGGGATACGCAAGTTGCATTTGCCCAATCAAATCTGGCAGGACGTGCCAAGACTTGGGCACTGGGGCTCAAGTTGCACGACCCATATGCGTTTGGGTTATTGGGAGTCTTCAAGTCGCGGCTCAGACAAACGTTTGAGCCGCCTAGAGCTGAGTTCAGGGCTCGAACCGAACTCTTGAAGCTCAAACAGGGTAAGCGTGATGTGCACGCTTACGCGTAACATATACGACATCTCACGAGTTGTATAAGTTCCAATCCGGTTTACGAACACACGTTGGTTTCTGTGTTCATGCAGGGTCTTGCAGATGGTCCCGCCAAGACTCACCTGTTCCGGCTTGAACTAGATTCACTAGAACAAGCCATTTCCATTGCGGAGCAGGAAGACTTCAGTCTGAGACAGGCTCGCGCCAGCTCGACATCATATCGTCAACCGAGACGATATGACAACGGAGGTCCAGAGCCGATGGAACTCTGTTATGTAGAGAGCGAGAAGGCTCGCTCTACAGACTACAAGAAGTTGCAGAAATGCAACAGATGTCAAAAGACAGGACACTATGCTTACGAGTGTAGTGCCCCTCGTCCAGTGTCTCGCAACACTGGGCGTAATGACCGTCCACCCATGAGAAAGGGGCAGGGAAGAGGGTCCGCTGTTTGTTCTAAGACGCAACAACGGGATGGACCGTAAAAAAAACGGACAGGATCAGTAGGTGCGGAGCACCCTACTGGTCCATCAACGTCAAGAGAATTTGCAGACCTCTTGATGAAGGTTGCTCCCAACACACAAACGTTGTGCGTTGCTGCTCTAGGTAATGAGATCTCACTCATTACCTTGAAACTCGAAGTGACAAATAAGTTGTCCCTTCGAGCTCTAGTCGATTGTGGGGCGTCCAACAATTTTGTGCGACGCCAATCGCTAGAAGATGGTCACTTTAAGTTTAGTGAATGTGACACACCTCCTACGAGGATGACGGTACGTCTTGCGACAGGCGCATCCGTAACCGTCATGAAGCGTATAGTGAAGATCCACTATACGCTAGAAGATACCCAATATGACGATGACTTTATCGTATTGGACTTGGATGACAAATTTGGTGTCATCCTTGGAATACCGTGGCTCAGAAGGTACATACCACGGGTAAACCGGCAACATCGAACAGTAACGATGCCTGCCGCTTGTTCATCAGATGGCCATCTGATGAACGTTTTGGAGCGTCCACAAGCGTGTGGATGTACTACGAGTGAGTGCGATGGCCTCACTTGTGGTACGGTCGCTAGTACGACTGCACAAAACCTTAGTGTAGCAAACGGTTACACTTCGGAGCAAGATTCCGGCGGCTGTGAGGAAACACAGGCTGCGCCGAAGGTCCACCACTCGAATAAGTCGAGTGGACCGGGACAAAGATGTATCCCTAGCGGGGAACATCTAGAAGAGAAACAATCGATCGCCCAGGTTAAACGAAACGATAATCCTAGATCGACTGGAGAGTCTTTCGTAGAGGATCTCGCTGTGGTTGCGCAGCCACAGCTAGAGGAAGTTAAGGGAATAAGTCCCGATTTTACAAATACGGCGGAAATAAGTTCCCCGAAACCCGCGGGAATAAGTCCCCGGGAAGCTGAAGGAATAAGCCCTTCGAGGCCTGAGGGAATTAGTCCCCAGGAAATGACGGAGACATTGAATGTCACAGTCAATAACGGATCAAGTGTAGGCGCTTATACACTTGATCTGATTGCGCCTCCGAATTTGACTTCGGAGATCACTCAGTTGCCAACGCTCGAACATAAAAGGTTCTTGCGTGATTTGCGTAGTGGCAAAGTCAAGCAGATCTGCGTACTCGTCGCTGACGACGAGTGTGTAGCCGACATAAGGTCAGCAACAATGCTTACTGAGAACAAGAGAGTTCTCAGTAGTTCATCTACGGACGAGATTGTCCTCGATGAAAAGACACGAGTTGAGCGATATGTTTCCCAATCGTGGGAATCGCTCAAGACAAATCCTCTCTATGAAGATTTGGTTGAATTCAAGGATGTATTCCCTGAAACTGTTCCGTGCGAGTTACCGAAGGATAAAGGTATTCGACACGATGTCTAGCTTAAACCAGGCTCGAAGTACTGTGTCATGAAGCAGTGGCCACTGCCTCGTGAACAAGTACTTGCGATCGACAAGTTCTTTGCCGATCGTTTAGCTGCGGGCCATGTGATGGAATCAACTTCCCCACATAGCTCTCCGACCTTCTGTGTGCGAAAAGAAACAGGAGGTTGGCGGATTGTGCATGCATTTAACAAGTTGACTGCTGCAACGGTACCGGTTCAGACGCCGATACCAAGGAAGGACGTAATCATTGATGGTATGTCAAAGAGTACCATCTTCTCGTCCATGGATTTGATGGATGGCTTCTATCTCATCCTTATGCGAGAACGGGACATACCCTTTACCGCAATGAGCACGCTTAGCGGCATGCTCTGGGAATGGATAGTAATGCCACAAGGGCTCAGTAATGCCCCTGCCACGTTCAACAGATGTGTATCACATCTGGTGAGACCAGTACGAGAATTTGCGCCGAGTTATTTCGATGACGTATTCATCCATAGTCGGGCTATGGATGGAAAGTCGGACGTTGAGGTTCACAGATACCACGTCCGACAGGTTCTTACAATCATGCGAAAGCATCAATTGTATGCCAACCTCAAGAAGTGTATATTTGCAGCAAGTGAAATACCACTTCTTGGGTGCATCGTTGGTAAGAACGGTGTACGTCCTGATCCCGAAAAGATCAAGGCGATCACCAACTGGCCTGTGCCGGTTGATGTCAAAGGTCTTTAAAAATTCCTTGGACTAGCGGCGTATTTGCACAAGTATTCACGCAATTACGCCGAAATGACTGTGCACCTCTCTCGTTTGTTGAAAACGAACGAGAGGTGGGTACGGAACGCGGAATGTCAGCGCTCCTTTGATGGTATCAAGCAGAGCTTGATGCAATCCCCAGTCCTAGCAATTGCCGATCAGGACAGGCCATTTCATGTGGTCTGTGATGTCAGCGATTTCGCAATCGGCTGTGCAATAATGCAGTACGATCTTGAAGGCGTTGAACGCGTCGTCTGCTATCAGTCGCGTCAGCTGCAACCAGCTGAGAGGAACTATCCAGTGCATGACAAGGAACTCCTTGCCATGAAGTATGCACTCGCGAAGTTCAGAGTCTATCTATTAGGAGAGATACCCTTCATTGTTTGCACAGACCATGCGTCATTACGCACGGCAGTGAACAGCCCGCACCTTTCACAACAAATGGCGCGGTGGTTGTCATTCTTTGCAGAATTCAACTTTACGGTAGAGTACAAACCAGGACGACTTAATGTCGTCGCTGATGCACTCTCACGTCATCCCGACTTTGAACCAGTCGTGAAATTCAACAGTGAGACAGCCAATGTTGCGGTTATGACGTCCTCAGTCCCATCTTTAACGTTGAATGATGATGTGAGGCGGGCGTATGCCCAAGATGGTGAGATTTTGAAGTTGTTGACACATCTCTCACAACCATCTCGAGAATCGTTGAAACGATTATCGTAGGCGTATCGATCTTCACTAGATCGATACACTACTCGCGACGGGTTTACTGTATTATACAGCCGTTTCTGGTGACACACCACGTGTTGTCATTCCAGATGATACTGATATGCGTTTGCGGATCATGTTCGAGTATCACGATGCTCCTATAGCAAGACATCGTGGCCGAGAGAAAACATATCTCACGGTGAGTTGAGACTTTTGCTGGCCCCGCCAGTATCAGTTTGTGCGAACGTATGTTCGCGCATGCGACGTCTGTCAACGAGTGAAGTCGAGTCCTTCACTGCGTGCACCTTTACAGCCTCTACCGGATTCCGGCTGAGTGCTGGGAATCCATCTCAATGGATTTCGTCTTCGGGTTACCCAAAGACGCACGCGGGAATACTGGTGTTCTCGTATTTGTTGACAGATTCAGCAAAATGGTACACCTTGTGGCTGTACCAGAGTCAATCACAGCAAGTGGCTGTGCTTGTGTCTTTATCGTCCGACTTCATGGGTTGCCCCGTGAACTCGTATCAGACAGAGATCCACGCTTCACTGCTGATTTCTGGCGTTCCGTGTTTAAATCACTCGGAACGAGCTAGAAGATGTCGACATCTGATCGTCCAGAGTCAGATGGTCAGACGGAACGCGCCAATCGTGTCCTCGAAGAGATGCTTCGAGGATACGTACACTCCTTTAAGAGTTGGAGTGAGTTCTTGCCAATGGTAGAGTTTGCCATTAACAACTCGGTTCATGCGTCCACGACACACACCGTTTTACGTGAATGGCTTGCGCCATCCGCGTGTTCCCACCTTACTAGAGTGTAACTCTGGTTTAAGGGGGGGGACTCGCGCGAGCAAAAACCGATTTGGTTCACGCTCATCACTCTCTGACGATGAGGTCATTGCGTTTGATGCCGATATCGACAACATCGATATCGAAAAAGATGATGCCAGTGAGAGTGCGGAAGCCCTCACTGAAGAAACGATTGATGTCGCTGCAGTGCACTCACAGCGAACTGAAGCTAACGAGTCATCAGATGAGTTCATACTGGCTCGTGAAACGGTAGTCCGTTTTGTGCAAGACTCCATCGCCGAAGCGGTGGATAAGCAAAAGCAAAACGCTGACAAGAATGGAAGGGCAAACACTCTTTTATTCAATAAATGTGACTTAGTCCTACTGTCTACGGTTAATCTACCAAAGCATGTAGTGACTAACTTGGGTAGTAGTAAACTACTACCCAAGTACATCGGCCCATTTCGTGTATCGCACCGCCTAGGCAATGCATACACGATCGAGTTGCCACGTAAGATGCGAACGCATCCCACGTTTACGTTGGTCGGCTTAAGCTGTACCATCAGTACGCTGTTTCTTCCGATGAAGAACGCCCTTGCGCTCAAGCATCTCGCAGAGAGCCTTGTGCTCCCGATGGTGGGCATCGACAAGGGTCTGAAGAGCAGTTATCTCAGCCCGAGACCGGTCCATATCCACACAAGCTACCCTTAGCTCGTCACGCAGAGATGTCAGAGATCTCTCGTTCTCAAGCTGAGCAAAGGCAAACTCAGCTCGATGCTTCGAGGCAGCGTCCGCCATTTGAAGACGCCTGTCCCGCTCATGTTCGAGATCGCCGCGTAACCCTTGCGTTACGCGATCAATGAAGCTCTCGGGAACACACCGATCCACATGATCGTGTGAAGAGCGTCTTTCCTCCTCCTCCACCTCCATTAGAGGACTCTCGCGGTAGCCAGCGCTATCTAGTTGAGCAGCTGTTGAACCACCGCGACGTGAACGGACGTCGGACGAGTTATCTCGTCCGGTGGCGCGGCTATCCCCCGTCCTGGGATTCTTGGGAGCCCCGCTCCCAACTGATGATCGACGTACTGGGTCTGGTTGAGCAGTACGACGCGGCACATCCTGTGCCGCAGAAGGACCGCCGGAGAAAGCCTTCCCGACACGGTCGTAAAGGGATTTCAGGTTGTCAATCCCTTCGGACATCTCACTAGAGATACGTACGCGCCACCACTGGCTGGTAGAGGAGGTAAGCCTCCTTAGGTGCTCGTGCAGAGTTGTTCACACAACATGGGCACGAGTCTCCCCAAGAGAGGCAGGGTAATCCTTTCTCTCTTGACAGACGATGCAGCTCATAGCGTGCACCTGTCGGGGTTCGCTTTTCAAACTTATCACGAGCTCTGACAAGTTTGTCGTTCCAAACATCTCGACCTACATCCTCAAGGTTATGGATGTAGGCGTTCCACGCTTGAAGCAGTGAGGGACCATCACGCTTGTGATTCCCCCTGTACCATCGATGTCTAAAGAAAGCATCGATGAAGAATTCATTCTCAGTGTGATAGTCTTTCGCGCTGGGGTCAAGGTGATGGATCCTTGATGAATCGAGCAATCGTGTTCGATAACGATCGCTCGTCGGCGCCGACAAGTGATCCATGACGGATTTAGGAGGCATCCATGCCTTCTTCTCGGGAGCGAGACGCAACACACTGCGGTCCCGCTCTTCCTGCGACGTGCCGACAGAAGTACTGGCACCTCGCTGCAAAGTGGTGTCCATAGGAGAACCGACACCCACTGTTAGCGCCCGAGTCTTGCGATCTCGAGCGCCTTCGCTTCGGCGATTGTTCATCTGATTCATCAGATGAACCAAAGATGCTATGACGCATAGCATCATCCATGCCACGCTTGGCAGGCGGCTTGGTTTTGATCGCCGTCGATACGGATCCGTCTTCCGTATCAGGAGAGTATGAGACACCGAGCTCATACTCTGTGAAGACACGAGTGTCTTCATGACCAGCGCCTGCGTCACCAAGTGACACAGGCTGGGTCGTTTCAGCAACCGATGAGACATCAGTTGCTGTTGTTTCTGCTTCGGCGTCCGCACAGAGACGTGCGGACGCGCTCTCGGCGGCCTTGCTCGCGCATCGCATGGGCTTGTTTACCATGCGATGAGATGTTGGAAAGTGGACGCGGACCAACAAGTGCAAACCCCGTCCCAAATGATTTGGGACGAGTATCCATTTAGTCAATCAGTCACTAAAGTGACTGATGGTTAAGGGGGGGTTGTAACGGGGCACCCTGAAGCTTGTACTGGTGACAGTACAAGCTACTTATTCTGATAACAGAATAAGGCGGCGCCTCGTAACTTCACGTACACTCGTACGTGCAGAGGAAGACGGTAAGAAGAAGCGAGTACTCGGTTAGAGTAAAAAGTAGAACTGTATTTATAATAGTTAATGTCTGCAATAAATCACTATTTATCTTCATCTAACTATGTCTAAATACAAATGTGTAAATCAGTTATCTGCTCACCACTCATTGCGTGCGTCTGTCGTGGCGCGTCTTCGTTGGTTGATATAATGGCCTATATCAACCAATTAGGAACTACTTGGAAGTGCTACAGAATATTTGTCCTTATGACAATATTCTGAGAATATAACTCTTATAGTTATATTCTATTAACAATTTCTTATAAATTGTTATGTAACGATTCACCCCGTTACATCACCCCCCCTTAACCATCAGTCACTTTAGTGACTGATTGACTAAATGGATACTCGTCCCAAATCATTTGGGACGGGGTTTGCACTTGTTGGTCCGCGTCCACTTTCCAACATCTCATCGCATGGTAAACAAGCCCATGCGATGCGCGAGCAAGGCCGCCGAGAGCGCGTCTGCACGTCTCTGTGCGGACGCCGAAGCAGAAACTACAGCAACTGATGTCCCATCGGTTGCTGAATCGACTCAGCCTGTATCACCTGGTGATGCAGGCGCTGGTCATGAAGACACTCGTGTCTTCACAGAGTACGAGCTCGGTGTCTCGTACTCTCCTGATACGGATGACGGATCCGTATCGACGGCAATTGAATCCAAGCCGCCTGCCAAGCGTGGCATGGACGATGCTTTGCGTCGTAGCATCTTTGGTTCATCTGATGAGTCAGATGAACAATCGCCGAAGCGAAGGCGCTCGAGGTCGCGAGACTCGGGCGCTAATAGTGGTGTCGGTTCTCCTATGGACACCACTTCACAGCGAGGTGCCAGTACTTCTGTCGGCACGTCGCAGGAAGAGCGGGACCGCAATGTGTTGCGTCTCGCTCCAGAAAAGAAGGCATGGATGCCTCCAAAATCCGTCATGGATCACTTGTCGGCGACGACGAGTGATCGTTATCGAACACGATTGCTCGATTCGTCAAGGATCCATCACCTTTGACCCCAGCGCGAAAGACTATCGCGCTGAACATGAGTTCTTCATCGATGCTTTCTTCAGACATCGATGGTACAGGTGGGAATCACAAACGTGATGGTCCCTCACTACTTCAGGCGTGGAACGCCTACATCCATAACCTCGAGGATGTAGGTCGAGACGTTTGGAACGACAAACTTATCAGAGCTCGTGATAAGTTTGAAAAGCGAACCCCCGACAGGTGCACGCTATAAGCTGCATCGTCTGTCAAGGGAGAAAGGATTACCCTGCCTCTCTTGGGGAGACTCGTGCCCATGTTGTGTGAACAACTCTGCACGAGCACCTAAGGAGGCTTACCTCCTTACCAGCCCGTGGTGGCGCGTACGTGTCTCTACTGAGATGTACGAAGGGATTGACAACCTGAAATCCCTTTACGACCGTGCCGGGAAGACTTTCTCCGGCGGTCCTTCTGCGGCACAGGATGTGTCGCGTCGTACTGCTCAACCAGACCCAGTACGTCAATCATCAGTTGGGAGCGGGGCTCCCAAGAATCCCAGGACGGGGGATAGCCGCGCCACCGGACGAGGTAACTCGTCCGACGTCCGTTCACGTCGCGGTGGTTCAACAGCTGCTCTACTAGATAGCGCTGGCCACCGCGAGAGTCCTCTAATGGAGGTGGAGGAGGAGGAAAGACGCTCTCCACACGATCATGTGGATCGGTGTGTTCCCGAGAGCTTCTTTGATCGCGTAACGCAAGGGTTACGCGACGATCTCGAGCATGAGCGGAATAGGCGTCTCCAGATGGCGGACACTGCCTCGAAGCATCGAGCTGAGTTTGCCTTTGCTCAGCTTGAGAACGAGAGATCTCTGACATCTCTTCGTGACGAGCTAAGGGTAGCTCGTGGGATTGTTGATCGGTCTCGGGCTGAGATAACTGCTCTTCAGACCCTTGTCGATGCCCACCATCGGGAGCACAAGGCTCTCTGCGAGATGCTTGAGCGCAAGGGCGTTCTTCATCGGAAGAAGCAGCGTACTGATGGTACGGCTTAAGCCGACCAACGTAAAACGTGGGATGCGTTCGCATCTTACGTGGTAACTCGATCGTGTATGCATTGCCTAGGCGGTGCAATACACGAAATGGGCCAATGTACTTGGGTAGTAGTTTACTGCTACCCAAGTTAGTCACTACATGCTTTGGTAGATTAACCGTAGACAGTAGGACTAAGTCACCTTTATTAAATAAAAGAGTGTTTGCCCTTCCATTCTTGTCAGCGTTTTGCTTTTGCTTATCCACCGCTTCGGCGATGGAGTCTTGCACAAAACGGACTACCGTTTCACGAGCCAGTATGAACTCATCTGATGACTCGTTAGCTTCAGTGTGCTGTGAGCGCACTGCAGCAACAACAACCTTTTCTTCAGTGAGGGCTTCCGCACTCTCACTGGGATCATTGTCTTCAGTGAGGGCTTCCGCACTCTCACTGGCATCATCTTCTTCGATATCGATGTTATCGATATCGGCATCAAACGCAATGACTTCTTCGTCAGAGCGTGATGAGCGTGAACCAAATCGGTTTTTGCTCGCGCGAGTCCCTCCCCCTTAAACCAGAGTTACACTCTAGTAAGGTGGGTACACGCGGATGGCGCAAGCCATTCACGTAAAACGGTGTATGTGTCGTGGACGCATGCACCGAGTTGTTGATGGCAAACTCTACCATTGGCAAAAACTCACTCCAACTCTTAAAGGAGTGTACGTATCCTCGAAGTATCTCTTCAAGGACACGATTGGCACGTTCCGTCTGACCATCTGACTCTGGATGATCAGATGTTGACATCTTCAAGCGCGTTCCGAGTGATTTGAACACGGAACGCCAGAAATCAGCAGTGAAGCGTGGATCTCTGTCTGATACGAGTTCACGGGGCAACCCATGAAGTCGGACGATAAAGACACAAGCACAGCCACTTGCTGTGATTGACTCTGGTACAGCCACAAGGTGTACCTTTTTGCTGAATCTGTCAACAAATACGAGAATACCCGTATTCCCGCGTGCGTCTTTGGGTAACCCGAAGACGAAATCCATTGAGATGGATTCCCAGCACTCAGCCGGAACCGGTAGAGGCTGTAAAGGTGCACGCAGTGAAGGACTTGACTTCACTCGTTGGCAGACTTCGCATGCGCGAACATACTTTCGCACAAACTGATACTGGCGGGGCCAGTAAAAGTCTCGACTTACCGTGAGATATGTTTTCTCTCGGCCACGATGTCCTCCTATAGGAGCATCGTGATACTCGAACATGATCCGCAAACGCAGATCAATATCATCTGGAATGACAACACGTGGTGTGTCACCAGAAACGGCTGTATAGTACAGTAAACCGTTACGAGTAGTGTATCGATCTGATGCAGATCGATACGCAGACGACAATCGTTTCAACGATTCTCGAGATGGTTGGGAGAGATGTGACAACAACTTCAATATCTCACCATCTTGGGCGTATGCCCGCCTCACATCATCATACAACGTTGTAGATGGGAACTGAGGACGTCATAACCGCAACAGTGACTGTCTCACTGTTGGGTTTCGCGACTGTTTCAAAGTCGGGACGACGTGAGAGTGCATCAGCGACGACATTAAGTCGTCCTGGTTTGTACTCGACCGTAAAGTTGTATTCTGCAAAGAATGACAACCACCGCGCCATTCGTTGTGAAAGGTGCGGGCTGTTCACTACCGTGCGTAAGGACGCATGGTCAGTGTAAACAATGAAGGGTCTATCTCCTAATAGATAGACTCTGAACTTCGCGAGTGCATACTTCATGGCAAGGAGTTCCTTGTCATGCACTGGATAGTTCCGCTCAGCTGGTTGCAGCTGACGCGACTGATAGCAGACGACGCGTTCAACGCCTTCAAGGTCGTACTGCATTAATGCACAGCCGATTGCGAAATCGCTGGCATCACAGACCACATGAAATGGCCTGTCCTGATCGGCTATTGCTAGGACTGGGGATTGTATCAAGCTCTGCTGGATACCATCCATCAAAGGCGCTTGAGCATTCAGCGCTTCCATAACCACCACCCACCTCTCGCGTTCCACACAACGAGAGGGGGTGACAGTCATCTCGGCGTAATTGCGTGAATACTTGTGCTCCCGCTAGTCACCCCAAGGAATTTTCCGAAGACCTTTGACATCAACCGGCACAGGCCAGTTGGTGATCGCCTTGATCTTTTCGGGATCAGGACGTACACCGTTCTTACCAACGATGCACCCAAGAAGTGGTATTTCGCTTGCTGCAAATATACACTTCTTGAGGTTGGCATACAATTGATGCTTTCGCATGATTGTAAGAACCTGTCGGACGTGGTACCTGTGAACCTCAACGTCCGACTTTCCATCCATAGCCCCGACTATGGATGAATACGTCATCGAAATAACTCGGCGCAAATTCTCGTACTGGTCTCAACAGATGTGATGCACATCTGTTGAACGTGGCAGGGGCATTACTAACCCCTTGTGGCATTACTATCCATTCCCAGAGCATGCCGCTAGGGGGTGCGTGCGCAGGGGGGGTTGTCTTCTCTTTCGCATAAGGATTGGATAGAAGACAATCCATCAAATCCATGGACGAAAAGATGGTACACTTTGACATACCATCAATGATTACGTCCTTCCTGGTATCGTTCGCGCGTAGACGTTGCAGCATTCAATTTGTTAAATGCATGCACTATCCGCCATCCTCCCTGTTGCTTTTCACAGAAAGTCGGAGAGCTGTGTGGGTAAGTTGATTCCCTCACATGGCCCGCAGCTAAACGATCGGCAAAGAACTTGTCGATCGCAAGTACTTGTTCACGAGGCAGTGGCCACTGCTTCATGACACAGTACTTCGAGCCTGGTTTAAGCTCGACATCGTGTCGAATACCTTTATCCTTCGGTAACTCGCACAGAACAGTTTCAGGGAATACATCCTTGAATTCAACCAAATCTTTATAGAGAGGATTTGTCTTGAGCGATTCCCACGATTGGGAGTCATATCGCTCAACTCGTGTCTTTTCATCGAGGACACTCTCGTCCATAGATGAACTACTGAGAACTCTCTCGTTCTCAGTAAACACTGTTGCTGACCTTATGTCGGCTACACACTCGTCGTCAGCGACGAGTACGCAGATCTGCTTGACTTTGCCACTACGCAGATCACGCAAGAACCTTTATGTTCGAGCGTTGGCAACTGAGTGATCTCCAAAGCCAACTTCGGAGGCGCAATCAGATCATGTGTATAAGGCCTACACTTGATCCATCATTGACTAGGACATTCAATGTCTCTGTCATTTCCTGGGGACTAATTCCCCTCAGGCCTCGAAGGACTTATTCCTTCGGCTTCCCGGGGACTTATTCCCGCGGGTTTCGGGGAACTTATTTCCGCCGTATTTGTAAAATCGGGACTTATTCCCTTTACTTCCTCTAGCTGTGGCTGCGCAACCACAGCGAGATCCTCTACGAAAGACTCTCCAGTCGATCTAGGATTATCGTTTCGCTTAATCTGGGCGATCGATTGTTTCTCTTCTAGATGTTCCCCGTTAGGGATACATCTTTGTCCCGGTCCACTCGACTTATTCGAGTGGTGGACCTTCGGCGCAGCCTGTGTTTCCTCACAGCCGCCGGAGTCTTGCTCCGAAGTGTAACCGTTTGTTACACTAAGGTTTTGTGCGGTCGTACTAACGACCGTACCACAAGTGAGGCCATCGCACTTACTCGTAGTACATCCACACGCTTGTGGACGCTCCAAAACGTTCATCAGATGGCCATATGATGAACAAGCGGCAGGCATCGTTACTGTTCGATGTTGCCAGTTTACCCGTGGTTCGTACCTTCTGAGCCACGGTAGTCCAAGGATGACATCAAATTTGACATCCAAATCCAATACGATAAAGTCATCGTCATATTGGGTATCTTCTAGCGTATAGTGGATCTTTACTATACGCTTCATGACGGTTACGGATGCGCCTGTCGCAAGACGTACCGTCATCCTCGTAGGAGGTGTGTCACATTCACTGAATTTAAAGTGACCATCTTCTAGCGATTGGCGTCGCACAAAATTGTTGGACGCCCCACAATCGACTAGAGCTCGAAGGGACAACTTATTCGTCACTTCGAGTTTCAAGGTAATGAGTGAGACCTCATTACCTAGAGCAGCAACGCACAACGTTTGTGTGCTGGGAGCAACCTTCATCAAAAGGCCTACAAATTCTCTTGACGTTGCTGGACCAGTAGGGTGCTCCGCACCTACTGATCCTGTCCGTTTTTGACGGTCCATCCCGTTGTTGCGTCTTTGCACCAACAGCGGACCCTCGTCCCTGCCCCTTTCTCATGGGTGGACGGTCACTACGCCCAGTGTTGCGAGACACTGGACGAGGGGCACTACACTCGTAAGCGTAGTGTCCTGTCTTTTGACATCTGTTGCATTTCTGCAAGTTCTTGTAGCCTGTAGAGCGAGCCTTCTCGCTCTCTACATAACAGAGTTCCATCGGATCTGGACCTCTGCTGTAATATCGTCTCTGTGTACGATATGATATCGAGCTGGCGCGAGCCTGTCTCAGACTGAAGTCTTCCTGTTCCGCAATGGAAATGGCTTGTTCTAGTGAATCTAGTTCAAGCCGGAACAGGTGAGTCTTGACGGGACCATCCGCAAGACCCTGCATGAACACAGAAACCAACGTGTGTTCATCCACCGGATTGGAACTGGTACAACTCGTAAGGTGTCGTATATGTTGCGCGTAAGCGTGCACATCACGCTTACCCTGCTTGAGCTTCAAGAGTTCAGTTCGAGCTCTGAACTCAGCTCTAGGCGGTTCAAACGTTTGTCTGAGCCGCGACTTGAAGACTTCCAACGACCCAAACGCACATGGGTCGTGCAACTTGAGCCCCAGTGCCCAAGTCTTGGCACGTCCTGCCAGATTTGACTGGGCAAATGCAACTTGCATATCCCCGTCGTCGATGCGACGCGCCCTTATGGCGTCATCCAATTCGACGAACCATCTCAAGAGGGAGTCTTCTTCGACCCCCTATACTTTGAGATGTCAATCTTCAAGGTCTCTCGGGCCGACGCGAGTGCATCGACCCGCCAGCAGCAGCCTGCTGCTGTCTCAACAGTTCAAACTGTTGAGCACCTTGTTCTCTCAACAACTCTGCTTGTTGAGAACCTTGTTGGTGAAGCAAGGCTACTTTCTCGCGTTCTGCGTCAAGTTCATTTTGAATGAACTTGGCGATAGTAGCATGTTGGGCATCTCTATTGAGAGCCTCTAGCATGACGCTAACAGCATGGATGCCCATGGTCGAACCCATTCGTTCAACCGCATCCCATTCGACATCGCTCAAATGGGAGTAGCCGTCACGCGTAGCGTGAAAGCTTTGGTCATCTTCATCATCCAACATATTCATGTTGGATGTGAACGTGGTCCTTGGACGGACTACGAAGTGCTACCAGGTGTAACGGGGCAACCTCTGAAGCTTGTACTGGTGACAGTACAAGCTACTTATTCTGATAACAGAATAAGGCGGCGCCTCGTAACTTCACGTACACTCGTACGTGCAGAGGAAGAACGGTAAAAGTGGTAGAGAAAGAGTAGAACTGTATTTATAATAGTTAATGTCTGCAATAAATCACTATTTATCTTCTATAACTAAATGTAAGTAGAACACTCATTGTATAATAATTAATTTCTGTTCATCACTCATTCGCGTGCGCACAGTCGTGCAGCGCGCTCTCGGTGGTTGATCGCGCATAGCATGGGCTATATCAACCATGCGATTTGAAATGTCTGGAGAATGGACTCGGAACAATATACTGCAAACTCTGTCCATATTTGGGACGATTATCCATTTTAGTAAATTGTTAGGTAACGATTCACCCCGTTACAGGGGTGATGTAACGGGGTGAATCGTTACATAACAATTTATAAGAAATTGTTAAGAGAATATATCTATAAGAGTTATATTCTCAGAATGTTGTCATAAGGACAAATATTCTGCAGCACTTACGAGTAGTTCCTAATTGGTTGATATAGGCCATTATATCAACCAACGAAGACGCGCCACGACAGACACACGCAATGAGTGGTGAGCAGATAGTTGATATACACATTTGTATTTAGACACAGTTAGATGAGGATAAATAGTGATTTATTACAGACATCGACTATTACAAATACAGTTTCTACTTTTTACTTTATCCAAGTACTCGCTTCTTCTTACCGTCTTCCTCTGCACGTACCAGTGTACGTGAACGCACCGTGTAGGCACCGCCTTATTCTGTCGTAAGTAGCTTGTACTGCCATCAGTACGAGCTCGAGGGTGCATCGTTACACAGAAGCAAAGATAGCAGTTTAATGCTGCTACAGCTGTGTGGAGCTGAGTTAGTCGTTCGAAGCTCCACACATCGCAGGGCGAGTGCACTAACGTTTGAACGCAAGTCGAAACGCATTAACGGTACACCGTGGTGAACACGCTGGGCTGACGGTCATAATAAAAGACAGAAAAAAGTTTGTAGAAATGCCGTATTGGTGTCGGGGAAACTAGAAAGCCGAGACCTTTTCGCTTCCAACCTGGATGTCGTACACCATTTGCGTCGTTTGAGGGACAATCCCATGAAATCTTGACGGACCCCTTCCGTCTGTTTATTCGTGGTTTGCAAATGCACGGACAGACGGTATGACGTCGTCGGGTAAAACAATTCCATCCGACAACTTATCTTTGTTGCATCTAGCAGTTCGTGTCCACACTAACCTCCATGCCATAGTGTTAGAACTCGGTGTCTTTGTGAACCAAATGACGAGTCAACTGCGCCAAGAACATTCGTATGAACGTATGCGTGTCCGATAAAAGGTCAAGCGGAAGTGTATTAAAGCGCAGGAAAATAACGACTACAACCTTTGAAGCTCTCGACCAAAGAGCAGCACTACACGTGTACGTACGCTGAGTCGATCCACCACTGACTCTTAAGGTCGACCTTGAAGAAATCCTTCAAAGCCACAGCTGCCTTTAGCTGGGTGCCCAAGCCAGGTCGACCGTTCCCCTTCGCCGCACCTGGGCCAGTGTTTTTAAACTCGCCAAACTCTACGTGTTTCGTGCTGTCACCGTTCCAGTCCGACCAACCAGCGGCATTGACCACGTCACTGAGCTCGCTGTTCTGAAACACGACGCGAGCATAAGGACGCCACGGACGACCAAGGTAGGACATGCCCGGTTTGTACCCCTTTTTCGAGCTGTAGACATTCGCATGGTTGAAGACGTAATACGAGTCCATTTCGGCGCTGGAACGACCGTTGGCAGTGATATATCCCGCATCGATACAGTCGATATCGCAGTGCTCGAACCAAGCCACGGCCTTGGTGCCGAAAATGAAGTCAACGGCGCCACTGATGTAGGAGTTAGCAAACATGATAAGCCCCTTCTTGGTCAACAAAGTGTCTTGATACCCAGTGAACTTGCAGCCGTAAAAGCCGTAGTTGGTGCCGTCCACAGTCGCCGCGACAGCTTGTCCCGTGTTGCCCGCCGTGTTGGCGATGTTGAGGTTGTAGACTTTCACGTTGTTCGCCTTGAAGTGCATGGCGCTGGTCTCTGCATCGTGATCGCCCGTCACATTCTTCGGTAAGTTCTTCTGCGACATTTTGTGGGTGATCGTCGCCTGGTTCTTCGCATACGACGTTGTATCACACGTGGCGCCTTGGAGCACAAGTTTGCCTTTGATAGGCGGAATGACCACGCGTCCCTCGTAAACACCAGAGAAGACGAAGATCGTCTGATCCCCCTCCAACGTGCGGTCCAGTCTTGCAACAGCGTCGATCATGTTCCGGAAGCTGCCTTGGTATCTAGGATCACCCGTAGGATCCACGACGATCGCACCAACCGGTGGCTCAATCCGAGCGTTGGGGCCACTGCACTTGATCGGATTGGCTGCGATCATGGTCATGATGCTGGCAAGAGCCAGCAGCGATGACACGAAGATCTTCATGGTTATCGGATTGGGTCTTGATGGAGACGAGGAAAAACTCAAAGTGAGGATTCCGGTGCGACGGTCTCGACTTGTTCGGTACGGTCACGATGCAGCATCAGACGACCCGAATGTCACAGGCAGAACGTGCTTTGGAGCTGGAGATTTCAGGATGGGAAGGGATCCCATGCTGTCTATCTATCTATCGACAATGTCGATGGTAAGACGTCGCAAAATGGATCTATTCAGCAGCAAGTGTACAGTGGAAGTGGTCCGGCTCGATCTTCAGTGACTTCATCATCATGTCGCGCGTACATCTGGTGGAGTCCAGAGTAGCTGGGCAAATCGCAGACTCACTCGGCGCGATGGTAAAGTGCCTTTTCCTTCGGAATCGACACTTCTCGCGATTGACACGCACGTTGCGTATCTTATGTTTGAGTAATGATGGGCCTCGCTTGTCCATTGTTCATTATCGTCATGGAGTTTGGGAATGACCGCCGGTCTATTCATGCAGCAAGAAGTACGCAAGTTTGGTGCTTGGGTAGCTCTTACGGTCAATGTTCATTATGCAGACTTTGTATCGACTCGACAGGCAGTCAAAACCATGTGATTCGGCTGACCGACCATCATGGTGAAGTGGTCATGGTGTCATGTCTCGCGGCAGCAAAGCAGTATGAGACCTGTACTGCCTGTACATTGCGAGCCTAGAGAACGTCGCAGATCAGCCCGTTGTCGCCTCTTTTCCCTTCTCCCGACTCTTACTCGGTAAACACATGTAGCCCGCCACCCGCTCGAATCGACGACGCTCATCAGAAGCAGTTTTGCTTGCTACCTCCCATCCCAAAATCTCGGTGATTGCGTGTTGGATAGACGAATTGCGACGCACCGCAACCCACATCCCGATCTTTGCTGGCGCGAGGACGTGGATACAGCAAGGATTAAAACCGTGATGTGCGACAGATCTCCTCATCTCGACTAAATGGCGGCAAGCTTCAACGGTGCGAGTCGTCAATGATGGGACTGCTTCTATGTTGCACCATCGACTCCAAACGACCACACAGGGCTATCATATACATGAAGCTGGGTACGTTCTTCCGAATTGGTCGCAGCACTTCGTACTAGGGTACGAGGACTCTTTCATATGTGTACTTGCATCAGCAAAACCATACGATGGCCAGTGGACCCTGCAGTGGGTAGCACATCGTCGCATTTTGCCTATCCGGCGATAGAAGCGTCGACATCTTCAGATAGGACATACTAGCACGACAGCTCCCATTAGCATCGTCGATTTGAGCGGGCGGAGGAATGGAAAGGGTCGAAATTCATCGAACTGTAAAGACGGTGGGAAGTAACGACAGCGTGTAAATTTGCGACAGACTTAGCTTGACAGTAAACAGACAGCTCCCAAGATGCTTCTTTTCGACGAGACATGCCATGACTACTTTTTAACTACTTTATGATGCACGTCGTTGAGCAAACTGCACAGAATTGGCTGCTCAAAGAACCTATCAAACATTAGCGAAGTCGGTGCTTGTCCACCGGTATTAAACGGGCATTAAGCTGGTGTGTGTGTTAATTCGTGAGGATTTTATGCTGCTCAACTAGGCCTACTGAAAATGACAATAGTTGTCTGATTCCTTGTTAGATGCCCACGAGTGAGCAAAGAACATGTGCACAGACACGAAGCATAAGTGCAAGCGTGACGAAGTGTCGATATGGTAGAAAAGGCGCTGCTACCACCGTGCAGGAAGAGTCTGCGATCTGCCCTGGCACCCTGAACTCGACCAGACGGTCGCGCTGACAACAGCTGTCGAGCGCTGATGGAGTGTTGGGGGAGGTAAAGAAACGTCGGCTCACATCTTTTGGGAATGTCCAAAGGCGCGCGCCTGCTGGAGGCGACTTATCTGTCACTGGACGGGTCTCCGAGATGTGAGGTCTGTTGATGAGACCTGGTATTTTGGCAGTGTGAATCGTCAGGCTCCTGCATTACCGGCAAGGCAGCGACAACGCCTACATGAACATTTACAAGACGACTTGGAAGCAGGGGTCATGGTTTGGAATCGCATATGGTTTATTATGTGTAGCGTCTGTTTAACTCACTTATGGAGTGAACGAAACGACGCAGTATTTCAAGGTGTGCGGACGACGGTTATTCACAGCGTCACCCGTTTTTGGAAGGTGGGGATTCGGCATCTCAGCGCGTTAGCGAAACGCGAACATCGTGGTCCCGACACAGTCGTCGCCGGGGCTCTCTTACATGCCTGTCTTGACCTCTTCACTCTCGAACCGCGGGATGAGGTGGTCTTCGCAGGAAGCAGCTACGACAAGCTACCGGATCCGGAGCTCTTGTCCTGGCTCCAGAGTTTTCAGACATCTTGTACATAGGTAAATGTTAATAGACGGTCATGAAATCTCTCTCTCTCTCTGAACTCGACCAGACGCATGCGCGACATGGCTCAGTGTACACGGTAACTCAAATGCATCTACATTTACTGCTGAATACACATGCGTGGCGCTCAGGCTATCAATTTATCGCATATTTTCTACATCACCAAATGTAAAAGAACATCCATCATCTAACATGTAACGGGGTGAATCGTTACATAACAATTTATAAGAAATCGTTACTAGAATATAACTATAAGAGTTATATTCTCAGAATATTGTCATAAGGACAAATATTCTGTAGCACTTACGAGTAGTTCCTAATTGGTTGATATCGGCCATTATATCAACCAACGAAGACGCGCCACGACAGACGCACGCAATAAGTGGTGAGCAGATAATCAATTTACACATTTGTATTTAGACATAGTGAGATGAAGATAAATTGTGATTTATTGCAGACATTAACTATACTAAATACAGTTTCTACTTTTTACTTTAACCAAGTACTCGCTTCTCCTTACCGTCTTCCTCTACACGTACGAGTGTACGTGAAGTTACGAGGCACCGCCTTATTCTGTCATCAGAATAAGTAGCTTGTACTGTCACCAGTACAAGCTTCAGGGTGCCCCGTTACACCTGGTAGCACTTCGTAGTCCGTCCAAGGACCACGTTCACACCTAACATGAATATGTTGGATGATGAAGATGACCAAAGCTTTCACGCTACGCGTGACGGCTACTCCCATTTGAGCGATGTCGAATGGGATGCGGTTGAACGAATGGGTTCGACCATGGGCATCCATGCTGTTAGCGTCATGCTAGAGGCTCTCAATAGCGATGCCCAACATGCTACTATCGCCAAGTTCATTCAAAATGAACTTGACGCTGAATGCGAGAAAGTAGCCTTGCTTCACCAACAAGGTTCTCAACAAGCAGAGTTGTTGAGAGAACAGGGTGCTCAACAGTTTGGACTGTTAAGACAGCAGCAGGCTGCTGCTGGTGGGTCGATGAACTCGCGTCGACCCGAGACTTTGAAGATTGACATCTCCAAGTATAGGGGAGTCGAAGAGGACTCCCTCTTGAGATGGTTTGTTGAATTAGACGACGCCATAAGGGCGCGTCGCATCGACGATGGGGATATGCAAGTTGCATTTGCCCAGTCAAATATGGCAGGACGTGCCAAGCCTTGGGCACTGGGGCTCAAGTTGCACGACCCATATGCGTTTGGGTCGTTGGAAGTCTTCAAGTCGCGGCTCAGACAAACGTTTGAACCCCCTAGAGCTGAGTTCAGGGCTCGAACCGAACTCTCGAAGCTCAAACAGGGTAAGCGTGATGTGCACGCTTACGTCCAACATATACGACATCTTACGAGTTGTATAAGTTCCAATCCGGTGGATGAACACACGTTGGTTTCGGTGTTCATGCAGGGTCTTGCGGATGGTCCCGTCAAGACCCACCTGTTCCGGCTTGAACTAGATTCACTAGAACAAGCCATTTCCATTGCGGAACAGGAAGAATTCAGTCTGAGACAGGCTCGCGCTAGCTCGACATCATATCGTCAACCGAGACGATATGACAACGGAGGTCCAGAGCCGATGGAACTCTGTTATGTAGAGAGCGAGAAGGCTCGCTCTACAGATTACAAGAAGTTGCAGAAATGCAACAGATGTCAGAAGACAGGACACTATGCTTACGAGTGTAGTGCCCCTCGTACAGTGTCTCGCAACACTGGGCGTAATGACCGTCCACCCATGAAAAAGAGGCAGGGACGCGGGTCCGCTGTTGGTTCAAAGACGTAACAACGGGATGAACCGTAAAAAAACGGACAGGATCAGTAGGTGCGGAGCACCCTACTGGTCCATCAACGTCAAGAGAATTTGTAGGCCTCTTGATGAAGGTTGCTCCCAACACACAAACGTTGTGCGTTGCTGCTCTAGGTAATGAGATCTCACTCATTACCTTGAAACTCGATGTGACGAATAAGTTGTCCCTTCGAGCTCTAGTCGATTGTGGGGCGTCCAACAATTTTGTGCGACTCCAATCGCTAGAAGATGGTCACTTTAAGTTTAGTGAATGTGACACACCTCCTACGAGGATGACGGTACGTCTTGCGACAGGCGCATCCGTAACCGTCATGAAGCGTATAGTGAAGATCCACTATACGCTAGAAGATACCCAATATGACGATGACTTCATCGTATTGGATTTGGATGACAAATTTGGTGTCATCCTTGGAATACCGTGGCTCAGAAGGTACTAACCACGAGTAAACTGGCAACATCGGACAGTAACGATGCCTGCCGCTTGTTCATCAGATGGCCATCTGATGAACGTTTTGGAGCGTCCACAAGCGTGTGGATGTACTACGAGTGAGTGCGATGGCCTCACTTGTGGTACGGTCGTTAGTACGACTGCACAAAACCTTAGTGTAGCAAACGGTTACACTTCGGAGCAAAGTTCCGGCGGCTGTGAGGAAACACAGGCTGCGCCGAAGGTCCACCACTCGAATAAGTCGGGTGGACTGGGACAAAGATGTATCCCTAGCGGGGAACATCTAGAAGAGAAACAATCGATCGCTCAGGTTAAACGAAACGATAATCCTAGATCGACTGGAGAGTCTTTCGTAGAGGATCTCGCTGTGGTTGCGCAACCCCAGCCAGAGGAAGTAAAGGGAATAAGTCCTGATATTACAAATACGGCGGAAATAAGTTCCCCGAAACCCGCGGGAATAAGTCCCCGGGAAGACGAAGGAATAAGTCCTTCGAAGCCTGAGGGAATAAGTCCCCAGGAAGTGACAGAGACAGTAAATGTCGTAGTCAATGATGGATCAAGCGTAGGCGCTTATACACTTGATCTGATTGCGCCTCCGAAGTTAACTTCGGAGATCACTCAGTTGCCAACGCTCGAACATAAAAGGTTCTTGCGTGATTTGCGTAGTGGCAAAGTCAAGCAGATCTGCATACTCGTCGCTGACGACGAGTGTGTAGCCGAAATAAGGTCAGCAACAATGCTTACTGAGAACGAGATAGTTCTCAGTAGTTAATCTATGGACGAGAGTGTCCTCGATGAAAAGACACGAGTTGAGCAATATGACTCCCAATCGTGGGAATCGCTCAAGACAAATCATATCTATGAAGATTTGGTTGAATTCACGGATGTATTCCCTGAAACTGTTCCGTGCGAGTTACCGAAGGATAAAGGTATTCGACACGAGGTCGAGCTTAAACCAGGCTCGAAGTACTGTGTCATGAAGCAGTGGCCACTGCCTCGTGAACAAGTACTTGCGATCGACAAGTTCTTTGCCGATCGTTTAGCTGCGGGCCATGTGAGGGAATCAACTTCCCCACATAGCTCTCCGACCTTCTGTGTGCGAAAAGTAACAGGAAAGTGGCGGATAGTGCATGCATTTAACAAGTTGAATACTGCAACGGTACCTGCTCAGACGCCGATACCAAGGAAGGACGTATTCATTCATAGTATGTCAAATGTTATCTTTTCGTCCATGAATTTGATGGATGGCTTCTATCAAATCCTTATGCGAGAACGGGACATACCGTATACCGCAGTGAGCATACCTAGTGGCATGCTCTGGGAATGGCTAGTAATGCCACAAGGGCTTAGTAATGCCCATGCCACGTTCAACAGATGTGATACACATCTGTTGAGACCAGTACGAGAATTCGCACCGAGCAATTTCGATGACGCACTCAGCCATAGTCGGGCTATGGATGGAAAGTCGGACGTTGAGGTTCACAGGTACCACGTCCGACAGGTTCTTACAATCATGCGAAAGCATCAATTGTATGCAAACCTCAAGAAGTGTATATTTGCAGGAAGCGAAATACCACTTCTTGGGTGCATCGTTGGTAAGAACGGAGTACGTCCTGATCCCGAAAAGATCAAGGCGATCACCGACTGGCCTGTGCCGGTTGATGTCAAAGGTCTTCACAAATTCCTTGGGCTAGCGGCGTATTTGCACAAGTATTCACGCAATTACGCCGAGATGACTGTGCACCTCTCTCGTTTGTTGAAAAAGAACGACAGGTGGTTATGGAACGCTGAATGTCAGCGCCCTTTGATGGTATCAAGCAGAGCTTGATACAATCCCCAGTACTAGCAATAGCCGATCAGGACAGGCCATTTCATGTGGTCTGTGATGCCAGCGATTTCGCAATCGGCTGTGCATTAATGCAGTACGAACTTGAAGGCGTTGAACGCGTCGTCTGCTATCAGTCGCGTCAGCTGCAACCAGCTGAGCGGAACTATCCAGTGCATGACAAGGAACTCCTTGCCATGAAGTATGCACTCGCGAAGTTCAGAGTCTATCTATTAGGAGAGATACCCTTCATTGTTTGCACAGACCATGCGTCGTTACGCACGGCAGTAAACAGCCCGCACCTTTCACAAAGAATGGCGCGGTGGTTGTCATTCTTCGCAGAATACAACTTTACGGTCGAGTACAAACCAGGACGACTCAATGTCGTCGCTGATGCACTCTCACGTCGTCCCGACTTTGAAACAGTCGCAAAACCCAACAGTGGGACAGCCACTGTTGCGGTTATGACGTCCTCAGTCCCATCTACAACGTTGTATGATGATGTGGGGCGGGCGTATGCCCAAGATGGTGAGATTGTGAAGTTGTTGACACATCTCTCACAACCATCTCGAGAATCGTTGAAACGATTATCGTCTGCGTCTCGATCTGCATCAGATCGATACACTACTCGCAACGGTTTACTGTATTATACAGCTGTTTCTGGTGACACACCACGTGTTGTCATTCCAGATGATACTGATCTGCGTTTGCGGATCATGTTCGAGTATCACGATGCTCCTATAGGAGAACATCGTGGCCGTGAGAAAACATATCTCACGGTGAGTCGAGACTTTTACTGGCCCCGGCAGTATCAGTTTGTGCGAAAGTATGTTCGCGCATGCGAAGTCTGTCAACGAGTGAAGTCAAGTCCTTCACTGCGTGCACCTTTACAGCCTCTACCAGTTTCGGCAGAGTGCTGGGAATCCATCTCAATGGACTTCGTCTTCGGGTTACCCAACAACGTACGCGGGAATACTGGTGTTCTCGTCTTTGTTGACAGATTCAGCAAAATGGTACACCTTGTGGCTGTACCAGAGACAATCACGGCAAGTGGCTGTGCTTGTGTCTTTATTGACACCATCTTCCGACTTCATGGGTTGCCCCGTGAACTCGTATCAGACAGAGATCCACGCTTCACTGCTGATCTCTGGCGTTCCGTGTTCAAATCACTCGGAACGCGCTTGAAGATGTCGACATCTGATCATCCAGAGTCAGATGGTCAGACGGAACGTGCCAATCGTGTCCTTGAAGAGATACTTCGAGGATACGTACACTCCTTTAAGAGTTGGAGTGAGTTCTTGCCCATGGTAGAGTTTGCCATCAACAACTCGGTGCATGCGTCCACGACACATACACCGTTTTACGTGAATGGCTTGCACCATCCGCGTGTACCCACCTTACTAAAGTGTAACTATGGTTTAAGGGGGGGAGAGACTCGCGCGAGCAAAAACCGATTTGGTTCACGCTCATCACGCTCTTACGATGAGGAGATTGCGTTTGATGCCGATATCGACAACATCGATATCGAAGAAGATGATGCCAGTAAGAGCGCGGAAGCCCTCACTAAAGAAAAGATTGATGTCGCTGCAGTGCAATCACAGCGCACTGAAGCTAACGAGTCATCAGATGAGTTCATACTGGCTCGTGAAACGGTAGTCCGTTTCATGCAAGACTCCATCGCCGAAGCGGTGGATAAGCAAAAGCAAAACGCTGACAAGAATGGAAGGGCAAACACTCTTTTATTTATTAAAGGTGACTTAGTCCTACTGTCTACGGTTAATCTACCAAAGCATGTAGTGACTAACTTGGGTAGCAGTAAACTACTACCCAAGTACATTGGCCCATTTCGTGTATTGCACCGCCTAGGCAATGCATACACGACCGAGTTACCACGTAAGATGCGAACGCATCCTACGTGTTACGTTGGTCGGCTTAAGCCGTACCATCAGTACGCTGTTTCTTCCGATGAAGAACGCCCTTGCGCTCAAGCATCTCACAGAGAGCCTTGTGCTCCCGATGGTGGGCATCGACAAGGGTCTGAAGAGCAGTTATCTCATCCCGAGACCGCTCAATATCCACACAAGCTACCCTTAGCTCGTCACGAAGAGATGTCAGAGATCTCTCGTTCTCAAGCTGAGCAAAGGCAAACTCAGCTCGATGCTTCAAGACAGCGTCCGCCAGTTGAAGACGCTTGTCCCGCTCATGTTCGAGATCGCCGCGTAACCCTTGCGTTACGCGATCAAAGAAGCTCTCGGGAACACACCGATCCACATGATCGTGTGGAGAGCGTCTTTCCTCCTCCTCCACCTCCATTAGAGGACTCTCGCGGTGGCCAGCGCTATCTAGTTGAGCTGCTGTTGAACCACCGCGACGTGAACGGACGTCGGACGAGTTACCTCGTCCGGTGGCGCGGCTATCCCCCGTCCTGGGATTCTTGGGAGCCCCGCTCCCAACTGATGATCGACGTACTGGGTCTGGTCGAGCAGTACGACGCGGCACATCCTGTGCCGCAGAAGGACCGCCGGAGAAAGTCTTCCCGGCCTGTCGTAAAGGGATTTCAGGTTGTCAATCCCTTCGTACATCTCAGTAGAGACACGTACGCGCCACCACGGGCTGGTAAGGAGGTAAGCCTCCTTAGGTGCTCGTGCAGAGTTGTTCACACAACATGGGCACGAGTCTCCCCAAGAGAGGCAGGGTAATCCTTTCTCCCTTGACAGACGATGCAGCTCATAGCGTGCACCTGTCGGGGTTCGCTTTTCAAACTTATCACGAGCTCTGACAAGTTTGTCGTTCCAAACATCTCGACCTACATCCTCAAGATTATGGATGTAGGCGTTCCACGCTTGAAGCAGTGAGGGACCATCACGCTTGTGATTCCCCCTGTACCATCGATGTCTAAAGAAAGCATCGATGAAGAATTCATTCTCAGCGCGATAGTCTTTCGCACAGGGGTCAAGGTGATGGATCCTTGACGAATCGAACAACCGTGTTCGATAACGATCACTCGTCGTCGCCGAAAAGTGATCCATGACTGATTTAGGAGGCATCCATGCCTTCTTTTCAGGAGCGAGACGCAACACATTGCGGTCCCGCTCTTCCTGCGACGTGCCGACAGAAGTACTGGTATCTCGCTGCAAAGTGGTGTCCATAGGAGAACCGACACCAATGTGAGCGCCCGAGTCTTGCGATCTCGAGCGCCTTCGCTTTAGGATGGTTCATCTGATTCATCAGATGAACCAAAGATGCTACGACGCATTGCATCATCCATGCCACGCTTGGCAGGCGGCTTAGATTCAATCGCCGTCGATACGGATCCGTCTTCCGTATCAGGAGAGTACGAGACACCGAGCTCGTACTCTGTGAAGACACGAGTGTCTTCATGACCAGCGCCTGCGTCACCAAGTGACACAGGCTGGGTCGTTTCAGCAACCGATGAGACATCAGTTTCTGTTGTTTCTGCTTCGGCGTCCGCACAGAGACGTGCAGACGCGCTCTCGGCGGCCTTGCTCGCGCATCGCATGGGCTTAATAACCATGCGATGAAATGTTGGAAAGTGGACGCGGACCAACAAGTGCGAACCCCGTCCCAAATGACTTGGGACGAGAATCCATTTAGTCAATTAGTCACTAAGTGACTAATGGTTAAGGGGGGGGTGATGTAACGGGGTGAATCGTTTCATAACAATTTATAAGAAATTGTTACTAGAATATAACTATAAGAGTTATATTCTCAGAATATTGTCATAAGAACAAATATTCTGTAGCACTTACAAGTAGTTCCTAATTGTTTGATATCGGCCATTATATCAACCAACGAAGACGCGCCACGACAGACGCACGCAATAAGTGGTGAGCAGATAACTGATTTACACATTTGTATTTAGACATAGTTAGATGAAGATAAATAGTGATTTATTGCAGACATTAACTATACTAAATACAGTTCTACTTTTTACTTTAACCAAGTACTCGCTTCTTCTTACCGTCTTCCTCTGCACGTACGAGTGTACGTGAAGTTACGAGGCACCGCCTTATTCTGTCATCAGAATATGAAGCTTGTACTGTCACCAGTACAAGCTTCAGGGTGCCCCGTTACATAACAGGAGAACGCTCACTATTCAAAAACTCCGTTCTACTAGACAGACTTTCTGCTAATAGTAGAAGTTCGCGATCATCTGTTGTGTTCCAATTTCCAGTTTGGAGTATTGTTCATCAGCGACGTCGCAAGGGCAAGACGATAGCATGACGATGGATTCTACACTGGAAAAGATGGAAGTGAAGACAATACGGGATTAACATGCTTTCGGGACAATGTTAACGACATCACTTGTTTTCACGAAGACAGTCGTCGCCCACAACTGGTCCATTCTATCCTTCGCGACACCACAAGGTATATTGCATTGTTTTACGATCATGTATGCGCGCATACCCGCAGAGCAGCTCCGGAATGATGCATCAGGGCCATCGTGACCTCCTTATTGTCTCCATCTCGTTATACACGCCGTGCCGCCAGTGGTGTCGACAGCATTATCGTAGTTATACATCGGAGGTGGCCAGAATGCCAGCGATAAATCGTCTACCAGGATCCATCTTCCGGCACGTTCTTGTTAAAGATGATTGCGATGTCATACAACCACTTCACTTTCGTGGTTTCGCAATTAAGTTTCGGTGCATGGCGGCCTTCACAACCCGTGATGAAGCGGGAGCGGAAGGGGTTGCAGTGTCAGTAGCGGCTTCGACAGCGTGCACAGCAAAATCACTGGCAGCTTCAATCGTAACAGAGGAGGCCGTTGCACGAGCAATTGAAAGATCGACATCGTGAGCTGCATTATTAGAGGTAAGGGTGACATGGCTTAACATGATGAAGACGATAAAGTTAAAAATACGGAGAGGGCGGCCTGACTGAGGCGTTGCCTCGTAGCATAAAGTGGATGTTCCCTTGACATTTGCTAGCATAGCAAATACAAATGAATAGCTGAAGTGGCGAGCACTACGTGTTGGCATATTTCGATTTTACCAAGGGACAGTGTCCCCTCCGAAAAGTTATGGGTTCATGGATGGAGATATTGATGACCTCAAAGAGGTTGCAGCTTCTTACGTAATTGTACTGTGATGACACACAAGTAGCTTCGATGATCAAACATACAAGCAATTTTAATGATCAAAATGTGGACGTTATTGACCGAAAGAAACGTCGACACTTCAGCGAGCCAATACCACTCCGAACAAGGAAGGAAATGAACATCGAGGCAACGATCTTCGAACTGCTATTGAGGCACTTTATCTTCAGGATGCTGCATACGATTGACACATGCACAAAGGCGTGAGACACGTCCCTTGCTCTTTGTTTAGTGTGGGTTGAATTAAGTGGAAGGAGTAGTTCTTCTGTAGATGACGAAGTATACTTTAGATGACAAAATCTGAAGTACATGACGGATAACCGAAAAACTTGCAGGTTCGCCTATCCATTTCCACACGAGGTGACGGATAAGCTGTAGTCGAGGGTGACGGCATCATCGTGGCATTCGACCGGCACTGCCGCCGCTACTTACAGCAGAACGCGTTCGATTTTGACAGGCGTGGCCAAGTGGGAAACACTAACAAAGTAGACCGACCTGTTGTCATGCGCCGATCGGCAGCTGCGCGGACTGAGAATGTTAGTAGGGAAGTAGAAGCGCGTTGCGGCCACTATTCAGTATCACACTTGAAAGAAGGGCGCGGCCAGCACCACAGCCAAACTTGCGGATGTGATTTCTTGGCCTTTCGTCTGTCTAACTGGCAGGAGGGTATCGAAAAACCGAATACTTCTTGAAGCAGAATGCGGAGGCATGTAGTTGAATAGAGCTGAAAGCAAAGTTTGAAAAGCTGCGTGCTTGGAATACCATGTCCCTTTGGAACTTCTCTATCAGATCGGGGAAGATCAGAATGATCGGCTGGAGCTGAACCAAGAAGAGATCGTAAAAAAGGACTAAGGCGAAGAGGAGGAGGACCGGTTGAAATGTGGTACCCGTCGCAAAAGGGTCCAGGACTAACATGAAGAATGTCTTACACGATGGCTGCCCGTACTCGACAAAGATCAGGAACGGCACCGGTCTGCGTACAGAGCTCTGTGGAACACGTGACTTGATAGTCGCAACGCGCACTGCACCCCCAATCCATCCACAACTCGTAGCTCAAGTAGTTTTACCCACCAACCATACTGCAAATGACCATCAATTTACATTGGTATCTCTCATTCTATCACTCGCCAACTTTCGCATCAATCTCCTTCTTTAAAGTTATGTCCTCCTTTCCAGCAATAACTTCTTATCCAACAGGTGCAGGTGAAGCATAGTAAGCGCCAGCTTAGCAACTTGTCACAGGTTATGACTTGATAGAGGACACCTCGTCTCGGGGTGAGCACTGAATCCGAAATGAAGCCAGACAGACCACTTCAACCCTGCGACAACAGCAGCTGAATAGATACGTGATTACTACCATGTACCGCAAACAGCGATCGCACACAACGATTTTTCCCATCCTGAAATCTCCAGCTTTAGCGTACCTTCTGTCTGTGACATTCGGATCGTCTGTAGCTACATCGTGAACGTACCGAACAAGTCGAGACCGTCGCACCGGAATCCTCACTTTGAGTTTTTCCTCGCCTCCATCAAGACCCAATCCGGTAACCATGAGGATCTTCGTGCCATCGCTACTAGCTCTTGCCAGCGTCATGACAATGATAGCAGCCAAGCCGATCATGTGCAGTGGCCCAAACGCTCGGATCGAGCCGCCGGTTGGTGCCATCGTTGTGGATCCTACGGGTGATCCTAGATACCAAGGCAGCTGCCAGACCATGAACGAGGCTGTTGCAAGACTGGACCTCACTTCGGACAAGCTGCAAATCATCTTTATCCGCCCAGGATTGTACGAGGAACAAGTGGTCATTCCGCCTCTCTGTGGTGCTCTCGTGCTCCAAGGTGCCACGTGCGACGCGACGTCGTTTAATGAGAACCAGGTGACATTTACTCACGCAATGTCGCAGAAGGACGTGCCTCCCGAGGTGAAGTGGAATCGCAATGCACTGACGAGCACGGTGTTATTCAAGGCAGAGAACGTGAAGGTGTACAACCTCAACATCGCAAACACGGCGGGACCCGTGGGACAAGCGGTCGCGGCGACTGTGAATGGCACCAACTACGGTATCTACGGCTGTGACTTCAGAGGATACCAAGACACCTTGTTGTCCAATCAAGGCCGCCAGCTGTATGTCAAGTCACGCATCAGCGGCACTGTCGACTTCGTTTTCGGCATGAACGCAGCGGCTTGGTATGAGCAATGTGATATCGACTGCATTGGTAAGGGGTACATTACTGCCAACGGTCGTTCCACTGAAGACAGCGACTCCTTTTACGTCTTCAACCGTGCGAACGTGTACAGCTCCAACAGCAGCCTCATCGGCAAGACCTTCCTTGGTCGTCCGTGGCGGCTTTTCTCTCGCGTCGTGTTTCAGAACAGCTGGCTTGGCCAGGTGGTCAATGCCACGGGTTGGGCAAAGTGGCAAGATAACAGCACGGACAACGTGTACTTTGGCGAGTTTAACAACTCTGGCCCAGGGGCAGCGACGGGTGCTCGAGTGAACTTCAGCCGGCAGCTGACGGCAGCTGTGGACATCAAGCAACTCCTTGGTGACAACTATGCGACCCAATGGTGGGTGGACTTGCCGTACCTACAGGGGTGACGCGCGCATGGTTGGGAGCTCCGGTGTTTGTAGCTTTTGTTTTGTTTGCGTCAATACACTTACTTCATGCTTCATCTTGTATCGGTTTCAGACAAGGTCATGCGACTTTTCTGGAAGTTGTTGACTCGTCATTGATTGAGCTCACAACAAGACCAAGTTCCAATATGACGGTATGCGTGATATCGTTTACCGAGACCGCAACCTGCTGATGACAGCAAGCTCGAATCGATAGTTTGACGCCTACGACAACACGCCACTGTACTTTAAGAACAAGAAGAGCAGATGGAATGAGTCAGACAAGTATTTATGAGATTGTCCACCCAAATGGTATGCAGCATATAGCTCGAAAGTTTAAAGGTGAAGAAGGAGAAGGTAAGGTATATGAGGTACACGAGCTACCCGATACATCGTGTCTACAGGAAATGTAACAAGGTGAATCGTTTCATAGCAATTTATAAGAAATCGTTACTAGAATATAACTATAAGAGTTATATTCTCAGAACATTGTCATAAGGACAAGTATTCTGCAGCACTTACGAGTAGTTCCTAATTGGTTGATATAGGCCATTATATCATCCAACGAAGACGCGCCACGACAGACGCACGCAATGAGTGGTGAGCAGATAGTCGATATACACATTTGTATTCAGACACAGTTAGATGACGATAAATAGTGATTTATTGCAGACATTAACTATACTAAATACAGTTCTACTTTTTACTTTAACCAAGTACTCGCTTCTTCTTACCGTCTTCCTCTGCACGTACGAGTGTACGTGAAGTTCCGAGACACCGCCTTATTCTTTCATCAGAATAAGTAGCTTGTACTGTCACCAGTACAAGCTTCAGGGTGCCCCGTTACACCTGGTAGCACTTCGTAGTCCGTCCAAGGACCACGTTCACATCTAACATGATTTTGTTGGATGATGAAGATGACCAAAGATTTCACGCTACGCGTGACGGCTACTCCCATTTGAGCGATGTCGAATGGGATGCGGTTGAACGAATGGGTTCGACCATGGGCATCCATGCTGTTAGCGTCATGCTAGAGGCTCTCAATAGAGATGCCCAACATGCTACTATCGCCAAGTTCATTCAAAATGAATGTGACGCTGAACGCGAGAAAGTAGCCTTGCTTCACCAACAAGGTTCTCAACAAGCAGAGTTGTTGAGAGAACAGGGTGCTCAACAGTTTGAACTGTTGAGACAGCAGCAGGCTGCTGCTGGTGAGTCGATGCACTCGCGTCGACCCGAAACCTTGAAGATTGACATCTCCAAGTATAGGGGAGTCGAAGAGGACTCCCTCTTGAGATATTTCGTCGAATTAGACGACGCCATTAGGGCGCGTCACATCGACGACGGGGATATGCAAGTTGCATTTGCCCAGTCAAATATGGCAGGACGTGCCAAGACTTGGGCTTTGGGGCTCAAGTTGCACGACCCATATGCGTTTGGGTCGTTGGAAGTCTTCAAGTCGCGGCTCAGACAAACGTTTGAACCGCCTAGAGCTGAGTTCAGGGCTCGAACTGAACTCTTGAAGCTCAAGCAGGGTAAGCGTGATGTGCACGCTTACGTCCAACATATACGACATCTTACGAGTTGTATAAGTTCCAATCCGGTGGATGAACACACGTTGGTTTCGGTGTTCATGCAGGGTCTTGCGGATGGTCCCGTCAAGACCCACCTGTTCCGGCTTGAACTAGATTCACTAGAACAAGCCATTTCCATTGCGGAACAGGAAGAATTCAGTCTGAGACAGGCTCGCGCTAGCTCGACATCATATCGTCAACCGAGACGATATGACAACGGAGGTCCAGAGCCGATGGAACTCTGTTATGTAGAGAGCGAGAAGGCTCGCTCTACAGATTACAAGAAGTTGCAGAAATGCAACAGATGTCAGAAGACAGGACACTATGCTTACGAGTGTAGTGCCCCTCGTACAGTGTCTCGCAACACTGGGCGTAATGACCGTCCACCCATGAAAAAGAGGCAGGGACGCGGGTCCGCTGTTGGTTCAAAGACGTAACAACGGGATGAACCGTAAAAAAACGGACAGGATCAGTAGGTGCGGAGCACCCTACTGGTCCATCAACGTCAAGAGAATTTGTAGGCCTCTTGATGAAGGTTGCTCCCAACACACAAACGTTGTGCGTTGCTGCTCTAGGTAATGAGATCTCACTCATTACCTTGAAACTCGATGTGACGAATAAGTTGTCCCTTCGAGCTCTAGTCGATTGTGGGGCGTCCAACAATTTTGTGCGACTCCAATCGCTAGAAGATGGTCACTTTAAGTTTAGTGAATGTGACACACCTCCTACGAGGATGACGGTACGTCTTGCGACAGGCGCATCCGTAACCGTCATGAAGCGTATAGTGAAGATCCACTATACGCTAGAAGATACCCAATATGACGATGACTTCATCGTATTGGATTTGGATGACAAATTTGGTGTCATCCTTGGAATACCGTGGCTCAGAAGGTACTAACCACGAGTAAACTGGCAACATCGGACAGTAACGATGCCTGCCGCTTGTTCATCAGATGGCCATCTGATGAACGTTTTGGAGCGTCCACAAGCGTGTGGATGTACTACGAGTGAGTGCGATGGCCTCACTTGTGGTACGGTCGTTAGTACGACTGCACAAAACCTTAGTGTAGCAAACGGTTACACTTCGGAGCAAAGTTCCGGCGGCTGTGAGGAAACACAGGCTGCGCCGAAGGTCCACCACTCGAATAAGTCGGGTGGACTGGGACAAAGATGTATCCCTAGCGGGGAACATCTAGAAGAGAAACAATCGATCGCTCAGGTTAAACGAAACGATAATCCTAGATCGACTGGAGAGTCTTTCGTAGAGGATCTCGCTGTGGTTGCGCAGCCACAGCTAGAGGAAGTTAAGGGAATAAGTCCTGATATTACAAATACGGCGGAAATAAGTTCCCCGAAACCCGCGGGAATAAGTCCCCGGGAAGACGAAGGAATAAGTCCTTCGAGGCTTGAGGGAATTAGTCCCCAGGAAATGACGGAGACATTGAATGTCACAGTCAATAACGGATCAAGTGTAGGCGCTTATACACTTGATCTGATTGCGCCTCCGAAGTTAACTTCGGAGATCACTCAGTTGCCAACGCTCGAACATAAAAGGTTCTTGCGTGATTTGCGTAGTGGCAAAGTCAAGCAGATCTGCGTACTCGTCGCTGACGACGAGTGTGTAGCCGACATAAGGTCAGCAACAATGCTTACTGAGAACAAGAGAGTTCCCAGTAGTTCATCTATGGACAAGAGTGTCCTCGATGAAAAGACACGAGTTGAGCGATATGACTCCCAATCGTGGGAATCGCTCAAGACAAATCATATCTATAAAGATTTGGTTGAATTCAAGGATGTATTCCCTGAAAATGTTCCGTGCGAGTTACCGAAGGATAAAGGTATTCGACACGAGGTCGAGCTTAAACCAGGCTCGAAGTACTGTGTCATGAAGCAGTGGCCACTGCCTCGTGAACAAGTACTTGCGATCGACAAGTTCTTTGCCGATCGTTTAGCTGCGGGCCATGTGAGGGAATCAACTTCCCCACATAGCTCTCCGACCTTCTGTGTGCGAAAAGTAACAGGAAAGTGGCGGATAGTGCATACATTCAACAAGTTGAATGCTGCAACGGTACCGGCTCAGACGCCGATACCAAAGAAGGACGTAATCATTGATGGTATGTCAAAGAGTACCATTTTTCTTCCATGGATTTGATGGATGGCTTCTATCTAATCCTTATGCGAGAACGGGACATACCCTTTACCGCAATGAGCACGCCTAGCGGCATGCTCTGGGAATGGCTAGTAATGCCACAAGGGCTAGTAATGCCCCTGCCACGTTCAACAGATGTGTATCACATCTGGTGAGACCAGTACGAGAATTTGCGCCGAGTTATTTTGATGACCTATTCATTCGTAGTCGGGCTATGGATGAAAAGTCGGACGTTGAGGTTCACAGGTGCCACGTCCGACAAGTTCTTACAATCATGCGAAAGCACAAGTTGCTCGCGAACCTCAAGAAGTGTATATTTGCAGCAAGCGAAATACCACTTCTTGGGTGCATCGTTGGTAAGAACGGAGTACGTCCTAATCCCGAAAAGATCAAGGCGATCACCGACTGGCCTGTGCCGGTTGATGTCAAAGGTCTTCACAAATTCCTTGGGCTAGCGGCGTATTTGCACAAGTATTCACGCAATTACGCCGAGATGACTGTGCACCTCTCTCGTTTGTTGAAAAAGAACGACAGGTGGTTATGGAACGCTGAATGTCAGCGCTCCTTTGATGGTATCAAGCAGAGCTTGATACAATCCCCAGTACTAGCAATAGCCGATCAGGACAGGCCATTTCATGTGGTCTGTGATGCCAGCGATTTCGCAATCGGCTGTGCATTAATGCAGTACGAACTTGAAGGCGTTGAACGCGTCGTCTGCTATCAGTCGCGTCAGCTGCAACCAGCTGAGCGGAACTATCCAGTGCATGACAAGGAACTCCTTGCCATGAAGTATGCACTCGCGAAGTTCAGAGTCTATCTATTAGGAGAGATACCCTTCATTGTTTGCACAGACCATGCGTCGTTACGCACGGCAGTAAAAAGCCCGCACCTTTCACAAAGAATGGCGCGGTGGTTGTCATTCTTCGCAGAATACAACTTTACGGTCGAGTACAAACCAGGACGACTTAATGTCGTCGCTGATGCACTCTCACGTCGTCCCGACTTTAAAACAGTCGCGAAACCCAACAGTGAGACAGTCACTGTTGCGGTTATGACGTCCTCAGTCCCATCTACAACGTTGTATGATGATGTGAGGCGGGCGTATGCCCAAGATGGTGAGATTGTGAAGTTGTTGACACATCTCTCACAACCATCTCGAGAATCGTTGAAACGATTATCGTCTGCGTCTCGATCTGCATCAGATCGATACACTACTCGCAACGGTTTACTGTATTATACAGCTGTTTCTGGTGACACACCACGTGTTGTCATTCCAGATGATACTGATCTGCGTTTGCGGATCATGTTCGAGTATCACGATGCTCCTATAGGAGAACATCGTGGCCGTGAGAAAACATATCTCACGGTGCGTCAAGACTTTTACTGGCCCCGGCAGTATCAGTTTGTGCGAAAGTATGTTCGCGCATGCGAAGTCTGTCAACGAGTGAAGTCGAGTCCTTCACTGCGTGCACCTTTACAGCCTCTACCAGTTTCGGCAGAGTGCTGGGAATCCATCTCAATGGACTTCGTCTTCGGGTTACCCAACAACGTACGCGGGAATACTGGTGTTCTCGTCTTTGTTGACAGATTCAGCAAAATGGTACACCTTGTGGCTGTACCAGAGTCAATCACAGCAAGTGGCTGTGCTTGTGTCTTTATTGACACCATCTTCCGACTTCATGGGTTACCCCGTGAACTCGTATCAGACAGAGATCCACGCTTCACTGCTGATCTCTGGCGTTCCGTGTTCAAATCACTCGGAACGCACTTGAAGATGTCGACATCTGATCATCCAGAGTCAGATGGTCAGACGGAACGTGCCAATCGTGTCCTTGAAGAGATACTTCGAGGATACGTACACTCCTTTAAGAGTTGGAGTGAGTTCTTGCCCATGGTAGAGTTTGCCATCAACAACTCGGTGCATGCGTCCACGACACATACACCGTTTTGCGTGAATGGCTTGCACCATCCGCGTGTACCCAACTTACTAGAGTGTAACTATGGTTTAAGGGGGGGAGAGACTCGCGCGAGCAAAAACCGATTTGGTTCACGCTCATCACGCTCTGACGAAGAAGTCATTGCGTTTGATGCCGATATCGATAACATCGATATCGAAGAAGATGATGCCAGTAAGAGCGCGGAAGCCCTCACTAAAGAAAAGATTGATGTCGCTGCAGTGCACTCACAGCGCACTGAAGCTAACGAGTCATCAGATGAGTTCATACTGGCTCGTGAAACGGTAGTCCGTTTCATGCAAGACTCCATCGCCGAAGCGGTGGATAAGCAAAAGCAAAACGCTGACAAGAATGGAAGGGCAAACACTCTTTTATTTATTAAAGGTGACTTAGTCCTACTGTCTACGGTTAATCTACCAAAGCATGTAGTGACTAACTTGGGTAGCAGTAAACTACTACCCAAGTACATTGGCCCATTTCGTGTATTGCACCGCCTAGGCAATGCATACACGATCGAGTTACCACGTAAGATGCGAACGCATCCTACGTGTTACGTTGGTCGGCTGAAGCCGTACCATCAGTACGCTGTTTCTTCCGATGAAGAACGCCCTTGCGCTCAAGCATCTCACAGAGAGCCTTGTGCTCCCGATGGTGGGCATCGACAAGGGTCTGAAGAGCAGTTATCTCATCCCGAGACCGGTCAACATCCCCACGAGCTATCCTTAGCTCGTCACGCAGAGACGTCAAAGCTCTCTCGTTCTTAAGTTGAGCAAAGGCAAACTCAGCTCGATGCTTCAAGACAGTGTCCGCCATTTGGAGACGCCTGTCCCGCTCATGCTCGAGATCGCCGCGTAACGCTTACGTAACGCGCTCAAAGAAGCTCTCGGGAACAGACGCTTCCCCACGATAGTTTGGAGAGCGTCTTTCCTCCTCCTCCACCTCCATTAGAGGACTCTCGCGGTGGCCAGCGCTATCTAGTTGAGCAACTGTTGAACCAACGCGACGTGAACGGACGTCGGACGAGTTACCTCGTCCGGTGGCGCGGCTATCCCCCGTCCTGGGATTCTTGGGAGCCCCGCTCCCAACTGATGGTTGATGTACTGGGTCTGGTCGAGCAGTACGACGCGGCACATCCTGTGCTGCAGAAGGACCGCTGGAGAAAGCCTTCCCGGCACGGTCGTAAAGTGATTTCAGGCTGTCAATACCTTCGTACATCTCACTAGAGATACGTACGCGCCACCACGGGCTGGTAAGGAGGTAAGCCTCCTTAGGTGCGCGCGCAGAGATGTTCACACAACATGGGCACGAGTCTCCCCAAGAGAGGCAGGGTAATCCTTTCTCCCTTGATAGACGATGCAGCTTATAGCGTGCACCTGTCGGGGTTCGCTTTTCAAACTTATCACGAGCTTTGATAAGTTTGTCGTTCCAAACGTCACGACCTACATCCTCAAAGTTATGGATGTAGGCGTTCCACGCTTGAAGCAATGAGGGACCATCACGTTTGTGATTCCCACTGTACCATCGATGTTCAAAGAAAGCATCGATGAAGAAATCATTCTCAGTGTGATAGTCTTTCGCGCTGGGGTCAAGGTGATGGATCCTTGATGAATTGAGCAATCGTGTTCGATAACGATCACTCGTCGTCGCCGAAAAGTGATCCATGACGGATTTTGGAGGCAGCCATGCTTTCTTTTCAGGAGCGAGACGCAACACGTTGCGGTCCCGCTCTTCCTGCGACGTGCCGACAGAAGTACTGGTATCTCGCTGCAAAGTGGTGTCCATAGGAGAACCGACACCAATGTGAGCGCCCGAGTCTTGCGATCTCGAGCGCCTTCGCTTTGGCGATGGTTCATCTGATTCGTCAGATGAACCAAAGATGCTACGACGCATTGCATCATCCATGCCACGCTTGGCAGGCGGCTTGGTTCGATCGCCGTCGATACGGATCCGTCTTCCGTATCAGGAGAGTGTGAGACACCGAGCTCATACTCTGTGAAGACATGAGTGTCTTCATGACGAGCGCCTGCATCACCAGGTGACACAGGCTGAGTCGTTTCAGCAACCGATGAGACATCAGTTTCTGTTGTTTCTGCTTCGGCGTCCGCACAGAGACGTGCGGACGCGCTCTCGGCGGCCTTGCTCGCGCACCGCATGGGTTTGTTAACCATGCGATAAACTGTTGGAAAGTGGACTCGGACCAACAAGTGCAAACCCTGTCCCAAACGATTTGGGACGAGTATCCATTTAGTCAATTAGTCACTAAAGTGACTAATGGTTAAGGGGGGGTGATGTAACGGGGTGAATCGTTACATAACAATTTATAAGAAATTGTTAATAGAATATAACTATAAGAGTTACATTCTCAGAATATTGTCATAAGGACAAATATTCTGTAGCACTTACGAGTCGTTCCTAATTGGTTGATATAGGCCATTATATCATCCAACGAAGACGCGCCACGACAGACGCACGCAATGAGTGGTGAGCAGATAGTTGATATACACATTTGTATTTAGACACAGTTAGATGACGATAAATAGTGATTTATTACAGACATTAACCATACTAAATACAGTTCTACTTTTTACTTTAACCAAGTACTCGCTTCTTCTTACCGTCTTCCTCTGCACGTACGAGTGTACGTGAAGTTCCGAGGCACCGCCTTTTTCTGTCATCAGAATAAGTAGCTTGTACTGTCACCAGTACAAGCTTCAGGGTGCCCCGTTACAAAGGGAATCACGAAGCCAGACTTTCGAGTGATTTCGATAGGTACAGATCTGATCGAGTGGAGAGACCTCCGACGGATAAGGGAGAACTTATCGACCGATGCACAGACGCTGTATCGACTCAAAAGCAACTGTTTTCTACTCTGGAATTGGGCGGCTCAAGACCTGTCGTGCCCCGTACCTAAGTATTTACCCCCCCCTCCTGCGATGGCAATTTAAGTCTTCTGGAATTTCCCGAGTGCCCGACGACATTGGCATCATCTACAATCCCGGTAGCGAAGTCTCGGCGACATTAAGAAGGATAGCCTTCAAGTCTGAATTTTTGGCATGGGCTATCTGTGTCTCTAAAGCGCGGCATGGAAGGTTATTATAATTATTCTCCACCCAGACTACGATCCGCTGGGTGCGAAAAATGCGGTCTTTACAGCATCTCACGAGTTTTTTGGCTTTTTTGTCGTTGCTACGACGCTACATGCCATCTGGGTTGAGCATCTCCGCCGCATGGAGGACTCAACTTCTCCACAGTAGGTAAACACCGCCAGGTCTCAAACCAAATTCTGCCGATCAGTCACTCGTTTTTGCGGGTCCACGTTCCAGCCACATATGTGAGCGGATGACCAACTTCTTTCACGGGTGCTGTAACAGGGTAACCGTTACATGAAATTGACACCAAACGGTGTCAATAGGAATATTGTCTAGCATGACAATTTTCTACCGATATTATCCGGGATGGGTTATATTGAAGGAATTAAATCCCCTTTTAGATAATTTTCATGCGCTGCTCCAAGATTGGTTGAAAAAATTACCTTAGCCATTGATTGCCACCAATCGCCACAAGACGCGCGCAACGAGTGGTGAGCAGGTTGTCGTCATACGACAATGTAGATTAAAATAGTTAAATCAAGATTAAAGTTATATTGAGAGCTTAACTATGTTAAATACGATTCCTTTTTTACCCATCACTCAACCTAGCTGTTTGAGTAGAATAGCTTCCTCTGAACGTAATAGCGTACGTAAAGTTTCGCAGCACCCCAAACAAAGTGTGCCCCGTTACACCTGGTAGCACTTCGTAGTCCGTCCAAGGACTATTTAAGTGTCCGTCCAACATGAACATGTTGACGTAGAAGACGACAGCTTTCACGTCACACGTAAAGGCTACTCCCATCTGAGCGACTCAGAATGGGAGGTAGTCGGTCGCATGAGTGTGCTTATGGGCGAACCCGCCATCAGTGATATGTTGGAGTCTTCAAACAGATACCAGCAACATGCTGCTATCAGCAAGTTCCCACAAGGAGAACTTGCCGTCGAACGACAGAAGATAGCCTTGCTACAGCAGCAAGGCACTCATCAGTTGATGAGCGGGCCGACGCACATGCGTCGAACCGAAACCTTGAAGATTGATATCTCAAGGCACAAGGGAACCGATGAAGATTCCTTTTTGAGATGGTTCGTCGAGCTAAACGATGCAATCAGGGCCCGTCACATCGAGGGTGACGAGACGCAAGTCATCTTCGCCCTATCAAATTTGACGGGACGAGCAAAGACTTGGACCTTAGGGCTCAAGCTTCACGACCCAAACGTGTTTGAGTCGCTGGAGATCTTGAAGTCTCGGCTAAAAGAGATGTTTGAGCCGCCGAGAGCCGATTTCAGAGCACGCTCTGTACTCTTGAGGCTAAAGCAAGGTAAGACTGACGTGCACGCTTACGAATAGCACCTGCGCTACCTTGAGAGTAGCGTTACGGAGAAACCTATTGATGAGCACACGCTCATCAACGTGCTCATCTACGGCCTTGTGGATGGACCGGTGAAGACCTACATGTTCCGAGAGGACTTCCATACGCTGGAAAGGGCGATAGCGTATGCGGAACAAGATCACTTCAGCCTGATGCAGTCTCAGGCTAACTCGTCAAACTATCATCCGACGAGGCGACAGAAAACAGGAGGTCCCGAACCAGTGGACCTCTGTTACATCGAGAGCGAGAAATCTCGCTCTCTGAGTCACAAGCGAACGGCAAGATGCCATCGCTGTCAGAAGATTGGACACTATGCTCATAAGTGTAGTGTCCCCAGCACCGCATCACGTCCAAAGACAAGATGTGATGACCGCCGTTGGCCGAAGAAAGGTCTAAGGCACGGATCCGAACATGTCGCTGAATCGCGACAGCAAGTCGGACCGCCAGAAAATGGCCAGGGTCAGTAGGGGTAGATCACCCTGCTGATCCATCAAATTCAAATTTTTTGCAGGACTCTTGACAAAGATTGCTCTTAGCATGCAGTCTCTGTGTGTTACTGCCCATAGTGATGAGGTGTTCCTCATCACTTTAAAGATAGAAGTGACAAGTGGAATGTCACATCGCGCCCTAGTTGACTGTGGGGTGTCGAACAGTTTTATTCAACGCCAGTAGCTAGAAGATAGTAGACTCAACTATGTTGAGCGAGAGTTCCTTCCAACGAGGATGACGGTGTGCCTTGCAACAGGCGCATCCGTAACAGGGAAGAAGCGTATAGTGGGAATCCACTACACGCTTGAAGGAAAACAATACGATGATGACTTCATCGTACTCGATTTGGATGACAAATTTGACTTCATCCTTGGTCTGCCATGGCTTAGAAAATACCAACCATGGGTTGGCTGGCAGCATCGATCCGTGAAGATGCCTGCAGTTTGTTCATCGGATTGCCATCTGATGAACGTCTTGGAGTGTCCACAAGCGTGTGGATGTACTACGAGTGAGTGCGATGGACTCACTTGTGGTACGGTCGTTAGTACGACTACACAAGATAACAGTGTAGAAGAACACTAAACTGTGGGACCAGCTTCCGGCACTTGTGTAGGGCCACAGGCTGCGCCGAAGGTTCGCCACTTAAAGAGATCGAGTGGACTGGAACACGGATGCACACCAAGAAGGGTGCATCCAAGAAGAGATGTTAGTGTTGTTCAGGATTGACAACACGTTGAAGCAAGATAGACAATCAGAGAGTCGATCGTAGAGCAAGTACGCTCGACTGAAAGAGAGTCAATCGAAGAGGACGTGACCGTGACAGTAAACGTAACGGAAGAAAATTCCGGCGTTCCTGAGAGCAATAACCTTCGATAGAGTTATGTTGAGGGTGTGGATCCCCAACCACCTGCGGCTGTGTTTTCCCAGGAAGTCAACGAGTCAGTTAATGTCTTGGGGAATAACGGATCAAGTTTAGGCATTCATACACTTGATCTGGTGACGCCCCCGAAGTCAGATTCGGAGGTGGTCAAGTTGCCAACGCTAGAATCTAAAAGATTCTTGCGAGATCTGCGTAGTGACAAGATCAAGCAGATCTGCGTACTCGTCACAGAGGACGAGTACGTCGCCGATATTCGGTCGGCAAGGTGTTTACTGAGAACGAACGGGTTTCCAGTAGCTCATCTATGGGCAAAAGTTTCCTCGAGAATACGACCAGGGTTGAGCGATACAATTTATAATCTTGGGAGTTTTTTAATACAACTCCTGTGTATAAGGATTTGGTCAAATTCAGGGATGTTTTCCCTGAATCCGTGCCATGCAAGTTACCTAGATACAAAGACACTCGGCATGAGATCGAACTGAAACCTGGTTCGAAATACTGCGTCATGAATCAGTGGCCACTGCCTCGCGAAAGGGTCATAGCAATCGACAAATGCTTTGCCGATCATTTACCAGTTGGTCATGTGAGAGAACCAACATCCTCACACAGCTCTCCGACCTTCTGTGTGCGAAAGGCCAAAAGAGGGTGGCGGATATTGCACGCGCTCAACAAATTAAATGCCTAACGGTACCGGCTTAAACGTTAATACCAAGGAAGGACGTCATCGTAGATGGCATGGCTAAAAGTAATTTATTTTCGTCCATGGATCTGATGGATGGAGTTTTTCAGATCCTTATGCGTGAACGGGACATCCCGTACACAGCAGCGAGCACCCCCAGTGGTATGATCTGGGAGTGGCTAGTGATGCCACAGGGGCTAATCAACGCCCTCCATCGCTCAACAGATGTGTTACGAATCTGTTTCGATCGGTGCGATACTTCGCACCAAGTTACTGTGACGACGTCTTCGTCCGCAGCCGGGCGATGGATAGAAAGACGTACGTGTAGGCTCATCGAATCCACGTCCGGAAGGTTCTTGCACTTATTCGTGAGCATAAGTTGTTCGCAAACCTCAAGAAGTGCATATTCGCATCGAGCGAGAAACCACTTCTTGGCGGGATCGTGGGTAAAAACGGTGTATGCCCTGATCCGGAAAAAATAAAGGTGATTAGCGACTAGACTGTGTCAGTCGACGTCAAGGGATTTCGAAAGTCTCTTGGCTTAGCGGCGTACTTGCATAAGTACTCGCGATTCTACGCCGAGATGACCGTAGATCTCTCTCGTCTGTTAAAGAAAACGAGAGGTGGTCATGGAGCGCTGAGTGTCAGCACCCCTCATATTGTATCAAGAAAAGCTTGATACAATCGCCTTTGTTGGCGATTGCAGACCAGGACAGACCATTCCATGTGGTCTGTGACGCCAGCGATTTTGCAACCGGCTGTGCGTTAATGTAGTACGAATCAGACGGCGTTAAGTGCGTCGTCTGCTATCAATCGCGTCAGCTGCAAGCAGCGGAGCATAGATACCCAGTGCATGACAAGGAACTCTTTCCCGTAAATGTGCACAGGCTAAGTCTTGGGTAAATCTTTTCGAAGATGGGACCGTCATCGTTACACCGACCATGCGTCGTTAGGCACGGCCATAAACAGTCCACACCTCTTGCAACGAACGGCGAGGTAGCTGTCTTTCTTCGCAGAGTACAACTTCTCCGTCGAGTGTAAACCAGGACGACTTAACGTCGTCGCTGATGGTCTACCGCGTCGGCCCGATTTCGAGCCGACTGCTCACCCCAACAGTAGGGGTGAACCCACTGTTGCAACACTATCAGTGAGTGTTCCGTCGTCAAATCTGCTTGACGACATGCGAGAAGCATATGCAGAAGATAAGTCTCTTCTGCGATTAATAGATTATGTATCTAATTCATGCGTTCAAGCTATGAAAAGCTTGACGTCTCAACACCGCTCTTCAACCGAACGGTTTTCTGTTCGTGACAAGCTGCTGTAATATACTGCAGTCAACCACGACACGCCTCTTTTCGTCGTTCCGGCTCATAATGATTTGTGATTGCGCATCATGTGTAAATGTCACGATGCCCCAACAAGTGGGCATCGCGATAGAGAAAAGACTTACCTCACGGTAAGTCGTGACTTCTACTGGCCCCGCCAGTATGAGTTTGTGCGCAAATACATTCGCACTTGAGAAGTTTGTCAACAAGTTAAGCCTAGTCCTTCATCCCGTGCACCCTTGCAGCCTCTACCGATTCCTGCAGAGTGCTGGTACTCCGTATCGATGGACCTCATCTTAGCGTTTCCAAAGACGCTCAAAGAATGCTGGTATTCTTTTGTGTTTGTTAATCGGTTTAGCAAGATGGTACATCTTGTTGATGTACCGGAGTCGATCACAGCCTAGGGCTGTGCTCGTCTCTTCGTCAATACAATCTACCGAATCCACGGGTTTTCCGTGAGATGGTGTCTGACAAGGCCCTCGCTTATTAGCGGAGTTCTGGCAATCCGTGTTCCGTTCACTTGAAAACACGTTTGACGATGTCAACTTCTGACCATCCAGAAACAGATGGTTAGACGGAGCGCGTTAACCGCGTCCTCGAAGAGAGTCTTCGGGGGTACGTCCACTCGTTTAAGAGTTGGAGTGATTTCTTGCCCATGGTAGAGTTTGCCATTAACAACTCGGTGCAAGCGTCCACGACACACACACCGTTTTATGTGAATGGCTTGCGCCATCCGCGTGTACCCACCTTACTATTGTGTAACTATGGTTTAAGAAGGGGATGAGACTCGCTCGAGCAAAAACCGGTCTGGTTCTTGCTGATCACCCGTCGACAATGGTGTCGACGTGATGGATGCCGGTGTCGATGGGATCGAGATCGATGATGACGATGACGACGATGTTGGCATATTCAGCATCGCCAATGACCGCCAAAGTGAGGACGATGACACCCTCACTGGTGAAAACAACGTTCTCTCTGCGGATCACATGAAGAGCACTGCTGTTGACAAGGATGAATTAGCAGAAGAAAATCTGCTGACTCGCGAAGCGGCTGTCCGCTTCGTTCAAGACTCTATTGCAGATGCACTCGACAGACAAAAAAGAAGCGCAGAAACACATGGAAGAGACATGTTGTTTCATTTTATGAAGGAGACCTAATTTTACTATCTACAGTAAACTTACCGAAGCACACAGTGACATACGTGGGCACCAGTAATTTACTGCCCATGTACATCGGTCCATTTCTTGTATTTCGCCGAATGGGCTACGCATACACGATTACCGTGCCTTGTAGGATGTGTATGCACCCTACGTTTTGTGTCGGCCGTCTTCATCCGTACTATCAGTACGAGCCCGTTTCGAGATGCGAAGAACCCCTATACGGTCGAGGGCCGAGACCACCTCGAGTAGTCCCGTTTCAACGAACCAGTCTGGTCGACTAGCAAAGCGACCTGTTCACACAGCTCAGCGATGTCTCGACGCGCTACAGCCAGCTCATCACGAAGAGAACGAGTCGAGCGTTCGTTCTCAAGTTGCGCGAATGCAAAAGCGGCACGATCGTCCGAGCGATCGTGCGTTAGGGAATTGTAATAATCCCTCACAAGATCCTTAAGCCCATAACGCCGAGATCGTTCATGATCCAGATCATGATACAACTGTTCCGTTAGATGGTTCAGCTCTTGAACATCTAGTTGATCCGACCCTCGAGCCGAATCAGGTGTTCCCACCGTTACCACATCCTTTGGTGGATTCTGGTAGTGATCAACGCTTCCTAGTGGAGCGTACCTTGAACCACCGCAATGTTAATGGCATCCGGACGAGTTACCTCGTCCGCCGGCGTGGCTATCCACCGGCGTGGGACAGCTGGAAGCCTCGTGCCCAGCTGATTGTTGATGCCCTTGGTCTCGTCGAGCTGGACGACGAGACCCACTCGCTGCGTTTGAAGAAGGGCCATCGGAAAACGACCTCCCTGAACGCGAATACAGGGATTGCAAAGTATCAATCCCTTCGGTCATCTCAGAAGAGATGCGCGCCCTCCAGTAGGGATCATTAGGGAGGCAGGCCTCCCTAGGGGCACGGTTCGAGTTGTCCAGGTAACCTGGACACGAACTACTCCACGAGAGACCGGGTAATCCTGCCTCTATTGACAGCCGGTGCAACTTGTATCACGCCCCGACTGGGTTGCGTTTCTCTTACCTGATGCGAGCTGCATCAAGTTTGGCGAGCCAAGCCTCACGGCCAATACACTCGATGTTGTGAATTAGGGCATTCCATCCCTGCACCAAATCTTCACCGTCTCGTCCACGGTTGCCGTTGTACCACCGATGTTAAAAAAATATCGGTGTAGAATAGTTCCTCAGCATGAATAGTTTCCGTGCTGGAATCAGGTGGCAAATCTTCCTGCAATCGAACAACGGGATTCGATCTCGTTCGGTATTCGTGCCGGCCAACCGGTCCAACTCCTTGGATGGCGGCATCCACGAAGACTCCATTTTAGGAGCGTGGTTCAGTACATTTCGGTCCCTGTCCTCTTAAGTGGTGTCAGCACGAGCACTGACACCAGTAGCAGCTCGATCTCTCGAGTTACTTCGCACGTGGTGATGCATATGTGAATCACCACCACCTTCAGGCGTCCTATCGTTGGATGTACTTGGCTGAGGCGGAGAATCATCAGAATAATCACTCGATCCGAAGATCTCGAGCATGATGCCGCCACGTTGACCAGATACAGTCAACCTGGCTCTTGCCGTGTCCGCCCTGGGTGATCCCGAGGCGTGAGGAGTCGCCTTCGAGTCGGATTCATCATCCGACTCGCCAGAATAGATTAGCTCTATCTCAGACTCGTCTTGATTACGACTCGCAGTACCCGCTGCAGACGCAACGGATGTACCTGTTGCATGTGGTGACTCACCACGTGGAGGATTCACGACAACAGGCGACGACTCGCCTACTGCTGGGGCGTGAGAGGCACTATTCGCGGCTGCACGCATGCGTGCAGCTGCCCTTCTTGCTGCTGCAGTAGCAGCTCGCGTGGTTTTGGAAACCATGCGTTGGATTGGCAAATGAATGGAATTTGACCAACAAGTGCTCCCTTTTCCAGATTGATCCAACGGTGGTCACCCTGTCCCAATCAAGTCTATTTCAATCATCGGTTTTTGATGGTTTAGGGGAGGGGGATAAGTAACGGGGTAGCCCGTTGCATTAAATTGACACCGAACGGTGCCAGTAGGATTACTGTCTAGCATGACGATATCCTACCGGTATTATCCGAGATAGATAATGTTGAAGGAATTTTATCCCCTTTTTTAGAATATTATTCATTCGCTGCTCCAAGATTGGTTGATATTAGACGTATCAACCATAGATAGCCACCAATCGCCGCTAGACGCGCGCAATGAGTGGTGAGCAAATTGTCGTCATACGACGACGTAGTTTAACATAGTTTGATAAAGATTATAGTTATGTTGATAGCTTAAATATTTTAAATAGAGTTCTCTTTTTACCTTTACTTGACTGAAGTCGTTCAAGTAGATTAGCTTCCTCTGCACGTACTAGTGTACGTGAAGTTTCGCGCACCCAGACATAAGGGTGCCCCGTTACAGGTGCGGTCGGCCCTCACTGACCATCTCCTAAACTATGATGACCCCCCTCGTTTTTGCGAGCGCTGCCGAGCAACAGCAACTTAGGCGTTGGTTACCTTTTGTTCTTCGACGGTGGATCGTGTGGAAATCCCGGACCAGGTGGGGCCGGATCCGTCATCGTCAAATTGCACTCTCGACGCACGCCGTTTGCATCATGTGAGTGGCGAGCACGTCCTACAGCTATACTCATACTACCAACAGTGTCGCGAAATAACCGGGGGCTAGTCACCGGTTTCCGCCAAGCGAAAGCTAGCGGCTACTCGCCTTTGCATATCGTTTAGGACGGTGCGCTCGTGCTATTTCAGCTTCGTACCCATTAACCCCTTTGCAAGCCACACCTAAATTGCCTTTTTGGGAGGCACGAGCTTCAGCAGACAAAATTGACGTCGCCAGATGGAACCATCACTACCGCGACTACAACAAGATGGCAAACAGACTGGTCAATCTCGCGATGGATTCGTGTGCCCCATTCAAGTGCTCGCTTCCTCGGGGCACCGTATCGTCTCAGAAGCCGCGGCCTCTGGCACAATGATGTTAATCACTGGCTGGAAACTTCCAAGCCGATCTTACCGAAATACAGAGCAGCGCAACACCTATGAGCGATCTAAAAATCTCGAGACAACACGTTGCGCAGCGCCGCATGGACGTCCATAGACAACTTCTACCCTAGTATATAAAAGTAGATGTCTACACGGTACTATTGTTTTCTATAACGTGGCACCCTGAAGCTTGTACTGATGACAGTACAAGCTACTTATTCTGACGACAGAATTAAGCGGTGTTTCGGAGCTTCACGTACACTGGTCCGTGCAGAGGAAGACGGTAAGAAGAAGCGAGTACTTGGTTAAAGTAAAAAGTAGAACTGTATTTAGTATAGTTAATGTCTGTAATAAATCACTATTTATCGTCATCTAACTGTGTCTAAATACAAATGTGTATATCAACTATCTGCTCACCACTTATTGCGTGCGTCTGTCGTGGCGCGTCTTCGTTGGTTGATATAATGGCCTATATCAACCAATTAGGAACTACTCGTAAGTGCTGCAGAATATTTGTCCTTATGACAACATTCTGAGAATATAACTCTATTAGATAACTTCTATTAACAATTTCTTATAAATTGTTATAAAACGATTCACCCCGTTACACCCTTGTCGCGCAGTCGGTTCTATTCTTAACGCAGCCGCCGCGAAAGTATATGCTTGAGCTGTTTGCGTTGCGGAAGCCATCGTTGTTAGCCAGCCTAAAGCTGCACGACCCGCGTGAGCACGGAATGTGCGCCAAAGTGTACAATAGATCCACTGTTTAAGGATCAGCCCTATCTCACGCTAACATCGATAAGACGGGAGTTGCCTCGCCAGAATTGCCCGCGTCGAAGTGTGATAGCGATGTATCGTCGCAATTACGTGTCCAGTCATGATGAAGACGAATCTTTAATTAGTATGCAATTGAGGCCTCTGGCTTTAAATTACGTTGGACCAGCGAAGAAAGGTTGTAGAGCAGCGCTGGACAGATAGATTCCAAGTGTCTTCGTTTCGCCATCGATTGGGTAGCCGCATCTCGCGTGGGTGAAAATCTTACAACCCCACGTTGCACCATACTCCAAGAAAGTATGTCGCCCAGGTTAGTCTGATCCGTCACAAATGCAACACCTTTCAGCTCGCAGAATTTGCCCCTATGATCTTGCAGCCACGACAAACTTTTCATCGAAGCGTGGACAAGCCATCTGGTGTCAAACCGACCCGAAGATGCAAATTTGGCCTGTATTCCAGCTCACATCTTGTCATTAAGCGCTCGTCGGATATCAATTAAGTCGCTTTCGTCGTCCTTGTGATTGAACCCGGCTTTCGACTTGAAGAATTCGGCCCGACGGCAGACTTCCTTTACTTCGCCTTTGCGGGCATGTCGAGCGGCTGAGAGACCAGTAATTTTAGAATCAGTCAACCAGGAAGATGACCTGTATCTTGGATACGTGTTTTCGGTCCAACACGGCGTGATGTAAGCCGAGCCTGACCCGGGAGAACCCCACAGGACGTCTGAAACCAGCAATTCCCTCGTAGAAACCGTAGCTGTCCACTGCCCAACGCTGTCGCCGCCGTTGTCAGTAGTTTCGTTTGAATACACAGCATTCGAAGGCCGCCTTGCTGTATCAAAAATGCAGCCATCTCGGCGGGCACCCAAGGTCGGGATCGTTTTCCATCTCGGGTACCCATACAAATTCCATGACCAATCCATGCAGCCGGATGACAATGGCAGGATGAGTCCAGCAATAACAAGCTGGATAGGTAATTTTGGGCACCGCAATGGCACTGGCTAGGCGGGCCCGCTGCTCAACGGTGTGAGTCTTCTCTCTGACCAGAACGCGTCGACACCGAAAGGATTGTATACATTTCGTCCAATATTCGTCCACCGCTTCCTGTTTCCCTACCAACACACCGAGGTATCGGCATGACTAGCTGGAGGCTAAAAGAGTGAGGTCATGGGTGTCGAGAGGTAAGGCCAATCCGCGAGGATCTAGCTTGATAACTGTAGACTTAGCTCAACTCGTATCAAGACTTGAGACCCTTGCGAATTCCCCCAAATTAGAAACAACAAGCTTCACCGCTGTCCGATCTCGCAGGTATGCTGCTGTGTCGTTGGTATAGCCTGAAACCTTCATTATAGTCGTCCGGCCGCCTGAGGTGAGAGGCACGCTGCGAACTTCCATCCTTTCTTAAACCACCCGATATACACCTTTGAGAGCCAGTGTGAAGATTATTGGTGCGAGGGAACACCCTTGTCGACTCCCACAGCAAACCATTTGGCTACTGGAGCGGTGGCCGTTCACAATAAATCAGCAAGTCGTGCCTTGATGTAATGCGTCCGCAACCGATGTGAACCGCGAGGAGAAGCCTAGCCATGCCAGCACCGAGATCAAAAATGGACGTTGTAGTGTGTCGTAGGCCTAAGCGAATTCAAGAAGCAGTACGGTGTAACCCTGCCGATTGGGGCCACCATTCGCGGTTCTTCGGACTGCAGCAAACATCTGACGCGCCGTATGGATGGAACGCTTTGAAACAAAACCAGCTTGGGCCGGCAGAACGGTCTGTGATAGCGAACCGAACCCGAAACGAACTGTTATCTCGAACCCGAACCCGAAACGACATGTTATCCTGGTAAATAACTTGTAGTCGCTGTTGAGCTGCACGATAGGACGATGGTCCAGCGGCAAGGCTGAAGCCGCAGTTTTCCTTAAGCACTGTATATTTTCTCTCCAACCACGCTAAAAACACGCTGCAATCAAATCATCTGGTGTACAGCGCTGCGAGAATAGGCGTTATCGCATCGGAGTAATTGCGGTAAAAAGTGTTGCTGATTTCGTCTGGCCCTGGTGCCTTTCCACGATTGAGTCTTTTCAAAGCCGCACCCACGTCATCCGAGAAGATTGTTTCCGTATCAGATGAATCGTCAATTCGATGTGGCCGCGAAGCCTGACCACGAAATGCGGCGGCTGAATCGGGGCACTCGAAAGAACGAGTTATCATAGACTCCCACCCGTCTGTCATCTCTTCATCCAGTTCCTGAGACCGATTCGGTGCGGAGGACGCTTTACCACCCAGGGACACAATTGTGTTGTCCCAAGACAATTTGTCATTTAGGCGTAAAATCTGCGGGAAGTCTCGCCCAGGCAGTCCCTGTGTCGGGCATGAAGACGCTCTTTCTTGGTTCTTTGCCATGACCGGCGACACTCTGCCACATACCGACGAATTTTATCTGGTTTATCGCCAGCAACAGATTGTTCGCTGCTCCCGTGAACCCCCCCCCCCGGAAGAGATATTCGAAAAGCGCGCCACGAGGAGTGCCGCACCGAGCCGGACCGATAAGCGACGCAGTCGCTGCTGATAACGTCGCGTCAAAATTTGACGGTATTGCTTGGTAATACCCAAAAAGGCTTGACGTAAACGTATCTTCTAACAATCTCACCAATTCGCAAGTTTGCGGGCCGTGTCATAGCTCGCTGTCGAATCAAATCGGACTCCTCAATTACACTCTTTGCCGTCTCTAGCGAAGCAAAAATTGCTCGGTTTGCGTCATCTTTCGTACATCCATGGACAGGTACACTCGCCGTGGCTTGTTCATGCGCACAACACGACGTGGCGACCCAATACGAATAGTCCTTCCATTGTGGTCCGATGTGGCCCTGGAACTGAGAGGACGACGTCACGAATCCAGTCAGCATGTATAGCAATTACGTACCACCGAACAAGCCGAGAAATGGAGGAGCCACTCCCCCGGGAGAGTGTAAATTAGGTGTGCACTGCAGCATGTAATGTTGAAAGCTCGCGCTCTTCCTCCGCTTGCTCTATCTCATCTTCAAAGACACCTCTCATCTGTGCACGAGCGAGGTGCCGATGCAGCGCCTATAAATCTTGTTTGCTAGCAGGAGTAACGAAGGAACAATCCAGATGAGGGAACAAGGAGCAGTTAAGTCCCCTTCCATCAGCATCGGACCGGTTTGTATCCGTAGGTGGTGAAGCAATCCGAACTAGGCCTTCCTTTCGCTGTTGTCGTTTGGAGCATATACATTGACTAAGAGTACCTCTTCTCTCATGAGCGTAACGCTTGCGGCCATCCAATGTGATGTCTAATGCTTCTCGTGTCAAGGCTCCATCTCAGTAGTCGACGAATATGGGTTTAGAAGGATAGCTACCCTTGCACGCGCCACGTATGACTTAGCCCACATAGTGTGACCTGGTTACGCAACGAAGCCCTACGTGGTGCTGTAAAACCTGTCCACAGTGACGCTTCTCCTTGATTGACCCGCGTTTCCTGAAGAAGATCCAAATCAATCGCACTCGCTCTCCGTGTGACTAAAATGTACGAACAATTTGGCACATCGCTCAGGTTGCTTAGGAAATACGGCGAAATTTTGCGAATGTAACCGAGGCTTTTTTTTGCGTGTCCGCCGGGCAGCCCTCGGCATCATACGCCGTAGGCGATGAAGTGGTCGGGGCAGATTATCAATCCCATCTTTTAAACGAGGTCGATCGATAAAAACGGAAGAAGACGAAAGCTGAGCCACCCGATCTGACGAGTCAGCCTTTAAACAAACCGCGGTGATCTTGGTATCGAGAGGCCGGTATCAGACCGTCGCAGGCAATAAGCTTAAACGCCGGCTGCCAATTGGCAGATATCAATAGGACTCCAAGGATTGTTGCACGCACTTCTTCGGATTGGTTATAGAGCATAGCCTTGGTCTGTGGCATCACAACCTTGGTATCTTCTTCCACAGGCGCAAGCGCCGGTAATAAATTACATAGAAAGTTTAGAACGCACCAGTGATCCAAGTCGGGAATAGGGTCGACGACAGCTGCACGTAACAACTCCGGCTGTAGTTTGCCAAAACGTCGCCAGCGCAGGATGGAGTCAATTGTTTCTAGCAAATTCTACCCGTCTGACCACCTGCTACCGCGGCTCATTCCGTACAAAGCTCTCACATTTTCCCATCTAAGTGGTTAGCGTGTTGTCGGATAACAGCAAGCTGGGAATCGCTACTTATGGAATGTCCAAAGGCTCGGAGAGTCTCACCGGTCATGTAGGAGAGACATGAAATCGGGAAAGGCTGAGCACGGAGGAGTGCTGTCATTTCCAGCGCGCAGGAACTAATTGCTGATGCTTGTCCTTTAGGACCAACAGGAAGTGTAGGAAGAACTGCAGCCACCGCTTTCCCCCTGGCTCACCCACTGTCGAATCGCGGCTATATTTCCCGACGTTTGTTTTGTGCTCTCCGGCATTGCTGCAGCGGCTACCGCCGCTGACACGGTATCCGGAAGTTTACGGACTCGGGTGGCGCGTAAGGTCTGGGCATGTGAGTCGTGAGCGCGCATGTGATCCAGAGAAGACTGGACCGGTACAGGTGGAAGAATTTTCTGATTACCAACCTGTGTTAACGCCTGCTTAACACGGTTGCTTAGGCCTTGGTCCGCCATAAACCCGGACGATACAGTTAACTCATTTGCTGTAGCCTGAACCAGCTCCGATGGTACGGGAACGCTGGCGACGCAGGTGTGGGGGTGTTACTGCACATCTCTCGAGATCATTGATGCGCTAGTGTGGCCGAGATTAGCAGAACTCGCCGCCATAGTCACGTCGAGATGCTGCGGATTCACCTCGTCGGGATCAAGGGGGCACGTCGTAGGCATGTCCGATGGTACCAGTACATGTGTTACGGTCTTAGAAGGCAGAAACCAGAAGTTGGCGTGCTTACCACGCCAGCTTGGCTTCTGCTGCGACGAGAAAAAGACGTCGAGAGGCGATAAATTGTCTAGCGGCTGCGCTCCCTAATTTTGTTCAGCTATCTCAGCCGGCCTCTGGAGTGGTGGTAAATCAGGTCGATGGAAGTCAGCCTCGATCGCGGGCTGCTTCTTTGGTTTAATCTTTGCCAAGAGGCGTTGCAATGTCTTCAGTAAAGTCGAGGCTTTTGTAACTTCATCATTAGTTCGGGTGGCTGCCGTTTCGGTCGCGCGGTATTCGTATTCTAAAGTAGGAAAAGAGTAATTCCTGTAATCGAAAGCAGGTGCCTCTTCACCTGGGGTCTCTTTTAGGGCAATAATTACCTCCAGCGCATAAGCATGAGCCGCAAAGTAGCAAGAAATTTTCGAGTCGGCAATGCGCTGCTCCTCGGCTGCCTTGGTCGACAGCATATCGACCTACCGTTGTGTGTCATCAACCTGCACTTGAGCGAGTGCCAGCTCCGTAGCGACTAAGGAGACGATGGGGTCGGAGTCCACACCACTTGTATCCGTGGTTGCTTCCGCCACTGCAATTTTCTTGTCAACTCCGAGCAGTTCGTCAAGTTCGTGAAGCGCCTTTGCGCGACGCTGAGCCGCCTGTGATGAGCGAGTAGGAGACTTGGCTTTTGCAGTCGAGGGCGAACGTCCAGCCGTATACCCCTTCATCGTTTTTGGTATGATTAGGTTGTGCTCGCCCTGAACTGATTTCTTTGAGGTCTTCTCGGCGAGCGAAGTCGCCACTTGAGAGGAGGATGTCCGGCTCCTTGTTCTGGCTGCGCCTTAGGGTGTCAATATGGTCAAGCTGCATGGTCAGACGGCTTACTGATAAACGCGATGGACGATGGACTTATGGGGCCGCACTCGTGCTCGAGCCGCTCTTTTTCTTGGTTGGTACGAAGTTCCAACAATTCATCGGCCAAAGAACGGCGGGACGTGAGCTAATGCCGCTTGCTGCTTGCTGACCAATGGGTGAGGAGGCAGAGGTGGTCTCCTAATGGCTGGCACGCAAGCCTTTTGACGAAAAAACACGGCTAAAGCGGGGACTTGCGCGCGTCTGCCCTCAGCCTGGCCGTTCGCGCAGTTAGTTTCGCTGCCAGGCCAATGACGTGCTGTAAGTGCCCGTGCACGCTGACCCGGTTGGCAGCACGGTGGAAACAGGTGAACTCGCGGTGATGTTCGTAGAGTGCAGTTCCTGGGCGGGCCACGCATTTTGCACTGGAATATTAAGGCGAGTAACATGAGAAACATGGAATCCGTTAAAAATGCTAGTGATGGTGGAGGAACATCGACGTATCGGTGGTCGCAATGTGGTTTACCACTTTGAGCTTCGAGGGACTTGTAATGTGTCGATAGTTGCCACGAAGAAATTGAAGTCATACGCCTCCGACTCGCTCGAGTCACAGATGTCACTGCACAGGACGCACTCGACGATAAAAGGACCTGGATATTGATGCACGCAGCTCCATTGTCGGTAATTATAACTTGGTAATTCAAAAGAGTGCGTCCGACTGGCGTAGCTGAGGACGACGCAGCAGAAATGCCCAATCGTTTCAAAGTAGCAGGACATAATAGTTGAAGACGGGAACCCCAAAACAAAATAGATTTTGCATACCAACTCGCTGCTGCCGCTTGATCCGTCAGGACGAAGGTGAGGCGTCAAGTTCGGCGTCACAGCTAGTACGCTTAGCTTTCTTGACCAGTTCGCGACTTATGGGGTCTGGTTTCGTTTCCCCCTCATGGCGCCTAAGGATTCGTAAAAGCAGCGTCTTCTCATCGATATGTTGGGGTATGCGCACGAACGGTGGTACAGCCGCAACGACTGTTCCTTCCAAGTAGGCCTAAAAAAAACAGAGCATCGCGACCCGCGTCGCCCACGGGTGTGTACACACCAGGGAACCAGGCGGTGGCTGTAGGAAAACACTACCCATCACCCAGGCCGCCAACTCTTATGTGGTATCATCGGGCACAGAATATCGTCCACTTCTTTTTTTGATCCACGAACTCGTCGCTGTACAAACCACCATTTACTGCCGTCGTGAAAGGGTCCGTTGGTAACGCCGTAGGCGTCGCTTACTTCAGTAGGTGCGTTTCTACTCAGCGAGTGACCGACAGCTCTGGCAGGTGCGTCGTTATTCGACAAGGTTGCGCCAGCACCGTAAAGATTGCCGTTAAGTGCACCGGTACATAGCAAGGCGGCGCACTCACCGTTACGTGAGCCATCACTCGGCTAGCAAAAGACGTCACCGCTTTGTCCTAAAGGTGCTGGCGAATATACATCAGCGTCATTGGTGCAATTCTCTGAAGTATGCTCGGAAGAGTCATTGACGGTGCACGAAGAGTAATTTTCCCGCTATTGAAATTGCGAGCGCCGAGGCCGGTCACTGCAGATGCATACAGACCCAACCAGCCTCCGCCTAAAGTACGGAATTCGGCACGCCTGCTGTCTCGGTTCGCAGTGGTGCGCCCGCTTTTCCAGCGGCGATTATCCCTAGCCACCCTTAGGACGATCCGGATCGTGATCCTAGTGCACGCGCGCATAGGACGAGCTCTTCGGTATAGAGACCCGTTAGGCATCTCTCCGCCAATCGAAGAGATCATGGGTTGTTGTCACCCTTCCCCGTGCCTTGTTGTTTGTTTGCGTATTCGAGTGAAAATTTGGTAGTCGAAATTTCCCAACGTCAGCAAGGCATTTTCACCCGACGTCTTCTGTCTATCTCAAACGACAGTGAGCTCTGGCATAGCTCACCATAGGGCGTAGTTGATGCGTTTCGACACTTCATTCGTAGACAATGAGCATGGATGTGTCATGGCAACCCCGCAAAGACGTTTCTGGCGACAAATGGTCAGCACATGTAAAGTACACAATGGAACACAAAAGCCTGTACGTCGTCAGCTTGTCATCGAATGTAGACTCACTATGAAGATACAATCAGTGCTGTCAGGCATCCAACTAACAGGCATTTGTCTTTATTGACTCGCGAGGCATACATTTTCGACTTTGTTACAGGTACTTGTTTCCGTTGCTTTCGCAGAAATAAGAATGAAGGAGCGTACTGCTATAACAACCGACTCACCTACAGCTCGATTTAATTTGGCAAATGCTAAGCGACTGGTGTAACGGGGCACCCTGAAGCTTGTACTGGTGACAGTACAAGCTACTTATTCTGATGACAGAATAAGGCGGTGCCTCGTAACTTCACGTACACTGGTACGTGCAGAGGAAGACGGTAAGAAGAAGCGAGTACTTGGTTAGAGTAAAAAGTAGAACTGAATTTATAATAGTTAATGTCTGCAATAAATCACTATTTATCTTCATCTAACTATGTCTAAATACAAATGTGTAAATCAGTTATCTGCTCACCACTTATTGCGTGCGTCTGTCGTGGCGCGTCTTCGTTGGTTGATATAATGGCCTACATCAACCAATTAGGAACTACTCGTAAGTGCTACAGAATATTTGTCCTTATGACAATATTTTGAGAATACAACTCTTATAGTTATATTCTATTAACAATTTCTTATATATTGTTATGTAACGATTCACCCCGTTACATCACCCCCCCTTAACCATCAGTCACTTTAGTGACTGATTGACTAAATGGATACTCGTCCCAAATCATTTGGGATAGAGTTTGCACTTGTTGGTCCGAGTCCACTTCCCAACATCTCATCGCATGGTTAACAAGCCCACGCGATGCGCGAGCAAGGCCGCCGAGAGCGCGTCTGCACGTCTCTGTGCGGACGCCGAAGCAGAAACCACAGCAACTGATGTCCCATCGGTTGCTGAAGCGACCCAGCCTGTGTCACTTGGTGATGCAGGCGCTGGTCATGAAGACACTCATGTCTTCACAGAGTACGAGCTCGGTGTCTCGTACTCTCCTGATACGGAAGACGGATCCGTATCGACGGCGATTGAATCCAAGCCGCCTGCCAAGCGTGGCATGGACGATGCTTTGCGTCGCAGCATCTTTGGTTCATCTGATGAATCAGATGAACCATCGCCGAAGCGTAGGCGCTCGAGGTCGCGAGACTCGGGCGATAACAGGGGTGTCGGTTCTCCTATGGACACCACTTCGCAACAAGGTGCCAGTACTTCTGTCGGCACATCGCAAAAAGGGCGGGACCGCAATGTCTTGTGTCTCGCTTCTGAGAAGAAGGCATGGATGCCTCCCAAATCAATCATGGATCACTTGTCAGCGACGACGAGTGATCGTTATCGAACACGATTGTTCGATTCGTCAAGAATCCATCACCTTGACCCCAGCGCGAAAAACTATCGCGCTGAGAATGATTTCTTCATCGATGCTTTCTTTAGACATCGATGGTACAGTGGGAATCACAAGCGTGATGGTCCCTCACTACTTCAGACGTGGAACGCTTACATCCATAACCTTGAGGATGTAGGTCGTGACGCTTGGAACGACAAACTTATCAAAGCTCGTGATAAGTTTGAAAAGCGAACCCCGACAGGTGCAAGCTACAAGCTGCATCGTCTATCAAGGGAGAAAGGATTACCCTGCCTCTCATGGGGAGACTCGTGCCCATGTTGTGTGAACAACTCTGCACGAGCACCTAAGGAGGCTTACCTCCTTACCAGCCCGTGGTGGCGCGTACGTATCTCTACTGAGATGTGCGAAGGGATTGACAACCTGAAATCCCTTTACGACCGTGCCGGGAAGGCTTTCTCCGGCGGTCCTTCTGCGGCACAGGATGTGCCGCGTCGTACTGCTCAACCAGACCCAGTACGTCAACCATCAGTTGGGAGCGGGGCTCCCAAGTATCCCAGGACGGGGGATAGCCGCGCCACCGGACGAGATAACTCTTCCGACGTCCGTTCATATCGCGGTGGCTCAACAGCTGCTCAACTAGATTGCGCTGGCCACCGCGAGAGTCCTCTAATGGAGGTGGAGGAGGAGGGAAGACGCTCTCCACACGATCATGGGGATCCGTGTGTTCCCGAGAGCTTCTTTGATCGCGTAACGCAAGGGTTACGCGGCGATCTCGAACATGAGCGGGACAGGCGTCTCCAAATGGCGGACGCTGTCTTGAAGCATCGAGCTGAGTTTGCCTTTGCTCAGCTTGAGAACGAGAGAGCTCTGACATCTCTTCGTGACGAGCTAAGGGTAGCTCGTGGGATTGTTGATCGGTCTCGGGATGAGATAGCTGCTCTTCAGACCCTTGTTGATGCCCACCATCGGGAGCACAAGGCTCTCTGCGAGATGCTTGAGCGCAAGGGCGTTCTTCATCGGAAGAAGCAGCGTACTGATGGTACGGCTTAAGCCGACCAACGTAAAACGTGGGATGCGTTCGCATCTTACGTGGTAACTCGATCGTGTATGCATTGCCTAGGCGGTGCAATACACGAAATGGGCCGATGTACTTGGGTAGTAGTTTACTGCTACCCACGTTAGTCACTACATGCTTTGGTAGATTAACCGTAGACAGTAGGACTAAGTCACCTTTATTAAATAAAAGAGTGTTTGCCCTTCCATTCTTATCAGCGTTTTGCTTTTGCTTATCCACCGCTTCGGCGATGGAGTCTTGCACAAAACGGACTACCGTTTCACGAGCCAGTATGAACTCATCTGATGACTCGTTAGCTTCAGTGCGCTGTGATTGCACTGCAGCAACATCAACCTTTTCTTCAGTGAGGGCTTCCGCACTTTCACTGGTATCATCTTCTTTAGTGAGGGCTCCCGCATTCTCACTGGCATCATCTTCTTCGATATCGATGTTATCGATATCGGCATCAAACGCAATGACCTCTTCGTCAGAGCGTGATGAGCGCGAACCAAATCGTTTTTTGCTCGCGCGAGTCCCTCCCCCCCTTAAACCAGAGTTACACTCTAGCAAGGTGGGTAGACGCGGATGGCTTGCGCCATCCACGTAAAACGGTGTACGTGTCGTGGACGCATGCACCGAGTTGTTGATGGCAAACTCTACCATTGGCAAAAACTCACTCCAACTCTTAAAGGAGTGTACGTATCCTCGACGTATCTCTTCAAGGACACGATTGGCACGTTCCGTCTGACCATCTGACTCTGGATGATCAGATGTCGACATCTTCAAGTGCGTTCCGAGTGATTTGAACACGGAACGCCAGAGATCAGCAGTGAAGCGTGGATCTCTGTCTGATACGAGTTCACGGGGTAACCCATGAAGTCGGAAGATGGTGTCAATAAAGACACAAGCACAGCCACTTGCTGTGATTGACTCTGGTACAGCCACAAGGTGTACCATTTTGCTGAATCTGTCAACAAAGACGAGAACACCAGTATTCCCGCGTGCGTCCTTGGGTAACCCGAAGACGAAATCCATTGAGATGGATTCCCAGCACTTAGCCGGAACTGGTAGAGGCTGTAAAGGTGCACGCAGTGAAGGACTTGACTTCACTCGTTGGCAGACTTCGCATGCGCGAACATACTTTCGCACAAACTGATACTGGCGGGGCCAGTAAAAGTCTCGACTTACCGTGAGATATGTTTTCTCTCGGCCACGATGTCCTCCTATAGGAGCATCATGATACTCGAACATGATCCGCAAACGCAGATCAGTATCATCTGGAATGACAACACGTGGTGTGTCACCAAAAACGGCTGTATAATACAGTAAATCCGTCGCGAGTAGTGTATCGATCTGGTGAAGATCGATACGCCTACGATAATCGTTTCAACGATTCTCGAGATGGTTGGGAGAGATGTGTCAACAACTTCACAATATCACCATCTTGGGCATACGCCCGCCTCACATCATCATTCAACGTTGAAGATGGGACTGAGGACGTCATAACCGCAACATTGGCTGTCTCGCTGTCGGGTTTCACGACTGGTTCAAAGTCGGGCCGACGTGAGAGTGCATCAGCGACGACATTAAGTCGTCCTGGCTTGTACTCTACCGTAAAATTGAATTCTGCAAAGAATGACAACCACCGCGCCATTCTTTGTGAAAGGTGCGGGCTGTTCACTGCCGTGCGTAATGACGCATGGTCAGTGTAAACAATGAAGGGTCTATCTCCTAATAGATAGACTCTGAACTTCGCGAGTGCATACTTCATGGTAAGGCGTTCCTTGTCATGCACTGGATAGTTCCGCTCAGCTGGTTGCAGCTGACGCGACTGATAGCAGAAGACGCGTTCAACGCCTTCAAGATCGTACTGCATTAATGCACAGCCGATTGCAAAATCGCTGGCATCACAGACCACATGAAATGGCCTGTCCTGATCGACTATTGCTAGGACTGGGGATTGTATCAAGCTCTGCTTGATACCATCAAAGGAGAGCTGACATTCCGCGTTCCGTACCCACCTCTCGTTCTTTTTCAACAAACGAGAGAGGTGCACAGTCATTTCGGCGTAATTGCGTGAATACTTATGCAAATACGCCGCTAGTCCAAGGAATTTTTGAAGACCTTTGACATCAACCGGCACAGGCCAGTCGGTGATCGCCTTGATCTTTTCGGGATCAGGACGTACACCGTTCTAACCAAAGATGCACCCAAGAAGTGGTATTTCACTTGCTGCAAAAATACACTTCTTGAGGTTTGCATACAATTGATGATTTCGCATGATTGTAAGAACCTGTCGGACGTGGTACCTGTGAACCTCAACGTCGGACTTTCCATCCATAGCCCGACTATGGATGAATACGTCATCGAAATAACTCGGCGCAAATTCTCGTACTGGTCTCACCAGATGTGATACACATCTGTTGAACGTGGCAGGGGCATTACTAAGCCCTTATGGCATTACTAGCCATTCCCAGAGCATGCCGCTAGGCGTTCTAACTGCGGTACAGGGTATATCCCGTTCTCACATAAGGATTTTGATAGAAGCCATTCGTCAAATCCATGGACGAAAAGATGGTGCTCTTTGACATACCATCAATGATTACGTCCTTCCTTGGTATCGGCGTCTGAGCCGGTACCGTTGCAGCATTCAACTTGTTAAATGCATGCACAATCCGCCACCCTCCTGTTACTTTTCGCACACAGAAGGTCGGAGAGCTATGTGGGGAAGTTGATTCCCTCACATGGCCCGCAGCTAAACGATCGGCAAAGAACTTGTCGATCGCAAGTACTTGTTCACGAGGCAGTGGCCACTGCTTCATGACACAGTACTTCGAGCCTGGTTTAAGCTAGACATCGTGTCGAATACCTTTATACTTCGGTAACTCGCACGGAACATTTTCAGGGAATGCATCCTTGAATTCAACCAAATCTTCATAGAGAGGATTTTTCTTGAGCGATTCCCACGATTGGGAGTCAAATCGCTCAACTCGTGTCTTTTCATCGAGGACAATCTCGTCCGTAGATGAACTACTGAGAACTCTCTCGTTCTCAGTAAGCATTGTTGCTGACCTTATGTCGGCTACACACTCGTCGTCAGCGACGAGTACGCAGATCTGCTTGACTTTGCCACTACGCAGATCACGCAAGAACCTTTTATGTTCGAGCGTTGGCAACTGAGTGATCTCCGAAGCCAACTTCGGAGGCGCAATCAGATCAAGTGTATAAGGCCTACGCTTGATCCATCATTGACTACGACATTTACTGTCTCTGTCACTTCCTGGGGACTTATTCCCTCAGGCCTCGAAGGACTTATTCCTTCGGCTTCCCGGGGACTTATTCCCGCGGGTTTCGGGGAACCTATTTCCGCCGTATTTATAATATCGGGACTTATTCCCTTAACTTCCTCTAGCTGGGGTTGCGCAACCACAGCGAGATCCTCTACGAAAGACTCTCCAGTCGATCTAGGATTATCGTTTCGTTTAACCTGAGCGATCGATTGTTTCTCTTCTAGATGTTCCCCGCTAGGGATACATCTTTGTCCCAGTCCACCCGACTTATTCGAGTGGTGGACCTTCGGCGCAGCCTGTGTTTCCTCACAGCCGCCGGAATCTTGCTCCGAAGTGTAACTGTTTGTTACACTAAGGTTTTGTGCAGTCGTACTAACGACCGTACCACAAGTGAGGCCATCGTACTCACTCGTAGTACATCCACACGCTTGTGGACGCTCCAAAACGTTCATCAGATGGCCATCTGATGAACAAGCGGCAGGCATCGTTACTATTCGATGTTGCCAGTTTACCCGTGGTTCGTATTTTCTGAGCCACGGTATTCCAAGGATGACATCAAATTTGAAATCCAAATCCAATACGATAAAGTCATCGTCATATTGGATATCTTCTAGCGTATAGTGGATCTTCACTATACGCTTCATGACGGTTACGGATGCGCCTGTCGCAAGACGTACCGTCATCCTCGTAGGAGGTGTGTCACATTCACTGAACTTGAAGTGACCATCTTCTAGCGATTGGCGTCGCACAAAATTGTTGGACGCCCCACAATCGACTAGAGCTCGAAGAGACGACTTGTTTGTCACTTCGAGTTTCAATGTAATGAGTGAGATCTCATTACCTAGAGCAGCAACGCACAACGTTTGTGTGTTGGAAGCAACCTTCATCAAGAGGCCTGCAAATTCTCTTGACGTTGCTGGACCAGTAGGGTGCTCCGCACCTACTGATCCTGTCCGTTTTTTGACGGTCCATCCCGTTGTTGCGTCTTTGCACCAACAGCGGACCCGCGTCCCTGCCCCTTTCTCATGGGTGGACGGTCACTACGCCCAGTGTTGCGAGACACTGGACGAGAGGCACTACACTCGTAAGCGTAGTGTCCTGTCTTTTGACATCTGTTGCATCTCTGCAACTTCTTGTAGTCTGTAGAGCGAGCCCTCTCGCTCTCTACATATCAGAGTTCCATAGGCTCTGGATCTCCGTTGTCATATCGTCTCGGTTGACGATATGATGTCGAGCTGGCGCGAGCCTGTCTCAGACTGAAGTCTTCGTGTTCCGCAATGGAAATGGCTTGTTCTAGTGAATCTAGTTCAAGCCGGAACAGGTGAGTCTTGACGGGACCATCCGCAAGACCCTGCATGAACACCGAAACCAACGTGTGGTCATCAACCGGGTTGGAACTTATACAACTCGTGAGATGTCGTATATGTTGCGCGTAAGCGTGCACATCACGCTTACCCTGCTTGAGCTTCAAGAGTTCAGTTCGAGCCCTGAACTCAGCTCTAGGCGGTTCAAACGTTTGTCTGAGCCGCGACTTGAAGACTTCTAACGACCCAAACGCATATGGGTCGTGCGACTTTAGCCCCAGTGCCCAAGTCTTGGCACGTTCTGCCAGATTTGATTGGGCAAATGAAACTTGCATATCCCCATCGTCGATGTGACGCGCCCTTATGGCGTCATCCAATTCGACAAACCATCTCAAGAGGGAGTCCTCTTCGACTCCCCTATACTTGGAGATGTCAATCTTCAAGGTCTCGGGTCGACGCGAGCGCATCGACCCACCAGCAGCAGCCTGCTGCTGTCTCGACAGTTCAAACTGTTGAGCACCCTGTTCTCTCAACAACTCTGCTTGTTGAGAACCTTGTTGGTGAAGCAAGGCTACTTTCTCGCGTTTCTGCGTCAAGTTCATTTTGAATGAACTTGGCGATAGTAGCATGTTGAGCATCTCTATTGAGAGCCTCTAGCATGACGCTAACAGCATGGATGCCCATGGTTGAACCCTTAATTTCAACCGCATCCCATTCGACATCGCTCAAATGGGAGTAGCCGGCACGCGTAGCGTGAAATCTTTGGTCATCTTCATCATCCAACATATTCATGTTGGATGTGAACGCGGTCCTTGGACGGACTACGAAGTGCTACCAGGTGTAACGGGGCACCCTGAAGCTTGTACTGGTGACAGTACAAGCTACTTATTCTGATGACAGAATAAGGCGGTGCCTCGTAACTTCACGTACACTGGTACGTGCAGAGGAAGACGGTAAGAAGAAGCGAGTACTTGGTTAGAGTAAAAAGTAGAACTGTATTTATAATAGTTAATGTCTGCAATAAATCACTATTTATCTTCATCTAACTATGTCTAAATACAAATGTGTAAATCAGTTATCTGCTCACCACTTATTGCGTGCGTCTGTCGTGGCGCGTCTTCGTTGGTTGATATAATGGCCTACATCAACCAATTAGGAACTACTCGTGAGTGCTACAATATATTTGTCCTTATGACAATACTCTGAGAATATAACTCTTATAGTTATATTCTATTAACAATTTCTTATATATTGTTATGTAACGATTCACCCCGTTACAACTGGGTTCTTTTTTATTCGGCTGGATCATTCTGATTCGTTATCAAAAGAAGCTCAGAAATATGCCCAATTTCGTTGGAAGTAAATCCCACGTACTCAATTCACTAATACGGTATACTCACTTGCTCATGCAAAGCTCAAAATGAAGAGATCAGAGCAATTTGCGGCCACACTCCTGGCTTCCTGGCCGAACTCCAATCCTATGAGAAACAGCAACACAGGTGCGTTTTTCAGTACGCGCAAAATAATCAATTCTGGGAAATCCGTAAGTGCGGCCTTGTCATCACAGCCGTCTGCGACCCAGATGGATGTGCCACATCCTCCTCGACGTGTCTGCATGACAATACCATAAACACCTTCGTCTCGAGTAAAATGGTGTTCTTAAATGCACCCATTACTCTGGGCTCAAGTTGTCTTGGTGTAAAAAGACGCCTCGGCATGACGTTTCAGAAGAGTGTTCAGTAGCTCAGCCAGTATGGTATGGTAGTACCATCCAAGGTCACTGGTTTGGTACCGGCGGGGGCGTGCAAACAAAAAGTCAAGCCTGCAGGATCTGGTGATCGGGTTCACCAGCACTGTTCTGCCATACAGTGACGTCCCCCACTTTCGGTACGTTTGTGTGTTTCGAAACGCACAACCAGAATTAGAAACGTACGACCAGAAGAATAGTAATAAGCGATGTGGCGACTACAAATGAGCTACTGGACTATTAGAAATGCGCGACTATACGACTAGCAATACGCAATACAGCAATTAGGAACGTGTAGTCGAAATATCTAGAAGGCTTCGTGTAGCGGAGCTGCACGGCTCCTTAAGTCAGAGGAAGACTTAACGCTCAACGAGCAACTTAGCTATAAAAACCTAAACTCAAGGAGTCAACAAGCGTAACGCTTGTTGTCTATGTATCAGGGGACCAAACGATTCAATGAATCGACAGCACGTAGTATTCAATAATAACTAGCTACCTCAGGGAGGTGTCGCTAACTCTTAGTAACCACGACCAAAGACGCCTCGCAAGGCACGTGTCTTTAAGATCAAAAGGGGAGCTGAAATTTATTTACATTTACACCTATAGAATATCTTAACCTAAGTTAGTACAACTAAGATCTCTCCTTTCTAGTAGCTAGCACCAGTCGGCCCCTATAAACCGATAAGATATTCTATATCTCTTTCAGTGGGATATCATCTGTGCACCCAAGACACAGAGTACCAGGTACCCAACTACGTGTAACCCCGTTACACCCTCCCCCACCTGACTGACGTTTCCCATAACGTCAGTCGAATCGCGTCCTGATTGAACGTTCTCTTCGAACTTTGTTCTTTCACGAGGTCAGTACACGAGCGGTTCATTACGGCAACGTAATGCTTAGCACGATGGACTCATCAGGTAAAGAGTCAAAGACTCTTATTAATTACCTCGTAATGGGGGAGGTTTTGGACTATGGTAGCGATACCAGTGTATCAGGTGATGTAGGGAAAATGTCCGATACACCCATATCTGAGGTACAACCTCGTCTTGCCCCCTTTCCGTTCTTTGAACAGAATGATGAGAATTCGCCATTAAATCCGCGCTCAATACCCGGTTCGGATGATGACATCATCACGGACTCGCTCGATAAGCAACAACAGAGAATTTTATAACTAGGAGAAAGCACTCGGCGCCATGCGTATATGGTCGCAACTCTTGAGTACTAACGTGACTATGTGTTCACTTCACCCAGTGTGGAGAAACGCTTACGTCAAGCGGCCGACCAATCGTTGGCAACGTGGATCATTTGCAACAGGTTTAAGTCTCCAGAGGAGGTGGAGAGCAGACAGGCACTTCGCGAGAGGTACCTGGAACCTCACTTTGCGAACCAAGGTTAAACAAGGCACGCCTTGGCATGCAAGCGCGTGTTGCACCGGTCCGACCGATTAAGGGTATACCCATTCACTTGTCTGCGGGCGAAGCAGAGAGCGAAGGATACAATGCCTTCGTCCTATGGGTGCACCGCAAACTTCGCCCCAGCAGTACGTCTGCTCTTAGAGCTAGTGCCAATGTGGCTGATGTGCGTCTCGAACGCAAGCATCGGTACGACTATGCCAAGCTTAAGGCCAGAGATCAATTTCGTAATCCCACGTGATATGCTTCGGCTACTACAGTAGCCGCGAGTGCTGGGCAAACTATGACCACCAGCCCGCCAACCCACACCACTAGCGGTGGAAATCGGCCTTTGTATCAAAAAAAATTGGCCACGATGTTCAAAGACATCTGAGGCACAAGGGCAATCTTGCCGTAGGGGTATCTTGTGCTCCCAAGAGCATTCAGACTCAGGGTATCCACGACACTTCACCATATACTGGTAGTGGCCATGATGACGACGTCGTTGTAGTAGTCTCTCGACATGAAACTGACGACATTCAAGCTCATCGAGCAGCGTCGGTGGTGGCCGGTGTACCGGTGGCAGTACACGAGGAATTGGATCTCAAAGTGAAGGGTCTTCAAGAGGCCCTAAAGAAGACCTAGTGCAAGCTTGATGCGATGCAGAGCCGCCTTCAGGCGATGACACATGCTCAAACTGACAGCGAGGCTCAGTGAGACTTGCTGATTCTCTTGCAGCATTCTGGGGCATCGCCCTCGTCGTCGGCGCCAGCGTCTCAAAGTTCGCATGGGGAAGAATCCACTACGGCTTAAGATAGCCTACATAGAACACATGGTGTATGCTCAATTTGCGTGGAAGGTTGAGCGTATTTGCAAGGCCCTCCTTGGCGGTGACCGTAAACGGTCCAATGAAGCGTGGACGCAACTTTGTCTTAAAGACAGCAGAAACTCCATTCGTAGGTGGGTTTCTAGCATAGAGTAAAACTTGTTCACCGACCTCACAATTTTAAATGCAATTTCTGCTTTTAACGTCAGCTTGTTGATTTGTTGATCTTTGCTACCAGCCATTGCGCCACGCACGTGTCGTAAGACATTTATTTGCGTTGCGAGAAACTCGCCTACCTGTTTTTTTATAGTGGCAGGGCTGATATCAGCAAGCCGATAGGCAACCTCTCCCCCACCAAGCCCTGAACCACAGAGTGGTAGCGTTAACGGAACGCGAGGGTGAGTGAGACCGTTAACACAAAATAAAGCAAAGCCTGTGGAGGCATGAGCAGCATTTTTTAATGCAAATCTAATGAACAGGTAGATTTGAACTCCCTGTTAAATAAGCTCCAACGCCGTGGCGTATCAGCGCAAACACGCGCAAAATGTCAATAATAACGTGATTAACACGCTCAGTTTGACATCGGTCTTCGGATGATCCGCCGTGGACATGTCCAATCGAGTGCCGAGCACCTTAAAGACAGACTTACAGATCTTCCCAGTGAAGCAGGAATTTCTATCAGAGACGATTGCCACAGGCAAACCATGTTGTCGAAACGAACGATCTATCAACAGCTTTGCTGTGCCTTCATCATAAATCGTTTCCTGCACAGCTGCCTAAATAGCCACCCTGCTCGAACGGTCAACAAAGAATACAATACCTGTGTTGCCTACCACATTTTTTGGTAGGCCGATCACAAAATCTATGCTCATGGACTCCCAACACCCAGTGGGTACAGGAAGACTATCCACCGGCGTAGCCGCAAGTGCAGAGATTTTGACCCGTTGACACGTTTTGCACGTACGCACATAGGTTCTCACCCATTTGTACATTTTGGGCCACCGAAAAGCCTGGCTCACTGAGTTATAAGTCTTCTCACGACCGAGATGACCACTTAATGCGGTGTCATGTGCCTCATAGAGGATTCGGTGCTTCAACTCCCCATCATGAGGGACAGCAATACGAGGATATCCTCCGTATTCGAGCGATAGCACAACAGGCCATTATCGAAAAAATTCCGATTTAGCCTTGCACGTAAACGTGCCGACAAGTCTATGTGTGAGTGTTTAAAATCATCCCTCCCAAGAGCCCGTCGAAAAGATACACACTGTTCGTCCTTGGCATAAGCCGCGCGGATTAAGTCGGGGACTGATGACGACAATGTTGTAACATGAGCAATCACATAGTCAGGCCGTAGCGAGCGTGCATCAGCCAAGACATTTTGCTTTCATGGCTTGACTTCACCTCGAAGTTATATTTGTCAAAGAAGGAAAGCCAACGATCCATTCTTTAAGAGAGATGCGGCGGCTGTGTCGCAGTGCGCAATGACGCAGGATCTGTATAGATCACAAAGGCTTGGAGCCAAGCAGGTGTACTCTGAATTTGACTAGAGCATACGTCATAGCAAGTAATTCTTTGTAATGTACTAGATAGTTCTTTTCAGCAGCTTTAAGCTGGCAATTATCGAACGCAATGACGCGCTCGCGCCCATCGACATCTGTTTGTAACAGAGCACTTTAATTGGTAAAGTAAGATGCGTTACAGACGACACTGAAGGGCCCATCAGGATCGGACAAAGCCATTTCAGCACATGAAGGAGACTCTAATTTTTTGCTTTGCTCGGTGTGACCCCAACAATAATCCACATACTTTTTAGGAGATTGGATAATGGACTAGCCACGTCTGCGTAATTCGCACTATGCTTATTAAAGTAATTGGCAATGCCAAGCCACTTACGTAAGTCCTTTTGTTTCTGATGAAATGGCCAGTCGACTATGACCCTTACATTAGCGGAATCCGCTCAAAGGTGTCGCTATCCAACGAAGCACTCTAGAAAGGGAATCTCTTCTACACCAAAGATGCACTTAGACGCGTGAGCGCACAATTTATTCGTGCGCATGCACTTGGGCACCGCTCGTAAATGATTAATGTGGTTATCCACATCTGATCGCCCATTCGCTGCACTACTATGGACTAAGATGTCGTCAAAGTACGTCTGTGCGTAACCTCAATAGGTTCGGATCAGTTGCTTCACTAGACGGTTAAAAGTAGCCGGGCGTTCGACATCCTTGTATTATAACGAGCCTTTCCCAGAGCATACTCCTCGGGGTTTTCACCGTATTCGCATAAATATCTCTTGCTCCCACGAAAAGCTGGTAGTACCCGTCGACTAAGTAGAGTACGCTGTACAAAGTACACCCTACCATATTGTTCTGAAGAACACCCTTTCTAGGAATAGGCGTCTGAACCGGTATAGTTGCTGCATTAAGTTAATTATAAGCATACATAATGCGACACTTGCCATTTGGCTTCTTAACAAAAAATGACGGTGTTGAATGGGGCGATTAGCTCTCACGAACCATTTCTGCTGCGTGCTTAGTACGAAAGAACTAGTCAATAAAGTCACACTAGTCCTTAGACAATGGCCACTGCCGTGTTACGCAGTATCTAGTTTCTGGAACTAAGTCAATTCTAAGACGTACACCTCTATATGGTGGTAAGACAGACGGTGGGTTGTGACGCACCACATCTTATAATTCCTTAACCAAAGAATTAAATGGATCCAAAGGATCTCTAAGGATCAAAGATCTACTTCGTGCACTAAGTTCTACTTTTGTGTCTTCTAGGACCGACTCATCCATTCATGCGAACGAGTGAAACTCCACATCAGGTCTAATGACCACTAATTCGGATGAATTTCCTGCCTTTTAGGCCTGGATAAACTCGCCATCAGACATTTCATCAAGCTCACACGGACAATTTAAAGATGAAAGGGTTTCAAGGCGAATACTGCCATTAACCTGATCGGTCACTCCATTCACAAGCGTATATAGTGTATAACTATTTTTACTCAAAGACTGTGTGGACGCCTGGCGTTTAACAGTTGCCACCTGACGTCCAAATCGTTTCTTGGAGACCTTAAACCCCTCCGGGGTCGGAACAATACTGTCCTCTTTATTGCTACTAATAGTAGTTCGCTCAATACGAAGGCCGATGTCTTGACCAACATTCGGTAAGGAGTTATATACCTCGAACACTACACCCAGTGGATTTCCACGCACCACTCCACGTACATTATGCGGGCCCGTCCCCGAGCTGAACGGCGTTTCGCCAACAATGTCATTACCGACATTAAGTGTGGTGCCCTCACAGTAACCCACACTCGGTGATTTTTTACGTGTCACCTCACACACTTCTAAGGAATCATATTCTTGATATTCCAGACCTAGGCCAACCATGCTTTTAGCATGCAGTGACTCATTATCACAACGAGTAACACTCAACGGAGTACGTGCCGTATCACAGTATCTAACGAGCTACGCTCGGAATCTATGTTTACAACATTAATATTAGACTACTCAGACATCCCAATATCCAGCACATTTTCACCCTCTGCCAAAGGCTCGAGCGACTAGTGCTTCTGTTGCCTAGAGAAGGTGAGATCATGACTTTACAAAACTTCGCCAGGAACGTTGGGCGTGGCGCTTTTTTTTAAGGTCTTAGACCTCCAATCAATTTATGGCTCTTGCCGTTCAAGCCAAGCCATACTCAGGATGAGATCATATCTCGAGTCCAACTCAAGAACAAGACAGCGTTCAATACTGTCAAAGTCAAAAACTGTATGCCTAAGCTCATTGGAACTATAGGCACAGTAACACGACTTCCAGTCGGTAAACGAACCGTGACGGAATCACCCTCATGCTCTGCAAACGCCTCAGCATAATGCTGACTTTTTTCAAGAGAACGACGTTGAGCGTAATTGCAAGACGCTCCAGAGTCGATCAATTTCGACTAAGGCCTCTCAAAGCCCTAAATTTTCGTCTCGGCGACTAACAATCCAGACCTGTATCCACGCTTCATACCAATAGGTACGGAGCTCTTTGGGGCTAAGCTCTGTTTGTTTACCTCCTACATGTGTAACAGAACCTAATTATTCCCCAGTAGGGTACCCTTCGCCTACTAAGCGTCGGCATTCCCCCGTGCCATGCCGGAATTCTGGCTCGGTGTGGAGTGTTGGCTTGTAGCCTGACGATGTTTTTGCAAAGGACAATCAGGCCGTGTGTAGTGTTAAGTGCTTCCGCACGTAAAACATCGTCGTACAAAGCGTTGCTGCTCAGCAGCTTGCAGTTCAACTTCACCTTCATCTTCAGCATAGCTGAGATCCATCGCTTCCGGCCTTTTAAAGGCCGGACCACTTGTGGACTTTGCTCTCGCAGAGCTAGAGTTGTACTCTATCCAGCCAGGCCTGGTCGACTTGAAGTTATGCTCAGCATTGACAGCAATTTCCATGGCCTCTTCGAACGTAGAGGGTTGAACCAAAAAAACTTCGGCTCTGGCGATGCCAGTACGAAGACCTTCCATGAAGATAGTCACATGGACTACATCGGACAGAGGGTCAGACTGCAATGCAGCCATGAGCGTTCGCAGCTCTTGGGCATAGTCCGATAGTTCATAGTTACCCTGGCGGGTAGAAAGAAAGCGTGAACGCACGCGGTAAGCCTGGTTAGGTGGTGAGAATACCTGTACCAATTGTGACTTGAGCGACTTCCATGTGGGAAACGCTAAGTCCACCGATGTGCTACACGTCAAGGCGCATTCTCTAGCTCTTCCATCGAGCTTGGAGATAGCAAGCGAGAACTGTTGATGGTCAAGCTAGATGAGGCCTGATTAAATGGTCATCTCAATCTCACGGATCCAGAGGATGACGTTTTCGCCCTCCTTATTGGAGTAGCTTTTCACTTCCACTCTAAGTGGACGAGGCCTGGCCTCTTTGTCTGGTACAGACACATAGCGTGTAGGCATAGCCGACGCTATTTGGTCCTGGACTTGCCCTAAAAGAGTCGCTTCATACTGCATAAAATCTTCAACACGTGCATTGAGCACCTCAGATCCTTGTTAGACAAGTAACCCCGCGTACTCTGGACTAAAAGATGCGTCCACCGTATTAAGCGCGACCTTTTGAGCTTCAGAGAGGGGAGTGGGGTTTTCCATCCTCGCAGATGATCAGTATAAATAGACTCAATCATAGATTGACTTCAAGTGCTACCCAGTGTAGCGGAGCTGCATAGCTCCTTAAGTCAGACGAAGACTTAACGCTCAACGAGCAAGTTAGCTCTAAAGAACTAAATTCAACGAGTCAACAAGCGTAACGCTTGTTGTCTATGTATCAGGGGACCAAACGATTCAATGAATCGACAGCACGTAGTATTCAATAATAACTAGCTACCTCAGGGAGGTGTCGCTAACTCTTAGTAACCACGACCAAAGACGCCTCGCAAGGCACGTGTCTTTAAGATCAAAAGGGGAGCTGAAATTTATTTACATTTACACCTATAGAATATCTTAACCTAAGTTAGTACAACTAAGATCTCTTCTTTCTAGTAGCTAGCACCAGTCGGCCCCTATAAACCGATAAGATATTCTATATCTCTTTCAGTGGGATATCATCCGTGCACCCAAGACACAGGGTACCAGGAACCCAACTACGTGTAACCACGTCACACTTCGAGTAGCAACAGCGTTTGTGAACTAAGAATCTACATGTGACCACTTTGCATTTTCTCTATTTCATCTAGCATCGATTACTTCCTCTAGTTTTTATCCGTCAATTTGATTGCAAATGACCATCAATTAACATTGGTATCTCTCATTCAATCACTCGCCAACTTTCGCATCGATCTCCTTCTTAACAGTTATGTCCACCTTTCCAGCAATAACGTCTTATCCAACAGCTGCAGATGAAGCATAGTAAGCGCCAGCTTAGCAACTTGTCGCAGGTTATGACTTCAAAGAGGACACCTCGTCTCGGGGTGAGCACTGAATCCGAAATGAAGCCAGACCACTTCAACCCTGCGACAACAGCAGCTGAATAGATACGTGATTACTACCATGTACCGCAAACAGCGATCGCACACAACGATTTTTCCCATCCTGAAATCTCCAGCTCCAAAGCACGTTCTGTCTGTGACATTCGGGTCGTCTGTAGCTACATCGTGGACGTACCGAACAAGTAGAGACCGTCGCACGCATTTAATCTCACTTTGAGTTTTTCCTCGCCTCCATCAAGACCCAATCCGATAACCATGAAGATCTTCGTGCCATCGCTACTAGCTCTTGCCAGCTTCATGACAATGATAGCAGCCAAGCCGATCATGTGCAGTGGCCCAAACGCTCGGATCGAGCCGCCGGTTGGTGCCATCGTTGTGGATCCTACGGGTGATCCTAGATACCAAGGCAGCTGCCGGACCATGAACGAGGCTGTTGCAAGACTGGACCTCACTTCGGACAAGCTGCAAATGATCTTTATCCACCCAGGGTTGTACGAGGAACAAGTGGTCATTCCGCCTCTCTGTGGTGCTCTCGTACTCCAAGGTGCCACGTGCGACGCGACGTCGTATAATGAGAACCAGGTGACATTTACTCACGCAATGTCGCAGAAGGACGTGCCTCCCGAAGTGAAGCAGGACCGCAATGCACTGACGAGTACGGTGTTATTCAAGGCGGACTACGTGAAGGTGTACAACCTCAACATCGCCAATACGGCGGGCAACGTGGGACAAGCTGTCGCGGCGACAGTGAATGGCACCAACTACGGCTTCTACGGCTGTGACTTCAGAGGATACCAAGACACCTTGTTGACCAAGAAGGGACTTATCATGTTTGCTAACTCCTACATCAGTGGCGCCGTTGACTTCATTTTCGGTACCAAGGCTGTGGCTTGGTTTGAGCACTGCGATATCGACAGTATCGATGCGGGATATATCACTGCCAACGGTCGTTCCAGTGAAGACATGGACTCGTACTACGTCTTCAACCGTGCGAACGTGTACAGCTCCAACAGCAGTCTCATCGGCAAGACCTTTCTTGGTCGTCCGTGGCGGCTCTTCTCTCGCGTCGTGTTTCAGAACAGCTGGCTCGACCAGGTGGTCAATGCCACGGGTTGGGCAAAGTGGCAAGATAACAGCACGGACAACGTGTACTTTGGCGAGTTTAACAACTCTGGCCCAGGGGCAGCGACGGGTGCTCGAGTGAACTTCAGTCGACAGTTGACGGCAGCTGTGGACATAAAGCAACTCCTTGGTGACAACTATGCAACCCAATGGTGGGTGGACTTGTCGTACCTACAGGGGTGATGCGCGGATGGTTGGGAGCTCCGGTGTTTGTAGCTTTTGTTTTGTTTGCGTCAATACACTTACTTCATGCTTCATCTTGTATCGGTTTCAGACAAGGTCATGCGACTTTTCTGGACGTTTTTGACTCGTCATTGATTTAGCTCACAACAAGACCAAGTTCCAATATGACGGTATGCGCGATACCGTTTACCGAGACCGCAACCTGCTGATGACAGCAAGCTCGAATCGATAGTTTTACGCCTGCGACAACACGCCACTGTACTCTAAGACCAAGAAGAGCAGATGGAAAGAGTCAGACAAGTATTTATGGGATTGTCCACCCAAATGGTGTGCAGCATATAGCTCGAAAGGGTAAAGGTTGTGGCTTCTTAGTTTCCCAACGTCAGCAAGGCATTTTCGACCGACGTCTTCTGTCAATCTCGAACGACAGTGAGCTCTGGCGTAGCTCACCATAGGGCGTAGTCGGTGCGTTTCGACACTTCATTCGTAGACAATGAGCATGGATATGTCATGGCAACCCCGCAAAGGCGTTTCTGGCGACAAATGGTCAGCACATGCAAAGTACACAATGGAACACAAAAGCCTGTACGTCGTCAGCTTGCCATCGAATGTAGACTCAATATGAAGATACAATCAGTACTGTCAGGCATCCAACTCACAGGCATTTGTCTTTATTGAATCGTGAGGCATGCATTCTCGACTTTGTTACAGGTTCTTGCTTTCGTTGCTTGCGCAGAAGAAAGAATGAAGGAGCGTACTTGTAACGGGGTGAATCGTTACATAACAATTTATAAGAAATTGTTAATAGAATATAACTATAAGAGTTATATTCTCAGAATATTGTCATAAGGACAATATTCGGTAGCACTTCCAAGTAGTTCCTAATTGGTTGATATAGGCCATTATATCAACCAACGAAGACGCGCCACGACAGACGCACGCAATGAGTGGTGAGCAGATAACTGATTTACACATTTGTATTTAGACATAGTTAGATGAAGATAAATAGTGATTTATTGCAGACATTAACTATTATAAATACAGTTCTACTTTTTACTCTAACCGAGTACTCGCTTCTTCTTACCGTCTTCCTCTGCACGTACGAGTGTACGAGAAGTTACGAGGCACCGCCTGATTCTGTTATCAGAATAAGTAGCTTGTACTGTCACCAGTACAAGCTTCAGGGTGCCCCGTTACACCTGGTAGCACTTCGTAGTCCGTCCAAGGACCGCGTTCACATCCAACATGAATATGTTGGATGATGAAGATGACCAAAGCTTTCACGCTACGCGTGACGGCTACTCCCATTTGAGCGATGTCGAATGGGATGCGGTTGAACGAATGGGTTCGACCATGGGCATCCATGCTGTTAGCGTCATGCTAGAGGCTCTCAATAGAGATGCCCAACATGCTACTATCGCCAAGTTCATTCAAAATGAACTTGACGCAGAACGCGAGAAAGTAGCCTTGCTTCACCAACAAGGTTCTCAACAAGCAGAGTTGTTGAGAGAACAAGGTGCTCAACAGTTTGAACTGTTGAGACAGCAGCAGGCTGCTGCTGGCGGGTCGATGCACTCGCGTCGGCCCGAGACTTTGAAGATTGACATCTCAAAGTATAGGGGGTCGAAGAAGACTCCCTCTTGAGATGGTTCGTCGAATTGGATGACGCCATAAGGGCGCGTCGCATCGACGACGGGGATATGCAAGTTGCATTTGCCCAGTCAAATCTGGCAGGACGTGCCAAGACTTGGGCACTGGGGCTCAAGCTGCACGACCCATATGCGTTTGGGTCGTTGGAAGTCTTCAAGTCGCGGCTCAGACAAACGTTTGAACCGCCTAGAGCTGAGTTCAGAGCTCGAACCGAACTCTTGAAGCTCAAGCAGGGTAAGCGTGATGTGCACGCTTACGCTCAACATATACGACATCTCACGAGTTGTATAAGTTCCAATCCGGTGGATGAACACACGTTGGTTTCGGTGTTCATGCAGGGTCTTGCGGATGGTCCCGTCAAGACTCACCTGTTCCGGCTTGAACTAGATTCACTAGAACAAGCCATTTCAATTGCGGAGCAGGAAGACTTCAGTCTGAGACAGGCTCGCGCCAGCTCGACATCATATCGTCAACCGAGACGATATGATAACGGAGGTCCAGAGCCGATGGAACTCTGTTATGTAGAGAGCGAGAAGGCTCGCTCTACAGGGCTACAAGAAGTTGCAGAGATGCAACAGATGTCAGAAGACAGGACACTACGCTTACGAGTGTAGTGCCCCTCGTCCAGTGTCTCGCGACACTGGGCGTAGTGACCGTCCACCCATGAGAAAGGGGCAGGGACGAGGGTCCGCAGTTGGTGCAAAGACGCAACAACGGGATGGACCGTCAAAAAACGGACAGGATCAGTAGGTGCGGAGCACCCTACTGATCCAGCAACGTCAAGAGAATTTGTAGGCCTCTTGATGAAGGTTGCTCCCAACACACAGACATTGTGCGTTGCTGCTCTAGGTAATGAGATCTCACTCATTACCTTGAAACTCGAAGTGACGAATAAGTTGTCCCTTCGAGCTCTAGTCGATTGTGGGGCGTCCAACAATTTTGTGCGACGCCAATCGCTAGAAGATGGTCACTTTAAATTCAGTGAATGTGACACACCTCCTACGAGGATGACGGTACGTCTTGCGACAGGCGCATCCGTAACCGTCATGAAGCGTATAGTGAAGATTCACTATACGCTAGAAGATACCTAATACGACGATGACTTTATCGTATTGGATTTGGATGACAAATTTGATGTCATCCTTGGAATACCGTGGCTCAGAAGGTACGAACCACGGGTAAACTGGCAACATCGGACAGTAACGATGCCTGCCGCTTGTTCATCAGATGGCCATCTGATGAACGTTTTGGAGCGTCCACAAGCGTGTGGATGTACTACGAGTGAGTGCGATGGCCTCACTTGTGGTACGGTCGTTAGTACGACTGCACAAAACCTTAGTGTACCAAACGGTTACACTTCGGAGCCAAGTTCCGGCGGCTGTGAGGAAACACAGGCTGCGCCGAAGGTCCACCACTCGAATAAGTCGGGTGGACTGGGACAAAGATGTATCCCTAGAGGGGAACATCTAGAAGAGAAACAATCGATCGCTCAGGTTAAGCGAAACGATAATCCTAGATCGACTGGAGAGTCTTTCGTAGAGGATCTCGCTGTGGTTGCGCAACCCCAGCTAGAGGAAGTAAAGGGAATAAGTCCCAAGATTACAAATACGGCGGAAATAAGTTCCCCGAAACCCGCGGGAATAAGTCCCCGGGAAGACGAAGGAATAAGTCCTTCGAAGCCTGAGGGAATAAGTCCCCAGGAAATGACAGAGACATTGAATGTCATAGTCAATAACGGATCATGTGTAGGCGCTTATACACTTGATCTGATTGCGCCTCCGAAGTTAACTTCGGAGATCACTCAGTTGCCAACGCTCGAACATAAAAGGTTCTTGCGTGATCTGCGTAGTGGCAAAGTCAAGCAGATCTGCATACTCGTCGCTGACGACGAGTATGTAACCGACATAAGGTCAGCAACAGTGTTTACTGAGAACGAGAGAGTTCTCAGTAGTTCATCTATGGACGAGAGTGTCCTAGATGAAAAGACACGAATTGAGCGATATGAGTCCCAATCATGGGAATCGCTCAAGGAAAATCCTCTCTATGAAGATTTGGTTGAATTCAAGGATGTATTACCTGAAACTGTTCCGTGCGAATTACCGAAGGATAAAGGTATTCGACACGAAGTCGAGCTTAAACCAGGCTCGAAGTACTGTGTCATGAAGCAGTGGCCACTGCCTCGTGAACAAGTACTTGCGATCGACAAGTTCTTTGCCGATCGTTTAGCAGCGGGCCATGTGAGGGAATCAACTTCCCCACATAGCTCTCCGACCTTCTGTGTGCGAAAAGCAACAGGAGGGTGGCGGATAGTGCACGCGTTTAACAAATTGAACGCTGCAACGGTACCGGCTCAGACGCCGATACCGAGGAAGGACGTAATCATTGATGGTATGTCAAAGAGTACCATCTTTTCGTCCATGGATTTGATGGATGGCTTCTATCAAATCCTAATGCGGGAACGGGATATACCCTATACCGCAGTTAGCACGCCTAGCGGCATGCTCTGGGAATGGCTAGTAATGCCACAAGGGCTCAGTAATGCCCCTGCCACGTTCAACAGATGTGTATCACATCTGTTGAGACCAGTACGAGAGTTCGCGCCGAGTTATTTCGATGACGTATTCATCCATAGTCGAGCTATGGATGGAAAGTCGGACGTTGAGGTTCACAGGTACCACGTCCGACAAGTTCTTACAATCATGCGAAAGCATCAATTGTATGCTAACCTCAAGAAGTGTATATTTGCAGCAAGCGAAATACCACTTCTTGGGTGCATCGTTGGTAAGAACGGTGTACGTCCTGATCCCGAAAAGATCAAGGCGATCACCGACTGGCCTGTGCCGGTCGATGTCAAAGGTCTTCGAAAATTCCTTGGACTAGTGGCGTATTTGCATAAGTATTCACGCAATTACGCCGAGATGACTGTACACCTCTCTCGTTTGTTGAAAAAGAACGAGAGGTGGTTATGGAACGCTGAATGTCAACGCTCCTTTGAGGGTATCAAGCAGAGCTTGATACAATCCCCAGTCCTAGCAATAGCCGATCAGGACAGGCCATTTCATGTGGTCTGTGATGCCAGCGATTTCGCAATCGGCTGTGCATTAATGCAGTACGACCTTGAAGGCGTTGAACGCGTCGTCTGCTATCAGTCGCGTCAGCTGCAACCAGCTGAGCGGAACTATCCAGTGCATGACAAGGAACTCCTTGCCATGAAGTATGCACTCGCGAAGTTCAGAGTCTATCTATTAGGAGATAGACCCTTCATTGTTTACACTGACCATGCGTCCTTACGCACGGCAGTGAACAGCCCGCACCTTTCACAACGAATGGCGCGGTGGTTGTCATTCTTTGCAGAATACAACTTTACGGTCGAGTACAAACCAGGACGACTTAATGTCGTCGCTGATGCACTCTCTCACGTCGTCCCGACTTTGAAACAGTCGCGAAACCCAACAGTGAGACAGTCACTGTTGCGGTTATGACGTCCTCAGTCCCATCTACAATGTTGTATGATGATGTGAGGCGGGCATACGCCCAAGATGGTGAGATAGTGAAGTTGTTGTCACATCTCTCCCAACCATCTCGAGAATCGTTGAAACGATTGTCGTCTGCGTATCGATCTGCATCAGATCGATACACTACTCATAACGGTTTACTGTACTATACAGCCGTTTCTGGTGACACACCACGTGTTGTCATTCCAGATGATACTGATCTGCGTTTGCGGATCATGTTCGAGTATCACGATGCTCCTATAGGAGGACATCGTGGCCGAGAGAAAACATATCTCACGGTAAGTCGAGACTTTTACTGGCCCCGCCAGTATCAGTTTGTGCGAAAGTATGTTCGCGCATGCGAAGTCTGCCAACGAGTGAAGTCAAGTCCTTCACTGCGTGCACCTTTACAGCCTCTACCGGTTCCGGCTGAGTGCTGGGAATCCATCTCAATGGATTTCGTCTTCGGGTTACCCAAAGACGCACGCGGGAATACGGGTATTCTCGTATTTGTTGACAGATTCAGCAAAATGGTACACCTTGTGGCTGTACCAGAGACAATCACGGCAAGTGGCTGTGCTTGTGTCTTTATTGACACCATCTTCCGACTTCATGGGTTGCCCCGTGAACTCGTATCAGACAGAGATCCACGATTCACTGCTGATTTCTGGCGTTCCGTGTTCAAATCACTCGGAACGCGCTTGAAGATGTCAACATCTGATCATCCAGAGTCGGATGGTCAGACGGAACGTGCCAATCGTGTCCTTGAAGAGATACTTCGAGGATACGTACACTCCTTTAAGAGTTGGAGTGAGTTTTTGCCAATGGTAGAGTTTGCCATCAACAACTCGGTGCATGCGTCCACGACACACACACCGTTTTACGTGAATGGCTTGCGCCATCCGCGTATACCCACCTTACTAGAGTGTAACTCTGGTTTAAGGGGGGGAGGGACTCGCGCGAGCAAAAACCGATTTGGTTCACGCTCATCACGCTCTGACGAAGAAGTCATTGCGTTTGATGCCGATATCGATAACATCGATATCGAAGAAGATGATGCCAGTGAGAGTGCGGAAGCCCTCACTGAAGACAATGATCCCAGTGAGAGTGCGGGAGCCCTCACTGAAGAAAGGTTGTTGTTGCTGCAGTGCGCTCACAGCACACTGAAGCTAACGAGTCATCAGATGAGTTCATACTGGCTCGTGAAACGGTAGTCCGTTTTGTGCAAGACTCCATCGCCGAAGCGGTGGATAAGCAAAAGCAAAACGCTGACAAGAATGGAAGGGCAAACACTCTTTTATTTAATAAAGGTGACTTAGTCCTACTGTCTACGGTTAATCTACCAAAACATGTAGTGACTAACTTGGGTAGCAGTAAACTACTACCCAAGTACATTGGCCCATTTCGTGTATTGCACCGCCTAGGCAATGCATACACGATCGAGTTACCACGTAAGATGCGAACGCATCCCACGTTTTACGTTGGTCGGCTTAAGCCGTACCATCAGTACGCTGCTTCTTCCGATGAAGAACGCCCTTGCGCTCAAGCATCTCGCAGAGAGCCTTGTGCTCCCGATGGTGGGCATCAACAAGGGTCTGAAGAGCAGTTATCTCAGCCCGAGACCGATCAACAATCCCACGAGCTACCCTTAGCTCGTCACGAAGAGATGTCAGAGATCTCTCGTTCTCAAGCTGAGCAAAGGCAAACTCAGCTCGATGCTTCGAGGCAGTGTCCACCATCTGGAGACGCCTATTCCGCTCATGCTCGAGATCGTCGCGTAACCCTTGCGTTACGCGATCAAAGAAGCTCTCGGGAACACACCGATCCACATGATCGTGTGGAGAGCGTCTTTCCTCCTCCTCCACCTCCATTAGAGGACTCTCGCGGTGGCCAGCGCTATCTAGTAGAGCAGCTGTTGAACCACCGCGACGTGAACGGACGTCGGACGAGTTACCTCGTCCGGTGGCGCGGCTATCCCCCGTCCTGGGATTCTTGGGAGCCCCGCTCCCAATTGATGGTTGACGTACTGGGTCTGGTCGAGCAGTACGACGCGACACATCCTGTGCCGCAGAAGGACCGCCGGAGAAAGTCTTCCCGGCACGGTCGTAAAGGGATTTCAGGTTGTCAATCCCTTCGTACATCTCAGTAGAGACACGTACGCGCCACCACGGGCTGGTAAGGAGGTAAGCCTCATTAGGTGCTCGTGCAGAGTTGTTCACACAACATGGGCACGAGTCTCCCCAAGAGAGGCAGGGTAATCCTTTCTCCCTTGACAGACGATGCAGCTTGTAGCGTGCACCTGTCGGGGTTCGCTTTTCAAACTTATCACGAGCTTTGATAAGTTTGTCGTTCCAAGCGTCACGACCTACATCCTCAAAGTTATGGATGTAGGCGTTCCACGCTTGAAGCAATGAGGGACCATCACGTTTGTGATTCCCACTGTACCATCGATGTTCAAAGAAAGCATCGATGAAGAAATCATTCTCAGTGTGATAGTCTTTCGCGCTGGGGTCAAGGTGATAGATCCTTGATGAATTGAGCAATCGTGTTCGATAACGATCACTCGTCGTCGCCGACAAGTGATCCATGACGGATTTAGGAGGCATCCATGCCTTCTTTTCTGGAGCGAGACGCAACACATTGCGGTCCCGCTCTTCCTGCGACGTGCCGACAGAAGTACTGGCACCTCGCTGTGAAGTGGTGTCCATTGGAGAAACGACACCACTATTAGCGCCCGAGTCTCGCGACCTCGAGCGCCTTCGCTTCGGCAATGGTTCATCTGACTCATCAGATGAACCAAAGATGCTGCGACGCAAAGCATCGTCCATGCCACGCTTGGCAGGCGGCTTGGATTCAATTGCCGTCGATACGGATCCGTCATCCGTATCAGGAGAGTACGAGACACCGAGCTCGTACTCTGTGAAGACACGAGTGTCTTCATGACCAGCGCCTGCATCACCAGGTGATACAGGCTGAGTCGATTCAGCAACCGATGGGACATCAGTTGCTGTAGTTTCTGCTTCGGCGTCCGCACAGAGACGTGCAGACGCGCTCTCGGCGGCCTTGCTCGCGCATCGCATGGGCTTGTTTACCATGCGATGAGATGTTGGAAAGTGGACGCGGACCAACAAGTGCAAACCCCGTCCCAAATGATTTGGGACGAGTATCCATTTAGTCAATCAGTCACTAAAGTGACTGATGGTTAAGGGGGGTGATGTAACGGGGTGAATCGTTACATAACAATTTATAAGAAATTGTTAATAGAATATAACTATAAGAGTTATATTCTCAGAATATTGTCATAAGGACAATATTCTGTAGCACTTCCAAGTAGTTCCTAATTGGTTGATATAGGCCATTATATCAACCAACGAAGACGCGCCACGACAGACGCACGCAATGAGTGGTGAGCAGATAACTGATTTACACATTTGTATTTAGACATAGTTAGATGAAGATAAATAGTGATTTATTGCAGACATTAACTATTATAAATACAGTTCTACTTTTTACTCTAACCGAGTACTCGCTTCTTCTTACCGTCTTCCTCTGCACGTACGAGTGTACGTGAAGTTACGAGGCACCGCCTGATTCTGTTATCAGAATAAGTAGCTTGTACTGTCACCAGTACAAGCTTCAGGGTGCCCCGTTACAGTACTGCTATAACAACCGACTCACCTACAGTTCGATTTAATTTGGCAAATGCTAAGCGACTGGGTTCTTTTTTATTCGGCTGGATCATTCTGATTCGTTGTCAAAAGAAGCTCAGAAATATGCCCAATTTCGTTGGAAGTAAAACCCACGTACTCAATTCACTAATACGGCATACTCACTTGCTCATGCAAAGCTCAAAATGAAGAGACCAGAGCAATTCGTGGCCACACTCCTGGCTTCCTGGCCGAACTCCAATCCTATGAGAAACAGCAACACAGGTGCGTTTTTCAGTACGCGCAAAATTATCAATTCTGGGAAATCCGTAAGTGCGGCCTTGTCATCACAGCCGTCTGCGACCCAGATGGACGTGCCACATACTCCTCGTCGTGTCTGCATGACAATACCATAAACACCTTCGTCTCGAGTAAAATGATGTTCTTAAATGCATCCATTACTTGTAGCTCAAGTAGTTTTTACCCACCAACTATCTTGCAAATGACCATCAATTAACATTGTTATCTATCATTCTATCCAACTTTCGCATCAATCTCCTTCTTTACAGTTATGTCCTCCTTTCCAGCAATAACGTCTTATCCAACAGCTGCAGATGAAGCATAGTAAGCGCCAGCTTAGCAACTTGTCGCAGGTTATGACTTTAAAGAGGACAATCCGTCTCGGGGGGAGCACTGAATCCGAAAATGAAGCCAGACCACTTCAACCCTGCGACAACTGCAGCTGAATAGATACGTGATTACTACCATGTACCGCAAACAGCGATCGCACACAACGATTTTTCCCATCCTGAAATCTCCAGCTTTAACGTACCTTCTGTCTGTGACATTCGGATCGTCTGTAGCTACATCGTGACTGTAACGGGGTGAATCGTTACATAACAATTTATAAGAAATTGCTAATAGAATATAACTATAAGAGTTGTATTCTCAGAATATTGTCATAAGGACAAATATATTGTAGCACTTACGAGTAGTTCCTAATTGGTTAATGTAGGCCATTATATCAACCAACGAAGACACGCCACGACAGACGCACGCAATTAGTGGTGAGCAGATAACTGATTTACACATTTGTATTTAGACATAGTTAGATGAAGATAAATAGTGATTTATTGCAGACATTAACTATACTAAATACAGTTCTACTTTTTACTTTAACTAAGTACTCGCTTCTCCTTATCGTCTTCCTCTGCACGTACCAGTGTACGTGAAGTTCCTAGGCACCGCCTTATTCTGTCATCAGAATAAGTAGCTTGTACTGTTATCAGTACAAGCTTGAGGGTGCCCCGTTACACCTGGTAGCACTTCGTAGTCCGTCCAAGGACCACGTTCACATCTAACATGATTATGTTAGATGATGAAGATGACTAAAGCTTTCACGCTACGCGTGGCGGCTACTCTCATTTGAGCAATATCGAATGGGATGCGGTTTAGTAGATGGGTTCAACCATGGGCATCCATGCTGTTAGTGTCATGCTAGAGGCTCTCAATAGAGATGCCCAACATGCTACTATCGCCAAGTTCATTCAAAATGAACTTGACGCAGAAACGCGAGAAAGTAGCCTTGCTTCACCAACAAGGTTCTCAACAAGCAGAGTTGTTGAGAGAACAGGGTGCTCAACAGTTTGAACTGTTGAGACAGCAGCAGGCTGCTGCTGGTGGGTCGATGCACTCGCGTCGACCCGAAACCTTGAAGATTGACATCTCCAAGTATAGGGGAGTCGAAGAGGACTCCCTCTTGAGATGGTTCGTCGAATTGGATGACGCCATAAGGGCGCGTCGCATCGACGATGGGGATATGCAAGTTTCATTTGCCCAATCAAATCTGGCAGAACGTGCCAAGACTTGGGCTTTGGGGCTCAAGTTGCACGACCCATATGCGTTTGGGTCGTTGGAAGTCTTCAAGTCGCGGCTCAGACAAACGTTTGAACCGCCTAGAGCTGATTTCAGAGCTCGAACCGAACTCTTGAAGCTCAAGCAAGGTAAGCGTGATGTGCACGCTTACGCGCAACATATACGACATCTCACGAGTTGTATAAGCTCCAACCCGGTTGATGAACACACGTTGGTTTCGGTGTTCATGCAGGGTCTTGCGGATGGTCCCGTCAAGACTCACCTGTTCCGACTTGAACTAGATTCACTAGAACAAGCCATTTCCATTGCGGAGCAGGAAGACTTCAGTCTGAGACAGGCTCGCGCCAGCTCGACATCATATCGTCAACCGAGACGATATGACAGCGGAGGTCCAGAGCCGATGGAACTCTGATATGTAGAGAGCGAGAAGGCTCGCTCTACAGACTACAAGAAGTTGCAGAAATGCAACAGATGTCAGAAGCCAGGACACTACGCTTACGAGTGTAGTGCCCCTCGTCCATTGTCTCGCAACACTGGGCGTAATGACCGTCCACCCATGAGAAAGGGGCAGGGACGAGGGTCCGCAGTTGGTGCAAAGACGCAACAACGGGATGGACCGTCAAAAAAAGGACAGGATCAGTAGGTGCGGAGAACCCTACTGGTCCATCAACGTCAAGAGAATTTGCAGGCCTCTTGATGAAGGTTGCTCCCAACACACAAACGTTGTGCGTTGCTGCTCTAGGTAATGAGATCTCACTCATTACATTGAAACTCGAAGTGACAAATAAGTTTTCCCTTCGAGCTCTAGTCGATTGTGGGGCGTCCAACAATTTTGTGCGACGCCAATCGCTAGAAGATGGTCACTTTAAGTTCAGTGAATGTGACACACCTCCTACGAGGATGACGGTACGTCTTGCGACAGGCGCGTCCGTGACCGTCATGAAGCGTATAGTGAAGATCCACTATACGCTAGAAGATACCCAATATGACGATGACTTTATCGTATTGGATTTGGATGACAAATTTGATGTCATCCTTGGAATACCGTGGCTCAGAAGGTACGAACCACGAGTAAACTGGCAACATCGAATAGTAACGATGCCTGCCGCTTGTTCATCAGATGGCCATCTGATGAACGTTTTGGAGCGTCCACAAGCGTGTGGATGTACTACGAGTGAGTACGATGGCCTCACTTGTGGTACGGTCGTTAGTACGACTGCACAAAACCTTAGTGTAACAAACGGTTACACTTCGGAGCAAAGTTCCGGCGGCTGTGAGGAAACACAGGCTGCGCCGAAGGTCCACCACTCGAATAAGTCGGGTGGACTGGGACAAAGACGTATCCCTAGCGGGGAACATCTAGAAGAGAAACAATCGATCGCTCAGGTTAAACGAAACGATAATCCTAGATCGACTGGAGAGTCTTTCGTAGAGGATCTCGCTGTGGTTGCGCAACCCCAGCTAGAGGAAGTTAAGGGAATAAGTCCCGATATTATAAATACGGCGGAAATAGGTTCCCCGAAACCCGAAGGAATAAGTCCCCGGGAAGCCGGAGGAATAAGTCCTTCGAGGCCTGAGGGAATAAGTCCACAGGAAATGACAGAGACATTAAATGTCCTAGTCAATGATGGATCAAGCGTAGGCCTTATACACTTGATCTGATTGCGCCTCCGAAGTTGACTTCGGAGATCACTCAGTTGCCAACGCTCGAACATAAAAGGTTCTTGCGTGATCTGCGTAGTGGCAAAGTCAAGCAGATCTGCATACTCGTCGCTGACGACGAGTGTGTAGCCGACATAAGGTCAGCAACAATGCTTACTGAGAGCGAGAGAGTTCTCAGTAGTTCATCGATGGACGAGAGTGTCCTAGATGAAAAGACACGAGTTGAGCGATATGACTCCCAATCGTGGGAATCGCTCAAGACAAATCCTCTCTATGAAGATTTGGTTGAATTCAAGGATGTATTCCCTGAAACTGTTCCGTGCGAGTTACCGAAGTATAAAGGTATTCGACACGAGGTCGAGCTTAAACCAGGCTCGAAGTACTGTGTCATGAAGCAGTGGCCACTGCCTCGTGAACAAGTACTTGCGATCGACAAGTTCTTTGCCGATCGTTTAGCTGCGGGCCATGTGAGGGAATCAACTTCCCCACATAGCTCTCCGACCTTCTGTGTGCGAAAAGTAACAGGAGGGTGGCGGATAGTGCACGCGTTCAACAAGTTGAATGCTGCAACGGTACCGGCTCAAACGCCGATACCGAGGAAGGACGTAATCATTGATGGTATGTCAAAGAGTACCATCTTTTCGTCCATGGATTTGATGGATGGCTTCTATCAAAATCCTTATGCGGGAACGGGATATACCCTATACCGCAGTTAGCACGCCTAGCGGCATGCTCTGGGAATGGCTAGTAATGCCACAAGGGCTTAGTAATGCCACTGCCACTTTCAACAGATGTGTATCACATCTGTTGAGACCAGTACGAGAATTCGCACCGAGCAATTTCGATGACGTATTCATCCATAGTCGAGCTATGGATGGAAAGTCGGACGTTGAGGTTCACAGGTACCACGTCCGACAGGTTCTTACAATCATGCGAAAGCATCAATTGTATGCAAACCTCACGAAGTGTATATTTGCAGCAAGCGAAATACCACTTCTTGGGTGCATCGTTGGTAAGAACGGTGTACGTCCTGATCCCGAAAAGATCAAGGCGATCACCGACTGGCCTGTGCCGGTTGATGTCAAAGGTCTTCGAAAATTCCTTGGACTAGTGGCGTATTTGCACAAGTATTCACGCAATTACGCCGAGATGACTGTACACCTCTCTCGTTTGTTGAAAAAGAACAAGAGTTGGTTATGAAATGCTGAATGTCAGCACTTATATGATGGTATCAAGCAGAGCTTGATACAATCCCCAGTCCTAGCAATTGCCGATCAGGACAGGCCATTTCATGTGGTCTGTGATGGCAGCGATTTCGCAATCGGCTGTGCATTAATGCATTACGATCTTGAAGGCGTTGAACGCGTCGTCTGCTATCAGTCGCGTCAGCTGCAACCAGCTGAGCGGAACTATCCAGTGCATGACAAGGAACTCCTTGCCATGAAGTATGCACTCGCGAAGTTCAGAGTCTATCTATTAGGAGATAGACCCTTCATTGTTTACACTGACCATGCGTCGTTACGCACGGCAGTGAACAGCCCGCACCTTTCACAACAAATGGCGCGGTGGTTGTCATTCTTTGCAGAATACAACTTTACGGTCGAGTACAAACCAGGACGACTTAATGTCGTCGCTGATGCACTCTCACGTCGTCCCGACTTTGAAACAGTCGCGAAACCCAACAGTGAGACAGTCACTGTTGCGGTTATGACGTCCTCAGTCCCATCTACAACGTTGTATGATGATGTGAGGCGGGCATACGCCCAAGATGGTGATATTGTGAAGTTGTTGACACATCTCTCACAACCATCTCGAGAATCGTTGAAACGATTGTCGTCTGCGTATCGATCTGCATCAGATCGATACACTACTCATGACGGGTTTACTGTATTATACAGCCGTTTCTGGTGACACACCACGTGTTGTCATTCCAGATGTTACTGATCTGCGTTTGCGGATCATGTTCGAGTATCAAGATGCTCCTATAGGAGGACATCGTAGCCGGGAGAAAACACACCTCACGGTGAGTCGAGACTTTTACTGGCCTCGCTAGTATCAGTTTGTGCGAAATTATGTTCGCGCATGCGAAGTCTGTCAACGAGTGAAGTCGAGTCCTTCACTGCGTGCACCTTTACAGCCTCTACCAGTTCCGGCTAAGTGCTGGGAATCCATCTCAATGGATTTCGTCTTCGGATTACCCAAGGACGCACGCGGGAATACGGGTATTCTCGTATTTGTTGACAGATTCAGCAAAATGGTACACCTTGTGGCTGTACCAGAGTCAATCACAGCAAGTGGCTGTGCTTGTGTCTTTATTGACACCATCTTCCGACTTCATGGGTTGCCCCGTGATCTCGTATCAGACAGAAATCCACGCTTCACTGCTGATTTCTGGTGCTCCGCGTTCAAATCACTCGGAACGCGCTTGAAGATGCCGACATCTGATCATCCAGAGTCAGATGGTCAGACGGAACGATCCAATCGTGTCCTCGAAGAGATACGTCGAGGATACGTACACTCCTTTAAGAGTTGGAGTGAGTTTTTGCCAATGGTAGAGTTTGCCATTAACAACTCGGTGCATGCGTCCACGACACATACACCGTTTTACGTGAATGGCTTGCGCCATCCTCGTGTACCCACCTTACTCGGGTGTAACTCTGGTTTAAGGGGGGGAGGGACTCGCGCGAGCAAAAACCGATTTGGTTCACGCTCATCACGCTCTGACGAAGAAGTCATTGCGTTTGATGCCGATATCGATAACATCGATATTGAAGAAGATGATGCCAGTGAGAGTGCGGAAGCCCTCACTGAAGAAGATGATCCCAGTGAGAGTGCGGAAGCCCTTACTGAAGAAACGATTGATGTCGCTGCAGTGCACTCACAGCGCACTGAAGCTAACGAGTCATCAGATGAGTTCATACTGGCTCGTGAAACGGGAGTCCGTTTTGTGCAAGACTCCATCGCCGAAGCGGTGGATAAGCAAAAGAAAAACGCTGACAAGAATGGAAGGGTAAACACTCTTTTATTTAATAAAGGTGACTTAGTCGTACTGTCTACGGTTAATCTACCAAAGCATGTAGTGACTAACTTGGGTAGTAGTAAACTTCTACCCAAGTACATCGGCCCATTTCGTGTATTGCACCGCCTAGGCAATGCATACACGATCGAGTTGCCACGTAAGATGCGAACGCATCCCACGTGTTACGTTGGTCGGCTCAAGCCGTACCATCAGTACGCTGCTTCTTCCGATGAAGAACGCCCTTGCGCTCAAGCATCTCGCAGAGAGCCTTGTGCTCCCGATGGTGGGCATCGACAAGGGTCTGAAGAGCAGTTATCTCATCCCGAGACCGATCAGCAATCCCACGAGCTACCCTTAGCCCGTCACGAAGAGATGTCAGAGATCTCTCGTTCTCAAGCTGAGCAAAGGCAAACTCAGCTCGATGCTTCGAGGCTGTGTCCGCCATTTGGAGACGCCTATTCCGCTCATGTTCGAGATCGTTGCGTAACCCTTGCGTTACGCGATCAAAGAAGCTCTCGGGAACACACGGATCCCCGTGATCGTGTGGAGAGCGTCTTTCCTCCTCCTCCACCTCCATTAGAGGACTCTCGCGGTGGACAGCGCTATCTAGTTGATCAGCTGTTGAAGCACCGCGATGTGAACGGGTGTCGGACGAGTTATCTCGTCCGGTGGCGTGGTTATCCCCCGTCCTGGGATACTTGGGAGCCCCAACTGATGGCTGACGTACTGGGTCTGGTCGAGCAGTACGACGCGGCACATCCTGTGCCGCAGAAGGACCGCCGGAGAAAGTCTTCCCGGCACGGTCTTAAAGGGATTTCAGGTTGTCAATACCTTCGTACATCTCAGTAGAGATACGTACGCGCCACCACGGGCTGGTAAGGAGGTAAGCCTCATCAGGTGCTCGTGCAGAGTTGTTCACACAACATGGGCACGAGTCTCTCCAAGAGAGGCAGGGTAATTCCTTCTCCCTTGACAGACGATGCAGCTTATAGCGTGCACCTGTCGGGGTTCGCTTTTCAAACTTATCACGAGCTTTGATAAGTTTGTCGTTCCAAGCGTCACGACCTACATCCTCAAAGTTATGGATGTAGGCGTTCCACGCTTGAAGCAATGAGGGACCATCACGTTTGTGATTCCCACTGTACCATCGATGTTCAAAGAAAGCATCGATGAAGAAATCATTCTCAGTGTGATAGTCTTTCGCGCTGGGGTCAAGGTGATGGATCCTTGATGAATTGAGCAATCGTGTTCGATAACGATCACTCGTCGTCGCCGACAAGTGATCCATGACGGATTTTGGAGGCATCCATGCTTTCTTTTCAGGAGCGAGACGCAACACGTTGCGGTCCCGCTCTTCCTGCGACGTGCCGACAGAAGTACTGGTATCTCGCTGCAAAGTGGTGTCCATAGGAGAACCGACATCACTGCTAGCGCCCGAGTCTCGCGACCTCGAGCGCCTTCGCTTCGGCGATGGTTCATCTGATTCATCAGATGAACCAAAGATGCTACGACGCATAGCATCATCCATGCCACGCTTGGCAGTCGGCTTGGATTCGATCGCCGTCGATACGGATCCGTCTTCCGTATCAGGAGAGTATGAGACACCGAGCTCATACTCTGTGAAAACATGAGTGTCTTCATGACCAGCGCCTGCATCACCAAGTGACACAGGCTGAGTCGCTTCAGCAACCGATGAGACATCAGTCGCTGTGGTTTCTGCTTCGGCGGCCGCACAGAGACGTGCGGAAGCGCTCTCGGCGGCCTTGCTCGCGCATCGCATGGGCTTGTTAACCATGCGATGAATTGTTGGAAAGTGGACTCGGACCAACAAGTGCAAACCCTGTCCCAAATGATTTGGGACGAGTATCCATTTAGTCAATCAGTCACTAAAGTGACTGATGGTTAAGGGGGGGTGATGTAACGGGGTGAATCGTTACATAACAATTTATAAGAAATTGTTCATAGAATATAACTATAAGAGTTATATTCTCAGAATATTGTCATAAGGACAAATATTCTGCAGCACTTACGAGTAGTTCCTAATTGGTTGATATAGGCCATTATATCAACCAACGAAGACGCGCCACGACAGACGCACGCAATGAGTGGTGAGCAGATAGTTGATTTACACATTTGTATTTAGACATAGTTAGATGAAGATAAACAGGGGGTTTATTACAGACATTAACTATTATAAATACAGTTCTACTTTTTACTTTAACCAAGTACTCGCTTCTCCTTACCGTCTTCCTCTGCACGTACCAGTGTACGTGAAGTTCCTAGGCACCGCCTTATTCTGTCATCAGAATAAGTAGCTTGTACTGTCACCAGTACAAGCTTCAGGGTGCCCCGTTACACCTGGTAGCACTTCGTAGTCCGTCCAAGGACCGCGTTCACATCCAACATGAATATGTTGGATGATGAAGATGACCAAAGCTTTCACGCTACGTGTGACGGCTACTCCCATTTGAGCGATGTCGAATGGGATGCGGTTGGACGGATGGGTTCGGCCATGGGCATCCATGCTGTTAGCGTCATGCTAGAGGCTCTCAATAGAGATGCTCAACATGCTACTATCGCCAAGTTCATTCAAAATGAATGTGACGCTGAACGCGAGAAAGTAGCCTTGCTTCACCAACAAGGTTCTCAACAAGCAGAGTTGTTGAGAGAACAGGGTGCTCAACAGTTTGAACTGTTGAGACAGCAGCAGGCTGCTGCTGGTGGGTCGATGCACTCGCGTCGACCCGAAACCTTGAAGATTGACATCTCCAAGTATAGGGGAGTCGAAGAGGACTCCCTCTTGAGATGGTTTGTTGAATTAGACGACGCCATAAGGGCGCGTCGCATCGACGATGGGGAAATGCAAGTTGCATTTGCCCAATCAAATCTGGCAGAACGTGCCAAGACTTGGGCTTTGGGACTCAAGTTGCACGACCCATTTGCGTTTGGGTCGTTGAAAGTCTTCAAGTCGCGGCTCAGACAAACGTTTGAACCGCCTAGAGCTGAGTTCAGAGCTCGAACTGAACTCTTGAAGCTCAAGCAAGGTAAGCGTGATGTGCACGCTTACGCTCAACATATACGACATCTCACGAGTTGTATAAGTTCCAACCCGGTTGATGAACACACGTTGGTTTCGGTGTTCATGCAGGGTCTTGCGGATGGTCCCGTCGAGACTCACCTGTTCCGGCTTGAACTAGATTCACTAGAACAAGCCATTTCCATTGCGGAACACGAAGACTTCAGTCTGAGACAGGCTCGCGCCAGCTCGACATCGTATCGTCAACCGAGACGATATGACAGCGGAGGTCCAGAGCCGATGGAACTCTGTTATGTAGAGAGCGAGAAGGCTCGCTCTACAGACTACAAGAAGTTGCAGAAATGCAACAGATGTCAGAAGACAGGACACTACGCTTACGAGTGTAGTGCTCCTCGTCCAGTGTCTCGCGACACTGGGCGTAGTGACCGTCCACTCATGAGAAAGGGGCAGGGACGAGGGTCCGCAGTTGGTGCAAAGACGCAACAACGGGATGGACCGTCAAAAAACGGACAGGATCAGTAGGTGCGGAGCACCCTACTGGTCCAGCAACGTCAAGAGAATTTGCAGGCCTCTTGATGAAGGTTGTTCCCAACACACAAACGTTGTGCGTTGCTGCTCTAGGTAATGAGATCTCACTCATTACCTTGAAACTCGAAGTGACAAATAAGTTTTCCCTTCGAGCTCTAGTCGATTGTGGGGCGTCTAGCAATTTTGTGCGACGCCAATCGCTAGAAGATGGTCACTTTAAGTTTGGTGAATGTGACACACCTCCTACGAGGATGACGGTACGTCTTGCGACAGGCGCGTCCGTGACCGTCATGAAGCGTATAGTGAAGATCCACTATACGCTAGAAGATACCCAATATGACGATGACTTTATCGTATTGGATTTGGATGACAAATTTGATGTCATCCTTGGAATACCGTGGCTCAGAAGGTACGAACCACGGGTAAACTGGCAACATCGAATAGTAACGATGCCTGCCGCTTGTTCATCAGATGGCCATCTGATGAACGTTTTGGAGCGTCCACAAGCGTGTGGATGTACTACGAGTGAGTACGATGGCCTCACTTGTGGTACGGTCGTTAGTACGACTGCACAAAACCTTAGTGTAACAAACAGTTACACTTCGGAGCAAAGTTCCGGCGGCTGTGAGGAAACACAGGCTGCGCCGAAGGTCCACCACTCGAATAAGTCGGGTGGACTGGGACAAAGATGTATCCCTAGCGGGGAACATCTAGAAGAGAAACAATCGATCGCTCAGGTTAAACGAAACGATAATCCTAGATCGACTGGAGAGTCTTTCGTAGAGGATCTCGCTGTGGTTGCGCAACCCCAGCTAGAGGAAGTAAAGGGAATAAGTCCCGATATTATAAATACGGCGGAAATAGGTTCCCCGAAACCCGCGGGAATAAGTCCCCGGGAAGCCGAAGGAATAAGTCCTTCGAGGCCTGAGGGAATAAGTCCCCAGGAAATGACAGAGATATTGAATGTCCTGGTCAATGATGGATCAAGTGTAGGCGATTATACACTTGATCTGATTGCGCCTCCGAAGTTGACTTCGGAGATCACTCAGTTGCCAACGCTCGAACATAAAAGGTCCTTGCGTGATCTGCGTAGTGGCAAAGTCAAGCAGATCTGCGTACTCGTCGCTGACGACGAGTGTGTAGCCGACATAAGGTCAGCAACAATGCTTACTGAGAGCGAGAGAGTTCTCAGTAGTTCATCGATGGACGAGAGTGTCCTAGATGAAAAGACACGAGTTGAGCGATATGACTCCCAATCGTGGGAATCGCTCAAGACAAATCCTCTCTATGAAGATTTGGTTGAATTCAAGGATGTATTCCCTGAAACTGTTCCGTGCGAATTACCAAAGGATAAAGGTATTCGACACGAGGTCGAGCTTAAACCAGGCTCGAAGTACTGTGTCATGAAGCAGTGGCCACTGCCTCGTGAACAAGTACTTGCGATCAACAAGCTCTTTGCCGATCGTTTAGCTGCGGGCCATGTGAGGGAATCAACTTCCCCACATAGCTCTCCGACCTTCTGTGTGCGAAAAGTAACAGGAGGGTGGCGGATAGTGCACGCGTTCGACAAATTGAACGCTGCAACGGTACCGGCTCAAACGCCGATACCGAGGAAGGACGTAATCATTGATGGTATGTCAAAGAGTACCATCTTTTCGTCCATGGATTTGATGGATGGCTTCTATCAAAATCCTTATGCGGGAACGGGATATACCCTATACCGCAGTTAGCACGCCTAGCGGCATGCTCTGGGAATGGCTAGTAATGCCACAAGGGCTTAGTAATGCCACTGCCACTTTCAACAGATGTGTATCACATCTGTTGAGACCAGTACGAGAATTCGCACCGAGCAATTTCGATGACGTATTCATCCATAGTCGAGCTATGGATGGAAAGTCGGACGTTGAGGTTCACAGGTACCACGTCCGACAGGTTCTTACAATCATGCGAAAGCATCAATTGTATGCCAACTTCAAGAAGTGTATATTTGCAGAAAGCGAAATACCACTTCTTGGGTGCATCGTTGGTAAGAACGGTGTACGTCCTGATCCCGAAAAGATCAAGGCGATCACCGACTGTCCTGTGCCGGTTGATGTCAAAGGTCTTCGAAAATTCAATGGCCTAGCGGCGTATTTGCACAAGTATTCACGCAATTTACGCCGAGATGATTGTACACCTCTCTAGTTTGTTGAAAAAGAACAAGAGGTGGTAATGAAACGCTGAATGTCAGCGCTCCTTTGATGGTATCAAGCAGAGCTTGATACAATATCCAGTCCTAGCAATAGCCGATCAGTACAGGCCATTTCATGTGGTCTGTGATGCCAGCGCTTTCGCAATCGGTTGTGCACTAATGCAGTACGATCTTGAAGGCGTTGAACGCGTCGTCTGCTATCAGTCGCGTCAGCTGCAACCAGCTGAGCGGAACTATCCAGTGCATGACAAGGAACTCCTTGCCATGAAGTATGCACTCGCGAAGTTCAGAGTCTATCTATTAGGAGATAGACCCTTCATTGTTTACACTGACCATGCGTCGTTACGCACGGCAGTGAACAGCCCGCACCTTTCACAACAAATGGCGCGGTGGTTGTCATTCTTTGCAGAATACAACTTTACGGTCGAGTACAAACCAGGACGACTTAATGTCGTCGCTGATGCACTCTCACGTCGTCCCGACTTTGAAACAGTCGCGAAACCCAACAGTGAGACAGCCACTGTTGCGGTTATGACGTCCTCAGTCCCATCTACAACGTTGTATGATGATGTGAGGCGGGCATACGCCCAAGATGGTGAGATTGTGAAGTTGTTGACACATCTCTTACAGCCATCTCGAGAATCGTTGAAACGATTGTCGTCTGCGTATCGATCTGCATCAGATCGATACACTACTCATGACGGGTTTACTGTATTATACAGCCGTTTCTGGTGACACACCACGTGTTGTCATTCCAGATGTTACTGATCTGCGTTTGCGGATCATGTTCGAGTATCAAGATGCTCCTATAGGAGGACATCGTAGCCGGGAGAAAACACACCTCACGGTGAGTCGAGACTTTTACTGGCCTCGCTAGTATCAGTTTGTGCGAAAGTATGTTCGCGCATGCGAAGTCTGTCAACGAGTGAAGTCGAGTCCTTCACTGCGTGCACCTTTACAGCCTCTACCAGTTCCGGCTAAGTGCTGGGAATCCATCTCAATGGATTTCGTCTTCGGGTTACCCAAGGACGCACGCGGGAATACTGGTGTTCTCGTCTTTGTTGCCAGATTCAGCAAAATGGTACACCTTGTGGCTGTACCAGAGTCAATCACAGCAAGTGGCTGTGCTTGTGTCTTTATTGACACCATCTTCCGACTTCATGGGTTGCCCCGTGATCTCGTATCAGACAGAAATCCACGCTTCACTGCTGATTTCTGGCGCTCCGTGTTCAAATCACTCGGAACGCGCTTGAAGATGCCGACATCTGATCATCCAGAGTCAGATGGTCAGACGGAACGATCCAATCGTGTCCTCGAAGAGATACGTCGAGGATACGTACACTCCTTTAAGAGTTGGAGTGAGTTTTTGCCAATGGTAGAGTTTGCCATTAACAACTCGGTGCATGCGTCCACGACACATACACCGTTTTACGTGAATGGCTTGCGCCATCCTCGTGTACCCACCTTACTCGGGTGTAACTCTGGTTTAAGGGGGGGGACTCGCGCGATTAAAAACAGAATTGGTTCAAGCTCATCACGCTCTGACGAAGAGGTCATTGCGTTTGATGCCGATATCGATAACATCGATATCGAAGAAGATGATGCCAGTGAGAGTGCGGAAGCCCTCACTGAAGAAACGATTGATGTTGCTGCAGTGCACTCGCAGTGCACTGAAGCTAACGAGTCATCAGATGAGTTCATACTGGCTCGTGAAACGGGAGTCCGTTTTTTGCAAGACTCCATCGCCGAAGCGGTGGATAAGCAAAAGCAAAACGCTGACAAGAATGGAAGGGTAAACACTCTTTTATTTAATAAAGGTGACTTAGTCGTACTGTCTACGGTTAATCTACCAAAGCATGTAGTGACTAACTTGGGTAGTAGTAAACTTCTACCCAAGTACATCGGCCCATTTCGTGTATTGCACCGCCTAGGCAATGCATACACGATCGAGTTGCCACGTAAGATGCGAACGCATCCCACGTGTTACGTTGGTCGGCTTAAGCCGTACCATCAGTACGCTGCTTCTTCCAATGAAGAACGCCCTTGCGCTCAAGCATCTCGCAGAGAGCCTTGTGCTCCCGATGGTGGGCATCGACAAGGGTCTGAAGAGCAGTTATCTCATCCCGAGACCGATCAACAATCCCACGAGCTACCCTTAGCTCGTCACGAAGAGATGTCAAAGCTCTCTCGTTCTCAAGCTGAGCAAAGGCAAACTCAGCTCGATGCTTCGAGGCAGTGTCCGCCATTTGGAGACGCCTATTCCGCTCATGTTCGAGATCGTTGCGTAACCCTTGCGTTACGCGATCAAAGAAGCTCTCGGGAACACACGGATCCCCGTGATCGTGTGGAGAGCGTCTTTCCTCCTCCTCCACCTCCAGTAGAGGACTCTCGCGGTGGACAGCGCTATCTAGTTGATCAGCTGTTGAAGCACCGCGATGTGAACGGGCGTCGGACGAGTTATCTCGTCCGGTGGCGTGGTTATCCCCCGTCCTGGGATACTTGGGAGCCCCAACTGATGGCTGACGTACTGGGTCTGGTCGAGCAGTACGACGCGGCACATCCTGTGCCGCAGAAGGACCGCCGGAGAAAGTCTTCCCGGCACGGTCTTAAAGGGATTTCAGGTTGTCAATACCTTCGTACATCTCAGTAGAGATACGTACGCGCCACCACGGGCTAGTAAGGAGGTAAGCCTCCTTAGGTACTCGTGCAGAGTTGTTCACACAACATGGGCACGAGTCTCCCCAGGAAAGACGAGGTAACCCTTTCTCCTTAGACAGACGATGCAGCTTATAGCGTGCACCTGTCGGGGTTCGCTTTTCAAACTTATCACGAGCTTTGATAAGTTTGTCGTTCCAAGCGTCACGACCTACATCCTCAAGGTTATGGATGTAGGCGTTCCACGCCTGAAGTAGTGAGGGACCATCACGTTTGTGATTCCCACTGTACCATCGATGTCTAAAGAAAGCATCGATGAAGAATTCATTCTCAGCGCGATAGTTTTTCGCGCTGGGGTCAAGGTGATGGATCCTTGACGAATCGAACAATCGTGTTCGATAACGATCACTCGTCGTCGCCGACAAGTGATCCATGACGGATTTTGGAGGCATCCATGCCTTCTTCTCAGGAGCGAGACGCAACACATTGCGGTCCCGCTCTTCCTGCGACGTGCCGACAGAAGTACTGGTACCTCGTTGCGAAGTGGTGTCAATAGGAGAACCGACATCACTGCTAGCGCCCGAGTCTCGCGACCTCGAGCGCCTTCGCTTCGGCGATGGTTCATCTGATTCATCAGATGAACCAAAGATGCTACGACGCATAGCATCATCCATGCCACGCTTGGCAGTCGGCTTGGATTCGATCGCCGTCGATACGGATCCGTCTTCCGTATCAGGAGAGTATGAGACACCGAGCTCATACTCTGTGAAAACATGAGTGTCTTCATGACCAGCGCCTGCATCACCAAGTGACACAGGCTGAGTCGCTTCAGCAACCGATGAGACATCAGTCGCTGTGGTTTCTGCTTCGGCGGCCGCACAGAGACGTGCGGAAGCGCTCTCGGCGGCCTTGCTCGCGCATTGCATGGGCTTGTTAACCATGCGATGAATTGTTGGAAAGTGGACTCGGACCAACAAGTGCAAACCCTGTCCCAAATGATTTGGGACGAGTATCCATTCAGTCAATCAGTCACTAAAGTGACTGATGGTTAAAGGGGGGGTGATGTAACGGGGTGAACCGTTACATAACAATTTATAAGAAATTGGTAATAGAATATAACTATAAGAGTTACATTCTCAGAATATTGTCATAAGGACAAATATTCTGCAGCACTTACGAGTAGTTCCTAATTGGTTGATATAGGCCATTATATCAACCAACGAAGACGCGCCACGACAGACGCACGCAATGAGTGGTGAGCAGATAGTTGATATGCACATTTGTATTTAGACATAGTTAGATGAAGATAAATAGTGATTTATTGCAGACATTAACTATTATAAATACAGTTCTACTTTTTACTTTAACCAAGTACTCGCTTCTTCTTACCGTCTTCCTCTGCACGTACGAGTGTACGTGAAGTTACGAGGCACCGCCTTATTCTGTTATCAGAATAAGTAGCTTGTACTGTCACCAGTACAAGCTTCAGGGTGCCCCGTTACAGGACCTGGCAGGACATGTGGCTATCGTTGGGAAAGACTTGGCCTGAGAACATACGGGACAAATTTCCTTCACTCCAAAGCATGACGGACGAATGGAAACGTGCAGTGTCCGCTGTGCCTGTCAAGCTAATGTTGCTGCTACAGGATTTTCCACACCAGGATTCCCTCTTGGATGCGTTTGATGACTTGGTGCTCGTTGTAACGGGGTGAACCGTTACATAACAATTTATAAGAAATTGGTAATAGAATATAACTATAAGAGTTACATTCTCAGAATATTGTCATAAGGACAAATATTATGCAGCACTTACGAGTAGTTCCTAATTGGTTGATATAGGCCATTATATCAACCAACGAAGACGCGCCACGACAGACGCACGCAATGAGTGGTGAGCAGATAGTTGACATGCACATTTGTAATCAGACATAGTTAGATGAGGATCAACAGTGATTTATTAACAGACATTAACTATGCTAAATACAGTTCTACTTTTTACTTTAACCAGGTATGTAACGGGGCACCCTGAAGCTTGTACTGGTGACAGTACAAGCTACTTATTCTGATAACAGAATAAGGCGGTGCCTCGGAACTTCACGTACACTCGTACGTGCAGAGGAAGACGGTAAGAAGAAGCGAGTACTTGGTTAAAGTAAAAAGTAGAACTGTATTTAGTATAGTTAATGTCTGCAATAAATCACTATTTATCTTCATCTAACTATGTCTAATTACAAATGTGCATATCAACTATCTGCTCACCACTCATTGCGTGCGTCTGTCGTGGCGCGCCTTCGTTGGTTGATATAATGGCCTATATTAACCAATTAGGAACTACTCGTAAGTGCTACAGAATATTTGTCCTTATGACAATATTCTGAGAATATAACTCTTATAGTTATATTCTATGAACAATTTCTTATAAATTGTTATGTAACGATTCACCCCGTTACATCACCCCCTTAACCATCAGTCACTTTAGTGACTGATTGACTAAATGGATACTCGTCCCAAATCATTTGGGACAGGGTTTGCACTTGTTGGTCCGAGTCCACTTTCCAACAATTCATCGCATGGTTAACAAGCCCATGCGATGCGCGAGCAAGGCCGCCGAGAGCGCTTCCGCACGTCTCTGTGCGGCCGCCGAAGCAGAAACCACAGCGACTGATGTCTCATCGGTTGCTGAAGCGACTCAGCCTGTGTCACTTGGTGATGCAGGCGCTGGTCATGAAGACACTCATGTTTTCACAGAGTATGAGCTCGGTGTCTCATACTCTCCTGATACGGAAGACGGATCCGTATCGACGGCGATCGAATCCAAGCCGACTGCCAAGCGTGGCATGGATGATGCTATGCGTCGTAGCATCTTTGGTTCATCTGATGAATCAGATGAACCATCGCCGAAGCGAAGGCGCTCGAGGTCGCGAGACTCGGGCGCTAGCAGTGGTGTCGGTTCTCCTATGGACACCACTTCACAGCGAGGTGCCAGTACTTCTGTCGGCACGTCGCAGGAAGAGCGGGACCGCAATGTGTTGCGTCTCGCTCCTGAGAAGAAGGCATGGATGCCTCCAAAATCCGTCATGGATCACTTGTCGGCGACGACGAGTGATCGTTATCGAACACGATTGTTCGATTCGTCAAGGATCCATCACCTTGACCCCAGCGCGAAAAACTATCGCGCTGAGAATGAATTCTTCATCGATGCTTTCTTTAGACATCGATGGTACAGTGGGAATCACAAACGTGATGGTCCCTCACTACTTCAGGCGTGGAACGCCTACATCCATAACCTTGAGGATGTAGGTCGTGACGCTTGGAACGACAAACTTATCAAAGCTCGTGATAAGTTTGAAAAGCGAACCCCGACAGGTGCACGCTATAAGCTGCATCGTCTGTCAAGGGAGAAAGGATTACCCTGCCTCTCTTGGGGAGACTCGTGCCCATGTTGTGTGAACAACTCTGCACGAGCACCTAAGGAGGCTTACCTCCTTACCAGCCCGTGGTGGCGCGTACGTATCTCTACTGAGATGTACGGAGGGATTGACAACTTGAAATCCCTTTACGACCGTGCCGGGAAGACTTTCTCCGGCGGTCCTTCTGCGGCACAGGATGTGCCGCGTCGTACTGCTCGACCAGACTCAGTACGTCAATTAATTGTTGGGAGCGGGGCTCCCAAGAATCCCAGGACGGGGGATAGCCACGCCACCGGACGAGATAACTCGTCCGACGCCCGTTAACATCGCGGTGCTTCAACAGCTGATCAACTAGATAGCGCTGTCCACCGCGAGAGTCCTCTACTGGAGGTGGAGGAGGAGGAAAGACGCTCTCCACACGATCACGGGGATCCGTGTGTTCCCGAGAGCTTCTTTGATCGCGTAACGCAAGGGTTACGCGAAGATCTCGAACATGAGCGGAATAGGCGTCTCCAAATGGCGGACACTGCCTCGAAGCATCGAGCTGAGTTTGCCTTTGCTCAGCTTGAGAACGAGAGATCTCTGACATCTCTTCGTGACGGGCTAAGGGTAGCTCGTGGGATTGTTGATCGGTCTCGGGCTGAGATAACTGCTCTTCAGACCCTTGTCGATGCCCACCATCGGGAGCACAAGGCTCTCTGCGAGATGCTTGAGCGCAAGGGCGTTCTTCATCGGAAGAAGCAGCGTACTGATGGTACGGCTTGAGCCGACCAACGTAACACGTGGGATGCGTTCGCATCTTACGTGGCAACTCGATCGTGTATGCATTGCCTAGGCGGTGCAATACACGAAATGGGCCGATGTACTTGGGTAGAAGTTTACTACTACCCAAGTTAGTCACTACATGCTTTGGTAGATTAACCGTAGACAGTACGACTAAGTCACCTTTATTAAATAAAAGAGTGTTTACCCTTCCATTCTTGTCAGCGTTTTTCTTTTTTGCTTATCCACCGCTTCGGCGATGGAGTCTTGCACAAAACGGACTCCCGTTTCACGAGCCAGTATGAACTCATCTGATGACTCGTTAGCTTCAGTGCGCTGTGAGTGCACTGCAGCGACATCAATCGTTTCTTCAGTAAGGGCTTCCGCACTCTCACTGGGATCATCTTCTTCAGTGAGGGCTTCCGCACTCTCACTGGCATCATCTTCTTCAATATCGATGTTATCGATATCGGCATCAAACGCAATGACTTCTTCGTCAGAGCGTGATGAGCGTGAACCAAATCGGTTTTTGCTCGCGCGAGTCCCTCCCCCCCTTAAACCAGAGTTACACCCGAGTAAGGTGGGTACACGAGGATGGCGCAAGCCATTCACGTAAAACGGTGTATGTGTCGTGGACGCATGCACCGAGTTGTTAATGGCAAACTCTACCATTGGCAAAAACTCACTCCAACTCTTAAAGGAGTGTACGTATCCTCGACGTATCTCTTCGAGGACACGATTGGATCGTTCCGTCTGACCATCTGACTCTGGATGATCAGATGTCGGCATCTTCAAGCGCGTTCCGAGTGATTTGAACACGGAGCACCAGAAATCAGCAGTGAAGCGTGGATTTCTGTCTGATACGAGATCACGGGGCAACCCATGAAGTCGGAAGATGGTGTCAATAAAGACACAAGCACAGCCACTTGCCGTGATTGACTCTGGTACAGCCACAAGGTGTACCATTTTGCTGAATCTGTCAACAAATACGAGAATACCCGTATTCCCGCGTGCGTCCTTGGGTAATCCGAAGACGAAATCCATTGAGATGGATTCCCAGCACTTAGCCGGAACTGGTAGAGGCTGTAAAGGTGCACGCAGTGAAGGACTCGACTTCACTCGTTGACAGACTTCGCATGCGCGAACATAATTTCGCACAAACTGATACTAGCGAGGCCAGTAAAAGTCTCGACTCACCGTGAGGTGTGTTTTCTCCCGGCTACGATGTCCTCCTATAGGAGCATCTTGATACTCGAACATGATCCGCAAACGCAGATCAGTAACATCTGGAATGACAACACGTGGTGTGTCACCAGAAACGGCTGTATAATACAGTAAACCCGTCATGAGTAGTGTATCGATCTGATGCAGATCGATACGCAGACGACAATCGTTTCAACGATTCTCGAGATGGTTGTGAGAGATGTGTCAACAACTTCACAATCTCACCATCTTGGGCGTATGCCCGCCTCACATCATCATACAACGTTGTAGATGGGACTGAGGACGTCATAACCGCAACAGTGACTGTCTCACTGTTGGGTTTCGCGACTGTTTCAAAGTCGGGACGACGTGAGAGTGCATCAGCGACGACATTAAGTCGTCCTGGTTTGTACTCGACCGTAAAGTTGTATTCTGCAAAGAATGACAACCACCGCGCCATTCGTTGTGAAAGGTGCGGGCTGTTCACTGCCGTGCGTAACGACGCATGGTCAGTGTAAACAATGAAGGGTCTATCTCCTAATAGATAGACTCTGAACTTCGCGAGTGCATACTTCATGGCAAGGAGTTCCTTGTCATGCACTGGATAGTTCCGCTCAGCTGGTTGCAGCTGACGCGACTGATAGCAGACGACGCGTTCAACGCCTTCAAGATCGTAATGCATTAATACACAGCCGATTGCGAAATCGCTGGCATCACAGACCACATGAAATGGCCTGTCCTGATCGGCAATTGCTAGGACTGGGGATTGTATCAAGCTCTGCTTGATACCATCATATAAGTGCTGACATTCAGCATTTCATAACCAACTCTTGTTCTTTTTCAACAAACGAGAGAGGTGTACAGTCATCTCGGCGTAAATTGCGTGAATACTTGTGCAAATACGCCACTAGTCCAAGGAATTTTCGAAGACCTTTGACATCAACCGGCACAGGCCAGTCGGTGATCGCCTTGATCTTTTCGGGATCAGGACGTACACCGTTCTTACCAACGATGCACCCAAGAAGTGGTATTTCGCTTGCTGCAAATATACACTTCGTGAGGTTTGCATACAATTGATGCTTTCGCATGATTGTAAGAACCTGTCGGACGTGGTACCTGTGAACCTCAACGTCCGACTTTCCATCCATAGCTCGACTATGGATGAATACGTCATCGAAATTGCTCGGTGCGAATTCTCGTACTGGTCTCAACAGATGTGATACACATCTGTTGAAAGTGGCAGTGGCATTACTAAGCCCTTGTGGCATTACTAAGCCCTTGTGGCATTACTAGCCATTCCCAGAGCATGCCGCTAGGCGTGCTAACTGCGGTATAGGGTATATCCCGTTCCCGCATAAGGATTTTGATAGAAGCCATCCATCAAATCCATGGACGAAAAGATGGTACTCTTTGACATACCATCAATGATTACGTCCTTCCTCGGTATCGGCGTTTGAGCCGGTACCGTTGCAGCATTCAACTTGTTGAACGCGTGCACTATCCGCCACCCTCCTGTTACTTTTCGCACACAGAAGGTCGGAGAGCTATGTGGGGGAGTTGATTCCCTCACATGGCCCGCAGCTAAACGATCGGCAAAGAACTTGTCGATCGCAAGTACTTGTTCACGAGGCAGTGGCCACTGCTTCATGACACAGTACTTCGAGCCTGGTTTAAGCTCGACCTCGTGTCGAATACCTTTATACTTTGGTAATTCGCACGGAACAGTTTCAGGGAATGCATCCTTGAATTCAACCAAATCTTCATAGATATGATTTGTCTTGAGCGATTCCCATGATTGGGAGTCATATCGCTCAATTCGTGTCTTTTCATCTAGGACACTCTCGTCCATAGATGAACTACTGAGAACTCTCTCGTTCTCAGTGAACACTGTTGCTGACCTTATGTCGGCTACACACTCGTCGTCAGCGACGAGTATGCAGATCTGCTTGACTTTGCCACTACGCAGATCACGCAAGAACCTTTTATGTTCGAGCGTTGGCAACTGAGTGATCTCCGAAGTTAACTTCGGAGGCGCAATCAGATCAAGTGTATAAGCGCCTACACTTGATCCATCATTGACTAGGACATTCAATGTCTCTGTCATTCCCTGGGGACTTATTCCCTCAGGCTGCGAAGGACTTATTCCTTCGGCTTCCCGGGGACTTATTCCCGCGGGTTTCGGGGAACTTATTTCCGCCGTATTTGTAATCTTGGGACTTTTTCCCTTTACTTCCTCTAGCTGGGGTTGCGCAACCACAGCGAGATCCTCTACGAAAGACTCTCCAGTCGATCTAGGATTATCGTTTCGCTTAACCTGAGCGATCGATTGTTTCTCTTCTAGATGTTCCCCGCTAGGGATACATCTTTGTCCCGGTCCACTCGACTTATTCGAGTGGTGGACCTTCGGCGCAGCCTGTGTTTCCTCACAGCCGCCGGAACTTTGCTCCGAAGTGTAACCGTTTGGTACACTAAGGTTTTGTGCAGTCGTACTAACGACCGTACCACAAGTGAGGCCATCGCACTTACTCGTAGTACATCCACACGCTTGTGGACGCTCCAAAACGTTCATCAGATGGCCATCTGATGAACAAGCGGCAGGCATCGTTACTATTCGATGTTGCCAGTTTACTCGTGGTTCGTACCTTCTGAGCCACGGTATTCCAAGGATGACATCAAATTTGTCATCCAAATCCAATACGATAAAGTCATCGTCATATTGGGTATCTTCTAGCGTATAGTGGATCTTCACTATACGCTTCATGACGGTCACGGACGCGCCTGTCGCAAGACGTACCGTCATCCTCGTAGGAGGTGTGTCACATTCACTGAACTTAAAGTGACCATCTTCTAGTGATTGGAGTCGCACAAAATTGCTGGACGCCCCACAATCGACTAGAGCTCGAAGGGACAACTTGTTTGTCACTTCGAGTTTCAAGGTAATGAGTGAGATCTCATTACCTAGAGCAGCAATGCACAACGTTTGTGTGTTGGGAGCAACCTTCATCAAGAGGCCTACAAATTCTCTTGACGTTGCTGGACCAGTAGGGTGCTCCGCACCTACTGATCCTGTCCGTTTTTTGACGGTCCATCCCGTTGTTGCGTCTTTGCACCAACTGCGGACCCTCGTCCCTGCCCCTTTCTCATGGGTGGACGGTCACTACGCCCAGTGTCGCAAGACACTGGACGAGGGGCACTACACTCGTAAGCGTAGTGTCCTGTCTTTTGACATCTGTTGCATTTCTGCAACTTCTTGTAGTCTGTAGAGCGAGCCTTCTCGCTCTCTACGTAACAGAGTTCCATCGGCTCTGGACCTCCGCTGTCATATCGTCTCGGTTGACGATATGATGTCGAGCTGGCGCGAGCCTGTCTCAGACTGAAGTCTTCGTGTTCCGCAATGGATATGGCTTGTTCTAGTGAATCTAGTTCAAGCCGGAACAGGTGAGTCTTGAGGGGACCATCCGCAAGACCCTGCATGAACACCGGAACCAACGTGTGTTCATCCACCGGATTGGAACTTATACAACTCGTAAGATGTCGTATATGTTGTGCGTAAGCGTGCACATCACGCTAACCCTGCTTGAGCTTCAAGAGTTCAGTTCGAGCTCTGAACTCAGCTCTAGGCGGTTCAAACGTTTGTCTGAGCCGCGACTTGAAGACTTTCAACGACCCAAACGCAAATGGGTCGTGCAACTTGAGTCCCAAAGCCCAAGTCTTGGCACGTCCTGCCAGATTTGATTGGGCAAATGCAACTTGCATTTCCCCATCGTCGATGCGACGCGCCCTTATGGCGTCGTCTAATTCAACAAACCATCTCAAGAGGGAGTCCTCTTCGACTCCCCTATACTTGGAGATGTCAATCTTCAAGGTTTCGGGTCGACGCGAGTGCATCGACCCACCAGCAGCAGCCTGCTGCTGTCTCAACAGTTCAAACTGTTGAGCACCCTGTTCTCTCAACAACTCTGCTTGTTGAGAACCTTGTTGGTGAAGCAAGGCTACTTTCTCGCGTTCAGCGTCACATTCATTTTGAATGAACTTGGCGATAGTAGCATGTTGAGCATCTCTATTGAGAGCCTCTAGCATGACGCTAACAGCATGGATGCCCATGGCCGAACCCATCCGTCCAACCGCATCCCATTCGACATCGCTCAAATGGGAGTAGCCGTCACACGTAGCGTGAAAGCTTTGGTCATCTTCATCATCCAACATATTCATGTTGGATGTGAACGCGGTCCTTGGACGGACTACGAAGTGCTACCAGGTGTAACGGGGCACCCTGAAGCTTGTACTGGTGACAGTACAAGCTACTTATTCTGATGACAGAATAAGGCGGTGCCTCGTAACTTCACGTACACTGGTACGTGCAGAGGAAGACGGTAAGGAGAAGCGAGTACTTGGTTAAAGTAAAAAGTAGAACTGTATTTATAATAGTTAATGTCTGCAATAAATCACTATTTATCTTCATCTAACTATGTCTAAATACAAATGTGTAAATCAACTATCTGCTCACCACTCATTGCGTGCGTCTGTCGTGGCGCGTCTTCGTTGGTTGATACAATGGCCTATATCAACCAATTAGGAACTACTCGTAAGTGCTACAGAATATTTGTCCTTTTGACAATATTCTGAGAATATAATTCTTATAGTTATATTCTATTAACAATTTCTTATAAATTGTTATGTAACGATTCACCCCGTTACAGGTCCCGTTGGTGAGCAACGGCACTTCTGGTCGTGTGATGGCTGTCGTAGCAGTAGCCGCTATGTGGGGGTGCTTGACCACTAGTTCCCCTTGCCGGTTTGCTAGCAGGCCCCTTCTTGCCCCTTTCACGTCGGTCACTGCCAACATGGTTTGCTCGGCCGGTACCCCTGGGGTGAATGATCGGTGGACCTGCGTGGTGAACAATCTCCGTGCGCGGGCTTCTTGGACCTCCCGGTCCGGTTTCGCGGCGACTGTATCATTGCGATTGTCGTCACCCACATCCCGGACGGATGATTTCGCACCGTCTTTATAGTTCAATGAATTTCGACCCTTTCCATTCCTCCGCCCGCTCAAATCGACGATGCTAATGGGAGCTGTCGTGCTAGTATGTCCTATCTGAAGATGTCGACGCTTCTATCGCCGGATAGGCAAAATGCGAGGATGTGCTACCCACGGCAGGGTCCACTGGCCATCGTATCGTTTTACTGATGCAAGTACGCATATGAAAGAGTCTTTGTGCCCGGAGTCCGGGGCGCTGCGACCAATTCGGAAGAACGTACCCAGCCTCATGCATGTAATAGCCCTTTGTGGTCGTGTGGAGTCGATGGTGCAACATAGAAGCAGTCCCATCATTGACGACTCGCACCGTTGAAGCTTGCCGCCATTTAGTCGAGATGAGGAGATCTGTCGCACATCACGGTTTTAATCCTTGCTGTATCCACGTCCTCGCGCCAGCAAAGATCGGGATGTGGGTTGCGGTGCGTCGCAATTCGTCTATCCAACACGCAATCACCGAGATTTTGGGATGGGAGGTAGCAAGCAAAACTGCTTCTGATGAGCGTCGTCGATTCGAGCGGGTGGCGGCCTACATGTGTTACCGAGAAAGAGTCGGTAGAAGGGAAAAGGAGGCGACAACGGGCTGATCTGCGACGTTCTCTAGGCTCGCAGTGTACAGGTAGTACAGGTCTCATACTGCTTTGCTGCCGCGAGACATGACACCATGACCACTTCAACATGATGATCATTCAGCCGAATCACATGGTTTTGACTGCCTGTCGAGTCGATACAAAGTCTGCATAATGAACATTGACCGTAAGAGCTACCCAAGCACCAAACTTGCGTACTTCTTGCTGCATGAATAGACCGGCGGTCATTCCTAAACTCCATGACGATAATGAACAATGGACAAGCGAGGCCCATCATTACTCAAACATAAGACACGCAACGTGCGTGTCAATCGCGAGAAGTGTCGATTCCGAAGGAAAAGGCACTTTTACCATCGCGCCGAGTGAGTCTGCGATTTGCCCAGCTGCTCTAGACTCCACCAGATGTACGCGCGACATGACGATGAAGTCACTGAAGATCGAGCCGGACCACTTCCACTGTACACTTGCTGCTGAATAGATCCATGTTTGCGACGTCTTACCATCGACATTGTCGATAGATAGATAGACAGCATGGGACCCCTTCCCATCCTGAAATCTCCAGCTCCAAAGCACGTTCTGCCTGTGACATTCGGGTCGTCTGATGCTGCATCGTGAACGTACCGAACAAGTAGAGACCGTCGCACACATTTAATCTCACTTTGAGTTTTTCCTCGCCTCCATCAAGACCCAATCCGGTAACCATGAGGATCTTCGTGCCATCGCTACTAGCTCTTGCCAGCATCATGACCATGATCGCAGCCAATCCGATCAAGTGCAGTGGCCCCAACGCTCGGATTGAGCCACCGGTTGGTGCGATCGTTGTGGATCCTACGGGTGATCCTAAATACCAAGGCAGCTTCCGGAACATGATCGACGCTGTTGCAGGACTGGACCGCTCGTTGGAGGAGGATCAGACGATCTTCGTCTTCTCTGGTGTTTACGAGGGACGCGTGGTCATTCCGCCTATCAAAGGCAAACTTGTGCTCCAAGGCGCCACGTGTGATGCAACGTCGTATGCGAAGAACCAGGCGACGATCACCCACGAAATGTCGCAGAAGAACTTACCGAAGAATGTGACGAGCGATCACAATGCAGAGACCAGCGCCATGCACTTCAAGGCGAACAACGTGAAAGTCTACAACCTCAACATCGCCAACACGGCGGGCAACACGGGACAAGCTGTCGCGGCGACTGTGGACGGGACCAACTACGGCTTCTACGGCTGCAAGTTCACTGGGTATCAAGACACTTTGTTGACCAAGAAGGGGCTTATCATGTTTGCTAACTCCTACATCAGTGGCGCCGTTGACTTCATTTTCGGCACCAAGGCCGTGGCTTGGTTCGAGCACTGCGATATCGACTGTATCGATGCGGGATATATCACTGCCAACGGTCGTTCCAGCGCCGACATGGACTCGTATTACGTCTTCAACCACGCGAATGTCTACAGCTCGAAAAAGGGGTACAAGCCGGGCATGTCCTACCTCGGTCGTCCGTGGCGTCCTTATGCTCGCGTCGCGTTCCAGAACAGTGAGCTCAGTGACGTGGTCAATGCCGCTGGTTGGTCGGACTGGAACGGTGACAGCACGGATCACGTAGAGTTTGGCGAGTTTAACAACACTGGCCCAGGTGCGGCGAAGGGGAACGGTCGACCTGGCTTGGGCATCCAGCTAAAGGCAGCTGTGGCCTTGAAGGATTTCTTCAAGGTCGACCTTAAGAGTCAGTGGTGGATCGACTCAGCGTACGTACACGTGTAGTGCTGCTCTTTGGTCGAGAGCTCCAAAGGTTGTAGTCGTTATTTTCTTGCGCTTTAATACACTTCCGCTTGACCTTTTATCGGACATGCATACGTTCATACGAATGTTCTTGGCGCAGTTGACTCGTCATTTGGTTCACAAAGACACTGAGTTCTAACACTATGGCATGGAAGTTAGTGTGGACACGAGCTGCTAGATGCAACAGAGATAAGTTGTCGGATGGAATTGTTTTACTCGACGACGTCATGCCGTCTGTCTATGTATTTGCAAACCACGAATAAACAGACGGAAGGGGTCCGTCAAGATTTCATGGGATTGTCCCTCAAACGACGTAAATGGTGTACGACATCCAGCTCGGAAGCGAAAAGATCGCGGCTTTCTAGTTTCCCCGACATCAATACGGCATTTCTACCCGCGAGAACATACCCAATTAGTTTGAAACGGACACTGGATGCCGTACAGATGTCGTTCATGATGAGCAGTTGTAATGACTTTGTGTAGGTGCAGGTGACGTCAAGCCTTGGAATGAACAAGCACCAGTGTGCTGTTTGCAATGATACCGAACCATTAAGAAGTGGCAATTTGCATACGACGTCTACGAATTAGTGCGTCTTTGTTGTTTACTACAATGATGCTCCTCCGTTGTTTACCGATGCGTGTATCGAAGTACTCTACTCTGCAAGAGTCCTTTCAAAATCCATCATCGGGTGCGCCACCTTGACAATCTTGGCCCCTCCTCTGGTGCAAAACAAGTCAAACGGCTCCTACCTTTGATGCGTAAGCGATTAGCAAGAGAAGAAGCAGGTGGATCGTGCAGCCACTTCCGTGAATTGCGAGAATTTAAATCGATGTCTGCATTGTTGGACTCTTAGTTACTTTACCACTTTGCAACTAAAGGCAAGCAAAACACAGCCGAACATGCAAGTCCGTTAGAATCACCAGGCAACACCCCCTCTCATTAGTCATCCTCGACATATTCTCAACAGAGCGACAACCTGCGTCTCTCTAACTTGATCCCCGTCATCCCATAGTGAACTCAAGTACCTTCCGCCAAGCGCTGTCCACCAACCATTTTATTTTACTTTCCGTCCATCTTCTTTCAACCATGGCGACGTCTCCCTTGCGGTTCCTCGAGGCCTTTACGCGCGCGTCCAAACGTCAGCACGTGTCCGGCCGTGCCCAACGTGGTCTCTTTGCTGGTCGGGACAAGGCCTTTGGCAACAACGTGTCGTTCTCCAAACGCCGAACCCGTCGTGACTGGAAAGTGAATCACCAGTGGAAGAGCCTCTACTCGGAGACGCTGGACGAGAAGGTCGGACTGAACGTGACGACGCACACGCTGCGATGTGTGGACAAGTGTGGGGGGCTGGACAATTACCTCTTGAGTCTAAAAGACGAGCGTGCGCTCGGAGTCAAGGGACTCGCGACGCGCGACCGGATTCGATCAGTCATGGCCACTGCCAACGCGTCGGTTGAAGCCCAGTAGAATAGACTGCAAGACGAGCATGTTCTAGTTCGTTTTAGGTTACAAATACACTATCGGACGATGCTAAAGTGTTGACTATAAGGCGCCGAGCATTAGGCCTCGCGTCGCTTCCTCGTAACTGTCATCAATTTCTTGTCCTGGACGTTGTAGCTGATACTGGCAAGGCACTACTACCTAAGCCTTCTGATTGTGACGTACTCGTCCAGTTGACGTCGTCGGGTGACGTTGACGTCGCGAACCGGACGGAAAAGCCGCTCCTCGACTGCTCGGACCGATTCGTATCCCTCATCACATCTGTGCTAAACGTGACGGACGACGTACGCGCAGCTCGAATCGCAACGGGTAGTGGTGGCAGCAACTGGCCGGACAGATCGAGACTTTCGTGCGAGGCCGAGTTCGCGTCGGAAGACACCGAGTTGGACCAGTACAATGACGAAGAGCTCGACGACAGAGCGAGCGGTGCTGGACCTGTGAACGAGTCAAACTCTTGGCCTTGGTGACTGTCGGTTGGGGTATCTAGCACCCCTGGAGTGTACGGTCTTCGAACGTACGCGGGTGCTGCTACTGGTGCTGCTGCAGTAAAATCGACCGTTTGAGTCTGGAATCTTGCGTCCATTGGCATCGTCACGGCGATCTCGTCGCGCGGAGTGAGCGGGTCCGTGACGAACACACCGGACGAGATGCCAGTTTCGCGACCGACGGTCACGCGGTTCTGCCGGAAGAAAGAATCGAGCGCCCGTTGCTGAGAACTGCCTCGATGGCGCTTGTTTGCTGCGGCCACGCGCACGTAACGCATGTGCACCAAGATGATGGAGACGATGACGACACAAATAGCGCCGATCACGACGAGCGCGAGTTTCCAGCCTCCAAGTGGTCGCGGCCGGCCAGCAGATGTGCTGGCATTGCTATGATGGACATCGTGGTTGAGTTCCGGGTCAGCAGAGGAATCGGTGGTCGCGTGGTCCGCTATAATTGGCGCGAACGTGAGGACCAACGAAGTCGAAGAACTGTCGTCCGGTGTCCGATCTGAGCTCTCGTCGACCAAGTCCTGGGTCGCGTCTTCGTAGTGAGTCGAGGCGGAGGTCACGTCCGAGTCGAACGAATCGGTCGTTGAATTGGGCGTGTTACTTGAAGATGAACCTTCGATAGGAGACGGAATGTCTTCACGAGGAAGTTCTGTCGGTAAGGTAGTTGCTGCAGTCGTTGGTGTCGTTATTGCTGGGACTTTTGGCAGGGCTTCAGGCGTTGGGTTGTACGGCGGCAAAGGCACGTCTGCATCAACCGGAATCGGTACCGGTGTTGGAGTCAAAGCTGCTGGTGCTGGTGTAGGACCAGGTGTCAGTACTTCAGTAGGAACTGAAGCTGGTGTCGGAGGTTCAACTGGAACAGGAGCTGGTGTCGGAGGTTCACCTGGAATGGGAGCTGGTGTCGGAGGTCCACCTGGAACAGGAGCTGGTGTCGGAAGTCCACCTGGAATGGGAGCTGGTGTCGGAGGTTCACCTGGAATGGGAGCTGGTGTCGGAGGTCCACCTGGAATGGGAGCTGGTGTCGGAGGTTCACCTGGAACAGGAGCTGGTGTCGGAGGTTCACCTGGAATGGGAGCTGGTGTCGGAGGTCCACCTGGAATGGGAGCTGGTGTCGGAGGTTCACCTGGAATGGGAGCTGGTGTCGGAGCATCAGCCGGAACTGGAGCTGGGACTGGAGTTCCAGGTAGAATAGGAGCTGGTGTCGGAGGTTCACCTGGAATAGGAGCTGGTGCTGGAAGGTCAGCTGGGACTATAGCTGGTATTACAGCTTCAGGTGGAATCGGAGCTGGTGTAGGCGCTTCGGGTAGAACAGGAGCTGGAGCTGGAACTTCACCTGGAATAAGAGCTGGCAATGGAGCTTCAGCCGGGATCGGAGCTGGCATTGATGCTTCAGATGGGACTGGAGCTGGCGTCGGAGCTTCAGTGGGGACTGTGGCAGGCTTTGGTACTTCGGGAGCGACTGGAGCAGGCGTCGGGGCTGCAGCTAAGACTACAGCAGGCACCGAAGGTTCCATTTGGACTGGAGTTGGAGCTTCCGGTGTACCCAAAGTATTGTAAGCATCTACAACAGGAGTCGGCAGCGTCCCAACCGCACCAGGAACCCCCTTCAGCATCTCTCTTGCTGCAACTTCTGACTCTGCACCAGTCTCCGTACTAGCAGGCGCGATCGTCGCTGGCACTCCCTCACTTCCTACAGCTCTTGACGTCGTCGCCTTCTTACGACGTCTCATCCGACTCCTTCTTCTCACGCCTCCCCGATGGAAACGCGACACGTTCCACGACGACGACGACGACGAACCACTCGTGTCGTCCTCCTCGTCGTGTCCAGCCGGAAGTACCGTAGCCGGCCTCGTGGCTGAATCGGCTGTCAAGTCCGTCTCTAGATCGGACATGACCATGACCGGGGGTACACCCGCCCCCGTCCGAGCATTGACGTCCGTCACGACGAGCCCACCCACGAGCCCAAGGACGAGCACGAGCATGGACGACGACCGACAGAACGATTTCGCATGAGTCTGTCGCGTCTGGTTCATGAATACCTGCTGTCTCTCTCTCTCTCTTTCCCAAGAGCTCTGCAAGGGAAAAGACCTGCGAGAGCAGCGGCGTGCCAGGTGGCGAAAGCACGTTACGTGATAGTGGTGCGAGGTGAAGTCGCTCGAGCGGTACGAGCAGTAGCAGGAGGAGTGGCTCCAAACGCGGTTCCACTGACCAGTGTCGTCGCCACCGATAAACAGCTTGCAGCCTGGAGGTGCGTAAGCCGGTCGGGAGGGCCGTCGTCGGTGCAAATCACACCCGTTCTGGTCGAGAAAATGGACAGAAGTGGTGGGCGACGGGAAAGCCGCTGCCGCCGGCTGGCACGACCATGACGGCGGTCACCTCCCCTCTTATGCATTCGTACAGTTCCTCTTTTCCTCCTTTTCTTCCTCCTGCTCTCCCTAGAACTAGTTCCTCCAAGTCTCACGTGGCACGAAAGCAGCTGGTCCCGAGTCAAGCGTGTCGTCCGTCCGTCCGTCGCCTGGTCTATTTATTATCAATGCATCGAACGGACTATCGCGAATTGACTCGGACTGCGAAGGAATGTTAAGATCAGTGCCGTGCTTGACCATGTGAAGTTGATACATTCGTGAGGTTGGTCTTCGGATCGATGACCAAGTCCATGGCGTTAGTTATAGTCGGAGAGGAGCCGATGGACGGTATAGCACAGCAGATATCTCCGTCGATTGGGTCTAACGCTCTATGAACGACGGTTGCGAGGTGAGCGGTTGTAGAGTCCTCCGAATGGACGTAATTGCTTGGAAAAACCAATCGACGCTGCTGCTGTTGTTCGTTTCGCCTTGATGGTCAGCAACAGTGAGACGTGTATCGCGCGTTTGTTGTACCTTGAGGGGCTTTTGTTGGTAGATGGCCTGGTCTTGTGTTCCGATCGACTTTGTGCAGATGGGGACAAGAGGGAAAAAGAGACGCTGGGTCCATCGCATACTGAGCCGATGCACGCTCGTTGGCCCATTTGATGAGTTCGCGAGCAGATACGCTGCGGCTTGACGACGTCTCGTCCTTGTCAAGCTTCAGTTTGTCGCAATTGTAGAGACGTTCCGGATGTCGACTGGACTGCAAGCTCCAAGTGGTTTGAACTGCTCGACACTTGCAGACCATTTTGAAGTCTGGCATGCGGCGAGCCGGCGATACTTTGACACGAAAGAAACCGAGCCATTGGAGCAATGACGTGTCGTTCATGGATCATCGGGAGCTGCAGAGCCAACTTCAGAAACAGCTAGTGCCGCATCATGTGTAGATGTTGCCACACTGATGTTGTCATTGTGGTAGTATCCACCCTGCCGGATGGTAGCATCACTCTCTGTTGCTGGTCCACGTGCATGGAGACGGTGTACAAGCACCGACTCACTCGTCCTTATCTGCGGCATGGATCATCATACTGGTAGCACGTGATAGCCGTTAAGTCAAGACCACGTCAAGCATTCAAGAATGAGCGTCTTGGCGTGACGACACCACTTTCTTGATGCTGCCTCACGTTGTAGCATCGCTGGGAAGCCGCAACACTGCGATGCGACAGGTCGTAGGAACATTGCAAATTGTTTGACGTCTAGACTTGGACACAGCTAGCCACAGCATCTCGGGTCGGTCGAATGCACCGCCTTACAAGCATCGACAAGGTCCACGGCCCCTGATCAGCATGGCGTAAGCTATAAAGTTCGTGGCATTTGTGTAGGACGACGTCACCTACCAGCACCCAAGTGAGGAACGTCATCATGTGCAGTACAGCTTTCAGTTGCCGCGTCAGTATCCGAGACACCCTTGTGTAAACTGCTGCAGATGCGACGTGAATGAGACATGGAGTCACAACATTACAGCGTGTTGTCGTACGGGTTGCCATGTCGCCGTTCTTGAGCTTGACAAAGGCTTAATGCTGGTATTACAAATCCATCTAGCTGTCGGGCGATGCAGTAGCAAAGTACGTAGCGCACCAATCCTTGCTTCACTTAATTCCAGGTGATGCTCTGCCGACCTAGTTTTCGCTCGAGCGGCCACGTACAGCACATCTTTGGCGGTACCAAGATGAGCTTTGAAACAGGACTGGACACGTTCGACGCATTTTCAGTAGCCCGTATCTGCACAGTAGTGCTATAGTGGTTGCACGTACACTGCAGACAACGACACCTGTGTCAGTAAACAAGCAATACAGTTCCCATCCACTAGGGCACACGCAAAAAAGATCATACCGCCCTGCGCGTCAAACAGAGCTGGTAGCATCTCAACACAGTACAGCAAGTCAGTTAACGCGAAACAAAAAGGCTCCACCAAGTCAAAGCACGTCCGTGTTCTGTTCATACTGGCTCTCCGCCCTCTCAATCGTCCTTCTTTCTCCTCGCGTCAATCCCTTAATCCACCCCCGTTTTGCCCCGTTCGCTCTCGTTGTCCACCTTAGAGAACAAACGGAACAATCGCTTTGCGGCGCAGCTTCTTGTACTCGTCTCCGTAGCTCTTCAAGTACCCGCCGTGTTTCTTCAACGCCCAATCCGCCATTTGCAACAACCCCACGGCCGTAAACACGTAGCTTGCTGCTATTTGCGTAAACAAGGAGAACCCGACCCAGCCAAGCACTTCAAATGTGTAATTGGGACACGACACCAAAGCAAACAACGGTCCCTTTGGAATGGGACGAGCTTTGGACCCTTCAGCCGGACGCAAATTCCGCAGTTGCACGTGGATGCACAAGTTCAGGAGCTCCGAGATCCCCATGAGCACGAGGCCAGCCCCGATCTGCACTGGAGACGTCGGTCCCGTGTACTCTGGATGACACAATGGAAAGCCCACGACAGCCGCAAAAGTCCAGTAGTAACTGCAGTTCTTGAACAAGTTGCGCAATGGCATTGTCGGGCGACTAAACCGGTGGACAAACAGCGTCTCCGACTCACGCTTGATAAAGTGGAGAGTCCAGGCGACAACTCCTAATAGAGCGGCCACGTGCCATGGTTTTTGAGCTGCTTCTGGGCCGTAAATCAGAGCAGGTCGAGCAGCGTACCCGAGCACTATTAGGAATGGTCCTAAATACTCCAGCACAAAAACCGTGCGGTACCCAATTTGAGGCCCCAAATCACGAAACACTAATGTTGCGCCATCTGTGACGCCGACGTCTTGGAGCAACTTAGCGTCGTCCGACAACGCCACGAGCGTCTTACCAGCTGCATCTTGTTGCAACTTGAGACTCTGACGAGCGACCGACACGCCGGCGTGCTTCTCGAACGCGCGCTTCAAGTCAGCGACCGTTGAGGTGGTGCCCGGCACGTCGATGTAGCCATAGTCCTTGACTCGATTCCCGCCAGTAATCACCTTGACCTGCATGATCGTGGTGTGGGCGACGCCTCGTATGACTTCGTGCAACACTCGCGCAACATTCGATCACACCGACGCTCTCTTGATCCATATCATCCAATCACCGATTTGATTTGTTTTCAACCAATCCACGACGACAATGAGTCCCCGCCAGCCATTATGTAGCCACTCACTTGCTCTCCCTCGACTCCACTTGATGCAACTGCTTCTGATGACCAAGGGGCTGCGGAACCCTCTCGATGAGGCGCAAGTTCGTCGTGCTGTGCTTGCGCTTCAGGCGTTTGTAGCCAAGCGAACGCAAGAGCAAACCAAGGCGCCGCTGGTGGACGACGTGGACTACGTCTCGTGCATTTTAACACGCAAATTAGTCCCTGCCAAGACCTCGCTCAAGCCCATTCCCATGTAATGATCACGTTTCTATCATTTGCAGTCGGCAAAGATGCGGACATTCAATGGCGATATGCTGACGTTTGTATTGACTTGTGACCGGCTTTGATCTTGGTTTGTAGCACGCTGTCGCACGCGCTGTACGACGAGGGAGCGGAGATTTGTCTCATTGTCAAGGACAGTGACAAGAAGCGCATTAAAGAAGCGCTGGCTGGTGATCCGGTTACGGGTGTGACCAAAGTCTTGACTGTGAAGAAACTGCGCAAGAACTTTTCCCGGTTCGAAGACAAGCGAGCGCTGGCTGATGCTTATGACATGTTCTTGGCGGATGACCGGGTGCTGCCGTACCTCAAGAGTGCACTGGGCACGAAGTTTTTCGTGAAGAAGAAAGCGCCAGTGGCCGTGCGCGTATCTCGCAAGAACGTCTCGACTAGTGTCCGACTTGCCTCGCGTCGGACGGCGTTGCATGTCAGTGCTGGCGTGTGCAACAATGTGAAAGTCGCGCGGCTGGACATGACGCCCGAGCAGATGGTGGAGAACATTATGGTAGCCATGAACCACTGCGCTAATCTCGTGCCCAAGGGCTGGAACGGCGTGCAGTCGATCAGCATCAAGACAAATGATTCCGTCGCTCTGCCCGTGTACAATGCACTTGCGTCTTTGGCGAAGCTACCGCCTGTTGGCAAGACTGCGAATCTGAAGAAGCGAAAGCTCGAGGAGTTTCTTGCCGAGGCGAAAGATGTTAAGGAGTCTATGAAGTCTGTACAACAAGTCAAGGAGGTAGCTGATGTAAAGAAAGCTACATCAAAGACGGATCAAGTAAAGAAAGAAGGAGGAGTCGTTGTGAAGAAGCACGTAACGCCAAAGTCGAAGAAGACTACGAAGGCTGTAAAAGCGAAAGAAGCAGAGAAGGAGACGCACAAGAAGGAGAGCTCGAATGATAAGGTGGAGGATAAATCTGCAGAGACAACGACGCCGCCGGTAAAGAAGAAGGCTCGAGGCAAGAAGAAGGTGTCGAAGAAGTAAACGCACATACTTTGCAGGCCGGTGTTGATCGGAGTTGATAGATGATTTACATACACGTATTGCTTTTATTCGACTTGCAAACTGTGGTTGTGCCGCTCACGACTATCCGGACGTGAAGCAGAAGCCCAAGAGACCTTGCGTTGTTGAGTTCAACTGCGAAGACACTATAACCGAGCTATAGACGTTGCACACTAGACCTGACTTCGAAGCTGTGCAAGTTACACAAGATAATCAATCACGTCAACCTGAATGCAAGTTGTATGGGATAACGGAAGTATTTAATCGGGAAACAACAACTCAATCCTCACTTGATCCACCCGATCTTCACTCTTGCAGTGCTAGTACTTGGACTCCCCCAAGGCAAGAGCTCAATGCACGATAGACACCAACATCCTACTCGAGAAACTATTTCCGCGACATTGTTTACTTGCGAAGGTGACGAATGCAGGCAGCGCCTTCTTTGGTTGACGCAGATTGAGTGCTGCTCTCGTTTTCTGCTGTGGTTGTCGGAACCAACGACGATAGATCTTCAGTGACCGAGTCGCTTTGACTCGAGGTACCAGTTTTGACAGCATCGTCGACGTTGTGAATTGCCTCACTTGCAACTTCATTACCCCCACCGTCATCGTCGCTTAACGAGCTGCTCGTGGTCTCCAAAGAAGTATTCACCGTCAAATCTTCGGCATCTTCACCGCCACCCGGTGCTTTGGCATCACTCTTCTCAGCCGTCAACGTCTCATCATCAGGACTACCCTCGTCTTCCTTGCTCGGGCTTTCAGTCTTACCTTCACCAGCAGCACCACTCGACGTGGACGAGTTACTACTGGCAGAAGGCCCCCACCCGGCAGCAATTCCATCGTACGCACGCTTGCGCACAAGCTTCGTGCCTTTTCCAGCTGGCTGATACCATGGAAGTGGCGCCGAGTCCTTGAGCCAGGTATACTGGTCCGCAAAGCCCCAGATCGTCACGCCCACGCATTTCTTCACCTTCCGACATGCTGCAATCGTGTTGGTGTACACGACCACTTGCTTTTCTTCCTCCTCTGGCGATGGCGTCGGGGAGCTCGTCTTGACGTCAAGTTCCGTGTACGCAACGTCCAGTCCAAGTGCCGAGAAGCGCTCTAAATTGGCCACGAGGTCTTCGGTCGAAGACGTGTCGGAGAAACTCGAGTGCGACTGGAACCCCATGCCGTCAATCCCGATATCCGCATCAAGCAGCAGTTTCTGGATCATGTCCAGGACAGCCGTGGACTTGGCATTGATCGTGTTGGTGTTATAGTCGTTGTAGTACAACTTGGTCTTCAACTTCAAGGACTTCTTGACGGCATTCGCTGTTTTAAAGGCCGTGACAATGTAGTCCGTGCCCGTAGCGTTGTACCAGAACGACTTGCGGTAGACTGCGTCATCCCCCATGACCTCGTTGGCCACATCCCACGCATAGCACGTATCTCCAAAGTGCGTCATGACTTTGGTAATGTGGTTTTCCAGTGCACTCAGCATCTCGGTTTTGCTGAGACTTTGGACCCAAGATGGGACTTGCGAGTGCCACAAGAGCGTGTGGCACCGGATTTGAGCCCCCGACTTCTTAGCGAGCGCAACGATCTCGTCAGCCTTGGTATAGGTGAAGGTGTTCTGGGTTGGCTCGGTGGCATCCCATTTCATGGCATTCCCAGGGGTGATCATGCCGAACTCACTCGCGTCCTGAAGGGCTTCGACGTAAAACTTATCGGTCAGTTCACCATTGTCCGTGGCTGTACCCGTGTATTTGCCGTGCTCCTTGGCCAGTTCATGCAGACCCTTTGAACCCTTGTAGGTTGAAGGGACGAGTGCACATTGGAGTGTTGCGAGTGACAGACTTGCAGTGATGAGCTGGAGATACAACTTCATGCTGGAAGGTGTTGAACGCAAGCAGCTGAATGGAGAATGAGCAAAGTCACTTGAACAAGTGCTGGAGGTTGTAGTCACATCGACAGCATGATGAATAGCACTTGGTAGTGGGGAATCGTTGAAGACGATCCGAAGAATGTGAGAGACTTTTTTCAGTCGTCCAAACGAAGTTGTGCGCGACAATCCCTTCTTCATCTCCTGGGGATGGAGAACACGACGACAACTCGACAGCTCTTGACGAACTTGACCATAATCTCCTCTTTACATTGTTTGATATGGAAGATAACTGCTGGCTTTCTAGTACACTGCCTGCTGGATGAAGGCGAGAGGGAACTCGGATTCAACATCCACGTTAACAAAGTTCTTGCACTTATCTCACCTTAACTTGTCGGTAATGGGGCTGGAGTCGCAGCTATTCTTGCAGCCTTGACTCTGTTTTAACCTGGAAACGTCTGTTTACATTGAAAGAAGATGGTGGGCTGGGCATAAGTTGACAGCGTTGATTTCGCTTGAACATCATTGAGCTCACGCCGTCGACGGGGATACCACGTGTCTCAAGCTGTCGAGCCTTCGCTCATTGATGCGCTTCGAGTATGTCGAACAACCGATCGACGTTTACCGTTCGCCCAGCTGTGTAGGTTTGAATACCTGTCCCATCTTCACTTGCACTCTGTTCGCAATGAGTTGACGGGCCAAGGTGATCGCCATGTTGTCACCGACACGAGCACTGAACGAGTGTCTTTTTGAGTCGACATTCGACGCAACTGCATGTAAGTCGCACATACGAACCAGGTTGGAGATGCGACGCATTGGCGACGACCTTCCTGTAAGTTTTTGTCCACGTGACGCCTGCCATCAGCAGCTTTCTCGCAACCAAAATGGGATCGCGTAGACGACATTCGACATTCGATCAACAACAGCAGATGAAGCATGTCCTCTTCCCTTGGCTTGAGACTAACACTACTGAACTGCAGGAACCTATGTGCCTGTCACTCTTCAATCAGCGTTATTTGGAGGAGGAGTATAAACAGGACCAGTACTGGCATCAGCCAGATACTCGAACGACGGCCATCAAGCCACCTCCGCGCCTCCCCCCCGATAGGGGGGAGGGGAACAGCACCCAATTCGACGCGCTACCCGATAGGCAGAGCCACACAGGAATGGCTCGCGGGATGGTAGCGGTTCAGGGCGGGCAGGACGATTCCCCTGCCTCTACTGGCGTCACAAGACCACTCGTTACCCAGACGGCAGGTGGAGATATCGTAGTTGACACCATCATGGCAGACGACCAGCAGGCGGTTTTCGTATCGAGCCACGGGCCAGACACGGTCGGAGCCTCGGTCGATCACGGTTTAAACTCGTCAACGCCTGGCGGCGGCGACGGAGCGTCGACGCGTCAGACAGCGGTATCACAACCCCGATTACCTGAGGGGGTAAAGACGACTTCATCCACGCCGGCCGTGGAGCACGTACCTCCTAAGGAGCTTTTTGAGGCTCTAATTGAGTCGATGAAAGCCTCACCAGGCCCAACCTGTAACGGGGCACCCTGAAGCTTGTACTGGTGACAGTACAAGCTACTTATTCTGATAACAGAATAAGGCGGTGCCTCGTAACTTCACGTACACTCGTACGTGCAGAGGAAGACGGTAAGAAGAAGCGAGTACTCGGTTAGAGTAAAAAGTAGAACTGTATTTATAATAGTTAATGTCTGCAATAAATCACTATTTATCTTCATCTAACTATGTCTAAATACAAATGTGTAAATCAGTTATCTGCTCACCACTCATTGCGTGCGTCTGTCGTGGCGCGTCTTCGTTGGTTGATATAATGGCCTATATCAACCAATTAGGAACTACTTGGAAGTGCTACCGAATATTGTCCTTATGACAATATTCTGAGAATATAACTCTTATAGTTATATTCTATTAACAATTTCTTATAAATTGTTATGTAACGATTCACCCCGTTACATCACCCCCCTTAACCATCAGTCACTTTAGTGACTGATTGACTAAATGGATACTCGTCCCAAATCATTTGGGACGGGGTTTGCACTTGTTGGTCCGCGTCCACTTTCCAACATCTCATCGCATGGTAAACAAGCCCATGCGATGCGCGAGCAAGGCCGCCGAGAGCGCGTCTGCACGTCTCTGTGCGGACGCCGAAGCAGAAACTACAGCAACTGATGTCCCATCGGTTGCTGAATCGACTCAGCCTGTATCACCTGGTGATGCAGGCGCTGGTCATGAAGACACTCGTGTCTTCACAGAGTACGAGCTCGGTGTCTCGTACTCTCCTGATACGGATGACGGATCCGTATCGACGGCAATTGAATCCAAGCCGCCTGCCAAGCGTGGCATGGACGATGCTTTGCGTCGCAGCATCTTTGGTTCATCTGATGAGTCAGATGAACCATCGCCGAAGCGAAGGCGCTCGAGGTCGCGAGACTCGGGCGCTAATAGTGGTGTCGTTTCTCCAATGGACACCACTTCACAGCGAGGTGCCAGTACTTCTGTCGGCACGTCGCAGGAAGAGCGGGACCGCAATGTGTTGCGTCTCGCTCCAGAAAAGAAGGCATGGATGCCTCCTAAATCTGTCATGGATCACTTGTCGGCGACGACGAGTGATCGTTATCGAACACGATTGTTCGATTCGTCAAGGATTCATCACCTTGACCCCAGCGCGAAAGACTATCGCGCTGAACATGAATTCTTCATCGATGCTTTCTTCAGACATCGATGGTACAGTGGGAATCACAAACGTGATGGTCCCTCACTACTTCAGGCGTGGAACGCCTACATCCATAATCTCGAGGATGTAGGTCGTGACGCTTGGAACGACAAACTTATCAAAGCTCGTGATAAGTTTGAAAAGCGAACCCCGACAGGTGCACGCTACAAGCTGCATCGTCTGTCAAGGGAGAAAGGATTACCCTGCCTCTCTTGGGGAGACTCGTGCCCATGTTGTGTGAACAACTCTGCACGAGCACCTAAGGAGGCTTACCTCCTTACCAGCCCGTGGTGGCGCGTACGTGTCTCTACTGAGATGTACGAAGGGATTGACAACCTGAAATCCCTTTACGACCGTGCCGGGAAGACTTTCTCCGGCGGTCCTTCTGCGGCACAGGATGTGTCGCGTCGTACTGCTCGACCAGACCCAGTACGTCAACCATCAATTGGGAGCGGGGCTCCCAAGAATCCCAGGACGGGGGATAGCCGCGCCACCGGACGAGGTAACTCGTCCGACGTCCGTTCACGTCGCGGTGGTTCAACAGCTGCTCTACTAGATAGCGCTGGCCACCGCGAGAGTCCTCTAATGGAGGTGGAGGAGGAGGAAAGACGCTCTCCACACGATCATGTGGATCGGTGTGTTCCCGAGAGCTTCTTTGATCGCGTAACGCAAGGGTTACGCGACGATCTCGAGCATGAGCGGAATAGGCGTCTCCAGATGGTGGACACTGCCTCGAAGCATCGAGCTGAGTTTGCCTTTGCTCAGCTTGAGAACGAGAGATCTCTGACATCTCTTCGTGACGAGCTAAGGGTAGCTCGTGGGATTGTTGATCGGTCTCGGGCTGAGATAACTGCTCTTCAGACCCTTGTTGATGCCCACCATCGGGAGCACAAGGCTCTCTGCGAGATGCTTGAGCGCAAGGGCGTTCTTCATCGGAAGAAGCAGCGTACTGATGGTACGGCTTAAGCCGACCAACGTAAAACGTGGGATGCGTTCGCATCTTACGTGGTAACTCGATCGTGTATGCATTGCCTAGGCGGTGCAATACACGAAATGGGCCAATGTACTTGGGTAGTAGTTTACTGCTACCCAAGTTGAGTCACTACATGTTTTGGTAGATTAACCGTAGACAGTAGGACTAAGTCACCTTTATTAAATAAAAGAGTGTTTGCCCTTCCATTCTTGTCAGCGTTTTTGCTTTTGCTTATCCACCGCTTCGGCGATGGAGTCTTGCACAAAACGGACTACCGTTTCACGAGCCAGTATGAACTCATCTGATGACTCGTTAGCTTCAGTGTGCTGTGAGCGCACTGCAGCAACAACAACCTTTTCTTCAGTGAGGGCTTCCGCACTCTCACTGGGATCATTGTCTTCAGTGAGGGCTTCCGCACTCTCACTGGCATCATCTTCTTCGATATCGATGTTATCGATATCGGCATCAAACGCAATGACTTCTTCGTCAGAGCGTGATGAGCGTGAACCAAATCGGTTTTTGCTCGCGCGAGTCCCTCCCCCCTTAAACCAGAGTTACACTCTAGTAAGGTGGGTACACGCGGATGGCGCAAGCCATTCACGTAAAACGGTGTATGTGTCGTGGACGCATGCACCGAGTTGTTGATGGCAAACTCTACCATTGGCAAAAACTCACTCCAACTCTTAAAGGAGTGTACGTATCCTCGAAGTATCTCTTCAAGGACACGATTGGCACGTTCCGTCTGACCATCTGACTCTGGATGATCAGATGTTGACATCTTCAAGCGCGTTCCGAGTGATTTGAACACGGAGCGCCAGAAATCAGCAGTGAATCGTGGATCTCTGTCTGATACGAGTTCACGGGGCAACCCATGAAGTCGGAAGATGGTGTCAATAAAGACACAAGCACAGCCACTTGCCGTGATTGTCTCTGGTACAGCCACAAGGTGTACCATTTTGCTGAATCTGTCAACAAATACGAGAATACCCGTATTCCCGCGTGCGTCTTTGGGTAACCCGAAGACGAAATCCATTGAGATGGATTCCCAGCACTCAGCCGGAACCGGTAGAGGCTGTAAAGGTGCACGCAGTGAAGGACTTGACTTCACTCGTTGGCAGACTTCGCATGCGCGAACATACTTTCGCACAAACTGATACTGGCGGGGCCAGTAAAAGTCTCGACTTACCGTGAGATATGTTTTCTCTCGGCCACGATGTCCTCCTATAGGAGCATCGTGATACTCGAACATGATCCGCAAACGCAGATCAATATCATCTGGAATGACAACACGTGGTGTGTCACCAGAAACGGCTGTATAGTACAGTAAACCGTTACGAGTAGTGTATCGATCTGATGCAGATCGATACGCGAGACGACAATCGTTTCAACGATTCTCGGGATGGTTGGGAGAGATGTGACAACAACTTCACTATCTCACCATCTTGGGCGTATGCCCGCCTCACATCATCATACAACGTTGTAGATGGAACTGAGGACGTCATAACCGCAACAGTGACTGTCTCACTGTTGGGTTTCGCGACTGTTTCAAAGTCGGGACGACGTGAGAGTGCATCAGCGACGACATTAAGTCGTCCTGGTTTGTACTCGACCGTAAAGTTGTATTCTGCAAAGAATGACAACCACCGCGCCATTCGTTGTGAAAGGTGCGGGCTGTTCACTGCCGTGCGTAAGGACGCATGGTCAGTGTAAACAACGAAGGGTCTATCTCCTAATAGATAGACTCTGAACTTCGCGAGTGCATACTTCATGGCAAGGAGTTCCTTGTCATGCACTGGATAGTTCCGCTCAGCTGGTTGCAGCTGACGCGACTGATAGCAGACGACGCGTTCAACGCCTTCAAGGTCGTACTGCATTAATGCACAGCCGATTGCGAAATCGCTGGCATCACAGACCACATGAAATGGCCTGTCCTGATCGGCTATTGCTAGGACTGGGGGATTGTATCAAGCTCTGCTTGATACCCTCAAAGGAGCGTTGACATTCAGCGTTCCATAACCACCTCTCGTTCTTTTTCAACAAACGAGAGAGGTGTACAGTCATCTCGGCGTAATTGCGTGAATACTTATGCAAATACGCCGCTAGCTAAGGAATTTTCGAAGACCTTTGACATCGACCGGCACAGGCCAGTCGGTGATCGCCTTGATCTTTTCGGGATCAGGACGTACACCGTTCTTACCAACGATGCACCCAAGAAGTGGTATTTCGCTTGCTGCAAATATACACTTCTTGAGGTTAGCATACAATTGATGCTTTCGCATGATTGTAAGAACTTGTCGGACGTGGTACCTGTGAACCTCAACGTCCGACTTTCCATCCATAGCTCGACTATGGATGAATACGTCATCGAAATAACTCGGCGCGAACTCTCGTACTGGTCTCAACAGATGTGATACACATCTGTTGAACGTGGCAGGGGCATTACTGAGCCCTTGTGGCATTACTAGCCATTCCCAGAGCATGCCGCTAGGCGTGCTAACTGCGGTATAGGGTATATCCCGTTCCCGCATTAGGATTTGATAGAAGCCATCCATCAAATCCATGGACGAAAAGATGGTACTCTTTGACATACCATCAATGATTACGTCCTTCCTCGGTATCGGCGTCTGAGCCGGTACCGTTGCAGCGTTCAATTTGTTAAACGCGTGCACTATCCGCCACCCTCCTGTTGCTTTTCGCACACAGAAGGTCGGAGAGCTATGTGGGGAAGTTGATTCCCTCACATGGCCCGCTGCTAAACGATCGGCAAAGAACTTGTCGATCGCAAGTACTTGTTCACGAGGCAGTGGCCACTGCTTCATGACACAGTACTTCGAGCCTGGTTTAAGCTCGACTTCGTGTCGAATACCTTTATCCTTCGGTAATTCGCACGGAACAGTTTCAGGGAATACATCCTTGAATTCAACCAAATCTTCATAGAGAGGATTTTCCTTGAGCGATTCCCATGATTGGGACTCATATCGCTCAATTCGTGTCTTTTCATCTAGGACACTCTCGTCCATAGATGAACTACTGAGAACTCTCTCGTTCTCAGTAAACACTGTTGCTGACCTTATGTCGGTTACATACTCGTCGTCAGCGACGAGTATGCAGATCTGCTTGACTTTGCCACTACGCAGATCACGCAAGAACCTTTTATGTTCGAGCGTTGGCAACTGAGTGATCTCCGAAGTTAACTTCGGAGGCGCAATCAGATCAAGTGTATAAGCGCCTACACATGATCCGTTATTGACTATGACATTCAATGTCTCTGTCATTTCCTGGGGACTTATTCCCTCAGGCTTCGAAGGACTTATTCCTTCGTCTTCCCGGGGACTTATTCCCGCGGGTTTCGGGGAACTTATTTCCGCCGTATTTGTAATCTTGGGACTTATTCCCTTTACTTCCTCTAGCTGGGGTTGCGCAACCACAGCGAGATCCTCTACGAAAGACTCTCCAGTCGATCTAGGATTATCGTTTCGCTTAACCTGAGCGATCGATTGTTTCTCTTCTAGATGTTCCCCTCTAGGGATACATCTTTGTCCCAGTCCACCCGACTTATTCGAGTGGTGGACCTTCGGCGCAGCCTGTGTTTCCTCACAGCCGCCGGAACTTTGCTCCGAAGTGTAACCGTTTGGTACACTAAGGTTTTGTGCAGTCGTACTAACGACCGTACCACAAGTGAGGCCATCGCACTCACTCGTAGTACATCCACACGCTTGTGGACGCTCCAAAACGTTCATCAGATGGCCATCTGATGAACAAGCGGCAGAGCATCGTTACTGTCCGATGTTGCCAGTTTACCCGTGGTTCGTACCTTCTGAGCCACGGTATTCCAAGGATGACATCAAATTTGTCATCCAAATCCAATACGATAAAGTCATCGTCGTATTGGGTATCTTCTAGCGTATAGTGAATCTTCACTATACGCTTCATATTTGATTACGGATGCGCCTGTCGCAAGACGTACCGTCATCCTCGTAGGAGGTGTGTCACATTCACTGAATTTAAAGTGACCATCTTCTAGCGATTGGCGTCGCACAAAATTGTTGGACGCCCCACAATCGACTAGAGCTCGAAGGGACAACTTATTCGTCACTTCGAGTTTCAAAGTAATGAGTGAGATCTCATTACCTAGAGCAGCAACGCACAATGTCTGTGTGTTGGGAGCAACCTTCATCAAGAGGCCTACAAATTCTCTTGACGTTGCTGGATCAGTAGGGTGCTCCGCACCTACTGATCCCTGTCCGTTTTTGACGGTCCATCCCGTTGTTGCGTCTTTGCACCAACTGCGGACCCTCGTCCCTGCCCCTTTCTCATGGGTGGACGGTCACTACGCCCAGTGTCGCGAGACACTGGACGAGGGGCACTACACTCGTAAGCGTAGTGTCCTGTCTTTTGACATCTGTTGCATCTCTGCAACTTCTTGTAGCCTGTAGAGCGAGCCTTCTCGCTCTCTACATAACAGAGTTCCATCGGCTCTGGACCTCCGTTGTCATATCGTCTCGGTTGACGATATGATGTCGAGCTGGCGCGAGCCTGTCTCAGACTGAAGTCTTCCTGCTCCGCAATTGAAATGGCTTGTTCTAGTGAATCTAGTTCAAGCCGGAACAGGTGAGTCTTGACGGGACCATCCGCAAGACCCTGCATGAACACCGAAACCAACGTGTGTTCATCCACCGGATTGGAACTTATACAACTCGTGAGATGTCGTATATGTTGAGCGTAAGCGTGCACATCACGCTTACCCTGCTTGAGCTTCAAGAGTTCGGTTCGAGCTCTGAACTCAGCTCTAGGCGGTTCAAACGTTTGTCTGAGCCGCGACTTGAAGACTTCCAACGACCCAAACGCATATGGGTCGTGCAGCTTGAGCCCCAGTGCCCAAGTCTTGGCACGTCCTGCCAGATTTGACTGGGCAAATGCAACTTGCATATCCCCGTCGTCGATGCGACGCGCCCTTATGGCGTCATCCAATTCGACGAACCATCTCAAGAGGGAGTCTTCTTCGACCCCCCTATACTTTGAGATGTCAATCTTCAAAGTCTCGGGCCGACGCGAGTGCATCGACCCGCCAGCAGCAGCCTGCTGCTGTCTCAACAGTTCAAACTGTTGAGCACCTTGTTCTCTCAACAACTCTGCTTGTTGAGAACCTTGTTGGTGAAGCAAGGCTACTTTCTCGCGTTCTGCGTCAAGTTCATTTTGAATGAACTTGGCGATAGTAGCATGTTGGGCATCTCTATTGAGAGCCTCTAGCATGACGCTAACAGCATGGATGCCCATGGTCGAACCCATTCGTTCAACCGCATCCCATTCGACATCGCTCAAATGGGAGTAGCCGTCACGCGTAGCGTGAAAGCTTTGGTCATCTTCATCATCCAACATATTCATGTTGGATGTGAACGCGGTCCTTGGACGGACTACGAAGTGCTACCAGGTGTAACGGGGCACCCTGAAGCTTGTACTGGTGACAGTACAAGCTACTTATTCTGATAACAGAATAAGGCGGTGCCTCGTAACTTCACGTACACTCGTACGTGCAGAGGAAAGACGGTAAGAAGAAGCGAGTACTCGGTTAGAGTAAAAAGTAGAACTGTATTTATAATAGTTAATGTCTGCAATAAATCACTATTTATCTTCATCTAACTATGTCTAAATACAAATGTGTAAATCAGTTATCTGCTCACCACTCATTGCGTGCGTCTGTCGTGGCGCGTCTTCGTTGGTTGATATAATGGCCTATATCAACCAATTAGGAACTACTTGGAAGTGCTACCGAATATTGTCCTTATGACAATATTCTGAGAATATAACTCTTATAGTTATATTCTATTAACAATTTCTTATAAATTGTTATGTAACGATTCACCCCGTTACACAACCAACGTTGATGTCTGGCGTCTGTCGATCCAGGACCTATTTACAGCGGAATATGCTCGGATACCGGTAAGCGTCGACGCGTTACCGGCCGGACGCACAAGGTTTCCCAAGCTTAAGGGACCTGAGGCGGATAGCTTGCTAGATCTTTTTCGACGCTGTTATGTGTCAGCTTCTGGAAGTTTCGCCGACTGGAAACGACTAGCTCATCAGATCAGCAACGAACTCCTCCTGACGAAGTGGGCATTCAAGGAGATCATAAGAAAATTGGTCAGTCAGCAAAAGTGGGCCACTGCTCCTGTCCCCAATCAATGGGCAGAAGTAGTGCGGGCGGGTAATACGGCTCGCCAAATGGACGGGGAGAACAAAGGGAGCATAACCTATGAAGATTTTATGTTTGACCCGGCCAAATTCTCGTTGGAAGACTCGATTACACTAAAGGCCATATGTGTGGCCCGGCTAGGTAACACGGGCTTCCAACGGCTACGGGAGGGGTCTGATGACGAATGGCGCATTATTGTGGGTATTGCCGAAGGGCATATCGTCTGTCGCCGGATGCCAGACTTTCTACGATCGGTTCTGGACAGCAAGGAACGTCTCCGGCTGTACAGTACCGTTCAGGCGCAGGTGGAGGGTCAGTTAGTTCTCCATATCAGCGGTGGGCGTGACATTCCTCTAAGTCGTCAGACAACGAAGGCCATCACGGAGAAGATTCTGGAATCAGCCGAGCTGTTGAGGGTCAGTTTGCCCGATCTCCATCGCCTGTTGGGATCAACGAAAACGATCAGTTACAATCGATCAACCCGGTCGATTCACTTTTTCTTTTTTTCGCGGGACAAGGCAAAGAAGCTCCAGGACGTTCAAGTGCCTTTTCAAGGTCGAGTTTATACGCTGGAGAACGCCCATCAGCCGGTAAGGGGATCGGTATGGCAGAACCAGCGGGGTCCAGATGGTCGGTCGGAATACCCAAGATCGGCTTATACGATTATCCTCTATAATCTTACCAGATTCGACGACATTGGACGCATCGCAGCTTACTTGCGCTCGAAGATTCAAACAGAATTTGAGCTGGAGGACATGGACACATGTACACCAAATTCAAGAACATCAACAGCGTGGAAGGTAACCTTTCATCTAGCGGGCTGCCCGAAATTCCTTCAGGGTATAGTACGATTAATTTGGTTTGGAACACTAATTATCATCAGGCATCCAGATGTGGGCCGTCGCCTCCAATGTCTGCAGTGTGGAACTTTGGGACACCCGGCGGGCAGATGTCAATTCACAGATGCGCAATTACGCGGGCCGGGTGGCGTAGAAGTTATCGAAGCAGATCTTCAAGCTGTTGAAGACCTCGCCAAGCCTTTTAGCAGTCCAGACGAAATGAGGCAGATGGCAATGAGACGTCTTCAAGTCCAACAATCGGAGGATGCGGCAGCGCAGGCTGCAGTGACGCCGGTGGCATTGACAGTTGCCCCCAGTCCGTCGCCAGTGGCAGAACCCCCTAGAACTGGCATACCTCTCCAACCGGTATATACTCCACCAGGCACGCACGAGGGGCCACCACCACCGGCCCCAAAATGCCGACCAGCGCAACCATGGCTGACCCGGCCTGTACGGGGAGGGAGGAGGATATGGTCACCCCTGCAGGCCTCGAAAGGCGATCTCAAGGTTAGCAGCGGTAGTTATCACGTGCTCCAAGAGGACGAGCTGGATGAGACCGAAACGTCCTCGAATTCTGTTAATAGAGATACCCATGATCTGCCAAGGCAAGCATCAAGTAAGATGACGGATCGGGATGCGTCTTCCAAGAAGGGACCACCCACGTTGACACCTGAGGATCTAGCACGACAAACAGCAGCCGCCAGGAGAGGACAGGTGTCTGTTGTTGCGGGCCCAACGCTTTTGGCCAATAAACGCCGGGAGCGTTCAACATGTGAGCGGCTAATTAAACAGTTGTCACCAGGGACAAGTCACGCGATCCCCATGGAACCAATGCCTCATGCTGAACCCATGCATGTGACAGAATTGGTACAGATTTTGGGGCTCCGTGAAGTCGCCACACCGGCCACGGGCAATTGTTTGGCGATAGCCATAGCTCAAGCTCTCGCAGAATCTGCTTTGGACAACCCTACCAAGGACCTTGAGATTTTAACGGCTAGTATTAAACGGGGAATCTCCAACGCCGGACTACTAAATTTGGAGGATCAAATGGCTCATGACGTACGGGTTCATGCTTTAAAGAACGTTGGCAGAGGTTGGACGACGATGACCAGGGGGGAGTCTGCGTCCCAACTACGGTGGTTTTTGCATGACTATGCAGCCTCCCCTTCCAACAGAGAAGCCCTGGTTGAGGAGCATAGCTGGGGTGGAAGTGACACTCTTGGAATGGCAGCCAATTTTTTGCATCGCACTATCTATGTGTTGAACTGTGGCCGCGGAACGGGTAACTGGAGTGGTCGCAAGTATTGTCCTGCTACGATCAACAGACACGGTCGAGTAGTGGAAACTGCCAAAGAATTTCCACTCACTCTCTTGGCGTGTATAGACGAGCTGCAAGCGGCAAAAATAGAGGCGCCTCGCGCTCCACCACTGGTGCTTAGATTCTGGGGCCGGCATTATTCGGCTTTTCTGCACACTGCCAGGGCGGCAGATCGGCTCAGCCTAACTGACGTCTCGGACGAAACAGGCTCAGCGCTGCAGCAAGGTCAGGACTCGCAAATTGTGGATACTTTAGCTGTGCAGCTAGAAGAGAAGCGCTCCCATATTTTATCCCCTATCAGGGATCATATGTCGGTTGTGGATGACAACACTTCGATAATCATCCACTCTTCAAGGAACTGTGGTCTTGCCAAAGCGTCATCGCAGCAATTAGCTATTGTTCCATCGCAGATCAGGGGAACCAATCAGGGCAGTTCGCTATCGGCTCGAAAACGTGGGCACGTCAGCACGTCGGAGTCCATCGAGGTCAGCGAAGGGGAGAACTGGAGTGGACTTGAGAGCTACAAACAGAAAAAAGGCAGGATCAGCGTTGCTTCTCCTCAACCCTATATCACTCGGATGGAGGAACGAATGGATACCGACGACTGGCCGGATCTCTGGCAGGCTCTGGGCGTTGAATGGCCAGTAACGGCTTCTACGCCATATCCACTAGTGTGTGGTAGCCCTGAGGCGTGGCTGAAAACTGCCCAGGTCGAGCCAGAGCTGCTGCTCCATCACGTGCGACGCTTTGTTTTCCCGGGTGAACTGCTGGTTAGCCTAGGGGATCACGTTCTCGGGATGTGGACGGCTCAGTGGCGACAAGCGTGCTTGCTGTCTGGTCTACTTGAGTACAGGCGTCAAGTGCAAGATTCTATACAATCACTGTGGCTAGATCAATGGATCGTGCGAACACAGCAGCGATTGCCTTCCTCCCGGCTGGCCCCATTAATCGACAGTACCGACGATTGGGTCAGGCTGAGGGAGGTAGACTACGCTACCGATGATATTTTGCGTCTTTGTGACCCTCACCGACGTATACGCCTGAGTTATCACCTACTATGTGCGGTATTGTTCGACGCTGAGATTTTTGCGCTGACCGGGGATATAGAAAAACCACTCGAGCCTCCCGAGCAACTTCGAGGGCACCTACGCTTACTTCGGAACAACAGTCACTACAAGGAGGTGTATTACGCTGAAGGGGGATCCAAGGTGGATTGGCGCAAGCTGGTTTGCTTCTTTAATACTGCGTTGGCTCCTGCAGAGCAGCAGTTTCTACTTGAGTACTAAGGGCAGCTTACGGAGCAACGAGGCCTTCAGGCCCGGTGGTGCATCACTCGACGCATCGGACGCCTATGGCCGCCATCTCTTGCTTAAGGAATGGACCAATATTTTTGAGCCAGTTACAACTCGACTCCAAGGCTGGATGGGTGACATGCTTTACATATCTCAAAATGTACGAGGATTCAAGGACAGCGTTCGCGACAGTTGGATGTCGGGTTGGCCGGCTAAGACAAATCGACACAGAACATGGGCTTGGTGCATCCAGGACACACATGTGCACACAGAAGCAGAGGCAACTCGGCTGCGATATCAGTGGGCTCGACTATGGGGTCAGCATCTTAACCCGACTTCCCCTGTCCTATCGTACTGGAGTATTGGCTCGTCAAAACGGGCAGGAGTTGCTATTCTACTCACTCCACAAATTGCAACACATACGACGGCCTGGTTACCGGATTTCTGGACCACACGCGCGATCGCTGTATCTATGGGGGGGAAGTCCTTGTGAATGTGTACGCTCCTACTTTGCGGTCCGAGCGAGAGGCTTTTTTTTACCTCCCTGTTGACCTTAAATCTAGACCCCTCAAATACGATGATCGTCGGCGACTTTATTTGCGTCCAGAGTCCCCTTCTGGATCGATTTGGGAAGCATCGATCCAACCGGTCAGAAAGCCCGGCCCTGGACCACGTTGTGTCTGCGATAGGATTGGCTGATGCAAGATGGCTTCGCGAACACGCAGACGACGACTCAATGGATCCTTTGTGGACCATTTCACATACTGGGAAGGGGATAGGGCTAGTCGTATTGACGGTGTTTATGTACCGGAAGGCTGGGTGGACCGCGTCCTGTGGGTTGAGACGCGCTTACCTTCAAATTTGTCGGACCATCAGGAGATAGTTCTACACCTGCGAAAACCAACCAGGCGTCGCCCTCATATTCGACGTGATAGGGTGGCGTATCCCATCACAGCATCGAACCCCGATAACATTATAGCCGAACTTGTCGAGGAAATGGATGGCATGGCTGTTGTTCAAGCTTTATCTACCAGGACTTGGGATCTAGACGTTGCTGAGTGTATACGCTGTACTCGGCGTGTCAGTAAGAGGGTGAAGCAGCGCAGGGCTCGATTTCTCCATAACATTCAGAGACGGGCACAGCAGCACTTGCTTACCAGGCCACAATGGATATCCTGTAAGATGGAAGAATTGCGTCAGGAACATATTGTGCGACTTGGTCAACAGCTGGTCAGGACAACAGATCGGATACGGTTTTTTTATCGCAAAATAGCCGACTGGGAGCGCGAGCAAACCGTCACCGGTATTAAGCAGCTTCATTGACCGGTTTTTAGTCGCACCATGTCGACGGCAGATAAATTTGCCTCAGAGTGGTCCACTGTTTTAGGCGTGGTACATCGCAGTACCCCTTTGGAAGCCTTACCAGCCACCATTCGTCATTTTGTTCAAGTTCCCACCCAACGGGTACTTTCTTCGAGCGAGAATCGGTCTTTTATGGCCCATTTCACTGAAAATGAGGTTATTACAGCCATCACGGGCCCTGGTCGACATAAATCGGCTGGATCTGATGGTTATAACAACGACTGTTACGAGGATATGCCGGCGCTTTTGGTTCCAGCCCTGGTGCAAATCAGTAATCAAATATTGGCGGGCTCAGATCCTCCACCTTCTTTTCTAGAAGCGCTGATCATACCTTTGCGGAAGAAAGGTGACTCAGCTGATGCTATGGATTACAGGCCTATTTCGCTACTTCAGACCAGTTACAAAATCTTCGTGAAGGTGCTGGCGACTAGGTTACAAGTTGTATTACCTAAAGTCATTGGTGACTCACAACAAGGTTTCGTCCATGGCAGGCAGATGTTGAAGTCTGTCCTGATGATGCTCTCCCAACTGGCAACGGCTTCTTCTGATGCAACTCTCGACGCGATTAATAGCAGGGTCATCCTTCTACTTGATTTTCGAAAGGCATATGATACTGTGGACAGAAGCTTTCTTTACGAGGCGCTTCGACAATTTGGATTTGAGGAACGATATATTCAGCTAATTACTCGGCTGCATGAAGGGACTACGGCTACATTCCTCGTAAATGGGGAACGGTCCAGTCCAATATCCGTCGTGTCAGGAATTCGGCAAGGCTGCCCTCTGGCCCCTTTGCTATTCCTCGTGGTGGTCGAGTTGTTGGGAATTGCAGTTCAGCAGTCTCCCACCTTGAAAGGACTCCCGGTCCCAGGTAGCTGTACTCAAACGCACCGCTTCTCAGCGTTTGTCGACGACTCCACGATTTTTCTCGAGCAAGCGAATCAGCTGGCACCGGCTCTTGCCCTCGTATCACGCTTTGGAGCCTTATCTGGACTGGAAGCCCAGCCGTCAAAGAGCAAAATCATACTCTTGAACACAGGGGTGCAGATGCGAGAAATGGTTGGCATTTCGGTGCTACACCAGACAGAAACAGTAAGGTACCTGGGCTATGAGGTTGGTCTTGGTGCCTTACATAACCGCAATTGGGCTTTAAGGATTTGAAGGCTTCAACGGCGGCTAATCACAGCTTCCAGGGTCGCGACTAGTGTGGAGAATCGAGTGTTGATTCTAAACTCCATCATTCTTCCATCCATTTTATTCACGGCAGCGGTAATCGACATCCCAGAATGGGCGAGGCAGGCAATCCAAAATTTGTACAAACAATTTTTGTGGGCTCATGCCACTTCGACAGAAGCTAGCAGGCACAAGATCAACCCAGGACTGCTATTCACTCCGAAACACGCAGGCGGAGTAGGGCTGGCTTCATTCGAGGTCGCAATCAAAACTCAGCACACGAAACATGCACTGTGGTGGCTAACGCAAGCCCAGGACAAGTATTTTGCCTCTTGGTGTCACTGGGCTTATCAAGGTAGGCCAACTTCCTCATCCCTGGTCCTGTATGGAAGGGGTATACCAGGGATAACATCTTCTTGCACTTCGAAGCCGTCGAAACCTGCATGGATACAAGACATGGACAAGCTTTTGCAACCCACGACGGAGCAATTGAATTTTATTCGAGATCGCGTCCGCATGCACTATTCGACTTTGCTCGAAGGAGCCAGTAGCTGGTGGGAAGAAGATGAATGGGTATTATCTTACCATCACCCTTTTCCGGAAGCGTTAGCATCCAACGACGTCCAAGTACTGGCACTGCACCGCTTTTGGGGAACGCTCGGATGGAGTAACAATTCGAGGATTCGCGACGGGCAGGGTCGGCAGCTTGTACGCTCCAAATACGACCGGATAGCTGACTGCTCCTTCTCGGACTTGCACATTCGCAGAACCGGACCGAAAGAGTTTATCTTCAGTATCTCACTGGCTGGACCTGCCTCTAAGCATCACTATCAGCCGAAGTTAAGGCGCTGGGCTACATCTATCTTGCTCGCTTCGCCTTCTATTCGAATTGGGTCGGAACTAGCGCTGGAACCGAAGTTAGCACTTCGTCATGCGCCTCCGTTTCGGTATCATTTTGACTTTTCGACGGTGCGACATGGTTACGTCGTCGGGAATAGACGGGAGTCTGCGGATAACGGGTGTGAGCACGTCAAATTGCGGCAAAGTGCCGACGGATTTAGATGGTTTTTTACCACATCATTACCTGAGTTGGTTACTGAAACTGTCGCTGAGAGGGACATTTGGATGAGCCGACTGCGGTTACATGGTGTCGTGATTTATTCACATCCTGATCATCATCGATTTCCCTGGGCTGTGGCCAACACGGTGGCGAACGTTTCGATAAGGGCGACAATTGCCCGGCTAGCGTTCAGACTTCACAAACGACTGCTTGCTGTCCCTTTGAAAGGGCTGATCCAACGGTTGAAACAAGTCATCAGCAAGGATGGCTGGTTGCGTGCAGCAGCTCATCAACGCCCGTCTCAAGTTTGGAACCATACTAATGGCCTTTCGGATTTTCAAGTCTGGACTTGCTACAGAATCGCCACTAATCAACTTAACCTCTACCATGATGGTCGTCGCGCTGACAACAGCTGTCGAGCGCTGATGGAGTGTTGGGGGCGTAAAGAAACGTCGGCTCACATCTTTTGGGAATGTCCAAAGGCGCGCGCCTGCTGGAGGCGACTTATCTGTCACTGGACGGGTCTCCGAGATGTGAGGTCTGTTGATGAGACCTGGTATTTTGGCAGTGTGAATCGTCAGGCTCCTGCATTACCGGCAAGGCAGCGACAACGCCTACATGAACATTTACAAGACGACTTGGAAGCAGGGGTCATGGTTTGGAATCGCATATGGTTTATTATGTGTAGCGTCTGTTTAACTCACTTATGGAGTGAACGAAACGACGCAGTATTTCAAGGTGTGCGGACGACGGTTATTCACAGCGTCACCTGTAACGGGGTGAATCGTTACATAACAATTTATAAGAAATTGTTAATAGAATATAACTATAAGAGTTATATTCTCAGAATATTGTCATAAGGACAATATTCTGTAGCACTTCCAAGTAGTTCCTAATTGGTTGATATAGGCCATTATATCAACCAACGAAGACGCGCCACGACAGACGCACGCAATGAGTGGTGAGCAGATAACTGATTTACACATTTGTATTTAGACATAGTTAGATGAAGATAAATAGTGATTTATTGCAGACATTAACTATTATAAATACAGTTCTACTTTTTACTCTAACCGAGTACTCGCTTCTTCTTACCGTCTTCCTCTGCACGTACGAGTGTACGTGAAGTTACGAGGCACCGCCTTATTCTGTTATCAGAATAAGTAGCTTGTACTGTCACCAGTACAAGCTTCAGGGTGCCCCGTTACACCTGGTAGCACTTCGTAGTCCGTCCAAGGACCGCGTTCACATCCAACATGAATATGTTGGATGATGAAGATGACCAAAGCTTTCACGCTACGCGTGACGGCTACTCCCATTTGAGCGATGTCGAATGGGATGCGGTTGAACGAATGGGTTCGACCATGGGCATCCATGCTGTTAGCGTCATGCTAGAGGCTCTCAATAGAGATGCCCAACATGCTACTATCGCCAAGTTCATTCAAAATGAACTTGACGCAGAACGCGAGAAAGTAGCCTTGCTTCACCAACAAGGTTCTCAACAAGCAGAGTTGTTGAGAGAACAAGGTGCTCAACAGTTTGAACTGTTGAGACAGCAGCAGGCTGCTGCTGGCGGGTCGATGCACTCGCGTCGGCCCGAGACTTTGAAGATTGACATCTCAAAGTATAGGGGGGTCGAAGAAGACTCCCTCTTGAGATGGTTCGTCGAGGTGGATGACGCCATAAGGGCGCGTCGCATCGACGACGGGGATATGCAAGTTGCATTTGCCCAGTCAAATCTGGCAGGACGTGCCAAGACTTGGGCACTGGGGCTCAAGCTGCACGACCCATATGCGTTTGGGTCGTTGGAAGTCTTCAAGTCGCGGCTCAGACAAACGTTTGAACCGCCTAGAGCTGAGTTCAGAGCTCGAACCGAACTCTTGAAGCTCAAGCAGGGTAAGCGTGATGTGCACGCTTACGCTCAACATATACGACATCTCACGAGTTGTATAAGTTCCAATCCGGTGGATGAACACACGTTGGTTTCGGTGTTCATGCAGGGTCTTGCGGATGGTCCCGTCAAGACTCACCTGTTCCGGCTTGAACTAGATTCACTAGAACAAGCCATTTCAATTGCGGAGCAGGAAGACTTCAGTCTGAGACAGGCTCGCGCCAGCTCGACATCATATCGTCAACCGAGACGATATGACAACGGAGGTCCAGAGCCGATGGAACTCTGTTATGTAGAGAGCGAGAAGGCTCGCTCTACAGGCTACAAGAAGTTGCAGAGATGCAACAGATGTCAAAAGACAGGACACTACGCTTACGAGTGTAGTGCCCCTCGTCCAGTGTCTCGCGACACTGGGCGTAGTGACCGTCCACCCATGAGAAAGGGGGCAGGGACGAGGGTCCGCAGTTGGTGCAAAGACGCAACAACGGGATGGACCGTCAAAAAACGGACAGGATCAGTAGGTGCGGAGCACCCTGCTGATCCAGCAACGTCAAGAGAATTTGTAGGCCTCTTGATGAAGGTTGCTCCCAACACACAGACATTGTGCGTTGCTGCTCTAGGTAATGAGATCTCACTCATTACCTTGAAACTCGAAGTGACGAATAAGTTGTCCCTTCGAGCTCTAGTCGATTGTGGGGCGTCCAACAATTTTGTGCGACGCCAATCGCTAGAAGATGGTCACTTTAAATTCAGTGAATGTGACACACCTCCTACGAGGATGACGGTACGTCTTGCGACAGGCGCATCCGTAACCGTCATGAAGCGTATAGTGAAGATTCACTATACGCTAGAAGATACCCAATACGACGATGACTTTATCGTATTGGATTTGGATGACAAATTTGATGTCATCCTTGGAATACCGTGGCTCAGAAGGTACGAACCACGGGTAAACTGGCAACATCGGACAGTAACGATGCCTGCCGCTTGTTCATCAGATGGCCATCTGATGAACGTTTTGGAAGCGTCCACAAGCGTGTGGATGTACTACGAGTGAGTGCGATGGCCTCACTTGTGGTACGGTCGTTAGTACGACTGCACAAAACCTTAGTGTACCAAACGGTTACACTTCGGAGCAAAGTTCCGGCGGCTGTGAGGAAACACAGGCTGCGCCGAAGGTCCACCACTCGAATAAGTCGGGTGGACTGGGACAAAGATGTATCCCTAGAGGGGAACATCTAGAAGAGAAACAATCGATCGCTCAGGTTAAGCGAAACGATAATCCTAGATCGACTGGAGAGTCTTTCGTAGAGGATCTCGCTGTGGTTGCGCAACCCCAGCTAGAGGAAGTAAAGGGAATAAGTCCCAAGATTACAAATACGGCGGAAATAAGTTCCCCGAAACCCGCGGGAATAAGTCCCCGGGAAGACGAAGGAATAAGTCCTTCGAAGCCTGAGGGAATAAGTCCCCAGGAAATGACAGAGACATTGAATGTCATAGTCAATAACGGATCATGTGTAGGCGCTTATACACTTGATCTGATTGCGCCTCCGAAGTTAACTTCGGAGATCACTCAGTTGCCAACGCTCGAACATAAAAGATTCTTGCGTGATCTGCGTAGTGGCAAAGTCAAGCAGATCTGCATACTCGTCGCTGAAGACGAGTATGTAACCGACATAAGGTCAGCAACAGTGTTTACTGAGAACGAGAGAGTTCTCAGTAGTTCATCTATGGACGAGAGTGTCCTAGATGAAAAGACACGAATTGAGCGATATGAGTCCCAATCATGGGAATCGCTCAAGGAAAATCCTCTCTATGAAGATTTGGTTGAATTCAAGGATGTATTCCCTGAAACTGTTCCGTGCGAATTACCGAAGGATAAAGGTATTCGACACGAAGTCGAGCTTAAACCAGGCTCGAAGTACTGTGTCATGAAGCAGTGGCCACTGCCTCGTGAACAAGTACTTGCGATCGACAAGTTCTTTGCCGATCGTTTAGCAGCGGGCCATGTGAGGGAATCAACTTCCCCACATAGCTCTCCGACCTTCTGTGTGCGAAAAGCAACAGGAGGGTGGCGGATAGTGCACGCGTTTAACAAATTGAACGCTGCAACGGTACCGGCTCAGACGCCGATACCGAGGAAGGACGTAATCATTGATGGTATGTCAAAGAGTACCATCTTTTCGTCCATGGATTTGATGGATGGCTTCTATCAAATCCTAATGCGGGAACGGGATATACCCTATACCGCAGTTAGCACGCCTAGCGGCATGCTCTGGGAATGGCTAGTAATGCCACAAGGGCTCAGTAATGCCCCTGCCACGTTCAACAGGTGTGTATCACATCTGTTGAGGCCAGTACGAGAATTCGCGCCGAGTTATTTCGATGACGTATTCATCCATAGTCGAGCTATGGATGGAAAGTCGGACGTTGAGGTTCACAAGTACCACGTCCGACAAGTTCTTACAATCATGCGAAAGCATCAATTGTATGCAAACCTCAAGAAGTGTATATTTGCAGCAAGCGAAATACCACTTCTTGGGTGCATCGTTGGTAAGAACGGTGTACGTCCTGATCCCGAAAAGATCAAGGCGATCACCGACTGGCCCGTGCCGGTCGATGTCAAAGGTCTTCGAAAATTCCTTGGGCTAGCGGCGTATTTGCATAAGTATTCACGCAATTACGCCGAGATGACTGTACACCTCTCTCGTTTGTTGAAAAGAACGAGAGGTGGTTATGGAACGCTGAATGTCAACGCTCCTTTGAGGGTATCAAGCAGAGCTTGATACAATCCCCAGTCCTAGCAATAGCCGATCAGGACAGGCCATTTCATGTGGTCTGTGATGCCAGCGATTTCGCAATCGGCTGTGCATTAATGCAGTACGACCTTGAAGGCGTTGAACGCGTCGTCTGCTATCAGTCGCGTCAGCTGCAACCAGCTGAGCGGAACTATCCAGTGCATGACAAGGAACTCCTTGCCATGAAGTATGCACTCGCGAAGTTCAGAGTCTATCTATTAGGAGATAGACCCTTCGTTGTTTACACTGACCATGCGTCCTTACGCACGGCAGTGAACAGCCCACACCTTTCACAACGAATGGCGCGGTGGTTGTCATTCTTTGCAGAATACAACTTTACGGTCGAGTACAAACCAGGACGACTTAATGTCGTCGCTGATGCACTCTCACGTCGTCCCGACTTTGAAACAGTCGCGAAACCCAACAGTGAGACAGTCACTGTTGCGGTTATGACGTCCTCAGTTCCATCTACAACGTTGTATGATGATGTGAGGCGGGCATACGCCCAAGATGGTGAGATAGTGAAGTTGTTGTCACATCTCTCCCAACCATCTCGAGAATCGTTGAAACGATTGTCGTCTGCGTATCGATCTGCATCAGATCGATACACTACTCGTAACGGTTTACTGTACTATACAGCCGTTTCTGGTGACACACCACGTGTTGTCATTCCAGATGATACTGATCTGCGTTTGCGGATCATGTTCGAGTATCACGATGCTCCTATAGGAGGACATCGTGGCCGAGAGAAAACATATCTCACGGTAAGTCGAGACTTTTACTGGCCCCGCCAGTATCAGTTTGTGCGAAAGTATGTTCGCGCATGCGAAGTCTGCCAACGAGTGAAGTCAAGTCCTTCACTGCGTGCACCTTTACAGCCTCTACCGGTTCCGGCTGAGTGCTGGGAATCCATCTCAATGGATTTCGTCTTCGGGTTACCCAAAGACGCACGCGGGAATACGGGTATTCTCGTATTTGTTGACAGATTCAGCAAAATGGTACACCTTGTGGCTGTACCAGAGACAATCACGGCAAGTGGCTGTGCTTGTGTCTTTATTGACACCATCTTCCGACTTCATGGGTTGCCCCGTGAACTCGTATCAGACAGAGATCCACGATTCACTGCTGATTTCTGGCGTTCCGTGTTCAAATCACTCGGAACGCGCTTGAAGATGTCAACATCTGATCATCCAGAGTCAGATGGTCAGACGGAACGTGCCAATCGTGTCCTTGAAGAGATACTTCGAGGATACGTACACTCCTTTAAGAGTTGGAGTGAGTTTTTGCCGATGGTAGAGTTTGCCATCAACAACTCGGTGCATGCGTCCACGACACATACACCGTTTTACGTGAATGGCTTGCGCCATCCGCGTGTACCCACCTTACTAGAGTGTAACTCTGGTTTAAGGGGGGAGGGACTCGCGCGAGCAAAAACCGATTTGGTTCACGCTCATCACGCTCTGACGAAGAAGTCATTGCGTTTGATGCCGATATCGATAACATCGATATCGAAGAAGATGATGCCAGTGAGAGTGCGGAAGCCCTCACTGAAGACAATGATCCCAGTGAGAGTGCGGAAGCCCTCACTGAAGAAAAGGTTGTTGTCGCTGCAGTGCGCTCACAGCACACTGAAGCTAACGAGTCATCAGATGAGTTCATACTGGCTCGTGAAACGGTAGTCCGTTTTGTGCAAGACTCCATCGCCGAAGCGGTGGATAAGCAAAAGCAAAACGCTGACAAGAATGGAAGGGCAAACACTCTTTTATTTAATAAAGGTGACTTAGTCCTACTGTCTACGGTTAATCTACCAAAACATGTAGTGACTAACTTGGGTAGCAGTAAACTACTACCCAAGTACATTGGCCCATTTCGTGTATTGCACCGCCTAGGCAATGCATACACGATCGAGTTACCACGTAAGATGCGAACGCATCCCACGTTTTACGTTGGTCGGCTTAAGCCGTACCATCAGTACGCTGCTTCTTCCGATGAAGAACGCCCTTGCGCTCAAGCATCTCGCAGAGAGCCTTGTGCTCCCGATGGTGGGCATCAACAAGGGTCTGAAGAGCAGTTATCTCAGCCCGAGACCGATCAACAATCCCACGAGCTACCCTTAGCTCGTCACGAAGAGATGTCAGAGATCTCTCGTTCTCAAGCTGAGCAAAGGCAAACTCAGCTCGATGCTTCGAGGCAGTGTCCACCATCTGGAGACGCCTATTCCGCTCATGCTCGAGATCGTCGCGTAACCCTTGCGTTACGCGATCAAAGAAGCTCTCGGGAACACACCGATCCACATGATCGTGTGGAGAGCGTCTTTCCTCCTCCTCCACCTCCATTAGAGGACTCTCGCGGTGGCCAGCGCTATCTAGTTGAGCAGCTGTTGAACCACCGCGACGTGAACGGACGTCGGACGAGTTACCTCGTCCGGTGGCGCGGCTATCCCCCGTCCTGGGATTCTTGGGAGCCCCGCTCCCAATTGATGGTTGACGTACTGGGTCTGGTCGAGCAGTACGACGCGACACATCCTGTGTCGCAGAAGGACCGCCGGAGAAAGTCTTCCCGGCACGGTCGTAAAGGGATTTCAGGTTGTCAATCCCTTCGTACATCTCAGTAGAGACACGTACGCGCCACCACGGGCTGGTAGGGAGGTAAGCCTCCTTAGGTGCTCGTGCAGAGTTGTTCACACAACATGGGCACGAGTCTCCCCAAGAGAGGCAGGGGTAATCCTTTCTCCCTTGACAGACGATGCAGCTTATAGCGTGCACCTGTCGGGGTTCGCTTTTCAAACTTATCACGAGCTTTGATAAGTTTGTCGTTCCAAGCGTCACGACCTACATCCTCGAGATTATGGATGTAGGCGTTCCACGCCTGAAGTAGTGAGGGACCATCACGTTTGTGATTCCCACTGTACCATCGATGTCTGAAGAAAGCATCGATGAAGAACTCATGTTCAGCGCGATAGTCTTTCGCGCTGGGGTCAAGGTGATGGATCCTTGACGAATCGAACAATCGTGTTCGATAACGATCACTCGTCGTCGCCGACAAGTGATCCATGACAGATTTAGGAGGCATCCATGCCTTCTTCTCGGGAGCGAGACGCAAGACATTGCGATCCCGCTCTTCCTGCGATGTGCCGACAGAAGTACTGGCACCTCGCTGTGAAGTGGTGTCCATTGGAGAAACGACACCACTATTAGCGCCCGAGTCTCGCGACCTCGAGCGCCTTCGCTTCGGCGATGGTTCATCTGACTCATCAGATGAACCAAAGATGCTGCGACGCAAAGCATCGTCCATGCCACGCTTGGCAGGCGGCTTGGATTCAATTGCCGTCGATACGGATCCGTCATCCGTATCAGGAGAGTACGAGACACCGAGCTCGTACTCTGTGAAGACACGAGTGTCTTCATGACCAGCGCCTGCATCACCAGGTGATACAGGCTGAGTCGATTCAGCAACCGATGGGACATCAGTTGCTGTAGTTTCTGCTTCGGCGTCCGCACAGAGACGTGCAGACGCGCTCTCGGCGGCCTTGCTCGCGCATCGCATGGGCTTGTTTACCATGCGATGAGATGTTGGAAAGTGGACGCGGACCAACAAGTGCAAACCCCGTCCCAAATGATTTGGGACGAGTATCCATTTAGTCAATCAGTCACTAAAGTGACTGATGGTTAAGGGGGGGTGATGTAACGGGGTGAATCGTTACATAACAATTTATAAGAAATTGTTAATAGAATATAACTATAAGAGTTATATTCTCAGAATATTGTCATAAGGACAATATTCTGTAGCACTTCCAAGTAGTTCCTAATTGGTTGATATAGGCCATTATATCAACCAACGAAGACGCGCCACGACAGACGCACGCAATGAGTGGTGAGCAGATAACTGATTTACACATTTGTATTTAGACATAGTTAGATGAAGATAAATAGTGATTTATTGCAGACATTAACTATTATAAATACAGTTCTACTTTTTACTCTAACCAAGTACTCGCTTCTTCTTACCGTCTTCCTCTGCACGTACGAGTGTACGTGAAGTTACGAGGCACCGCCTTATTCTGTTATCAGAATAAGTAGCTTGTACTGTCACCAGTACAAGCTTCAGGGTGCCCCGTTACATCACCCGTTTTTGGAAGGTGGGGATTCGGCATCTCAGCGCGTTAGCGAAACGCGAACATCGTGGTCCCGACACAGTCGTCGCCGGGGCTCTCTTACATGCCTGTCTTGACCTCTTCACTCTCGAACCGCGGGATGAGGTGGTCTTCGCAGGAAGCAGCTACGACAAGCTACCGGATCCGGAGCTCTTGTCCTGGCTCCAGAGTTTTCAGACATCTTGTACATAGGTAAATGTTAATAGACGGTCATGAAATCTCTCTCTCAACCTATGTGCCTGTCGTGGTGTTGCAACAGGAAGCCCCTTTGCTTATGCACTCCATTGAATGAACACAAAGTTAAATGCACACGGCCAGTGTCGTCAGTATGCTAGATTCCAGCACTGCTGGGAATTATTTCTTCTACAAACTCGACTGCCAAGTCTCGTCCGCATGACTGCAGTCTATGAGTCGTGATCATGACCGATCATGCAAAGCCGTTCATAGGCGTATTGCAACCTCGTCGGCGGGCACAATTGCCACAATGCTCAAGTTTTGTGCTGGCTTTGTACGAATGGCGGTAGAAATACAGGTGGTGTAGGGATGCAGTCAAGCTGTCGCGCCCTTATGTGCCTGCCTCGAGTTGAGCGATGCATAAGGAAGTGTTCTGACACAATCACAGTTCACACTGATGACACGGCACGTTTGAATCACAACAGATACAGCGTAGGAGCACGAATGATCGCATGGACGACACTAGGTTTCAATCGATCTAGCAGACGGCGCTGAGCAATAGGTAAGGGTGACGAAAGCATCAGAACGCAAAGCTACGGCCTCTTTACCTCTTCAATGTTCGTACAGACTTCGAATTGGTAGTTACATGTGGATAGTGGATAGGAAGGCTTCAGCTTATGAACGGATAGCATCGAACACGGACATGCGGTGCATCTAATCTTGCAGTTGAGTGAGACGCAAAGCGAGCCGCGGTCTCACCTAGTGGAACCTTTTGGCGATCCGACTTCAAACAAGTTGCTGTCACTTCTTGTGCGTAAGAGGAAATCCTCAGGAGCTCGAGAATGAGTTGTCTTACCAGTCGGCTATGCATTAGAGTCTCTTTGGCATACGAACAATGCACTAGAGAAATAGATGAATCGTTGCTCGAGTAGACGATAGAGTGGTGATGCGAGCACCATAGGTCGTGACGGACACGAAGGTTTCCAGACCAAAGGAGTGGTGAAGAAAGATAAGCCTCGATGTCATTGCCGATCCTTGCTCATGTATCAAATAACCGCTCTTTTGAACAGCCCCTTGACGCTGCTTGACTGGAATCACTTCGTAAACCACATGCTTACATGGTTTGAGCAGACCTTCGCTCGACTTCGTGTGGTGAGAGATACGCACCTGCATATGATAAAGTCGATCCTCTTTGACAGCTTCTCACATAACCTTCTTTGCCGAGTTGCTGTATGCTAACAAGCTTGGACAAGCCTGACACATAGCTCACAGAGATCCTGGTGCGTTTCGAATCAAGTGGCTCGACATCTCCCAGTCCTCCTCGTCCTCACATTTGAAGCTCCATTTCCTTCCCCACTCACCACTTGCACCAACCCTTCCAGCTTCGCACCTCACCAGATCGCAATCAATTATCAATTGCCATGGCCTGCGTCCACAGCAGCAACATTTAAAGTAGCGTCGCTTCACCTGCGTCTGCATGCAGCGTGCTCGGTCCTTTATTAGCGCCCTCGTAAAGCCGATCACGAGTTGTTTACAACTGCGACAAATGTCGTACCGAGTCTCCTCGCCGTCCTTCAGCACCGCAACGACGGCGGTCGCAGCACTAGCATGTAGCAAAGGCCATTACCTTCATCGACAAAGCCGAGCATAATATAACTGACGTGCTGTTTGTACGAAGCAGACGTCTCTAGACTCGAGTACGAAGCGAAAACCATTTTAATGGGGGTTTGTAAAGTAATGTCGATAGGGACACTCAAGCGCAGAGGCATACAGGATGGCTTTCAATCAGTACGTCCTCACGCGCGTTCGCGCATTGCTCGGGCATAGCCCCTACTCGAGAAAGAATCAGCGAGCTGTGCAGCCGGAGCCATGTTGTTGCATGCGCATAGGGCGCTCTCAGTAATCTTTACCGGATGATGACGGCTGCCATCAACGATTTGTCCTTCTTCGTGCTAGGCAATGTGGCGGTTGACACGGAAGGCGACAGGAAATGGTGAGACTTGGTCGCTTCTCCTTTGCTTCCTACTGAACGGCATCGTTCGTGGCCATGCAAAACAAGTAGCTTAAGCATGCACGAGCAACAATTGACTGACTTGATGCACTAGCAACGTACCAAGTACGACAGAGGTATCTACTAGATGCTTACTGTTGCCGTCGAAATCGCGGGATCGTTTCACGACCGTCAACTGGACGAGCTACAACGTCTGTCAACACTGGGGGATAGCCTCCTCAGCCAGCCGCAATCATCGAGTTCTAGTCAGGGCATCGTCAGGACGGTACATCCTCACGACGTAGGTAACGGATCAAAGGTAAAATGCTGGAGAGAGAACCAACGGAGTGAGCATCACTATCGAGCCACTTGCGGAAAAGGCCGCCGCATAGATGAGAGTCCAGGCCTCGTTGAAGTACAAGGTAGTTTTCAGCAAGTCTCTGGTTGAGCTGCTCGGTGGCTATCAAGTCGAACAACCGGCACGATGGAAGACAGAACTGTAGTCTGCATCCACGAACTGACCCGTTCGTCGATAGAGTCCGAGATCATGCATACGTTCACGCGCTTGCATGTAAATAGCTTCACAGCAGGACAACGGTTGTAGTCGATATTGATGCTGTAAAGTAGCGACTGGCCAAGGAATCTGTTACAGCTACAGACTCGTTCTTTTCGCTCTGATTGACAGCGCGATAGAGGTAAGCGTGAATTCCAGTTGGCGCTCGTTACCGAATGTATGGTTTGTCCACGCCACCTTCCTTCAGTGTATGCAGATAGAAATCGTTCGTGGCTCAGTGGCCGCTTCTTGCGGCTCTTTCGCTGTACAACCTCTTCACAACTGAGTCAGAAAACGTCAAGGGACGCCATCATTGGAACACGTGCCGTGTCTACTTCTGCGTTTTAGACTCAGAGATAGTGAGACGTGTCGATGGCACCTCTACGAGTTGCAGGAAGCCCGCTTCGCTAAAGCAGGTCCTCTTTAGTAAGAAGATGCGAGGCTTGTCCCGTTATGTGACGGCTCTTCAGGCCCTGCAACTACTGTGCCCCTTTCTTCCTAGCTCGGTCGAAGCATCCGGCAGTCGGCCGCCGTCTGCTCAACCTCTTAGAAGAACGAAGGCCGACCCCGTTACGACTCCTTCTCTAACGCAGCCCGTTGTGGCGGGCTTCCAGTCGTCGGCATCTACCAGTTGCATTGTACTTGCTTCTTCTCGCACGAAATCCGGTAATCAAGTCGCTGGAAAGACGTGTGACAACGACACCGCGGCCGACTTGAAAGGTTCAAATCTCGGAACGCACTCGACCGGTTTGTGGCTAGCAATCCCTACCTAATCTTCTGCTTCGTCAAGTACCAACTGCCCTGCTGTCGAGACCCAAAGTCATCCGGAAGGTGACAAACAACCAGAGGAGCTCCTGTACTTCCATACGCCGGGTCAACGCCCATCGTGTCTGTCGAATTCGCTTGAGAACCAAATGGTGCAACGAGCTCATACGATATCACCAGCCGTTGTCGGTATGTTACAATAGCGTGTGGTTGCTCAGGTCGTCGTCGTCTCACTTGAGCAGAGCTCTCGCTTCCATCCCACGGACGACATTCGGGCAGAAGTCCCGGACATCCGAACAACGGGATCAGGACCTCTGACCGGTTATCGCCTATTGACGCGATCGTTGGAGACGCCAATCAAGTCTCTCTCTCATCGACCGATCGATAGCCGTGCGCAAATGTGTGTTCCGCCCTCGTCCAGAAGCGGTGCAAATCGTCGCCTTGCCTCGTTCCTTTGGCCGCAACGAACACGGCGCTCGTAGTGGGCTATCGCTCGCTCCCCAGCTGGTCGTGGGTCGATTACATTCAACGATCACGCGCGTGCAAAAGTGAGTCACACGTCGTGCGAAACGTGTGCATGGCATCGACCATCCGTTGCCCCGCCGTTCGGTCCTGCTCGGCAGCTGACTCTCCACTCTCTCTCTCTCGAGGTCTTGCCTATCCGCACGATTACACAGTCAGTTCCTGTTGCTCTCGCTCCACAAGTGCTTCGACAGCGACAGTGGTCGTCCATCCCCTTCGAGACCCTTTACTCTTGAACGGACACACTCGGGCGTTCAACTTGACCTTGACTTGACCTGAAGCACAGCACTAGGCAAGTAGTTGAAAAGCTGTAGGCAGGACAATGGTGCAGGGCGTGCTGCGACGCTGGCTCAAGCTTGCGTTTGTGACGGCTGTGCTCGGAAGCGCCGTGGCAACCGCACAGGTGTTCACGATGCAGAGTGACCTGGACGACGCCAAAACCCCGTCGCCAGGCTCGGGTAAAAAGTCACCCGAGGAACTTCCGGCATCCGGTGCGAAGACGTCGACTCGCGCCTGGTTTCCACATACAGACACTGCGGTCGGTGATGGGTCAGGTAGGTTGACCTCAGCTCCAAAGCTGGAGGTTAGTGACAAAGTCTCTCGTCGACGAGACCCGTTGGGACCTCCGGATGACGACTCGAGTGCGTCGGAACCGCCTTCAACACAGGATGACAAGGACGGGTTGACGCCCACGACGTCCAAGAAGAACCTGGATTTGAACAGCAGCCTGTTGGAGGCAGGAACAACGACGAACGCAAAGGTCAAGACGGACCCGAAAGCTCCGTCTCCTTCCGGATCTGGGTCCGGTTCGACTCCTACTCCGAAGAAGAAGAAGCTCGTGGCGTTCACCAAGTCGCCGAGCTTCTCGCAGAAGGCACCCATACCGAACGGCATTCAAACAGCAGACGAAGACACAAAGCAGTCGGATGACGAGGACTTGACGAAGATCAGGACGTCAACGACACCGCTAACACCCGAACCGATGGACGCGACATTGGAATCGCAACCGGATGTGGTGTCGCCGCCAGACTCTCCTGCTGCTTCAAAATCAGCCAAGGCAGGAGTCAAGAAGAGCTCGTCGTCCTCCGGATCTAAAGGAGAGGAGAAGGAGGAAGAAGGAGGAGAAGAAGAAGAAGAAGAGGAACCGGACGACCCGGAGGACCCGGGCGCGTCTAAATTGGCGTCGAATTCGACCAAGAAAGGCGTCACTATCTCAGAGCCACCCGAGTCAACTAAAGACGTCGTTCCGTCCGGATCGTTGACTACGGATGCGATCCAAGAGGCACGGAGCGCGCTACCGGAACCACCACCAGCCTCCTCACAGCAAACCCCTTCATCTCCGCCATCTTCGTCAACCGCCGTGTTGGCAGACACATCATCGGCGGACACGAGTGGCATGTCAAACACTCTCGTGCTCGGGTTAATGATGGCAGGGGCTATCGCACTGGTCGTGCTCGTCGCCGTCTTTGTGTACATCAAGACGGTGAACAAGGACGAAGACGAGGACGACCCGGTGCTTCGCCCCGCCCACCACCACGACTTAAACCTAGGAGGTCCAATGGCGCAGTCGTCCTTAACAGCGACGGCCGACTACCACAAGAACAACAACATGACTCCGTCCGAGTACAACGACGGCGACGACTTCTTTGCTACCAAAGTGCACCAGCCTACCCTCGCGCGAGGGCTGGACGCGTTCCCATCTAATCATTCAACGGCGCTAACGCAGTCGCAAATGTCGTTGCCGCCTATGGCTCAAACGGGTCAAAGCATGGCAAGCAGCGGCTACTCTTGCTACACGACGCAGTCGGATTTCTACGGGGAACACAGCGCCTACTCTGCTGCTACGGCGTCTGCAGTGGACGCTGCGTACCCAGGATACCATCGCCAAGGTCGAGGCGGAGACAGTGACATTACTGAGCACTCGGAAGAAGAAGAGAGTGACTATGAAGGCGACTCGATTCGAGAGATGGGCGACACAATGAACGCCTGGCATTCTGCCGTGCACAACCGAGCCGGGCCAAGTAATGTAGTGGATAATAGGATGGACGAGTCGCACTTTGACGGGGCGAATTCGCGCTCGACCGCCGCGAGTGACTATACGGGCAAGACGCAGTTCATGGACTCGGAGTATACCGAATACCGCGTGTCCACGGATGGTGGGGCGAGGAGGAGTCATGGGAGCAAGGCCGGGTATGACACGAGCTTTGCTGCGAGCAAGAGCGGCTATTCTGCCGCTACTGACAGTAGGTACGACAGCCGATATGACGCGGGCGGCAAGAGCTTTGCGAGCAGTGGCTTTAGTGAGTACTAGAGGACTTGCTCTTTGAGTGTGTAATTAAGACATCAGTGTGGTCCGTGGTATGAGCGAGCGGTTTTCGAAATCATCGGTATGATCGTTCGGAGTGGGGGACGCATGTGTGTGTGAATAAGTTCAGAGCTTGTTATGACGCGAGAGACGATGAGCGAGCTTCGTGGAGAGGGAAGGTAGTTAGTGGCGTGTATACAAGAACCTGTATAATGGAATCAGGCACAGCCTAAGCGAAAACGAATTGTCAGTTGTGCACAATAATTTGAGCTCTTGTGCAGCGTCACACCACCTGTGACAAAAAGCGAGGTGTATACACTTGGTGGTATAAAAGCTGACAGTTTCTCCGCTTTCTTGTCTCGTTTGCGAGCGCCGTTACAGCCAGACCCTGTCAGAGTCATCTGTTCCACCTGAGTTGGTACCGGTATTTCCCCATCCGTACCGACAAGAGCAGTTTTTGCTAACACGTCGGCGGCAGAGACTGCAGCCAAGTCGCCACTGACATCTTCATACTAAATCAAGGAGACACAGGAGCCTTAAGCAGCACCATTTACACGCACGTGGCGCTCTATTGGGGGTACCAGCACTCTCTCAGCGTGTGTCGATCATCACCATCATGTCCGAGGGTCAAGACGTGCAGACGCTCAAGATGCCAGGTCTCGTACCGTTTTCGGTGACCGTGTCGGTATTGTTGCGGGTCGGTACTTACCGGTATTTTCGGGTCTTCCTGGGTGGATCGTGTTGAATGCCTGTCACAGTCGCGAGGAAACACGACGATCACGACCGACGGCGGTCGTCCACGCTACGTCTCGAGCCTCTTCGTACGTGTGTCGATCGATGGATTTCCATTGATTTGCTAGGAGGAGGAGGACGTTGGTCGCGGCACTGACGAGGATGCTGTCTCTTGTGATATTGCTGTCTATTGTGATATTGCTGTCTCTTGTGGTATTGCTGTCTATTGTGGTATTGTTGTCGATTGTGATATTGTTGTTTTTTATGGTGGTGTTGTTTGTGCGCTCTGGTTTCTTGATCTTGCAATAATTATGCTATTATTGTCGGTATTGTTGTGTGTGTTTTCATGGTTGACATTGCACTGATGGTCTTATTGCTATGATTGCAACGATTGGTGGTGTGGGTGTTGCTGGACTGTTTGATTGTCCTGTTATTGCGTGCTCTAGAGTCGGAGAACGCGCGAAAAGCGACCACGTCTTTTGTGCGTGCGCGTACGTCCGGCGTGAACCGCCTCCTTCGTTCCAGTACTACCAGTGGGGGCGGTGTGTCTGGAAACATCCGCAGCAGCAGTTCCAGCCAGAGCCACAGCAGTAGCAGCAAGAGCAAAAGTGGTCTGAACACCAAGTCAATTGACCACGAAACTGAGTCGGGTGAAGTCCAGGCTGAAGTAGCAGAAACAGCGACGACAGAAGTGGCTCTGGAGTTGTCGGAAGCGGTACATGTGCGGTCTTCGACCACGCTTTCGCCGTGTGCAAGTGGTGGCGTCGACGTCGACGACGTTCCTTCGCTTTTTGCAGAGCAAATTTGGACTCACGTGGTGTTAAAAATGACGGCGTTCTCGGAAGAAGATGCAGTGACGAGTTTTGTGTTTGATACTGCTGGAGGAGGCATTGGTAGCAGTGCTGATAATGTCGCGAGCATTCCTGCGGATAAGTTGCTCGGTGCAAAAGATCATGCTCGCATTTTGTACACTAGTGGACGGTTTTATTTGGCCAATGGAGACCACGTGGGTGACACGTTTGTTCGACTGAGTCCGTGTGAAACAGGAGGTGACACAGATGCAGCAGATAGGATGCAGTGGCCATTGGACCCTCATGTGTCGTTTCGTGTGGGCAAGTCGGACTTTGTGGTCACAGCTTTTCACGAGCCCTCGCAGACGTTGGAAGTGTCGGCATTGAGTGGTAAGTTGGCGGGGACGCAGTTTACGATTGGACCTGAAGGCGCGGGTATTGGAAGGTCGGCGGAGAACAAGATCCACACGGGAGACGGTGAACTCTCGCGCAAACACGCTGCGATTTGGTTTGATGAGTTGACGAATCAGTTTTATCTGATCGACTTGAACTCGACGAATGGTACATTTATGAAGCTCGTGGGAAGCTATCAGGAACCGTACCGTCTTGAAATTGGTGATGATTTGCTGGTTGCGCAGACATGCTTTACTGTGAATAGATTTGACTTTGGTGCTCATGCAGATATGGGTGCACGTAAGCACATGGAAGACGCGCATACGATTATTCAGGACTTGTGCATTGAGTCACTAAGTCGCTTGGGATTGCATCCGCAGTCTTACTTTGCTGTTTACGATGGACATGGTGGCGGAGAGGCTTCGTCATATTTGGGTGAAGTGCTGCACCACAACATTATTAAAACGTTCTTTATGAAAAAAGCAGAGCTCAAGCCACTGATCAATACGTCGTCGGAGGAACTGCAGTCCATGATCACAAAGCGACTTACAGATGCTTTTGAAAAAACGGATGAGGAATTTTTGAATGAATCGGAACGTCCTCAGGCTGGTAGCACAGCGACAACGGTGCTCATTGCAGGCAAGTACATGTTTGTATCAAATGTCGGTGATTCCCGGACGATTTTGAGCCGTGCAGGTAAGGCTGAACGTCTTTCGAACGATCACAAACCGAGTCGGCCGGACGAAGCACAGCGTATCCGTGATACTGGTGGTTTTGTAATTCACGGTCGTATCATGGGCGAGCTTGCCGTTTCTCGTGCTTTCGGAGATGCACCGTTCAAGACGTTTGATTTACCCGAGCCGCCAGCAGAAGACGTGGACTCCAAGCCACGTAGCGATTACGACTCACAGGAATTGCCTATTAATCCGAACGACATTCTGAAAGGGCCGCTAGTCATTCCCACGCCCGAGGTTACAGTGACCGAGCTTACGGATGATTGTGACTTTCTCATGTTAGCAAGCGACGGTCTGTACGACGTCATGAAAGACCAGGAAGCTGTCGACTTTTTGCGTCAGAAGATCGAGCAGCTTGGCGATGTCCAGCGCGCGGCAGAGGTGTGTTGCGTTTTTCTATGGCGGTTGATTGATGTGGTGGTACTGATTGACTGGTACTTGAATTGTTTTATCGAGCGCAGGCAATCGTGGAGCATGCAATTTATCATCAGCGCTCAACAGATAACGTGACATGTGTAGTGGTGATGTTCAAAGAGTCTAAAAGCTTCAAGAGCTAGATGCAGAGGCAGCGTTGCAACCCGACAGGCTAGCATCGACGCAGGACCAGCGTTCTGGGATGCTTGCACCCAAGGCCGAGCTGCAGGGTGAGGCTTGAACGGTTGTTGCTCTGAAGGGGGACATAGATGAATAGTATAGTAGGGAGGACATTTTGGGAGAACGAGGCCGAGTTCAGCTGGTCCTGAAATGCTTCAACACAAAGCAATAAACTGAACAGCGAAATGGAGGACAAGTACGCTTCGGAGCTGCCGAGCGTCAGACTGTCGTTAAGAGTGGATAGCACGGATGTTTTCCGGATTCGCGTGGCTGCTCGTTTTGCCATTACTTGTAAGTTGTAACGGTATCGCCTCGTAGTAGTCATCTTGTAGTCGAAGCTTTTCTTGCCCGTTGGACCGATTACGCAGTTGCTGCTTCGGCAGATGTGCCGATAAAAGGGCTATAGACATGCAGCGTTTTCTCAACTTCTTGCGAAGGCTTCATGTTTAACGTGTCTTGCCACGATTTGCATGTGAAAACTCATGGTTTTGCATTCAATGATACAAGATCGATACTGCAGCTAATGCCACGGTTGCATTGAGATCATCGCGAGGATGCTAAAGGAGTCACTACATCGTACTGAACCTCATTGAAGGCGTCATCGACACAGCTCAGTTTCGTTCGGTAAGTTAACTTGTACAAATTGGGGCTAGTTTCTACGAAATTTACGATGAGAAGTGGTGCTCAGCATAACGTACACAACTTCGAGCATCGTCTCAATTCACGTTAGACCGCGTCGTCCCGTTTCAATTTTCCGGGGATTCTTCTCCTGCTCAATGCTATGACATTGACGTGTTTGACCTGATGAGATCGTTGTAATCCGAAGATGAGCCTGGAGTCAAACTTGGTCATTTTCGAATTCGAGTCCCAGCATCCGAGCGATGACGATGCAAACGGCTGCGGCGATCAAAACGGGAAAAACGACGTTCAGCTCGCAGCGAAACGCAGTGTTTCGCTTTTCAGTAACTCCGGAGACGATCTGGATTGAGCAGCAGAAGACAAAGCAGCAGTGGTATACAGTTTGGATGCAAAGCGTGCTCCGAGGACGTTCTGGATTGCTCAGTCTAATACTCATGGTGGAACAGGCAATGTACGGTCTCGTCAGTGCATGATTTTGCTCTTAAGAGTACTCGCATTCCCCATGATGTTGTGATGGAGTACCTTGCGGTACGCACGAGTTGTACATGATAGGTTTCTTGTGTAGCAGTATGGTTGACTAACAGTTGATTATGAAGATGAGCCTCGATCGATCGGAGGCGATCCGAAGAGGGGACGTTGAAGTGGACCTATTGAGTATAGGTGGACGCCGTATGCGTCTGAAATTGTCGCTGAATTTCTCGATCGCTGGCAAAGCTTGGAAACCGGAGTACCAGTTTAACCTGGAGCCGATCCCAGTTACTGAGACTCAAATGTTGCGAGCAGAGCTATTAGAGACGGAAGAAATGCTGGGGCTCCTGTACGCAATTGTCCCCGCGTGGGTTTTGAACAGCGACGATCCGTCGATCTCTCGACACGAAAGGGCGATGCAAGTTGTTGCCTTGAAAGGCGCTACATTCTGGTTGCAACTCTGCACGCTGACAAAAAGTGCGATGGAAGATCCGGAAATGCATGTCAAGACCGTGACGAAGTGGAGTGTAAGTGCAGTTCGCAACTCTTGTGGCGCTGCCGCCCAGTACTGGTCTGTTCTTACGCACAAAGCAGTCGAAGCTTTCAGTACAGTCGGGCAGTTTCTATCGGAGCAATGTGCAGAGAATGCTTAAGTGGGTCTGGAGTGGTTGAACGCAGCCGAACGAATGGGCTGTTACCGGTTAGCACGTTGTTGCCTCTATCGTGATGTAGGAGTACAATATGAACGAGTAGTCTGTAGGACGCACTCTGTACGAGAGATAACTCAGAACGACGGTGCCCTCATTTCCATGTCTTTATTGGTTGGTGTAGGATACAGTTTGTGGTAGAATGCCGTATGCGAAAGCTGACATTAGCGAACTTTGTTGCTGCTTTGCTTCGATTGTCTATTGCGTGATTGAAAGATCTAGGGCACGAAGTCTGTGGGAAGATCGGAATTGCGGTAAAAGCTTGAAGTGACTATGCGAGTGCTGCGAGATGTATCACATATCATGATTGTCAGCCACATAATGACGTTTCTACAGCAAGTTTAATGGAGTGATAACGTTGCACCGTCGCCGTGAGGTTACTTTGATCACGAACGGCAAGTCACTCTTTCGGGATGCATCCGACGGAGCTCATTTCTAACTGCGTGTAGAATTTAGTCTGTTAGTGTTGGCTTGCTTGACAGCTTCCGTCAGCTTACACGAGTGCGTAACCTTCGTCGAGGGTCGTATCGGTTACTTCGGGTGCGATACTTTTGCAAAGTGCGCGGACTTCGTTCCGGCCAGTTGCTTCACGTCGCGCTCGCCTTTGCGCAACATGTACTCGATCAGGACAAAATTCTTTCGGTCCACTGCTACTACCTTGTTTAGTGTCAAGTACATGAATACAAAAAAGCAAAATGCACCAACAATGTGTTAGTACCTCTACTCAATCCAGAATGGACGCCTAGCAACACTAGTCCCGTACATCTTCACGGAAGCGCTCGCGCACGTATTGCAACGTGTCGACGTCCTTACGCATAGCTGCCTGTAGTGCCTTTTTATATAGCGCCAGTACCTGTAGCTGCAGTCCGGAATGTGCTTTGATCTTCATGTTTTATTGCAATGCGAATTGTACAAATACCGCGGTCCAATTTGTGAGAACTTATACGAGAGAGCAGCTCGAAACGAGCGGAGGTTGCGCGAAGCACAACGGTGGCATCGTTTCCCTTGAGCGACATGTTTGTGCAACATGAGCGACAAACGACATAATACATGATAGTGCGTTCCGTGTATCATGCTGCTGCTTTTTATAAACTTCTGAATTCATCAAGAAAGAAAAGTGTACTGTCTTTGGGAACCACGAGGTTGGTCCAGCTGAAAACCTCCCAACGTGACTGACCGCTGCAGCTTCACACTGTATCTTCATCAGTGTATCGAGCACAAAGTTGCTATTCACACACATGGTCGAGTAGGTCACAGCTGTACCGGGTTCGTACCGTGCGTTCAAGCACGAGACCCACTGCCATTCACTAGGCTGCTGTCTTGCTTTCGATGTCAGCCCACGTAGCGCTGCAACAGCCCGTACAACGGCAACCAGGAAGCTTCCTACCAATTACTTCGCTGATGAAATGAATCATAAAGGGTTCATCATTCACCAGACCGAATCAGCTTTTGCGTGCATTGAAATCGTGCATTCTAGTTGCGCTACTGCTTAGGAGTGTCTCAACGAGGCCCGTAAAATACACTGAGGGTCGACGACGGGTTTGTGCGCCGCAATTTTCAGTGTGTAGCCAACCTCACACTTTGGTGGTACCATTCCATGTGCTTTGATCGAGTGGCTCTGCTTAGGTTTAGCACACATACACAGCAAGCAAAAAACTAGCTCTCGCCCTACATGCCTGTTTAACCGCCCACACAACGGCGCGCCGAAACGGTCAGGACACTGCCAACAGAAGTTACTGCAACCGAATGTGGTCCCACGGTCGAGATCTTGCTAGCAGATGCCGGTCGCGCGACGCAAGCCTTTCTACAGCTATTCGACCAGCGTCACGTTCGCAAGCATGCAACAAAGCACCTCTGTCGACAGCCGCGACTACTGAAAAACGCGTGATTCTCCAATGAGGCAACGCGGTCCCTAGCATCCACAAGGCAAGTATCCGACTAGACGCCTGCATCTCATTCACTACGCATTCTCGCAAGCCTTCACGGTCTGGAATGGCAAAGTAGCAAGTACGTCTGGACGTCAGTTGTATCCTAGCGTGAAGGGGGAAACCGACATGAGCAGGAGCAAAGAACCTTTGAAACACTGGTAAAGCAGAGATCGGACACCTGTCGTCATTTGAAGCAAGGCAATCAGAAGGAGAATCACGATACGAAAAGTGGACGAGGTTGGTTCATTGCCGTTTCGTACAAACCGCGACTCGCGGGTTCTCTCTCACGCAAACAAATACATGCACTATCGCTTTCAGCCATGGCAGAACGCCACTAGTTTACCTACTACACTAAGACCAAGTAAGTATGCACTCTGTATACTTGCAAGTGGTGTTTGTTCTTGTCCATGCCATTACGCTTTGCGGAGTCGCCGCGCCGGTCCTTGGCCGACGAACTTGTGAAACCAACGCCCGATTTTCTGTTTCACGCCATTTCCGTAGTACTTGCTGACGACCTCCGTTCCGGGGGGAATGTCGGCTGTTTGGGCTGCTTGAGATACCACCTCGTTCGTTTGGTCGACTCCCAAAGATCTCAGGATCGGTGTCTCCAGTCGTTCTTCGTTGGTCGCCGAGACGTCCGTCAAATCGTCGACTTGACGGTCGGTAGTGGCGAGCGATCGCAGCTGGCGATGTCCATCAGTAGCAGTGGTACTAGTCGACAGTTTGTTGCCCGAAGCTGCCACGATGTCCGTAGTAGAGAGCAGCACAATAGTGAGAGCTTGAACGATGTTGAGCCAACGCATAGTTGATAGACAGAGGAGGGATGTCGGTTTAATGTTGTGGGGGGTGGGTGCTTAGGACGGAGCAGGTTTGTGAATGACCAGAGGAACGAGCAGCTTTGAGCTGGGTTGGAATGAATTTTTCCAGATTGAGATTGAGTCGGTTGACTGGATGAGGGCTTGAACCATTTATGCTGCCTGTTCACAACCGCTCTGGACCGTATAGTTGTTTTCCCTCGCGGAAGGATCTCTACTTACTTCCCTATCCCTTAGGCAGCGACAACGCCTACATGAACATTTACAAGACGACTTGGAAGCAGGGGTCATGGTTTGGAATCGCATATGGTTTATTATGTGTAGCGTCTGTTTAACTCACTTATGGAGTGAACGAAACGACGCAGTATTTCAAGGTGTGCGGACGACGGTTATTCACAGCGTCACCCGTTTTTGGAAGGTGGGGATTCGGCATCTCAGCGCGTTAGCGAAACGCGAACATCGTGGTCCCGACACAGTCGTCGCCGGGGCTCTCTTACAAGCCTGTCTTGACCTCTTCACTCTCGAACCGCGGGATGAGGTGGTCTTCGCAGGAAGCAGCTACGACAAGCTACCGGATCCGGAGCTCTTGTCCTGGCTCCAGAGTTTTCAGACATCTTGTACATAGGTAAATGTTAATAGACTGTCATGAAATCTCTACTTCCCTATCCCAGGGACGGACGGCTGTACCAGTGTGATAAGTCGCAGCTGTTGACAACCACATTGTGTAGCCGCAAACAGCCTCGTCCCCCCGTCCGGTGTCGGACTCAGCTATTCGGAACCCAAACTATGGCAACAAAGTCAGGGTCAAGTTGAATTACAGCATCAGTGTGCGTCTAAGATTTGACCACGAGCAGAACTCACTCGGCCAAAAAAGTTGTCACGACGCTAAGTGTGCGGAGAAGTGGCACGAAAAGAGACGGACTCGACTTGTTGCAGACTTCAGCCTCGGAACTGCGAGCTTTGCGCTCGCTTGAAGTACGTTTCGAACATGGTCAATTCGATCATGCAACTACACGATATCGCGCCCCTCGCCACGGACGTCTGTGAATCAGGTGATGGTGACGCTGAAGGGGCGATGTGGCAGTCACGCTCGAGCTGTGAGCGGTATCTAGTACATGTACGGCTAGTCAAGGGAGGACCAGCCGTTGAACGACTTTTTTACGCAGAACTCTCGTAGAATGTGCTGCATCGACGTCTTGCTGTGGTGGATTTATTTTATACTTCAACGGAGCTGTCCTTCGCTTTCAGGGAGTGCTTCGCCCCATGCACTGAAGCAGATGCTGAAAGAGCATGTCGACATGCCCCATGTATGTTGTCGCTGCGGGAGATCGCTCTCGTGACTCTGCACACATCTTGTTATTACCGGCGGTTCTTCAACATGGACAGTCACCGAGAACAGTATTTGTTGAACTTGGTGTACGTCAAGTTCAAGCAGACAGTGGATCTGCGAGCTCCAGTGCCGTCTCTATGCAGATACTAAGCGTTTAAAAGCTGGTGAGACTCTGATACCAACAGGCAAAAGGGGGAGGACATGAATGACTGGACATGCGACGCTGGCCATGAATCGACCGATCTTTGCTATTTTTTGAATGATCTCCGGAGCGACAACAGTGGAGATCGATCGGAAGATAAACGGAACTTCATCCGTCAGTCCCGTCGACTTTTGCGGTGCGCTTTGTTGCAGTTGTAAGATACTTGGCGGGCATGCAGCCAGTCCAGTTTGCATTAGTCGGCGGAACTACCCGCTCTGTCCCTCTTTGCAAGCTTCTTTCGACAGAGGTTTTCCTTAGATGTGGAAGCGACGAAGGAATTAAATGTGCCATTTGCACAAGTTTGGTACAACGCGTGGCAAAGGCAGCCTGCACAACGTTCCACATACAGCCATAATGCTTGCCAAGACGATCAGCTTACCACTAGCTGTCTGTGGGATGTAGACACGCAGTCCTTGTAACTATGCGAAGAGCTTTGTATTCCATTGAGCTTAGTTCCAATTTGGAAGCCGAACGGATGCACGACATCAAAACCCACCTTCGTCCTACCTGGTTGCATTCTTCCGGCCGAGTACATGGAAATCCACGTTCACTCTACTTAGTACACTGGGTTCGGGTGCGTTGCGAGTAATGCTTGCTGCTGAGCTCGAACTTTGTTCCTGCAAAAGATAAGCACAACCCTCTCGGACAATAGAGACAACGCTGTGTTCGAGGAGGTCTCATAAAGGCGAAAAGTTGCGTGACACATTTGCTAGTCCGAGTTGCGTTCGCATGCCAAAGAATGTTCGAACATTGGACCGCCACACCTTGTAATCGTACATGCATGTAACCTACCTATCACTTGGAATGGACCTTTCGCTACGGCTTCTCTGCAAAAGCGAATTGGCCTCGTTTGCTGTATCCTGTTGTAGACGACGGTGGATGCAGGCAGAACACCATACTGCTGATAGGCGTACGTCTCGGTGACTCGCGTCAGTATGAAGCTGCGCCAGGAAGCACATAAGCCTCTTGGACTATTCGCATTGTGGGTGTAGTACAACATCTATCATTTTCTTCGACCATCCTTAAGCTGCAAGTCCAATCGCATGACGTATCGATACCACATATGCGCTCAGCTCGACACATACACCAGGATCAGGTAAAAGAATAGCTTGCGGACAATTGCACACTAAACGATCTCCACGGACAATGATTGCTGCTACCTACTCGCACCAGTCAAACGCATAGTGTTGAAGGCTTACAACTACGATCGGGTGAGGCTCAAAATATAGCAGTGTCACGTGCTTTTATCGCTACCTGGTCATGGTCATAGCCTACGTGATAAGTAAGGATGCCTCGTTCTACTACTTCAGTCGCTATAGTAGATGATCAGCACTTCACTCAACGTTGTGCTTTTGGCTTTTAATCACTGTTAAAGCGACGACAACTGCTCGGTCGAGATCCTGCATGTAATGACTCTGAAAACTATTTTCAACACACGTTGCGAACGAAGCGAATTTGCAAAAGATGACAAAGAAACGTTTGCGCCGCTGGTGATAGAGTTTGTGCTCGTTCGATGCTTGCTTCGACTTGATCATACGCATTCTTTTTCACCCTGATTTTCTGGCGAAGACTTAGCAGCAAACATGGACTGAGCTGCCCATGACGCGACCTGCCCATGACGCGACCTGCCGTGACTGTAGAGCTTATGAGCGTCTGAAGGTTGCTCAGATGATCATTTTCACCTTTGATCGGTTTTAAGCCAATCACATGCGTGCATCATGATAGTGACCTAGGCAAAGAGTAACACCCATCATGCGAATCGACCTATGTCGTGAGGACAGGCTAGATCGTACTTGGTACGTGTAAAGTACACCTCACCGCGCTATTCACAGACATACTGACAGACACGCACAGATAAGTACGATTTCAAAGCTTGGCATCCAACCTTGCGCACACTCACTATTAGCTTCACCCTCCGGGCTCACAATTAGCGAAAAAGTCAGAAGGAGTACACGGCATTTTTTTGGTAGGCGAGGTATCTTGAGGTACGACTACCGACCTAGAGTATCAGATTGCTGGCAGTCTACAGAATAGTTGGTCTTAGCTTGAGTAAGAAACTTGTTACGCCCTAGGCGGCAAGGTTCGTCCATTAGGACAGGCGAGAATGGTGTCCCGGAAAGCGCGAGTCAGTGGGTTTCGGTCTGTACCGTGTTCTCCTCCACGAAGCGTAAAGTCGTACCAAAAAGTGACGTCCCGATGGAGATCGTCATGTACCGAGCAGCAGAGGCTACCCGAGCCGGGGTTAAACCCACATTTCGATTTTCCAGTGTTCATTGCAACCGCGTCGCTGTGGTTGCCATTTGATTGTACCCGCGACAGTGGTGAGCCCAACTAACAACAACGACGTCGGATGAGATTAAACTTGCCTCTCGATGAAGTGCCGAGAGCTGGGACATAGGCGTTCGACCCAGATTGAGTGGGTTGTCGACGCCACCACAAAACGCCACAACTCGTTCGCGACTGCAAGAACACTTGCTTGGGCCACTTCAGTTGACTCGTTCGCAGTAAGCCACGCTTTTAACAGCCGCCCAAGCTGTCCGCGGACAGGCTGGCAGCCGGAAAGCGAAAACCCAGACGTGCATGTCAGCATCCTCAAAAATTCACCGAAAAACGTCTATAGATCTAGTAGACGACTTCAATGAACTTGCGCTACAGGACAGTTTCAGAACATGTGGCTGGCTGGTGCGTACGTGCCAGGAGAGCCCTCTGGATCGGGGCACGACCGATCCCCTGCAGACCAATTCCAAAAAGTGAAGCTGTAACACTCAAGACGATGTATTGTCTGCGTGACCTGCAGAGAAGTTGCTCTGGTCTGATCCGACGTAGCTCTGTTTACTCGATCAGATCGACTCGGCATGATACGACCCGATGGTGCTTCGCTGTCACGCGTTTGTCACGCTGTAGTTCTCCTTCGCGGTGCCGACCTCGGAAAATGGAAGTCTTGATTGCCTTGCGATACGGCCTCTTCATCGCTGATGGCCCGCCCAGGGTTGTACAATCCACGCACGAGCTGGATGATCCACAAATTAACCCGGAGAAGCGCCTATGCGACTAGCTATCGTATCGCACACTGCCATCGGATCTACACAAAAAGTAGCGGACAAGTGATCCGAATCCCAGTGTGATAGCATGTTGCCCCTGGGATCAAGCATCCACTTGTAAAGCCGACGAACCTTACCCGATAAAGGTATCAGGGTACCGATTGAGGACGTCTGGTAGATAAAAGACGGAAGTTAGGTACCAGCGCGAGGCAGAACAGTCCGAAATGTCGTCTCTTTGCCACGGGCAGTGATGAGATGCTGCTAGAAGGTGTAAAGCGAGACCACTGCACACCCATGCAATGTCGAACCATTTATACACAGACATCTCCTTTAGCAGTTCGTTGCGAGTCGGACCATCCAATGCCACCCGGGCGTCAACGGTGACACTTCCGTGATCGCTCTGAGTGACCGCGGTCTTAGCTACGAACCGATGTGTCCTCGTCCGCACTGCCTGAGCATTCAGGCCTCCTGCGTGTGCTGCAAATATCACCGCTACGGCCTTGCATTCTGTAGCTTATTGGGAAGTGAAGACCTTCTGCTCCTCTTCATACGGCATTGTTAGTAGTCTCATTAAGCTGGCAGTCCATGTCGAAGCGATTTTGCTTTGAAGGCTTCAACATGTTGGAATTGATTGCTACACGACGCGGGCTGATTCGTGAATGCTCTGCCCCAGCAGGTCATCCTCAAGCTACTACAAAGCTGCTCAATGCTACGGCGAGGCTGCTGCGTCAGCGCCAAAACGCTCTTTGAATCTGGTTGCCCACCCGAAGCTGTAAAAAGTACTTGCCGTAATCGTGATCGATTCCCGTACTTTGTCCAGTTCAGGAGTCGGATCAAGGGGAGCCGTCCAACTAGCTAGCCCGTTGTAGATGATAAGTGCCACCGTAAACAGTTGCAGCACTCATTCAAAATGGTCCTGAGAGCAGCTGTGGCGCGTCTTTTGTTCGGTGACGTCGACAATAAACCCGCTTGACTTCTGATTGTGGCAAGTAATTCATGACCAGGATCGGGGATCGCTCATTAGAAATGCAATCATGCTCTTGCAGTAGAGTGGCGTAAACCTGTCACTGGCTTACTATTGAAGTTGACGGGTGGCTTACCGCAGTGAACGGCATTACTGCGCCGTCTGCCATTGCGATTTTGTCCCGAAGAGAACAGTGCCGTCGACAAGCACTCGCTTGTCGTCGACACTACCGCACATTTCGTTGTCTAATAACAATGTACTTGTGATGGGGCAGACTGCATAGCGACCTTGGTCATCAGGGCGACTTCAGGTTGTACATTAACTCGCGGACCTACGCAATATCAATTTACGATAGATAAAAAGGGGTGCAGTGATCGCTTGTGCGTACCCCCATAGCCAATTTTTACACCTAGTAGCCGCCCTCGACGATGCAATTACTCACTCATACAATGTCGATGCACGCCGTGTCGAGCTTTCGTCCATCTAGCTTCAAGCAAGCGACTAATTCGGTGGAGTGATTGCTGCTCAAACGAGAATCATAAGACACAACGGGATGAACAATTTGCTATTTTATGTTATGTGCAGACTCAAGTGATGCAAGGCGTGCGCGAGTGTCGTTGTATAGTACATCTACCACGACAGGCAAGCCGTATCTGAGAACTTACTATTGCCTTTTTAATAGTTCAACGACGATACAGCCGCACAAGTTACATGAACGCTGAGTTAGAAGCGGTAGCCACACTTACTTATAAGGGTACGTTTGATGTCCTTATCCCTCGTCTTGTCCTACCTTTTTCCTTGTACGGCAGCAGGAAGTATAGCAGACCGTGAAATCAGGAGGCCGCGCTTTCTATGAGAGGAATTCGAGTGCAGACTTCAAATGATGCGTCACGACATCGGTAGTGAGCCTTCATCGGGGGTCAAGCTTGTTGCGAACTTCAGTGCGAAACATGTTTTTAGCCGTGCAGGACAATAAATCAACTATTTCTTTTGTTCATACACACCGTACCGCTCATCGTGCCGAGCACACACAAAGATCTGAGTGTTCGAACAACGTGTCTATGCCTATGGCAACGCCATCCAGATATTGTGGAGGTCAATCGCAAAGCTGTCCCACGTATGCGGCGTCTTTGATGTCGAAGGATTTACAGATTGCGCATGCTGTAAGCCAGACGATAGTACGGATCTGAATGATCATCGAGACCGCTGGTTCACTTCGTGTCCTAAGTGCCGCGCTAGTTAACGTAAGTACTTCTTCGCCCATCAGCGAGTATGGATTAACTCATCATTTGGTCAAATGGTCACCAAGTCCAGCAGGTCGCTAGACTACACTACCTGGCAACCTCATCAGCAGACACTTCTTGTCGATAATTGATCGATTGACAGCTGAAAATCTTTAGACTAGCTTGATCATTCAAGTTAACACCACATGCCATCAACAAGCTCGTATCGCTGCTCGCTAGCATCAATCGTGACAGAACAAACGCTTTTATTTTATCTCGCAGCAGCCACCTGGCGTCGCTGCCGTCTCCTGCGTAGACCGTACACCTCAAAGATGTATGGAAATTTGTTGCCCTTTACGACAGCTACTATAACTACTAAGATCCGTTGCATCTTTACATTATTTAACCAATTCATCCAGTCAAGCACGTATCGTCCACGTGCCTTGTGTGCCTTGATACTTCACGAACAACAACAGTAGCTATACTTCGTGACTCGTTGTCACTGTCGCACGTGCAGTAGCAGACTTTACGTTGTGGATTACATGGGCCTGCGCCAGTAATTTATAGAGTGAAGATTGCCACCGCACGTGCATCATGGTTCTATCCCTTACTGGCTGGGCTAGACAGGCGGACAAGAATAGTTTCATCATCTAGAGGTTTGTTATTACAGAGAGTATTACTGAAGGTGACATGAGCTGTTCTGGTAACAGTCGACGAGCTATGATCGAGGCTGATGATGTTGAGATCATCGGAACATAAAGACTCTGACACTCCAATGTTCGGAGCACTAAATAACTTGTCAGCCGATCGCACCAACAGTGCTTCTGTTTCCCAGCAAAGGTGAGCTCCTGAATTTCGGAGATCCACTAGGAACAGTGCGCGTTTCTCCTAACTTCTTAGGCTTCAAGTCAATCCTTCGATCCGGGTATTCTATCCAGGCCATACCAATGATGATGTCATTAACCAAGGATTAAACAGCGCTGGTAGCTATCACAGTCCCACAACGAACGCCTAGGTTCACATCAACTTTGCACAGTGGCTCGTGCCCGTCGCTAAACTCACGTCAAATGTATCAGCCTCCTGTCTGTTTACTGCATCAGCATATCGCTGACTCCATCCAACGGACTATCGTCGATCACAGCTACCAGACGCTCCAGAATCAATGATAACCAACTTACCGATTACCTTCACAGTTGCTGTAGCGACTATCGAGCCTGGCTCGCACACACGCTCCAGGTTACGAGATGCTTTTGGTGTTCAGACCGTGTTTCCATACCCTTCTAGAGGCTCATCAGAACAATTCCTTGCACGAAAGGGCGTACGCGCCAAATGGGAGTCGTCGTCCTCCCACATCGATTCAGATTTCCTTGGTGTGAGGCGGGGATTCGGCTTTACGGGGCCTATGAAAGGGCTTCGCGACGATCACCCTGTACGAAGACGTAGTTTGATCCTGCAAGTATAACATTGACGGGTATAATGCGCTGATCATTCGTGTAAAGCTCTGCTTCTCTGTCTTCAGCAAAGCGTTGCGGTCCATCAACTCGGACCTGTAGTTGGAAGCGATATGTAAACAGAATTCGAGCTGTACCGTTTCCACTTAAACAGAGCTGACTTAAGGCGACATTCGACATGCAATGCTACGCTCTCAGCCTCGCCCAACGGGGCGGGGTAGACACGAAAACAGTTAATTATTCGTGAGTCCTTACTCTTGGACACAATCTTTCAGCTTGTTCTTACCCTGGTAGGCAACTGAGAATCGTGATCTCAGCAAAATGCATGATCAGGTGTCGCGGGCACGAGCGGAAACGTTATACTTCAGCGAATCCTATGCAGGCAATTCCACGTCTACCGACGTGGGACGTGTCAGTGCCCGTTCTGTAGCTTTCACCGAGCTCGATACAGCCATCAGTGTTGATCACGTCCAGATCTACCTCGCGGATCCAGAAGAGAAGATTTTCTCTCTTTTGCATCGTGTCAAGGAAAATACCGAGTGAATAGTCTACTAGCTCTAGTTTAAGGAACTCATCAGTCGAAGCATCAAACGGTGGCTAGCTCTACAAACAAGCGGCAGAGTGCATTATAGAAAGATCCTCAACTCATACTGGTCGAACAAGCACCTGACTCGTTACTGATCGTAACTTGTGAGCTGATTTTATTCATGATTCACGGGCGGTCATCAGAATTGCCTGAGTAGCAGCGTAAGCTCATCGCATCACGCACCCACCTTGTACCCGACCTCTCGGTAGGAGTATCCACCTACAACTGATCAGGCACGTCATTGCCGCTAACGCTTGTAACCTTTTTACGATACAATCTGCCCCCAGGGTCTGATGATCCTTAGACTCGCACACCGTTCCAGTGGATCTGTACAGCAAAGTAGAACGAAACATTGGACGCGGCAGTAGCGTGATGCGGTGTCCGAGTGCGAAGTCAAGTACGTTAACAGCAGTAAACAGAAAGATAATGCGTTTACCTGCGTTACGATAAACATCAAAGACGACAAGCCGTAGATTTGTGAAACTTGACGAGGGCTGCTTTCATACACGGGATTAGTCACGCAATAAGGTCGTAACGATGACTACACCCACCGGGTTATAGTGTCCCCATCCCAGGTCAACCAGCTCCCCGAATAGTAAGTAAGGAATAAGGAGACGTGTGGCTTGTCGTACGTTAACGCATCTCATCATCAGATGCGAGTAGCGGGGCGTTCCACATTGCTTCAAACTTTGATCGGTCTGCGTCACATCTGTCTTCGATCTCAACTGTCCTTGGCATTTCGCAACTTTTGAATCGGAGACTGTACAGTTGAAGAATGCTTTGTGTGGGGGACACGCGTCCTCGATTGAGGCATTGGGTCAAGTCGAATCGACAAGCGTTGATGATTCATGAGGCTCTTTGGTCACCATAGGACGCTGTGTCATCTAATGGGAACAGCGTGGATAAGGAAGAATTCATCTCGCCACTTTTCATGATATTGTAAAAGAGACGACTCACCGAGTCCACTGAGTTTAGCATGACTCATTGAGTCCATGACGATGGTTACTTTCACCTTGGTATCGAGATGAGGTTCATGAACCATGTAGCTAAATCATATGCAATGGTTGGGCGCTTCACCGTCTTTTCATTCTATCGACACTGGATGCAGTTTTTACTTGAAATGAGTGAAATAATACGATCGCAAACAGGTACCAGTAGCAGCACTTACCACAACGTGATACTAAGGCTCGACCTATTTTGTTGGTGTCGTCGCAATTAAAGCAGATTTGTCGACCAGCTCTTTTGACTGAGCTAACTTGTTGTGCCATAAGCCATAGCGTCTACGAGCATTCATCAACATCGCGTTGTTGTTCATCTGTTCATAACCCCAAAGCCACATCGTATACGGTAGTCACCCTGTCAGATCTCACCTTCCATGCATGTGCCTGCCTGACTCCTCTCGACAGTATCATTCCATGCGAAACCAAACAGACAGCTCAGGCTAGCGACGATAACGGTCTCGACCACGCGAGCGACGCTCGTTACCGGAGCCCGTCCGAGCATCCGTCAGAAACTGGTCAAGTCCGTATGGATCATCGTCGCTGTCCTTGCTAGGCGATCGACGTCGACGCTTGCGGTCGTCACCTCTGCTGCGAGATCGAGAGTACGATGTCGACCATCGACGGCCACTGCGGCCGCGCGAATACGATGGAGACCGCGAACGAGCACGAGGGCGACCACGCGCCCGCGATATCGAAGGAGAACGTGAAGGTGAACGCTTACGTCCACGAGGTGCAAAACGGTCGCGACTTCTCCGACGAAGTGGCGAGGGGGATCGACCACGTCCACGAGAGCGCGGTGGCGAACCAGACATCGAGCGCGGACGACCCCTTGAACGCGGTGGTGGTGAGCCAGAGGGTGAGTGCGGGCGACCTCTTGAACGTGGAGGTGGTGAACGAGACGGTGAGTGCCGCCGACCCCTTGTTGAGCCAGATGAAGAGCGGCTTCGACTGCGCGAGCGAGGCCGCGAAGCACGACGACGCGACTGCGATTGTGCTGGCGAATTCGATGGTGAGCGGGCCTTTTTCCTCGACCTCTGTGGAGAGCCCGGTGGTGAACGTCGCGCATCGTTTAGGCTGGCAAAAGAGGCACGAGTCTTGCTAGTGTCCTCATCCTCCTCGACCTTCGCGTCGTCGTACGAGAACTGTACGGGACCATCACGAGCTCCGCCTCGCGCCACTACTTCAGTACCTCGGAACTGTTTGTCAGCCTTAAAACGCTTTGCGTGACCGCCTTTCAACTCGTCGTACTCCTTATCGGCATCAAACGAACCATCAACGTCCTTCGGACGGTACACACTGGCTTTGCCACGGTCCACCATCGGCTTCGAGTACACACTGTACTCGTCCTCTTGGCCAAAGCCAGAACTGATGCCCTGAGATTGATTGAAAAGCCGCGAGTCAAACATGCCGTCGCTGCCACCGGCCTTGCCACCACCTTGAAGTTGACCAAGCGCAATCTTCTCGGAAATATCACGGTCTTCATCACGTGCCAATTTGCCCTTCTTGCCCAATTTCTCCATGCGCATTTCGCGCTCACGCTCTTTCTTGCGCTCCTGACGGATGCGATCCCGTTCTCGCCGTCCTCTCACGTCACTATCCGGTTCTTCCTCATCACTGGATTTGTGTCGACGTGCACTATCGACGCTCGCCGAGCGTCTACGTCGACTCGGACTGCGATCATCTTTTTCTTGTCCGCCACTGGCACGAGGCCCTGCACGCTCCATCCGTGCCTTCGACGCGAGCTCCCGCAACTCACTCTCCTTGTGCTCTTTCTGCTTCATCGCGAGCTTCTTCTGCACTTGCGCGCGCATGTTCACCTCTTCTCTCGCCTTGCGTTCAGCGATCGCCAGTGCTTCAGACAAACTAGCAAAATTATCGTTCACCGTCACTTGCTGCAGACCGCGTCCGTCAGCTGCCAGGCGCTTGTCCAGTGCAATTGTAAACCCTTTCGAGTTCTTCCAGTTCGAGATACACGGCGGAATCTTCCACGATTGCTGATCCGTGACTGTGAGTTTACGTGGCGGGGAGTGCAGCACCGGGACAGGTGGCGACGGCGGGCCACGAACGGCTTTGGTGTGCTGGAATTTCGGCGGTTCCATGGGGTCTTTGGCCACGTCCACCATCCGGATAATCCGCTGCTTCAAACCTCCACCAGCAGCTCCAGCACTTGATTGGTCATTGGGTGTGTACCGGATATACTTGGCCGTCTCCTTGGCGGGTTTTTGGTGCCCTACACTGGTCGGAAGAGCACTTCGGACCTTGTTCTGGACCAGAGCTTGAAGGGCTTCCTGGGTCCGGGCGGCTGTAGCCATCTCTTCTTCTGCCAAGGGCAGGGCGAAGTCTTCAGCTTCGGTGCCATGTTTCTCGACAATGTCGCTGAATTTGGTGTACACTTTGTGTGTACTGCCGTGCTGGTGGGTGACAATGGCGTCGTAATTAACGTGGCCCGTGTCGGCGTCAACACTTAGGGCAAGGGTTCCGTTGTGGGTTGATACGGACTTGCCCTTTTTACCCATTTCTAACGGAAATTGGGCCACATGGAGTTCGGGGTACGCCCCACCGTCGCCAAAGTCCGCCTGGCGCCGCGGGACGAACTGGCTGGTGACCCGCAGAGGATAGCGTGGGATTGTAGGTGCACGTGTGCGTTCGGAGGGATCTAGCGCAGGTGTGGACGCCGTTTCAGCGTCCGTGAAGGTCGGGTACGAACGCACGGGCGCTGGGAACAACGCGCTCATTGCTGGAGTCTTGATATGTGGCGTGGTGGGGGTCGTAGTAGAAATTGAGTAACCTTATAGAAATGAGATGTTTTGGTGGAAATCGGTGAGCTTGATAAACCTCAAAATCCGGATCTTTTTATGCTCGTAAGAACTAGGGCTCCGTCCCGCGCAGGACGGGATGGGACACTAAATACTGCGGGATGAGGTCGTTGAACAGTTTTCTCTACCTAAATTTCGTAACGACCTGATATGCAAACACACGATCACCTTCAGATGCGCAAAGGGTACCAAAGAATGAGAATAGTAGCGATCTGGGATTGATGCTTACCTGTTACAACAAGTGTAGAAGCAGAATGCCTAATCCACTTGACCCTGATTGGTACTACTGATGACATGCTCATGTAAGCAGGGCTCTTTTTAAACGAGGTAGTAACGATTTTCGACGATTTACCACACGCATCAACATCAAACGCAGTTAACTTTTAGTGAGTAGCGACGTCTTGAAGCATGATATTGGCCGGAATCTTAAGCTGTTGCTATTGATCAAAATGATTATGACGCTTATCGGAATCGTACAACCTCTCGACGAGGCTTTCAAGTGATGGAATTATTATAAAAAGTAATCCACTTTATGTTGAAGTCGCGATGCCCTAGTAGGCTAACGAGGTCCATCGGATCGTCGCTAGGGGCACGGAGATCGTGTTTTCAAGCGTCCACTATGCCCGGACGAGTGCCTTTGCAGAAAGGATCTATAATGGAAAAATAATTCTTAATTGCGAGCCTGGAAAGTGAAGCTAATAGTGACTGAGCGCAAGTTTGAATGCCAAACTTTTACATCGTTCTTATCTGTGTGTGTGTGTGAAAATAAAGCGGTCAGGTGTACCTCGCATGTACCAAGTGCGATCTAGCCTGTCCCCACCACGTAGGTATGTGGGCATAATTAAGTCACTCTTAATCCAGGAAACTTTTGGACGCACGCACGTGATTGGCTTAAACTCGATCAAAGGTGAATATGATCACGTAAGCAAATGCTGGAAGCTCATAGCAAAGACTGATTTCGTTTCAAAAGTATACTACTAAGTTAATTTAGACATGAACTGCATTGTATTCCTTCTTCAGTGACTGCTGCTGTTGTATAGTGTTTTGCAACTTGATTCAGCTCACCGCTGGAGCTCGCCCTTTGATATAAGCAGTCACCGCACTTGACTACTTATATCAAGGGGCGAGCTCCAAAGCTTGCTATCTTATCTTAGAATAAGGAATACATGTCAAATAGACGGCGCTTTCGTTTTACTCTCTTGTTTTCCATAAAATTATGTCATCGCAGTAAAGTTATAGAAAATCGACGTCAAATAGTAAGACAATCATAGACTGCGGGATGTGCAGGACGTGCGGGATGAAAACGGCTCATCCCGCATCTCATCCTTCGCGGGCTAGGACGTTGAGGGACGGATCCCTAGTTATAATTACTTCTTTCTTCTTGCTTCTTGATGTATCTTTTTAGCAACTGTTCGAGTTGAGTCATTGAAGTATGCTTAATTGCCGTATACACATGATAGCGTCTTGTGGCGCTCAATTTTAAGATAAAAAAACGCTCAGCTTGCAGTGCAGCAACTGAATGCAGATCAGCACTGTAACGGGGTGACTCCGTTACATGATACTTTAAATGAGGTACATACCAAGTATTAATATTATGCTAGAGCATCAGAATATTCTCACAAATCGTCTTGATAGGTAATAATGTGTTGCAGAAGCAATGCACTGCTCATTGGTCGATGAGATTTATGATATCACATGATAAAGCCGAGTGAAGACAGAAGAACGCAATGAGTGGTGAGCAGATAGTCACATTACATGTTCGTATTTGGATATAGCTAAGAGAAGACCAAAAAGCTGTAGCAACACCGGAGATTAGTTATACTCAACACAGACCTACTTTTACCCTTCATCTCGTGTTTAACCTTTCTCTGCACGACGCATGTAAGTCTTGAGACACCTCCTTACTCTGTGTTCAATGTAAGCAGCTTGTACTACGACAGCACAAGTGAAAGGTGCTCCGTTACGCCTGGTATCACTTTGTAGTCCGTCCAACGACAATGAACCTGTTGGTTGATGAAGCGGAAGACTTCCATCTAACGCACGAGAGCTACTCTCGGTTGAGTCATTTCAAATGAGATACAATCAGACATTTATAAATAAGTGAAGACTAAATTGGTTTATCAACATGAGATTAATTATGCTGTTTACAGTTCTACTTTTAATCTTCATCTCGTGTTGAAACCTTCCTCTGCATAACGCATGTACGTATAGTCTTGTGGCACTATCTTACTCTGCGTTTGATGAAATCACTTTGTACTACGATATTACAATCATCGGTGACCCGTTTCAAGCACCGATAAACTTAGTACGGTAATGTAACGAGGCAACGACATATTGTATTGTCACAGTACAAGCTGCTTACATTGAACATAGAGAAAGGTGGTGCCGCGAGACTTCACTTACATGTGTCGTGCAGAGAAAGGTTTCAGCACGAGATGAAGATTAAAAGTAGAGCTGTATACAGTATAATTAATCTCCTTTTGATAAACCAATTTAGTCTTCACTTAGCTGCACCTGAATACGAATATGAATTGTAACTATCTGCTCACCACTCATTGTGTTCTTTTTGTTGTGGCTTGGCTCTATTGGTTGATATTATTACTCATATCAACCAATGAGCAGTAAATTACTTCTGTGTCACAATTTTACCTATCAAGTTAATGTTGTGAGGATATTCTGCCTGTCCTGACAGAGCTTTCGTACTTGATATACCCCATGTAAAGTATCATGTACCGGGGTCACTCCGTTAAGTTACCCCCCCTTCCCAAACCATCATTCATGTTAGTGACTAATTGATGATTGAATGACTATAGTGAGTAAATAGGGAAAAGCAAATCTTGTGTCAGTCACTTCCAACCATTTCTTCGTCCTCCTGCATGGAGTGTACGTCCATTTAGTACGCGGCCAAGGCCGCTAGGAACGCAGCAATGAGTCTCCGCTCTGCTACTTAAGGGGAAGCAGAGGCATCAAAATCAACTGGTGACAAATTTCTGCTACTTCTTTCAATTGACCTGCAGCAGTCACTTCGGTAGGCGCATGCGGTTATGCAGCGCATAGTATAGGAGATTATGATACTGAGTATAAATACACTAGTGAGTCGGATGGCTACACTAAATCGAAGAAGAAGAAATTCGAGGATGAGCCAGAAATGGCTAGACTGAAGCGACTAAGTCAGCTTTATAGCGAGGTATGAGTCTCGCTGAACATCGTAACATCTTCGGGTCGTCCGAAAATTCGAAACCTCCGTCTCCGAGGCGGAGCCGTTTGATCGACAGTGAGCGAAGCGGTGTCTCGGGCCACCGCAACGATAAAGACGGTGATGCGATCATGCATCATATTCCAAACGATTGTGATGATAAAGCTGTCGGTACTTCTGCTAACACGCGGCAAGAGGCTACAGATTGCAACATCTTGTATGAGTAGTAGCTGTGTCTGCCTCATCAGCAAGTTCTGGATCGCATTTCTGATACGGTAAGACGACGTGATGCATAAAGCTGTTTGTTTCAATGCGGCTTCATGGCATTGACTTTACTTGAGTGACTTACGCACTAAGCATGATGTCTTCGTCGATGTGCTATTCTAACATCGACGGCACAGCGAGAACCATAACCGTGACGCATCCTCGCTGATCCAGGCATGGAACGCGTTCAATTACAACGTTGGTGAGATTGGATGAGATGCATGGATAGGCAAGTTCATCCGATCGCACATTAGGTTTGAGACGAAAACCTCCACCGATGCATGCTATAAACTGCATCGATTATCAAGAGAGGACGGGTTTCGATGCCTCTCCTGGGGTGATCCGTGACAACGTAATGTGAAAAACCTGGCACGAGCTCCAAAAGATACTTACTCTATAACAGTCCCCCGGTGGAGGGCGCGCGTCTCTCATGAAATGCATGAGGAATTGGTTGGTTTGCTAATACCTCTACAAATGCGATAGGCGTTCGGTTACGATGTACCGTCCTTATTATCGGATGAACCTTTTAGTACTGCTGGACAAGGCCTGACGCACCAACCAGAAGTTGAGATCTGGGCTCCCAGGTATGTGCCGAGGGTGGATAGCCGTGTCACCGTACGAGGTAATTTGTCCGACGTCTCTTCACATCACGGTGGGTCAACAGGCGTTCTACGAGAAAACGTCGACGACCGCACGCATAAACCTATGGATGAGTTGAGGAGTGAACACGTTCTCTGAAGGAGTTGAATCATCAACCTGATGTTGTGAGTCAGATTGTTTGCTTAACGTGAGAGTTAATCGAGGACCTCATACACGAGAGGGGCATGCGTTTATATTTGGTTGGCATTGTGAATCGTCTCTACTCGTTTTAGGATAAGATGCATATCAGAGTGTGCTTCTGCCCGGCTGGCAAATGAGCGGGTATAGTGATCTCTTTGAGACAAGATGGGGGGAGCTCGTCAGGATATCTCTCAGCTTCGCGGGGAGATATCCGAACTTCAGATGCAGGCTGAGAGTCAGCACTGTGAGCACAAGTATATGTCAATGATGCTTGTACACGAGGGCTTTTTCAGCGGAAGAAGCCCTGTAATGGTAGTACGGCCTGATGCGGCCGAAATAGAACGTAGGATGCTTGCGCATCTTACGTGGCAGTTCAATCGTGTATGCCTTGCCTAGTCGACGCAGCTCACAAAATGGACCGATGAACTTGGGTGATAAATTACTACTACCCACGTAATACATTATGTGTCAAGATAAGTTTACTGTAGATAGTAGAAACAGGTCGCATTTATTGAACAAAAGAACATTTGATCTTCCATTCTTGTCAAAGTTTTGCCTTTGTCGATCCACCGCCTCTGTGATGGAGTCTTGTACGAAACGGACAACCTTTCGCGAGCCAGCATAAATTCATCTGCTGACTCGCTGTCTTTGAATACATCTCTTTTGGAGTACATTGCGGAAAGATCAGTATCCTGGTTAACAAGAGCATCTTCGCTCTTGCTTTCACCTTCTTCACAGAAGTCGATGTGGTCGACATCGGTGTCATAAGTAGTGAGCGACCTTGTGGTCAGTACGTGATGAGTGAGAGGAGGATTAGAGTTTGCTCAAATTGGTCCCTCCTCTAAAACTGGAGTCACATCTAAAAAGGTGGGAAGAACCGGATAGTGGCAGCCCTTCACGAAGAACGATACGTGTGTCGACTCGTGGACTGAGTTGTTGATGGCAAACTCCACCATCGGCAGGAATTTGCTCCAATTCGTAAAAGAATGGATATACCCTCGAAGTACCTCCTCGAGGACGCGAATGGCGCGTTAGGTCTGATCATCTGTTCCAAGATGGTCAGAGCTAGACATCTTTTCTAAGCATGTTCTGAATCTTTTGAACATTGAACGCTAGAACTCAGCTGTGAGACGCGGTTGCCGATCGGAAACGATTTCACGAGGCACACCATGAAGGTTTAAGACCGTGTCGATAGAGACACGCGCACAAAACGATGCATTGATTAATTCAGGTACAGCAACCGGATGTGTTATCTTGCTGAATATGTCAACGAACGCAAGAATACCAGTATTCTCGTGAGAATCTGTGGGGAATCAGAAGGCAAAGTCCATTGGGATAGATTCCCATTACTCTGCCGAGATGGGCAGAGTCTGCAACGGGGATCGAAGGAAGGGACTGGACTTAATCCGCTGACAGACCTCACAGGCTTGAACGTACATGTGCACGAACTGATACTGGCGGGACCAGTACAATCGCAGCTCACTGTGAAATGTATCATCTAACAACCAAGAAGTCCACCAAGAGGCGCTTCTTGGTACTCATACATAATACTTAATCGCAGGTCACCATGATATGGTACGACGACAAGAGGCGTGTCCTTGGAAACAGCTGAATACTAAAGTAATCATTTGAGAACTGTATATCTATTTGTAGAGGGTCGATATACTGACAAAAACTGCTATAGGCTCTTCCCGGACGGGTGCGAGAGATGATGAATAAATCGCACCATTCTTGCATCATACGTCCTTCTTTTGTCTTCCAATAAGGTTGACGACGGGCCACTCGAATTCGGTACCGCGACAGGAGCTGGACCAGTGTCTGGTGTTGGAGCCGGTTCAGAATCGGGTCGACGCGAGACTACATCAGCGACGAAATTAAGTCGTCTTGGTTAATACTCGTCGAAGAAGTTGTGCTCTGCGAAGAATGACATCCACCTCGCAATCTGCTGCAAGGTATGTAGACTGTTTACGGCCGTTCCTAAAGATGCAAGGTCCGTATAAACGATGAAAGGTCTATCGCCTAGCAGATATGATCTAAATTAATCCAACGCAGTCTTCGTGGCGAGGAGTTCCTTGTCATGGACGGTATCGTTGCGTTAATCAGGCTGCAGCTGGCGTGAATGATAACAGATGACACGCTCCTCAACGTCTGCATCGTATTGCACTAATGCACAGCCGATTGCAAAGTTGCTAGCATCACAGACTAAGTGGAATGGTCTGTCTTGGTCTACAATTACCAAAATCGGTGATTGCATCAAGTCTTGCCTGATACTTTCGAAAGATAGCTGGAAATCGGTACTCCATTCCCACTTCTTGTTCTTTTTCAATGTACGAGAGAGATAAACGTTAGTGTAGGTGTAATTGCGTGCATTTTTGTGCAAATACGCCGCTAGGCCAAGGAACTTTCGAATTCCCTTAAAATCTGTAGGCACCGACCATTCGGAGATCGCCCCAATATTTTCTGGATCGGCTCGGACATTATGCTTGCCCACGGTGCAACCAAGAAGTGGCATTTTTAAAGCAGAAATATACACTTTTCGAGGTTGGCATACAACTTATGCTCGCCCATAATCGTAAGAACCTTCCGGACGTGGATTCGGCGTACTTCCACATCCGTATGTCCGCTCATAGCCCAGATTTAGGCGAACATATCATCAAAGTAGCTGGGCGCTAACACTCTTACGGATCTTAACAGATTGGTCATACATCTGTTTAATGTAGCAGGGGCATTTCTTCGCTCTTATGGCACCCCATACACTGTCAGAGCGTACCGCTTGGGTACTCACTGTCGTACACGGGATGATCCGTTCCCGCATGAGGATCTGATAGAACCCGTTCATCAGATCCATCGATGAAACGATGGTACTCTTTGCCATACCATCGATGATGACATCTTTCCTTAGTATCGGCGTTTGATAAGGCACCCTTGCAGTATTGAACCTGTTGAATTGATGCACTATCCGCCATTCTCCTGTGGCTTTCCTCATCCAAAAAGTCGTAGAGCTGTGTAGAGAGGTTGTCTCCCGTACATAGCCCTCTGCTATACGATCCGCAAATGATTTCTATCTCTAGCATTTGTTCATGAGGCAATGGCCATTGGTTCGTGACAAAGTACTTCGAACCCGGTTTCAGGTGGATTTTTGACGAGTGCCTTTTTTCTTAGGTAACTCGCACGGCACCATTTCTGAATTTAAATATCATGATTCTATCACATCGTCATCAAGAGGATTTGCCTTGAGTGATTCCCACGACTGGGATGTGTATCGCTCAATTCGAGTCTTCTTATCAAGGATGTGCTCGTCGATTGATGAGCTGCTAAGGATCTTATTAGTTGTCGGCAATACCATTGCCAACCAAAAATTGGCCACGTATTCGTACTCTGAGACTAGTACGCAAATTTGATTGAATTTGCCACTACGCCGATCTCGCAAGAACCTCTTCTGTTCCAGCATAATCAACTGATTTATTTCCGATTTCATCTTCGGAGGCGCGATCAGATCAAGTTTGTAGGTACCTATAATCGATCCTTCATTGTCCAGGACGTTTGGTGTCTCTGTTATATGCTGGGAACTTAATTCCATAGCTGGATCGGGACTTATTTCCGTACTAGTCTCCCGGGCTATTTCGTCATCAGGCACGCGTGGACGTGCTCTCTCGATGCCTTCTGGGTGTGGTTGCACGACCACAGCCAGCTCCTCTACGGTCTACTCTCCATTCTATCTAAGACCATTGTGTTGAACAGTTTGGGCAACAGGTTTATTCTTCCTTGGAATTTGCCCGCTAGGCTTACACCCATACCTCGGTCCACTTAACTTATGCAGGCGGTGAGACTTTGGCTCTACCTGCGTTTCTGAACAGTCGCCGTAATCTTGTATCAAAGTGTGAGGGTCTGTTACAATGTGCCCATGTGCAGTCATTCTAACGACCGAAACGCACGTGAGTCAATCACACTTACTCGTGGTATACATACACGGCAGTGGTTTCTCGATGACGTTCATCAGATGGTAATCTGGTAAACAAGCGACAGGCACATCGACTGGTCGTCGATGCCAGTTGACTTGTGGCTCGTACTTTCTGTGAAACGGCACACCAATGATAATATTAAATTTGTCATCCAAGCTCAATACAATGAACTCATCACCATGTTGTACATCTTTCAGTGTGTAGATAATTCCTACTACAATTTTCATTTTTAATAAAAATGCGCCTTTCGCGAGGTGTATCGTCATCATCATTGGAGGGATCTCGCGCTCATTACATTTGAGCTTGCTGTCATCTATCAATTGGCTTCGCACAAAGTTTTTCGACACTCCGCAGTCGACTAGGGCCAAAGTGGTATATCGTTTACCGCTTTGAGCGTTAAGATAATGCGAGAAGCCTCATTACCAGATGCAATAACACACAAAGATTGAGTGTTAGGAGAAACTCTCGTCAAGAGGACTGTAAATTCACTTGACGTTGCTCGATCAGTGCCCCGCACTTATTTATCTAGACTTTTTGTGACTGTCCGTTATGTTGTTGCGTTTTCGAAAACGACTTCGGACCCACTCCTCGGACCCTTCTTGGCCGCTTGTAGGTTACTGTTTCACGTGGTATATGGTAACGCTTTCGGAGCACTACGTTTGTATGTATACTGCCCTGTCTTCTGACATCTATTGCACATCTGTAATTAATTAAGATTTGTAGCGCTAGAGCTTTCGCTCTCAGTGTAAAAGATGTCTCTTGTTATGGGCCTCCATTTTCCTGTCGCCTCGGAGGTCAGTAGGCATTCGAAATTCACGTGATCCTGTTTCACACAGAAATCTTCGTGTTCCGCATCCCGGATCGCCTCTTCGAGGGTATCAAACTCCAGTTGGAACAGGTAGTTCTTGACTGGACCGTCCACGGGACTTTGCATGAACAGCGTAATCAACGTTTTTTCACTCAGAGGGGTTGCTGCAATGCAAATCGTAAGGTGACGTATATACTGAATGTACGAGTGTACATTAAATTTACATTGCTTGTATTTCATGAGCTTAGGGCGAGCCTGAAACTCATCTCACGGCAGCTCGAAAGTCTTCATGAGCCGGGCTTAGAACCCTCTGCTAACGACCCAATGCATATGAGTCGTGTAGCTTGAGGCCCAAGTCTTAAGTCGTCACACTTACTGCCAAGTTCTGTCGACGTGTGTGTGTCGATCCGGAATCCGCGGCCTGTTACTGCCTCAACAGTTCAAACTGCCGAGCTTTCTGCTCTTTCAACATCTCCTTCTGTTGATAACCTTGTTGGCGAAGAAAGGTTGCCTTTTACCGTTCAGCGTCATGTTCATTCTGAATGAACTTAGAGATGGTGGCGTGTTGCTTGTCTGGACCCAGGGCGGACAGCATTGCGCCGACGGCATCCTTCCCTATCGCCAACTCAAATTTTTGTTTGTATCTCATTAGATCTGACTCAACCGAGAGTAGCTCTCGTGCGTTAGATGGAAGTCTTCCGCTTCATCAACCAACAGGTTCATTGTCGTTAGAAGGACTACAAAGTGATACCAGGCGTAACGGAGCACCTTTCACTTGTGCTGTCGTAGTACAAGCTGCTTACATTGAACACAGAGTAAGGAGGTGTCTCAAGACTTACATGCGTCGTGCAGAGAAAGGTTAAACACGAGATGAAGGGTAAAAGTAGGTCTGTGTTGAGTATAACTAATCTCCGGTGTTGCTACAGCTTTTTGGTCTTCTCTTACCTATATCCAACTACGAACATGTAATGTGACTATCTGCTCACCACTCATTGCGTTCTTCTGTCTTGGCTCGGCTTTATCATTTGGTATCATTAATCATATCGACCAATGAGCAGTGCATTGCTTCTGCAACACATTATTACCTATCAAGACGATTTGTGAGAATGTTATTTCTGTTCCAGCATAGAATTTATACTTAAGATTTACCTCATGTAAAGTAACATGTAACGGAGTCACCCCGTTACAAGTTGCACAAAGCTCGTGCTGACGTGTCGATAGTCTTCATTAAAAATGCTGCCACAAAAAAGGGATGAGCGTCGTTGTTGCAGTGCTAAGCAATTCATCGTCTCAGTCCTATGTCGCACTGGCACTTGTCAGCATTATTTGCACTAAACACCTTCTTCAGGCATCAAAACAACGGATCGAACGTCCGAAGATCCTCTAAAATGGTGTACACAATTCATAGAATGGCTCTAGCTAGGGCGTGTAGTTTGCAATCACACCTTGTAACGGACTACGGCAGTTGGATAACCGTACGCTACTTATTTTGTTAGTGAAAGTGTAACGGGGCACCCTTTGTTTGGGGTGCTGCGAAACTTCACGTACACTAGTACGTGCAGATAAGCTAATCTACTCAAACAGCTAGTTTGAGTAAAAGGGTAAAAAGAGAGTTGTATTTTATATAGTTAAGCTATCAATGTAACTTCAGTCTTGATCTAACTATATTAAACCACGTCGTCGTATGACGACAACCTGCTCACCACTCATTGCACGTGTCTAGAAGCGATTGGTGGCAATTTAAGGTTAATATGTATTTTATCTACCAATCTTTGAGCAGCGCATGAATATTAACCAAAAGGGGATGATGTTCCTTCAATATTATCCATCTCGGATAACACTGGTAGAATATTGTCATGCTAGACATTAATCATATTGACACCGTTTGGTGTCAATATCATGTAACGGGCTACCCCGATACATCTCCCCCCCTTAACCATCAATCACCCGTTGATTGAATAAAATCGATTGGGACAGAGTGACCACCGCTGGATCACTCTGGGAAAAGGAGCACTTGTTGGTCAAATTCCATTTATTTGCCAATCCAACGCGTGGTTTTAAACCCATGCGAGTTGCTACTGCAGCAGTAATAAAGGCGGCTGCACGCATGCGTGTAACTGGAGATAGTCTTCTCACACCTCAGCAGCAGGTGATTCGTCGCCTGTTGTCGTGAATCCTCCTCGTGGTGAGTAACCACGTGCGACAGTTACATCCGTTGCGTCTGCAGCGGGTACCGCGAGTCGTAATCTAGACGAGTCTGAAATAGAGCTCATCTATTCTGGCGAATCCGATGATGTCTTTCACTCGAGGGCGACACCTCACGCCTCCGGATCATCTGGGGCAGACACTGCAAGAGCCAGATTGACTGGGTCTAAGGAACGTGGCGGTATCATGTCCGAGATCTTCGGATCGAGTGATTATTTCGACGAATCTCCGCCTCACGCAAGTCTATCCGACGATAGGACGTGTGATGATGCCTCTAAGCATCACTACGAGCGAATTAACTCAAGTGATAGAGCTGCCATTGGTGTCAGTGCTCAAGCTGACATCAATCAAGAGACCAGGGACCGCAATGTCCTGCGCCACGCTCCTTTAGTGGAGTCTCCTTGGATGCCTTCATCCAAAGAGTTGGACTGGTTGGCCGGCATGAATACCGAACGGTATCGAATCCCGTTGTTCATTTGCAGATATGTTTGTCCTCCTAATTCCAGCACGGAAAGTATCTGTGCTGAGGAAGAATTCTTCACCGATGCATTTTTTAAACATTGATGGTACAATGGCAGCCGTTTTCGAGACGGAAAGGCCTTGGTGCAAGGTGGAATGCCCTCATCCATAACATCGAGTGCATTGGCCATGAGGCCTGGCTCAGTAAACTTTATGCAACTCGCATCGGGTTTGAAAAACGTAATTTAGCCGGGGTGCGATACGACGTGACACCCTCTCGTGTCGTGACCAGTGCAACGCTGCCAGGGTCACTCATGCGAGTTTCTTGGGCTGCGCACAAAAGATACTGTGCGCCCGAGGATGGCGTAGTCCGTCGGCATTAAACGGGGTTTACTGATAATAGCGTGAACACTGTGTTTAGCAGCAAACTTCAAGGATTAAAAATGTCTGCACCATTCCTTATGAGCTGCTATTGTGCGCAATACATCCGACACAACACGATTGGCACTTTCGGGCAGGCCACCGGTTCAAGGATGATTAACAGTAAACGCGTGAAGCTTGCTACAAAGTAGATTAAACACATGGCGCCAAAAGCCTGACGTAAAACGTGGGTCCTAGTCCGAAAGATTGGACTTGGACATCCCGTATAGTCGAAACACGTAGTTTAGGAACAATATAGCTGCCTCATTGCCTGAGATCTTGGTGCTACACGGTGCCAAGCACACCATCTTTCTCAGTCTATCAAAATTGCCAATAAGACCAGTTCTGTCTCTACAATCAGGCGCTATGTCAAACTTAGAGTCCAATTATACCGACTTTTAACAATCCCTTGGCATCGTTAATGACTTCAGTGGCTAACTACCATAAGGTGCAGGACTTACGCACTGACATTCTTCTCATGATCGGACATAATTGGCTACCCACCGATCTAGGTTTATCCATTTAAATCCGTCTGACACTCGAAAGAAATTTTTCTCACGGCCCAGATCACCACGTGATGGTGTATCATGTATTTCCTGATAAATCTTTTTTGAATGAGATATGTGTCATAGGGGACATAAATTATCAGTGGATCATAAAGTGATAGTCGATGCCATACGGGACATCACTATAGCTGAAGCGATTAAGATTTTCCTTGAGATCCGACGAAAGAGCTTTTTGTCGTTTGCCAAAGCGATCTATAGGCACGTGACGATTCTCGTAATGAGTATAGATCTCTTTGGATTAGAGGCCATAGTGTTATACACATGGTCTACTCGTTCATCTGCCCGTTTTGACGAATCAAAACGTGCTTTTGCACGATCCTCATCATCAAGGTGTTGTTTCTTCAAGTATGTTCGACGCGCAACGCGTCATGCAATGCATTTGACTTCTCCCGATTGTATTCACCTAAATTCGCATCCTGAGAAGAATGTGAGTCACCTCGCCATTCTGGGTGACAGGTGCGGCGAGTTTATCGCGGTCCGTAATAATGCGTGATCCATTAAGCTACAAACGATTCTTTTCCCAATAGATGCATTCGAAATGTGACAAAAGCTTATTTTCACAGAAAGCAGCTCCTTCTCGTGCAAGAAGTAATTAAGCTCAGCAGCTTATAAAGTCAGGACTGATACGAGATGACATTTTCAATACCGTCAACATAACTTTGCAAAAGTGCACTGCTGATAGCGAAATTAATCGCATTGCGGAAAGTAATAAAGGGCTTTATCCGCGTCTGACAAATCCAAGACCAAAGCCTCTACAAGTTATGGCTTCACCAGAGTGAACGCAGATAATAAGACTCAGACTAAGTCCACCCTGCGTCCTTTCCTTGAAGTTTAGTTATTAATTTGGTTTTCTCCAGCATTATTATTGTTCTATTTGCTCAATTATTTAGCGAGCCATAGAAAATTGACGCAAATCCTTCACATGTCGTTTGAATGGCCATTATCTGATGACTTTGACCTTCTCTGGGTCTTCTCGAACACTTTATTTACCCATGCATCCTAGTATAGGTATTTCAGGGACCTCAATCACACACTTTGCAAGTTGACGTACGATTTGGTGTCACCTAGAGTATGCAACACAACGTCCAAATGACGTTTGTGCAATCAAATCTCACTCATTACTTCCTCGGCCTCGTAAAAGCAAACACATACTCAAAGTGATGAGGTGCGTAGGCCAGTTGTGGGCTTATCACATAAGCGACGATCCGAACGAATGGTGCGTTTGAAAAACATTGTGGCATCACTAGCCACTTCCACAGTATACCGCTTGGGGTGCTTACTGCCCTCTTGGCTGCATCAGTATCATTTATGAGTACCTAATAGAAGCCGTTCGTCATAATCGACGCGGAATAGATAGTTGACTTCACATTGCGCTCAAATGGACATCTTTCCGCAGGATCGGAATTGGTGCAGGAATGGTGGCAGCGTTTAGTTTTATGCAACCATGAACTTCACATCAATTACCTGTTGCCTCACGCACACAAAAGGTCGGGCTGCAGTGAGGAGACTTGCTTTCACGTGCATGCCCCGCCTTTTTTGCCTTGTAGAATAATGGTAGATGTAGTCGACCTGGTCTTCTGTAATGGCTACTGCCCGGTCACTAAATACTTGGTGCCAGGTTCCAAGTCAATCTCGCGCCGGATACCCTATCGGCTGGTAGGCGGTTAAGCACTTCTGTAGAAAGCAACACGGTGCTTCCACTAAAATTCGTAAGAAAAGACTGCTTTTAAGGCGTTCCAGGCTAGAGCAGTGAATTGTTTGATCTCGTCGGTCTCCAAGACACTCTCGTCCGTTGTGAACAAAGAGAAACAGTTGAATAGGTTCCCCTTTGTAATTGGTACGACTATCTGTTGAATTTTTCCTTCTTATAGTTCGGACAAGAACAAATACCACGTCATCCCTAAGATATTGACGATTTCTTCAAGAGATCCGAAGACATGCTAGAGCACCTCCATCGATGATGTCTTCGGCATCTTGTCTTTAGCGGCCTCGAACAATTCATTCATAGATCCTTCCATTTAGACTGATACTTATTCAAAGTTCACTCTTTTGGACGAGCCTTTTATTGTCTTTACAATTCATCTAGTGTGCATCACACGTCGCACTACGATATTCTTTTAGCTAGAATGAGAGGTCGTTGTTGGTGTAGATAAAGTATCCCATACGATCGCATTAGTTCCTTGACTCTGTTGCGGTTCCTGGTACACTTGACTTACATTCAGCTCGCTATTAATTTACCAGACTCATCGAGCTGATTAGTCCTTAATGACGTGTGACTCAATGTTAACTTACCCTTGACTGCATTGAACACAGCATCATTTGTGTTAGCCTTCAGCAAGAGCACATCCTTTCCGGTGTCTTGCGTAAATCTAGCGACTTTGCGTGTTTGCCAGTCTATCCACGGTTGGTATTCTACCAAACAAAAATTGCACGGGATGAGGTCCTACGGAAGCTATCAATATCACCCCGGTGCATTTTTCGAGGGCGAAAATCCATTGCTTGATATTCGAGCAGCCGCCCCGTTTTTTTCGTAAATATCCGGACAAAGAGTTGATAAGTGTTCTTGCTCACGCAGAAATTGTTAAAATAAAAAAAAATTAAGTAATTTATTGGTATGCATTGGTTGTGTAAAAATTAAACACTACTTGTTGTCTAGAAGTTCTTTTAGATGTCTTTAATGAACTATTATTGGTAGCGTATAATGGGCATTGGACGTTCAAGAGAAATTACGTCAATCATCACTTCTATAACGGTACCGTCTTATTAAATCGACTATTTCGTAAAAGTATCGTTCATCCTCCTAATACGCTTTGCTAGCCAAATCGTTGCGGTGTTTCGTCCTATACAGGATTAAAAAGCGCATCGTAAAAAAAGTTGGTCCGAAGATTAGTACAGAAAGGTATGGCTTTGATCTAGTAGATAATCTTCTAAACGAAGGTGACCTGGTATTTGCTCTCAAGCCTAGTCAAGCATTGTTAATCTTGCATTCTATAAGATCAGAGGAATGGCTGATATCAGATCAATACGCTCTAAACAACGATTTTAGCTCATGCTGTGATGCTGTCGCCTCTATGTTGTGATCGACATGAATATGTTACAGATTGTTATCACATTAGTAACGATAGAGATGGTGGCACAGAGGAAGCATAAACATATTTATCGGCAATATGCCTGCCACTAGTTGTAGAGACGTTTTTCACATAATCTCCAGGTATACGGTTCTTCTCATTGCCGCTGGATATCAGTAACGCAAACGATCACCAGACTATGGGCGACAGTAGCGCGACTAGTACGCAAGCTGTTCGTTAAACGAAGAACTAATTGAGAATATTCTATATTGGAGGGTAGGGACTTTATCCAAGGCTGAAGCTAAAAATAATTATGCATTATCGGTTCAGTGATCACTGGACAACGGCTATCCAACATCAAAATGTCCGACTACGAAATGCAAAATACAGCTCTTCTCGTAATTCAGGCTCCGACTGAACTGCTGGGGGCAATATAACTCTTAGAGGCTTACAGTGCTCCTGATGCAGAGAATAAAACTGATTCCGCTGAGTCTGAATATCAGGAATCGATGCGTTATTGCGTATGGGAGATACGAAATAGTCCTTACAAAGGTCTTTGCACGAATATGGTATGCGCCAGGTAGAGTGTGACATTGACTTTACTCGAGTCATTATAAGGGATGGCCAGCAAAAGTTTGGTATAAACTTTTGCCATACCAACTCTCCAGCAGCGAAGGCGTCTCTGGTGAAACCCATTTGCTGATGTATTTGTTACCATGTCCCATTTGTTACCAGATTGATCTTGCACAGCTTTCATTAACAGAAATGTCAATTAAGCGAGATCCACACGGAGCAGCCTGATAACTCAAATTATGTTTCTGCTCCTTTTTGTAAGCTGTAAAAATTAAATAAGGCTTAAGACAAAATTACGACGCATTTGATGTCAAATTCTTCATTATTAATTACAAAATCATGGTTTTACGCGCACGAATAATTGATGCAGGTGTATATGTACGAACACTGGGAGATACATTATATACATGGTTGTATAAGTAGGCTATTTCCGAGTTGATGCATCTCAAGCTGAGTGTGAGATGGTTCTATCGGAGGTTTGGAGAAGCTTGAGATTGAAGATTGTGTCATGTGAAGTACCTGATGATATTGTAGATTTAGAACATGCCATTTGACACCATATTGAATTAATAAAAATGCTATGATTTTTATGGAATTGTAAGATTCAGTCCCTTTTTGGTTGACTTTCCTCCTTATTTTTAATTAGTAAGTTGTTATAACAGCCAGTTATAATGGATCAATCAATACATGTGTAAAACATACTGATTTAGTATGCCATACAATACGGTATATCCTGCTTGATAAGCAGTAACGGTAGTGCACAAACAATGTCGTACCTGTTACGACGGGCGTCCGCAAAATTTTCATCTCTGGATCCTTTATTAAAGAAATTTCGATTATGTAATTATTCTTCACTCGCAGCCTTCGTGACACATAATCAGCCACCGCTTCAAGTTGACGCATTCTAAACTCGTTGAAAGTGGGTCGATGCCACAGTGGCTCTCAGTTTTTGCAAACATTTGACGATGGTCTGACTCTCATAAGTCGATAACTTATGACTGACTTACGAGCAGAAGTCACTCGCCCGTAAATGCGCATTTATATAGTAGTAGACACTTCAATGCGTGGATAAGAAGAATAGCAAAGTGTAGTATCGCGTGGTGTGTATGATAATAGCTAGTTTTGATAATAGCCACGCGACACTATACTTTGTCGTAGTTCTATACGGCCACATTTCTCCTTCGTGTGACATACATAGCGCTATTTTTATGCTGGTCTGTAATTGTGCATATTTACTTTTAATCGTCTTCATCGCCACTATCCATGTCAATTTTGTCTTCTGATTTCCCCTTTTCCATCCCATCTTTCTAATAAAATACTTTCTTAAGTTTGTCTGTTCAATGTCATTTAGAGGTGCGCGTGACCGTCTTGTCGATTCCAATAAACGATGGGAGTATTTGCATTTCAGTGCTCAGAACTGTGGCCTTGGAGTCCTAGGCTTGATGGGGAAGTTCGTAAAAATGGAGTGATATCACTAGGTTCGAAAGTGAGGTACATAGAGTAACGATGGTGACCCAACAATACCCATACCAAATTGTCCGCGCTACTCGTTGGAGATATAAAGAGTAGCCTATAGCGTGGCGGGTCCGTTACAGGGCTACACAGCTGCTATTGAGCCGGTTATGTTGTGTGTCCTCAATAAGTAAAGATTGGTGGGTCTGAGTGGTACAGTATAAGTACCATATGCTTACGGTAAAATCGCACCTTATCGGTTAGGGATAAGACTATTGTCATAGGATCGTAATTAAAGTCAGTCTTGCAGGTGTTTAACACCATTAAGCTTAATGGGTCAAACCCTGTTATGTAGAAGTCAGTCATACAAGGTTTTATGGTATTAGTACCGTAGTAAAAAATCTATAAAGTTCAGTTTCCCTTTTAAATTGTTGGACACAAGTGCCTAGTAAAGGCGTAGTATGTTGTAATAGTATCGGCCTTGTGAAGGCGCAAGCTCTTGTTTAAATTGTAGTTACTAGTTAGAGTGTGATTCTGTGAATCCTAATCCCTTTGGAACCGAGATTGTTAAGCTTGTAAACTGGAACGACTGTACGTCGATGTGATTTTCTTATAACTAAGAGAATCGCCGAGTCTAAGACTTCCTCTGTTCAGGAGCGCGAAGTATCTCCGCTACACTTGGTAGCACCTGTACTCGATCTACACCTGAGTCTTTACAGACTGAATCCTCTGCGAGGATGGAAAACGGCCATGAAACTTTCTGAGGACCAGAAGATCATGACTATGAAACTCAAGGCGTTGATCGGGGAAGAGCAAGTGGCTCTTATAATGTCTCAAGACCCAGACGCACTTCGTGCACGTCTCAAGGCCTTCTCGAACCACGAGTCCACGTTGATTGGACTAGTCCATATTCATTTGGCATCTGCCATGCCCACTCGGTATGTTGTTGTCATACACTAAGACATGGAGATGCATTGATATCACATGCAGTCGCGGATTACAATTGCGCTCACTGCAAGTGTTGATGGCTCTGACGAAATGCAGCCTTTATTTATCTTAAAAACTAAAAAGTCCCGCTGCCTTGACAAGAAAACAGGTCCAGCACATGGATTACTCTATCGCTACAGCACAAAGTCTTGGATGACGGGCGTGTTCTTCTAGGAATGGCTTGCAAATATCGACAAAAATGAAGGTGCGTAGCCATTTTGAAAATAGAAAATGCATTTTTCTTATATTTTATCGTTTCAGATCAAAAGTAGAAACATTCTTCTATTGATTGACAATGCTCCGTCACATATGACGAATGATTTTACAATAATTAATGTCCAGGTCCAGCTGCTTTTAAAACGTACGACCTCCATAATTTAGCCGATGGATGCTGGTGTCATCGCAGCGTTCAAGCGACGGTATTGCCGTTACCATCTGCAGAATGCGATCGACTGTGACGAGCGTAGGGACGGTTTTTAACATCTACAAAGTCGATATTTTTACTGCCATGCGCTAATCTGTGTCTGCCTCGAACGAGTTTTCAAGCACTGCCATTTCCAACTGCTTCATCAAAACGGATCTTTTACTACTGAATCGATCATTTTGAGAAAAGTGGAGGTAGATAGGAGTAAAGATGGCGCAATGGAGGTCGAGGAGGAAGAATGTGAGCTAATAGCACAGCTCAAGAAGCTGCGTGTCCGAGATCCCATGAAGATTTCGGAGCTTCTTGATACCATCGAAGAGGATGAGAGTGCTCAGTATGATCTAACCAACAACGAGATCATTAAAAAAGGGTTTAGAGGCAGATGATGAGAAGAAAATAACAGTGAAGATGCGGCATCTGTCGCAATTTTTTTTACCAGAACCGAGAACAGTAACCTTCTTCGTGATACTTGCTTCTTGCTCGACGTATCCCAGGAAAGTCACCAAGCTGCTTATAAAGTCCTTTTCAGCCTCCAGCTTTATCGTCGCAACACTTCCACCACCCAAACTACCCTTGAGATGTGGTCCAAGTATTCTTCCCTTCTATAATACAAAAACAAGTGCTCGTTTTTACAGTCATATTGCCCTATTTAATCATAACTTAAAAATTAAAACTTAGCGGCCATAAAACGGGGTCCGCGATCGCGGATATCGATAACCTACTAGATGATATAGCTTATCTGGGGGAAACTTATCGGAGGGAAGACTGTACTTATAATTATGATATAATAATAGCGTACGCAAGAGCGTTAAAGCCATCTTATACCCCCCTGGTATAGCTTTGTCCTAAGGTAATATTAATTAGTGAGGCCGCTTGGCCACCGGGTGATGACCTATAGTCATAGCAAAATTCGGTTTGCGAGGGTCGAAAAGGGTAAAAAAAATATACTTAACAGCTAAATATTTACCATAGCAACTTATTGCTGAACGTGTTTATTTAACGAAAGAAAAGGGGTGAATCTAACCAAAAAGGGAGTGAATCTAACAACTCTTTTATTTTGTGGTAATGGCACGGTTTATATGTTAAAGCATGGGTCTGTTTCGATGCCACAACTGTAAGATAATCATCGGTGAATGGGAGCCCGGATGTTAAACGGGTATGCGTATACCCGTATTCAGATGAGGATCATCTGCAGATTGTTGATTTGTTGTATTGTTTAGCTCATAGTGCCCGCGTCTCGAAATCACCAATGCAGTCGAACTTTGTATAAATTTTTGATTGCCATACGAACGGTCATTGTATGCTAGCCAAGCGAGTCTTTCGCTATTGACTGGAACGTCTGACTACGGCATTGTATCGGAAAGGCTAAAGTAGCCGAATATACCGACAGATGTTTTCATACAATTATCTTGACAGGAAGAAGTAAGCATTGTGGCATATTTGATGCAATTCGCGGTAGCTTGAGCATCGACGATGCTTTCTAGCTCCCACCGTTTCTTGTGTGACAGTATACGATTATGATAACGTTTGTAAAGCACTGAAAAATTTATCGCATTCTATGTACTTCTCGAATTTGATGACCCGGGATAAATTAGGCACCCATAATGATGCAAATCGATCATCCTTGCAGATACAATGCTCATCCGTTATGAATTTGAATCCATCTCATAGTGACGAGCTCTAAATTTACGTTTAAATAAACCAAAACCATAAAAAATGGTTTTTTAATAACAAAAAATCCCTTTAAATACTTTAAAATATGACATAAAATATCATTTTATCCAATTCAAGACTCCTTCAGGTATTTGTGGTTATTAATTGTGTTTTTTCAAACTATTAAATAAAAAAGTTTAATATATCTAATTAAAATAAACAAACATAAAAAGCAATTCGTCTGCGCCGGGAACTCAGCAGCTAGCATATCGATCTGCTTCACGCAAGGCAGAATGCGTAAACCTTTTCGGCGCTCGCGCACTTGCATAGCAGAGGCGTTCGGCAGCTTGACAGCGATCAGAAACGGGGAAAGAAAGAGACGGCTGACATACACGGACAACTACACTCGTGCTTATGAAAGTCTCGAGCTCCGGTTTCTCACTGACAATACGTGTTTACGAAGTTCTTGGCTCTAGCTATTTTTAGCTTGATGAAAATATGATAGCATATGCGTATTGAGCTCAATTTTTTTGCCAATGAAAGATTTTATGTGAAGGCAGTCAAGAGGCAATCAAGGAGATTAATGCAAATACGTGGAATCTTAAGTTGATATTGTCGATCTAATAGTAGCACAAATTATTAGATTGCGATGAGCAGGAGAAGTATGTTTTTATGCACGTCAGAAGATATTCTAGCAGACAACTGAACCACGCTGCTTGACCTTACGCATTCAAGTAGCTAAGTCATCTATTAAATGGTTAACTAGCACCTCTTCAGTTGTAGTAAATCACACTACAAGATAATAAGGGACATCGAGTTGGGAGTGTGACGAAGGAGATGATGTGAGTTCCCTAGTTCTAGTGTGGTTTGCATGAAGCTGAGTCGCGCCGCGACCTTTACTACATTTACCGTTTCGGTATACATTTACCCGTTGAAAACTCCGTCGTGTAGCCGTGTAACCATTTTGTGTTGTATTAGTCTTACAGAGTTTTGTTGCCTTCGAGATTTTTTCTCTTCACTTCCAAATTTTCTCAACGTGAATCAAGTTTCCGTTGGTTTCTCTTTACCGCACTATGTACGTTCACTCACCTGCGCATTGTGACATAGTGACAAATTCATTTTCGAATTTTTCTATAGAATTCGGTAGCATAGTTTGAGGTCCAAAAATGGCTTCATCTATTCTCCTACAACATTGTCCATGAAAGCAATCATTCGCGCCGATCAGTTTGCACCATTCAAATTTACATTCCCCTTATGAGTATCATGAATGCTTTTGAATGTGCTACAAAGTCACACAAGCTTTTGAACCACGAGAAGCCATTCGGCGCATGAGCGCGATTTAAAGCTTAAAGTGGAATTTAGATAATTTTCGATGTATTTAGGAATAATGTTAGGCTCAGTAAGGGTCTTTTTGGCGAACGAACTATTCTCTATCGAGGCTTTTTGGTCAGTGATATCGAGTTAATAGTTATAGTGGTGCTACGCAGAGGGCAGCTTGGTCCGCTGATTATCCCTTCTTTTTACGTTCATGCATAAAAAGAGATGGACAACTTCGCTCCCTTTTGCGTGGCCTTGCTCCGTGACTATACTTTTTGAGTGTATCGGCAGTCAGTAAGAGCATCTCCATCAGTGAGTACAACTTAACTTCCGTGCATTGTTTATCAGTATAGCTCTGGCTCAAACATTTACGCTGAAAACTTCACAGCAGTTGGTGAACCTTTATAGTATAAGTCTAGTTATGGCCTATTATGGCTGGTGGGAGTTTTGATCGCGTGATTATTTCGTACGATTTTATATTCTTACCTGTATCGATTCGGAGTTCGTCGTGGTTTAGGATCAGTCCGTTTATCTCAATCAACTGCGGCCAATGACATGGAACGAATGCTAGTAAATGAGCTGATTGATTGCACAATCCTGGAAAAGTGATGTGCAGCTGAAATACTGATTTTAGTTTGAACAGAACTATAAAACGTAAACGTGATGACTAAAAAATAAACTTTTTGGAGTTATCCCCTGAGTAATTGTGCGGCTGTGGTGACTTTTATGAGCGTAACTAAAAATGCTTTTTGATTGGACAGTAAATGAAGTTTTGCTGACGACTGAAGACTCTCTAAGGACGTATCGGAAGTCAAATTTCTTTCATACCCGACCCTACTTTACTCGTAGTTGACCTGCATTCGGGCAACGAGTGCGTTTCTGCCCGCATCAGCGACCATCGCGATAGTGCATCGTTTTTGCTGATCCTACAAAGTTAAAGTTCTGGTTCTTTGTAATCCCTTTTGCCGCTACCTTCTCCATCGACGGGGAAGTACACACATCTTGGCTGTGAAGGTACTTTCGCGATGCCTTGGAAGATTCCGCATAGGTGAAACGGAAATCGAGCTTGTCTTGCAGAAATATGCATGATCAGGGACACGTGAGAGTCATGTAGGACGTAAAGCATCGACAAACGGTGGAGGAGAACACCCGACCAACCTTAGAACTATCGGATTTACCCGCTCTCGACCATGTCGCGATGATGCGGATGCATGTACGTACGTGTGCAATCACTTACTTTTTCGTTACCATGATACAGCTCCAGGAAAAGGTTACGTACCATATTGACTACACTGACAACATCAAGCTCATCTAAGAGCTCTACAGGTGATCCATGTCCGAAATGCACTTACAGATAAAGATGTTGAGGCTTGAACACTGGATATCTACATCTGCTGCAGCTTGGCGGCTTGATAAAGCTCTTGCAGCTGAGTTCTTGCTCGCGCGTTGGCTATGTGCTTTAGATGAAGTCGTTTACTGCCAGAACCGTAAGCAAGTAGCATTGAAGGTGAATAGTTTTGGAGCGTACTACATTCCTCGAATGCTGCATACCTCACTGTCACTCAAGTGCCTTCCCGTCACAAGACGCGCCATCAAGACGGAGCCTCTTAACTCAACACGTTTCACATATTGGACCCCACACTCGACGCATTATTAGAAAGCAACAACCCACATAACATGTGCCGGCAGCTTTCGTAGAGCGCTGACGGAAGTAGCAGCCTCTGTACGTAAAGTAAATACAATCGTGGATCGACACGCCGCAAATGTCGCAACACCTTGAGTGAAAGCACTGACTCAATGGAACAAGCACCTCATGACTACAACCCTGCGCACTTTAAGCAAAACCGAAAGAGCCGTGCGACAAGGGATGATCGTTCAATCAGACGGCAGGCGTATAGTACGGCCTATCCAAGCTCAAGTTCAGACCGATCCCGAGCGAAAAAACTGGTGTTGAAAAAAGAATTGTGAACTCATTTCGAGGTGTAATTGACAGCCGTCCAAGTGGAAAAGAGCGCAGCCACCAAATTTGCGCGTGTTGAGTTCAAGAAGTGACTCACGCTCTGAACAAGTGGATGAGCCAACTTATGTCAAGTCTCGTCCGTACCATGTCATGATGGAAGTTACAAACTGACGAGTCGACAACTTCAACGATAACAAATACGTAATGCTGGACGTTCCAAGAGCTTGAAGAGCTTGAGCTGAACGATGTTTTACACAATGCTGCAAACTGAAGGTGTCGGCTGTAGTAGAGATACAAGGTCTTCAGGTAGTTTGTACACTTTGTATAGGTTGTCCTGGAACTTATCGAACGTTACACGCTAGAAGTCTGCCGTTATTATGCAACTTAATGTGTGTATAGCTGGGTGTAAAAGACAAATTGTAGGGAAAGATCGAACACAGTTCCGAGTTGAATAAAGTCCATGCTTACTACAGCATTTTATGCATGTTTTACAGCGCAAGAGCAACGATTTCAAGATAGTGAACGCAGTACTCCACTGCAAGAAAAGTGCTCTACAATGTAATCGTTACAATAGTAATCAAAGGATTCGTTTCGTGTGTTCTGAACTCAACCATCACCATGTCGACAGACGTTGTTCTCAAGAACCCTCCATGCTTTCGCTCGGGGCTTATGTGGGGTATTGCCATGGGAACAGCTCTTGGGGCGCATCGTTTTCGCATCACGAGATCCATGCGTAAAGCTTGTGACGGAGCTGTGCTTGCATTTGGACTCATCGGGAGCGGCAGCTGGTACGAAATGCGTGTGTTTAAACGCTTTTAGTTCTAGCTAGGGGTTTCCGGACTGAATATCGATACTTTATTACTATACGAAGGTTGTTGTGCACGACTTCGTATCGCGTTCGTGCGCGACAGACGCGTGAGTTCATGGAAGCGATGAATGATCCGAAGCGAAAAGCAGAAGCACAAGAGTTTCTACGCTCTCGCGTACATGCCCCATCATCCGACGACGAACAGCACTAAAAAGCACTTTTTTCTTTCTCTCCCGTAAAAACAAGTGCTGATTGTTTGCACATATTCGGTTAAATGTTGAATATTCGGTCAGCCACCCCCTCACCCGGATAAATATAGGCTCATGCTCTCCCTCATCTCGTCCCATTGCTCTGTTTGTAACTAAAAGCAGTCCGTGTCCGCTCTTAGGCAAGGCAAACCAAAGCTTTTGCAGTCATTTGCCATAAATTGCGCATCCCGAGTCCCCCATCAAATCTGCTAATAGTGTGCTGCTGAAAAAGTAGTCGCTGTCCCAGTGTGCCAAGTTAAAATGACGGCAGGTCGGCATGCTTGTACAACCTCTGTTGTGTGCTCGGAAAGAGTCGTCAGTAGTCGTGAGTCTGTCGCCCTCGATTGGCGTGCAACAAGGGCGACCTCCTCGTTTACTGAATGACGCAGTTTTCCTTGTTGCGTCGTCCAGCCAGCGTTTTCTCTCGATCCATCACTATTTTTTGAGTAAGTGCAGCTGCAATCAAGAAGTGTATTAGCAAACACATAAGCCAGGAGCAGAGACAGTGAGGCAGCACGTACGATTAACGCTGATCATAAACCCATCGCGCGCGATTGTCTCGAGCGCGCCATTCGTGTTTTCTGACGTCTTTGCACTCGTTTCTGCAATTTCAAAAACGTCACGCCAGTCGTTACGACCACGTTGATCCATAACTTGTAGAGAGCAACTCGTACACGTACCGATAAATCGGCAGCCGTACTGGCTCGCAGCCGCTTGACCTTCCTCTAATGCCACGACACGGTTCGGCAGATCAATTTTGTTTCCCACAAGAAGCATCGCGGGCATCTGTGTCGGGGATGAATACTGACGAATGTTGTTCATCCAGTAGCCAACGTCTGCAGCACACAGTTCCAGCACAAGTCGGGTAAGAATAGATTCGTACACCAGACTATACAAAACAAGTATCTAGCCACGTACTGTCAAAGCTTCGTCTATCGCTGACGTCGTACACCAGCACGATTCCGTTCGCACCCTTGTAATATGCTACAAGTGGCCAATCAACACAGCAACCATAAGCAAACCATTTCGCTCTCGCGTGCCATTCGTATTCATCAGCAGCAAAACGTACTAGAAGTGATGCGGTGAAAACGCTCTTGACCTGCAGTGTCCCAGATCTGAAGTGTAATCGCTTCATCTGCAACGTTAATGTGTCGAAGCTTAAAGTCGACACTATCACGTCAATCATCAGCAACAAAAAAGCGTGAGTACCCCACCAAATGACAACCGATCAACCATGTCACTATCCCGTACCCTGCAGTTGCCAGCATTGATTCGGAAAACTCGTCTCCAGAGAAGACACGCATCAAACTCGTCTTTCCAACCCCTACAAAATCCAGTGAAAAAACATCAACTCAACAACTCAGCACTTCCCCAACCAACCAGTGCCACATCACATCCATCACACTTACCGCTATCTCCCAGCAACAAGAGCTTGAGCTTATGCCTCTTCTTCACAGGCCCCGCTCCTCCTGCATCAACCGCCGCAACATCAAGCATCGTCGCAGGCTTCTCAACTCCAGCCACGGCCTTCAGCTCGACACTGCGCTCGTTCTCGAGCGTTGCTGCTGCTGCTATTGCCGCCGCTGCAGCTGCTTCTTCTGTCGTTACACCGTTCCCCAACAACCTCGTGGTGCTTTTCATCATTTTATTGCGAAAGAGCGAGGCCCGGACGGCCAACGACCGTCTCGCCGACAGTTTCTCCGCCTTGAGTTTACAGTCCTCTTCTTCCTCCATCTTCTTCTCCTCTATCTCTTCTTCCGTGAGCTCCTCGCCTTTTGCCGCTCTCGTAGCCGACGCCATCAACGGCTTCGCATTGTTCTCCACCGACAGCTGCAGACCTTCCGAGAGCGCGTCCAGAGCAGCAGCCGACAGCGCGCCTGTTGGCTGCACGACTTCCACCTTCTTTTGTGCACTCAACTGCCCCGTTTCTTGCAATTTTGACACGTCCACCGGCGCAGAACCTGCTAAATAAATCTTCGACAGCGACGCCGCTCGCTTCGCAGCGTTCCCGTCGGTATTCACGTCACAATTGCCGTCGTCAGGCGCTGTGTATTGCACGGCCGAGACGCTGTGCGGGGGTTCCAACGCTGAAAACGAACAGCTCCGACTGCGTCCGGAGGATGTTGTACGAATGTTGCTCGAGTCACAAGCGGCTCGAGACGGCGGAGCAGGTGCGCTTTTGGCCTCGTCGTCTGCGAGGATCGAGCGGCTGCGGCTGCGGCCGCGGGTTTCGACGGCACGCTGCATCTCATGCTCCCATGTGCACTGGGCGTGCGTGTCCGAGTGGTCGCTACTCGTTGATGCCTCCTCGTGCTGCATCAAGTCGGTCGCCCGGAGCGAGGTCACGATGCTCATTCACGACTTATAGTGATCGCTCAGCCTTACGAACAATTGACACGAGCGGCGAATAAGAGGAAGTGGAAAGCTCTTTGAATTTTGGCTTGTGTTTGGTTGCTGAGACACGAGAGCGAGGGGAGGCAGGCGGACGACGTCAGTCAGGGATGGACCGAAGAATATGCACGAATGGGCGTGGTGATGGGGAAAACTTTATAGCCAATAGGCGGGGTGATACTACGCTATAGCATACCCAGCCCGTCGCCGAGCCCGCGTGTGTAATCGGCGGAAGTCGCGACCAGTTGGAATTTAAGCGAGCGCTTGTCCAACGTGGCGACCTGTAATTGGATATTGCCACGTCAGACTTGGCGAGAAGAAGACGCAGAAGACAGCGAGTGAGTAAGTAAGAGTTTACATGGTCGTAGTTACATTGCTGCGGCTTGCCGAGTAGTGCCATGCGATGACGAACGAGGAGGTTCTGTCAGTGAGATTGAAGTGGACCTGTCAAAGTTGATGGTGGCCACAGATTTGGAGAAAAGCCAGCAGCGAAAACAAGTCTTTTCCAAACGAAAGTAGCACATTGACGAGGAGTTGCATGCGCGCTTCGATGCATAACGTCCTTAGGTTTCGTGTTTCCAATCCGGCTTCCAAAGAACGAGATACCGATCTCGATGTAAGAGATGCTTTGTATGCATGTTGTCTCCACCCACTCCACTAATTAGTCGTCGCTTCTTTGAGTTCGTGGAGATCGCGCGCAGATCTTGGCAGTGTCGACACGTGCTGCCTCGCTTGAGTGACTGACAGGTGACAACGACGCTACGATGATTGATGCCGAGGAGTCGGGCAGTAATGGCGTTTCGAGCCTGATGGTCGCTAAGGTGGGACCATTACAGACTAAAGTACAAACGCAGGGCTGTCATCCCCACCCCTTCCCGTTCGCTTGATTTGATCATTTTCTCTGCTCTCTGTCGTTACTCGTTTTTTCACGTTATTACTAGCAATGGAACTGTACCGAAACAAGACGAGGACGAAGTTATGATGTTGTGACAAGTGCTATCTCAGTGTTGGTTTGAGAGCGTTTTCAACACTCAATCACAAGTACAGAGCTGCATCTCGGTATCGTTCAACACAGGAGACAACGCAGCACTCAACCAATGCACATGATCAGCTAAGATTTGACAGCCATGTTATGTTACACGAACGTGGCGACGACGGTACTGCTACCGCTCAAAGGCGAGGAGACTCTTCCTTCATTCATGCTCTACCGGCCTCGTTGCTGCCTCCCGAATAAACGTAAAAGGCTTTATGTTTCATCGCACCTTCTCGACTACGGTGTTGACCCACAGCTCGTTTACTTACTCGACAGAAGAGAGTAACGATTGAACTAGGTTACTAGGAGTTAACTGCTATTTTGCAATGCAACGACTTCGCTCATCGAACCGCTAAAAAGCGTTTAACATTGATCCATCTACTAGAGTAGTAAAGCTTGTAGATCGTGGGTTTTGCCCAGACAAAAGCGCCGCTGGAGATGCCAGTACCAAATTGCAACGTCAGCGTCGACAGCTAGGTATTTTGCTTCTCTTCTGCCATTTTTGTGCCCGATAACTACAGTCATTTTCAGCAATGGTTCGGCACCAAAATGACGGCGCATCCCGCACTCAATTTATCCGACCACAAAATGTATGGAAGACAGGATATAACCGCTATACACTGCCCCCATGGAATGACAGATTGCACAGCAATGACGAACATTCTAGCGAACTGTATTTGACCTTGGCGAATGCGTCCACGCAATGCCTCAACGTAGGATGCATGTCAGTCAAATGGCATCGTATACAGCCGCTGATTCGAGAATGGCTGAAAGCCAAGCACGAGTCGGGGTAGACGACGACAGCAACGTTAATCAACCATGCTACACAAAACATAAACTGCATCATTGCCAGCGTCTGATGATGAGGCCACAACAAATAATCAGTGCGTTCCATTCCTCACGCACAATCTATGGAGCTGGAGTAGGAGAAGCGCAGAGTTCGCCAGCACTGGTATCGCACGAGTGTCAATTTTGGATTCTCGACAAGACTCGTACTCTTGCTCTACCGGCACAGATAAATCAGGCTGGTACCTTTTGTAGATAGTTCAGGGCTGGACACTGCATTCGGAGTGCACAATTAACCCAAAAAAGAATGGCTGGACATTCTTCGCGGCTCTGTTCTTGACGCTAGATTAGCTGGCAAAACCAGCCTTTACTACGTGCACGAATTACCTTGAAGCTCAGTGAATGTGGTTGTGATTACAGTCTCTTTGTCCCTTACAACATGCCTGGTCTGTCGGCAATGTAGCTCTTGTCGAGGTCCATATCCAGGATTTACATGCTTACTAGTCATGCCGTTGCACTTGGACTTTGTGTCACGGTCTTGCAGCGTCAAGCTACTTTCTTCCTTTCTTAAGCCGCCCGTTCATGTATAGGATCTGGAATAGGTGATAGAGAAGAAGCCGGTAATGCGGTACCACACAATATGGTCTGGCCAAACGTCTTTCCGGATACAGAGCTACCCGCTGTTGCCTCTGTCGCTTATGCCATCACGAGCAGGATGGTGGATCATGCCAACATATTAAATGTTGACGCTAGTGCAAAGATACTGAGTACAGACTATGAATTCAATGACAGCTGTGGTTGGTATAGCCTTCGTAATGTAGAAGTCAAGCCTACGGAGTAGTGGTCAACGAAGACAGCACCCAGCAACTTACGACGGCTAGCACGACAAGCAAATTGAAGCTACGCCTCAACATGGCCACCTCAAGCTCAACTCGCACTAAGGTCCTTCACATGATCGTCGAACTTGAATGAGATACTGCTCGAATTGATCAGTCTTATGGGAGTTCACGGCGTAACACGTTTCCATTAGAGTGTATACTGCGATAAAAAGACTCTGGCACTACGTCACACCAGCTTTCGACCCACACGACTCCGCTCCCTCGTGTGCGCCAAACTGTTTCTGTCTCGTGAATTTCCAGACCTACAATCGGTGAAAAGTAAAATGAGTTTTCATGACGGTCTATGAACATGGATAATTATGTAGAAGATGCCTGGCAACTTCGAAGCCATGAGATTAGCATCGATTGAAGTAGCCATTTGTGGCAGCCTGCTGTTGAGGTCGAAAGTACTGGAGTTTGCAAGCGAAAGGGTCTGTGCGCGCGTGCAACACTGCCATGTTATCTGTTGTCGTGGGACCCCGATGTTCACATTTTGTACGAACGTTGGAAGACGTTATACTTCAATTCTGTAGAATTTGAAGAAAAGGAATTGGTGCAATCTCTGGTACCTGCCAGGTACTTGCGAGCACAACGGACGCCGAGCCTATTCTGTAACGGGGTGCGTCCGTCACATGATGTTTCACTAAAGGCAAATATCAGGTGCGAATATCATGATGTCAAAAGATCACATTTGTAACGGGGTGAATTGTTACATAACAATTTATAAGAAATTGTTAATAGAATATAACTATAAGAGTTATATTCTCAGAATATTGTCATAAGGACAAATATTCTGTAGCACTTACGAGTAGTTCCTAATTGGTTGATATAGGCCATTATATCAACCAACGAAGACGCGCCACGACAGACGCACGCAATAAGTGGTGAGCAGATATTTCATTTACACATTTGTATTCAGACGTAGTTAGATGAAGATAAATAGTGATTTATTGCAGACATTAACTATTATAAATACAGTTCTACTTTTTACTTTAACCAAGTACTCGCTTATCCTTACCGTCTTCCTCTGCACGTACCAGTGTACGTGAAGTTCCGAGGCACCGCCTTATTCTGTCGTCAGAATAGTAGCTTGTACTGTCATCAGTACAAGCTTCGGGGTGCCCGTTACACCTGGTAGCGCTTCGTAGTCCGACCAAGGACCACGTTCACATCTAACATGAATATGTTGGACGAGGATGATCACCGAAGCTATCACGCTACGCGTGACGGCTACTCCCATTTGAGCGATGTCGAATGGGATGCGGTTGAACGGATGGGTTCGACCATGGGCATCCATGCTATTAGCGTCATGCTAAAGGCTCTCAATAGAGACGCCCAACATGCTACTATCATCAAGTTCATTCAAAATGAACTTGACGCTGAACGCGAGAAAGTAGCCTTGCTTCACCAACAATGTTCTCAATAAGCAGAGTTGTTGAGAGAACAGGGTGCTCAACAATTAGAGTTGTTGAGACAGCAGCAGACTGCTGCTGGTGGGTCGAGGCACTCGCGTCGACCCGAGACCTTGAAGATTGACATCTCCAAGTATAGGGGAGTCGAAGTAGACTCCCTCTTAAGATGGTTCGTCGAATTGGATGACGCCATAAGGGCGCGTCGCATCGACGACGGGGATATGCAAGTTGCATTTGCCCAGTCAAATCTGGCAGGCCGTGCCAAGACTTGGGCTTTGGTCTCAATTTGCACGACCCATATGCGTTTGGGTCGTTAGAAGCTTTCAAGTCGCGGCTCAGACAAACGTTTGAACCGCCTGGAGCTGAGTTCAGAGCTCGAACCGAACTCTTGAAGCTCAAACAGGGTAAGCGTGATGTGCACGCTTACGCGCAACATATACGACATCTTACGAGCTGTATAAGTTCCAATCCGGTGGATGAACACACGTTGGTTTCGGTGTTCATGCATGGTCTTGCGGATGGTCCCGTCAAGACTCACCTGTTCCGACTTGAACTAGATTCACTAGAACAAGCCATTTCCATTGCGGAACAGGAAGACTTCAGTCTGAGACAGGCTCGCGCCAGCTTGACATCATACCGTTCATCGAGACGATATGACAGCGGAAGTCCAGAGCCGGTGGATCTCGGTTCTGTAGAGAGCGAGAAGGCTCACTTAACAGACTACGAGAAGTTGCAGAAATGCAACGGATGCCAAAAGACAGGACACTACGCTTACAAGTGTAGTGCCCTCGTCCAGTGTCTCGCAACAGTGGGTGTAGTGACCGTCCACCCATGAGAAAGGGGCGGGGACGCGGGTCCGCTGTTGGTGCAACGACGCAACAACGGGGTGGACCGTCCAAAAACGGACAGGATCAGCAGGTGCGGAGCACCCTACTGGTCCAGCAAAGTCAAGAGAATTTGTAGGCCTCTTGATGAAGGCTGCTCCCAACACACAAACGTTGTGCGTTGCTGCTCTAGGTAATGAGACCTCACTCATTACCTTGAAACTCGAAGTGACAAATAAGTTGTCCCTTCGAGCTTTAGTCGATTATGGGGCGTCCAGCAATTTTGTTCGACGCTAATCGCTAGAAGATGGTCACTTTAAGTTTGTTGAGTGTGACACACCTCCTACGAGTATGACGGTACGTTTCGCGACAGGCGCATCCGTAACAGTCATGAAGCGTATAGTGAAGATTCACTATACGCTAGAAGATACAAGTGAGGCCATCGCACTCACTCGTAGTACATCCACACGCTTGTGGACGCTCCAAAACGTTCATCAGATGGCCATCTGATGAACAAGCGGCAGGCATCGTTACTGCTCGATATTGACAGTTTACCCGTGGTTCGTATCTTGTGAGCCACGGTATTCCAAGGATGACATCAAATTTGTCATCCAAATCCAATACGATAAATTAATCGTCATATTGGATTTGGATGACAAATTTGACGATAAATTAATCGTCACATTAAATCCAATACGATAAATTAATCGTCATATTGGATTTGGATGACAAATTTGACGATAAATTAATCGTCACATTGGATTTGGATGACAAATTTGATGTCATCCTTGGAATACCGTGGCTCACAAGATACGAACCACGGGTAAACTGTCAATATCGAGCAGTAACGATGCCTGCCGCTTGTTCATCAGATGGCCATCTGATGAACGTTTTGGAGCGTCCACAAGCGTGTGGATGTACTACGAGTGAGTGCGATGGCCTCACTTGTGGTACGGTCGTTAGTACGACTGCACAAAACCTTAGTGTACCAAACGGTTACACTTCGGAGCAAAGTTCCGGCGGCTGTGAGGAAACACAGGCTGTGCCGAAGGTCCACCACTCGAATAATTCGAGTGGACCGGGACAAAGATGTATCTCTAGCGGGGAACATCAAGAAGAGAAACCATCGATCACTCAGGTTAAGCGAAACGATAAGCCTAGATCGACTATAGAGTCTTTTGTAGAGGATCTCGCTGTGGTTGCGCAACCCCAGCTAGAGGAAGTAAAGGGAATAAATCCCAAGATTACAGAAACGGTGGAAATAAGTTCCCCGAAACCCGCGAGAATAAGTCCCCGGGATGCCGAAGGAATAAGTCTTTCGAGGCCTGAGGAAATAAGTCCCCAGGAAATGACAGAGACATTGAATGTCATAGTCAATGACGGATCAAGTGTGGGCGCTTACACACTTGATCTGATTGCGCCTCCGAAGTTGACTTCGGAGATCACTCAGTTGCCGACGCTCGAACATAAGAGGTTCTTGCGTGGTCTGCGTAGTGGCAAAGTCAAGCAGATCTGCGTACTCGTCGCTGACGACGAGTGTGTAGCCGACATAAGGTCAGCAACAGTGTTCACTGAGAACGAGAGAGTTCTCAGTGGTTTATCGATGGACGAGAGTGTCCTCGATGAAAAGACACGAGTTGAGCGATATGACTCCCAATCATGGGAATCGCTCAAGAAAAATCCTCTTGATAAAGATCTGGTTGAATTTAAGGATGTATTCCCTGAAACTGTTCCGTGCGAATTACCGAAGGTTAAAGGTATTCGACACGAGGTCGAGCTTAAACCAGGCTCGAAGTACTGTGTCATGAAGCAGTGGCCACTGCCTCGTGAACAAGTACTTGCGATCGACAAGCTCTTTGCCGATCTTTAGCTGCGGGCCATGTGAGGGAATCAACTTTCCCACATAGCTCTCTGACCTTCTGTGTGCGAGAAGCAACAGGAGGGTGGCGGATAGTGCATGCATTTAACAAGTTGAATGCTGCAACGGTACCGGCTCAGACGCCGATACCAAGGAAGGACGTAATCATTGATGGTATGTCAAAGAGTACCATCTTTTCGTCCATGGATTTGATGGATGGCTTCTATCAAATCCTTATGCGAGAACGGGACATACCCTATACCGCAGTGAGCACGCCTTGCGGCATGCTCTGGGAATGGCTAGTAATGCCACAAGGGCTTAGTAATGCCCCTGCCACGTTCAACAGATGTGTATCACATCTGTTGAGACCAGTACGATAATTCGCGCCGAGTTATTTCGATGACGTATTCATCCATAGTCGGGCTATGGATGGAAAGTCGGACGTTGAGGTTCACAGATACCACGTCCGACAGGTTCTTACAATCATGCGAAAGCATCAATTGTATGCAAACCTCAAGAAGTGTATATTTGCAGCAAGCGAAATACCACTTCTTGGGTGCATCGTTGGTAAGAACGGAGTACGTCCTGATCCCGAAAAGATCAAGGCGATCACCGACTGGCCTGTGCCGGTTGATGTCAAAGGTCTTCGAAAATTCCTTGGGCTAGCGGCGTATTTGCACAAGTATTCACGCAATTACGCCGAGATGACTGTACACCTCTCTCGTTTGTTGAAAAAGAACGAGAGGTGGTTATGGAAGGCTGAATGTCAGCGCTCCTTTGATGGTATCAAGCAGAGCTTGATACAATCCCCAGTCCTAGCAAATGCCGATCAGTACAGGCCATTTCATGTGGTCTGTGATGCCATCGATTTCGCAATCGGCTGTGCATTAGTGCAGTACGATCTTGAAGGCGTTGAACGCGTCGTCTGCTATCAGTAGCGTCAGCTGCAACCAGCTGAGCGGAACTATCCAGTGCATGACAAGGAACTCCTTGCCATGAAGTATGCACTCGCGAAGTTCAGAGTCTATCTATTAGAAGGTAGACCCTTCATTGTTTACACAGACCATGCGCCGTTACGCACGGCAGTACACAGCCCGCACCTTTCACAGCGAGTGACGCGGTGGTTGTCATTCTTTGCAGAATACAACTTTACGGTCGAGTACAAACCAGGACGACTTAATGTCGTCGCTGATGCACTCTCACATCGACCCGACTTTGAACCAGTCGTGAGACCCAACAGTGGGACAGCCACTGTTGAGGTTGTGACGTCCACAATGCCATCTTTAACGTTGTATGATGATGTGAGGCGGGCATACGCCCAAGATGGTGACATTGTGAAATTGTTGACACATCTCTCCCAACCATCTCGAGAATCGTTAAAACGATTATCGTCTCCGTATCGATCTGCATCAGATCGATACACTACTCGCAACGGTTTACTGTATTGTACATTCGTTACTGGTGACACACCACGTGTTGTCATCCCAGATGATACTAATCTGCGTTTGCGGATCATGTTCGAGTATCACGATGCTCCTATAGGAGGACATCGTGACCGCGAAAAAACATATTTAACGGTGATTCGAGACTTTTACTGGCCCCACCAGTATAAGTTTATGCGAAAGTATGTTCGCGCATGTAAGTCTGTCAACGAGCGAAGTCGAGCCCTTCACTGCGTGCACCTCTACAGCCTCTACCAGTTCCAGCAGAGTGCTGGGAATCCATATCAATGGATTTCGTCTTCGGGTAACCCAAAGACGCACGCAGGAATACGGGTATTCTTGTATTTGTAGACAGATTCAGCAAAATGGTACACCTTGTGGCTGTACCAGTGTCAATCACGGCAAGTGGCTGTGCTTGTGTCTTTATTGACACCATCTTCCGACTTCACGAGTTACCCCGTGAACTTGTATCAGACAGAGATCCACGATTCACTGCTGATTTCTGGCGTTCCGTCTTCAAATCACTCGGAACGCGCTTGAAGATGTCGACATCTGATCATCCAGAGTCAGATGGTCAGACGGAACGTGCCAATCGTGTCCTTGAAGAGATACTTCGAGGATACGTACACTCCTTTAAGAGTTGGAGTGAGTTTTTGCCAATGGTAGAGTTTGCCATCAACAACTCGGTGCATGCGTCCACGACACATACACCGTTTTACGTGAATGGATTGCGCCATCCGCGTATTTTAACCTTACTAGAGTGTAACTCTGGTTTAAGGGGGGAGGGACTCGAGCGAGCAAAAACCGATTTGGTTCACGCTCATCACGCTCTGACGAAGAAGTCATTGCGTTTGATGCCGATATCGATAACATCGATATCGAAGAAGATGATGCCAGTGAGAGTGCGGAAGCCCTCACTGAAGAAAAGGTTGATGTTGCTGCAGTGCGCTCACAGCACACTGAAGCTAACGAGTCATCAGATGAGTTCATACTGGCTCGTGAGACGGTAGTCCGTTTTGTGCAAGATTCCATCGCCGAAGCGGTGGATAAGCAAAAGCAAAACGCTGACAAGAATGGAAGGGCAAACACTCTTTTATTTAATAAAGGTGACTTATTCATACTGTCTACGGTTAATCTACTAAAGGATGTAGTGACTAACTTGGGTAGTACTAAGCTACTATCTAAGTACATCGGCCCATTTCTTGTATTGCATCGCCTAGGCAATGCATACACGATCGAACTGCCACGTAAGATGCGAGCGCATCCCACGTTTTTTGTTGGTCGGCTTAAGCTGTACCATCAGTACGCTGCTTCTTCCGATGAAGAATGCCCTTGCGCTGAAGCATCTCACAGAGAGACTTGTGCTCCCGATGGTGGCCATCGACAAGGGTCTGAAGAGCAGTTATCTCAGCTCGAGAATGGTCAATTTCCGCCTGAGCTATCCTTAGCTCATTACGCAGAGAAGTCCAATTTCTCTCGTTCTCAAGCTGAGCAAAGGCAAAGTCAGCTCGATGCTTCAAGACAGCGTCCACCAACTGAAGACGTCTGTCCCGCTCATGCTCGAGGTCGTCGCGTAACGCAAACGCTACGCGATAAAAGAGACTTGAAGAGCGTCTTCCCTCCTCCTCCACCTCCTCTGAAGGACTTTCGCGGTGGCCAGCGCTATCAGGTTGAGCAGCTGTTGAACCACCGCGACTTGAACGGACTTCGGACGAGTCATCTCGTCCGGTGGCGCGGCTATCCCCCGTCCTGGGATTCTTGGGAGCCTTGCTCCCAACTTGACGTACTGGGTCTGGTTGAGCAGTACGACGCGGCACATCCTGTGCCGCAGAAGGAACGCTGGAGAAAGTCTTCCCGGCACGGTCGTAAAGGGATTTCAGGTTGGCAATCCCTTCGTACATGTCACTAGAGATACGTACGCGCCACCACGGGCTAGTAAGGAGGTAAGCCTCCTTAGGTGTGCGCGCAGAGTTGTTTACACGACAAGGGCACGGGTCTCCCCAAGAAAGGCAGGGTAATCCTTTCTCCCTTGACAGACGATGCAGCTCATAGCGTGCACCTGTCGGGGTTCTTTTCTCAAACTTATCCCGAGCTTTGATAAGTTTGTCGTTCCAAACGTCACGACCTACATCCTCAAGGTTATGGATGTAGGCGTTCCACGCTTGAAGCAGTGAGGGACCATCACGTTTGTGATTCACACTGTACCATCGATGCTTAAAGAAAGCATCGATGAAGAACTCATTCTCAGCGCGATAGTTTTTCGCACTGGAATCAAGGTGATGGATCCTTGACGAATCGAACAACCGTGCTCGATAACGATCACTCGTCGTCGCCGACAAGTGATCCATGACTGATTTTGGAGGCATCCATGCCTTCTTCTCGGGAGCGAGACGCAACACACTGCGGTCCCGCTCTTCTTGCGACGTGCCGACAGAAGTACTGGTACCTCGCTGCGAAGTGGTGTCAATACGAGAACCGACACCACTATGAGCGCCTGAGTCTTGCGACCTCGAGCGCCTTCGCTTCGGCGATGGTTCATCTGATTCGTCAGATGAACTAGAGATGCTACGACGCGTAGCATCATCCATGCCACGCTCGGCAGGCGGCTTGGTTTCGATCGCCGTCGATACGGATCCGTCTTCCGTATCGGGAGAGTATGAGACACCGAGATCATACTCTGTGAAGACTTGAGTGTCTTCATGACGAGCGCCTGCATCACCAGGTGACACATCAGTTGCTGCGGTTTCTGCTTCGGCGTCCGCACAGAGACGTGCGGACGCGCTCTCGGCGGCCTTGCTCGCGCCCCGCATGGTTTTGTTAACCCTGCGATGAACTGTTGGAAAGTGGACTCGGACCAACAAGTGCAAACCCTGTCCCAAATGATTTGGGACGAGTGACAATTTAGTCAATCAGTCACTAAAGTGACCGATGGTTAAGAGGGGGGGTGATGTAACGGGGTGAATCGTTACATAACAATTTATAAGAAATTGTTAATAGAATATAACTATAAGAGTTATATTCTCAGAATATTGTCATAAGGACAAATATTCTGCAGCACTTACGAGTAGTTCCTAATAGGTTGGTATAGGCCATTATATCAACCAACGAAGACGCGCCACAACAGACTCACGCAATGAGTGGTGAGCAGATAGTTGATATGCACATTTGTATTCAGACATAGTTAAATGAGGATAAATAGTGGTTTATTAACAGACATTAACTATACTAAATACAGTTCTACTTTTTACTTAAACTAAGTACTCGCTTCTCCTTACCGTCTTCCTCTCCATGTACCAGTGTACGTGAAGTTGCGCGGCACCGCCTTATTCTGTCATCAGAATAAGTAGCTTGTACTGTTATCAGTACAAGCTCAAGGGGCCCCTTTACAGTATTGTGGTAGGAATCGTTGATCTTCCCTCTATTTCCGAAAAAAACCCCTCGGGTTGATATAACGCTGCCTGATAAGCTAATTATGAGATAAGAGTAGAGGAAACGTTGTAACTATCATTAAGGTTTAAAAGGTCTGTTTTTGTCGTCATCATAAACATTTGAACTTTTTGCAAACAATTGTCGTGTGGTGGACGTGTGATTGTCGGCGTTCCATCCACAGAAATCTGTGTCCTTAAAATCAGTAGATGTGAGTGAATAAGTGAGTGAGTGTACAGCCATCATACCGAAACAAAGCAAGCAACGATCAGCATCAAAGATGCAATAAATGCATTGGAATTTGCGAAGAAGATGCAGCCGTTTCACACGGGTGAGTCATAATGCACAACGATACGGGAGTTTATCGAGCCAACACCTTCAGAACTTAACGGAACCAATCTATAGATCAAAGTAACTTTGACTGCATTCCTCAGTACGAGTCTATAAACTTTGTAGGCACTATCTCTCGTGCATTACTGAAATGGACGCTTACTTGCACGAGAACGCATTCCTCGGCTTCGTTGGCAGCCCTATCACCTGATTGATCGTAAATCGGTATCCCACTATTGCGGTCTAATAACATCATCGTTATGAAGGAAGCACCCGCTTTAGCTATGCAAGCGCGCTTGTCATAAGACCCCTGTGCAAAAACATCTTTATGACCTCCTGCATGCTCTTATGGACCTGCATTGTAGATTAAAAGATTCGGAACATCACAGGAAATAGAAATCTATACAGAAGCGAAAAGGACAAACAATTATAACAAGCGTCGCGTGCACGTGATACATTGATCCAAATATGCTCCAAATACGCTCCAAAGAAAGGAGCCACCTTTACACCCACTACCGCCGAAACATTTGCATGTGAGCGTGATGGGGATTGCTTGCTGTTATTGTGGCGTCGACCCTTGAAACATACCGAGCGATTGAGAGCGTCTGCAGACTTAAAAGCTTCCAGTCCGCAAACACTTCAGGCAAAACTTGAAATAACCTTGCGCAAAATAGCACATAAAACGATTGCGAACTACATTGAGTTAGGACAAATAGATGTTTATTTCCGATTATAGTGATAAAATGCCATCAAGACATGTCTATAAATTAGCCAATTATTTAGCCTTTTTAAGCTGAGAAGATTACCAGAAAAAATTGGGAAGCTTAACGGCTCCCTATTCTTATTTATTATTGTTTAAGAGGCGTGAGATTCACTCCTATTCTGGTTGGATTCACCCCTTTTCTTTCGTAAAGTAAACATTCATAACAGCCAATTATGATTATTCGATATATGTGTATAATTTACCCGTTCAGCATCCATATTATCTGGTACCATCCTGCTTAAACGAGAAGTTCGTTAGTGCATACACCTTAAAAACCTATTACGACGGTCGTCCGCAAACTTTCCATTTCTGACTCTTACATCATCAAACGTTCGATCAGTACGACTCATCATTCTTTACTCGCGGCATTCGTGACACAAAAATAACCACCGATTTGAATTGACGTATCCTGAACTTATTGAGAGTGGGGTGGATGCCACAGTAACTCTCAATTTCTGTGAAGGTTTGACGATGGCACAACTATTAAAAGTACAGCATTTGTTACTTCCACTACACTTTTTACCATCTCCACAGAACCTTACCTTTTACTTAAATCATAACAGGCGCAATACACCACCTAACGCTTTTTTATGCAATTTAAAGGATACTTGCACAGCCGAAACAGCATTATAAAGTGTGAAAACAAGTCAAGAATAAGCAGCTGATTCATTTACTTTCCTGCACTTACCACCTTTCCCTGGATGATATCTGTGCCTTCGGTAGCAGACCTCGAGTTTTGTAGTCCATTATTCGCACCAAACTCACATCATTTCAATCCATCCTGCCTAGTAAAATTCCATTTATAACTTTGGCATCCGACCTAAAGTTGGATGAAAAGCTCAGCTGACTTTTGCGTACCCGCCACCGCCCGCCACCCGAGAAAAAAAAGTGATGACGAGCACAAAGATGAGGAGTGAGATTAAAAAAAAGAATCAGAGAGGGTGTACTTGCTGTGGTTGATACACCGGTGATGTGCTTTTGGCTACAGCGAGTGGGTAATTCAAAAACTCGAGGTTGAGATGGGTACTTATACTAGGACGATGCATACGCGATAGAACGAAGTGCATACAATACTGAAAACGTGGCACAACATTTAGGTATTGATTAGTTCCACTGGATGTGAGGCTAAAATTTTATTGTCTGCAGCAGGTTCAATCGTCGCAAGAATTTGTGTTCTTTCAGCATTTGCTACCCGAGCGAGAGGACGGCCAACTAGATTTTGCGATGCTGTACAAGAAGTTTGCGAGGTAGCAAGCCCAAGTGGCCTGAAATGATTGAGCTGCTTCCAAAGACGTAATACATTGCTAATGATATTGAAAAAGAGCTTGAGTAACTAGAACCGAAGCAAATTTTTCTACAGTGTGGTGCGCTTGTAATTATTTAAATTAAAGTTATTGTGTGATGGAGATTGTAAAAAGAGTGTTGGAACTAACAATTTAATTAAAGTATGTATTTATGAATAAACTAAGACCAAAGCTTATTTTTACGTAAACGCGCACTTTTATCGTTTATGCATCCAGATGTATCGATGAGAAGCAGAAAAACACATTGCAGTATCGCGTGGGGTTTATGATAATAGCTAAATATATCAATAGCCACACGATATACTAGACTTTTGATTCTTCTTTGTGGCTCATTTACTACGTCGTGTGAAATCTATGCTGCTGTTTCTGCTGATCTTCTAACGTGCATGAATGCCCTTAATAATCATTATTGCCACCACCCCTTTCATAGTCGTTTCCTTCTTTTCCCTTTTCAGTTTCTTCTTTTTTATTGTGTTTATACTTTTTTCATGACCGATTAATGCCATTTTGAAGCTGCGCGTGACCGACTTTCCTATGAATGACTTTCGTTTTGCTTCCAGGGGTGCAGTATTGATGTCTTGACATAATTTATATAGGGAGAATTATCGATATTATTAATTCAATAGACGTAGACGAAGTCTTATCCAACCAGTATAACTATTTTATTTTGATTACGTACGCAATAGCATTGCCGCCATCTTATTTTCCATGACATCGCCCTGTCTAAAGGTACGACAATTGGTAGCACCGCTAGGCCTGGGTAATGCCATATAGCCATAACCATAATTCGGCTTGCGAGAGTACATAGGAGAAAATAAGTATAATTATCAACTAAATATTAAGCAATGATAACTTATTGCTGCACGTGTTTACCTAAAGAAGGTAAAGATAGTGAATCTAACCAAAGAAAGGAGTGAGTTTGACAATTCTCTAATATTTTATCAGTCCACACTGTGCTACAGTAGAAATTAGCCGCTCATGAATTGACATAAGTAATGATAAGATAGGGTAGCAAGCCCTGTCGTTCACCCGTTGTTATGTGTAATCCAATTCCTAGAACTAGATAATAACGCAAAACACTGTCCAAAAACAGCCAATAAAGATGATCACCTTGTGTTGGCTGCTGTAAAAATTAAGCACAGTATATTCGGGCTACGTGATCAGCCTTTGCCTATGAGCGTCCAGCATTTCTTTTAGTGATAGTTTCACCTGTGATAGATTTAATGCCAACCACATGCGCGCGCCACAAAAGGGAACCAGTCAAAAAAAGAATTTGACCATTCCTATATACCTATGAGGAGGTACATGCTAGGTCGCACTTTATACAACGTGTAAGTTACATTTAGCAATATTTACAGACACGCAGACGCGCACACTTAGGCAAGTGCTGTTTTAACACATCGGTATTTCCCTTGCGCACAGTCACTAATAGCTTCACACTTCGGGCTTGCAATCAACCAAAAATAGCAAGCCACGACGGAAATACGTAATGAGTGGTCGTAGTTAGAAAAAGATTTCCATATTTTTTTAAAGGTTAACGATATGAAATACAGTACTACTCTTTACCCGTATATATCCCTACTTTTACTAATACCTCCCACTAAGTGTGGTGGAGTGACTATCGTTCATTTTATGAGTCGATCCAAACACTCCACTGGCGCCCGGACGACTGACTAACGGAGGGGGTACTCCGATTCCGTGTGTTGCCTTCCTCACCTTGTGTACACGTCGGTAGGGCGGGTTGCACTCTTCCAGGTGGACTGGTGTCGGAGGAAAACTTGACCGTGTTGTGGATGGGGTTGTGATCGTGCGGATATCTTCACGCGATCACGGGGTACTTGTGGGTACTAATACAAGTTACCCTGATCTCAACGAGATCGCCTTGTCCACTACGTGGTTGCTTGATCCGCGAGCCTTCTGACCACTTGAGCCGTCTCGCGATCTTGCGCCTTGCCTTTACGTGTTGTGCTGCGTCCGATCGCAGTTGATGTTGCTTGAGAGTTCTTAAGCACAACTGGCCAAAACAATCCAGGTGTGATACTTGCGTAGACGTGTAGCGTGACTCTTCATTCGACGGGGGGCCAAATATCCTACCCGGAAGAGATAACGTGTGCCTTGTAAAGTAATTTGAACTCTGTATAATGTTTTCCAACCCAATTAAACCTATACTATGCTTATCCGTATATCCTAACCAGATACCACGCGTCGCCTTTCCAGGAAAATCGTCCCCTCGCATTTGTGTGGTCCACGCCCAGTACATTAGCAGTTGTATCTTGTTGTGGCCCACCCACGATATCCCCATGATTCTACTAGCGGATCGTAATCCTACTAGTGGATCCTGATCCTACTAGCGAATCGTGATGCTACTAGCGAATCGTGATCCTACTAGCGGATTGCAGCCGAGATCGGACTTGCGATCCTGGGTTAGGATCGCGGTCTTCCAGTGAGATCGAGGGTCTTTTCTTGCCATGTCTCACGAGGGATTGCGTAATCAAAACGGATGTGACCACCCTATAGCCTCGTACCAGGCTGGACGATCCTATCCACTTGGGGTTTGGGTACGTTATTGCCAGCTACCCGTCCCGGCCTGTATCCAACAATCATAGCATTCTAGGCTTAACTGAAGCGTGCGATCCGTGCAATCGCCGATCCAAGTCCCAACAGAAATTGTCTTGTGACCGCTTTGCCACATAAGCGTACGTGTGTTGCAAAGAAGGTAAAAACCGAAGTAAATACATTGAAGGTCCTTAGTTCACTACCCTTAGCTAAGTCTAAGCCTTAATGTAACGACATCCTGTGATCTCATCATGTAACCGCGATCCATACATTTCTTCCGTAACCGACACCATGAAGCACCCTGACACAGAAATCATCACCATGAACCCAACATGAAACGACTGCATGTAGCGGCGTAATCTCAACAATACCACCCATATTTTACTATAGGGCCTTTTACTCAGCCCATGCCACTTCCAACTGCTCCGAAACTGGTTGCTCAAGGCACCATTGATGATGAAACTGTGCATTTATGATTTTTACTACCAACCGCTATCATACCCTTGAATTTAATTTGCGCTAAACTTTGATCATGATTGGTTTGTTGTCATCACTCCCGTTCCGTACAGCAGTGGCACATCAAACCTGAGAGAGAGGCTGGTAAGCGAAATCTTAGACTGCGGATTCCGTGACAAGAGTTTGGCAACAAGCTCTCACCTGCTCATTTTTAAGTTGAATCAAATGAATATATATCACTTTCGAGATCTTTTCTTGCGATTTGCAAGCGTTTTTGGAGACAATGAACAGGTGTGTCTACTGCCGACATTCATCACTCGGCAGGGAATGCACGTTTTTACCGCCACAAGAGTATCTAGCAAAGCTTTTGAAGGAGACCACCCTGCTAGCATTCCCACCTCATCGCGAATTCCACATTGTAGATATAACGTTTCGTGGCTCTAAAGTTCGGGTAAATTGCTCGCACTGTGCTGCGAATATGACGGGGGAGATCTCCGACCTATCCTGTCGCTCAATTACTCCTCTCATGTCCTTGTTCAATATTTGGGCGGCAGCGTATGCAGAGAGACTTTCGGCAGGTTTACAATTGTGATTTCCATTGCAGACTTCCGACCTCCACGTGCCATCAAACTGCTTTTGTCGGACAAGGAACGGGTACTCTGTTCTGGCCGATGTCGTGGTCCGCGCTTGAGCTTCTTTTGCTTTGTGCTGTCCTCCACGTACACAGGGCAGATCAAGGTTCTTCATTGAGGCTCCTTTCTTGTTCCCGAAGGTTCGTGGTTGTCCCTTTTTGACACGAAACCCCCGCGACTCAGCGAAGGTTTGCAATTCATCTAGCGCTTCTTTCATTGTCTAGTTATTCTCTTGTATCTGGCGCCTCTATATGCGAGTCGTGTAAGGAACATGTACGGACGTTTTGCATTAGGGATCGCGGTCGTGGCGTTTTCTGTGACTGAAGGCTCTATTTATGTATCGATACCGGAGGGATTGAGTCGTGCAGGGGGTGGGGTGGAAAGGGCATTGCTGTAGAGCTGGTCGCGCTCATGGCGCTTTCTGGGGCTTTGAGTGTAATTAGTGTGTCGAGCTTGCACTCATTGTTTATGGGTGATGCGGCAAGGAAGGAAGGGAAAGCGGCAGATTAGGGGTAGGAAACGCGTTAAACAGTAGGAGACGACTCCGCCAGACAGTGGAATGAGGTACATGTAACAAAGGTCAGGTACATGTAAAAAAGGTGAGGTACATCTATAAGATCCCCTAAAATAATCGGAGAGACAATTCATAGTTACACTGCTCACCACCCACAGTCGACTCAAGAATAAGTCGACAGTCGTCACCGTTGACGGTCCTAGAGATTAAAATCTCTTTTTGGAATAGTTCGGCGAGCATAAATATTACGTGCCACTAACATTCAGGCAACATGATTATGCCAAGGGAAGCGCACCGGATGAAAAGCCAGGAGCATTGTCGCCGTGAGGATAACCTCAAATAACATTGTCTTTGCCAGTAAGGAGGCCGAATACGACTCCAAAGTAGGGAGCCTTTTCCTTCTCTTTGCTCCCAGAATCCACTTCTTTGCTTGCTTGATAAGGCTTGTGCACAAGTAAGCTATGTCAATTTCCGGTAACCTAATGTCAGACTCTCGGACATTTGACTGATTTACTGTTGAAAGCGTACACGTCGCCCCAATTTAAATCCTTGACCCTAACAGGAAAATGCAACGTCATGCAATTCAAGATTTTTAACAAGCCTGCTCCGATCACCTCATTGTTACTGAGCAGCAAAGCGTTAGTAGAAAGAGGCATCGTGGACATGAATCTTTGCAGCATGTTCACAAAAAAGTTGGGAATTGAGCGTGAAACCGTTGTCGATGGCTACTACGAGTTTCTGACTGCGCCATTCTACCGATTTGTAATTCTTCGTAAATATAAGGCCAAGATGGATAATTCGCTTCGAAATAAATACTTTTAGAAACATTAGGACCTCCGAGCGGGTGCTGTAGTTGAGAGGTCTTGACATCAAATGGTGGTCAGATGCATCTCGCTTTGTGCATGATAGCGATGATGAAGAAGAAGTGTCGATTGACGTCGCTTCAGATAATTTCCAGGCAACTCGTTATGCGAATTTAAGTGACCTTCGCAGAAACTTGCGTCGTAGCGTCTGATCAGCTCAAATGAACATGAGTCGGGCTTTAAAACAATTAGTTAGCGAAAACCAGTGCGGGGCAATCCCCTGATTGTTACAATGGCTAGCATGTCTGAATAGGAAAAACCAAGCATGCCACGAATGAACACAGCAGTTCATGCTGCTCAGAGGTGAACGGAATGCTGAAATTTGGGCCACAATGCGCGGGCGTGCATGGTACTTCCTCCGGTCAGCGAGTTAAACGAAGAAACGATATCGAAACATAATGCGGAAATATCTCGCCGTAATTGTAAGATTAGGTTAAAAGCGAAGCGAAAGGAAAAGAGATACAGAAGGCTATAAAAGACGTCGGCACCGACGTGTCGCTATAATGGAATGTTTTGTAGTGCATCGTCTGGTCTGAAGGTTGCCTCATGCCTGACAACGATTATGGAAAAGGCTCATCGGATGAATATTTGCTAATGTCCGAGCGGCCAGAAAGATGAAATTAAGAAGAAGGAATACCGATCGGGTTATCATCAGAATCGCAAAATGCAAGCCAACAGTATTTATTGGTTTCATCAAGTCCCACTTTTGCCAAGTGCGGTAACCCTATGACGGGCTGTTTGATGGTCTCCTTGACCCAGGCGTTGTCATTTTAGCAATCTTCCGACAATTTATTCGGAATTATAAGGCTCAGTTCTTAGAAAGGGCCCACTCTTGAGCGAGCCATAAAGCAAATAACAATCAGTTCACCGTTGAAATTGCTCTGGTGTCGGGACTTACTTTACTTGCGTTTCAAAGTAAGCAAACTGATCAATCTTTTGCAATCTGTGTGTGCCAAGTTAGTTGCAATATTATGTCGATGCGTTGCGGCGCACGTAGACCACATTGCATGCGCTCTTACTTTACGTCATAGTATTGTGACGTACGTGGATCACACTGTATAAATGGAAGCCAATTATTTCGCTCTTAGACTTTGACTCGTTGCATTCGTGGTCGCGAAAATTACGTCATCTTCAACATGATTGTAAATGTCGACGCGCTGGCACTGTTTTGGACGCACCAATTCGTACGATTGTTGTCAAAGCTATCAAACTTGATAGACCGGGCTTATGGCCACGCTTAGCTTACTATCTTTACTCTGCTAAAGCGAAGCAAGGTCGGCTTTTATGCTTGTCTCATTAGCTTACAAAAAGGTAAGTTGTACTCGCTGCTGGAGACGCTCTTAAGCAACTGTAGCAACTGTCGATTGCCACACAGGATTTTCTCTGCTTATCCGCATGTACTACCAAGGCGCTTGCAATCGTAAGACTATGTCAATATCAATGCTTTCGCTCGTTTCACAACACGGCCCGGAGATCTTAAACTCGTCACAGCGCCGTTGGTCAAAAGCAGATCGGTCTTTGTACGAAGGAAATCCCGTAAATGTACAGTAAGTCCTGCTTGACGCAGAAAGTTTTGGGTGGGACAGATCAAAGGATTTGTCTGCAACACATCACAAAGCCTCTCAATCACGTGATCAATGTACGAAGCGGCGTCGCAAGAGCAAACTACTCGGCTCTCTCTCTCTCTCTGCTGGTCATGAAAGTCTGAGTGTGCCGACATTCTTGCTACATCACATACCGCGTCCGAGCTAATCGCTTGTGAAGAAAGAATATTGAGAATGAGTCATCGATCTCCTACCCCACACAATGCATGCATGGCTATCAAAGACCTCCAGCAGTATCTCAATGGACCTCACCTTATCACCATCATCACGAATGCATATGCTATGCCATGTCAGCGACCCAATTTCTCTCGCTCTGGTAGTAAATTACGGGAAGCAAGTGATATTGACATACTTTTCAAAGTCCTGGTACACGACTTCTGCCACGTATGCTTTAGCATACTCTGTCCACCTACGTTGAATCCAGGTGTACCGAGTCTTATCTACATATGTAGGGGTAAGATCGACGCTCCATATCACATGTGATCGAGCTAGGAGTTGCTGCCACGTCCAGTCTACTGTTACACTGCTGGTCGTCAACAGCCGACTGTAAATAACATTCGATCGTCGGGTGGCGCAACGGCTAATCCTTCGGAGTTGTTGCCGCTTCATTCTCTCCCCTCAAGAAGCGTGACCTAAATGCAACCCTAGTTTGACAAAGAAGGACCGCACGTTATAGAGACGAACAGAGGAACATCATTTGCTTGCACACCATCGTGTTATATGCTCACTGCATACTATCATAAACTGGACCGGCATACTCTCCGGCCGATTACTTTTGCATGTGTCGTTTATCTGGAAATACTACCTCGATGGTAATGGGCATCCGGGCCAGGGCAACGAAACCCTATCTACGCACATTGATTACCAGTCCATATGACAAACCCACTTGATAGTGAGCGTTGCTCGACCTGACGCTAGCTCACCATGAGCTCCGTCGGTCTCACATCTCGAGCTCATTCTACAATTTACTCCTGATCCACCAACCATGCGTGTTCACTCTGTTCTTCTGCTTCTTGCTGCGACTCCGTTGTCAATAATAGATGCGGCTCAGCAAAGTAACCAATTTGACTCGCTTGGCGTGGACGATGTCGAGGGTTCTGTCCATCCGGCGCAGCCGCAAAGCCACCTTGGTAATGAAGAGAGATTCGTCGCCATCCCCGAATCAATTAAAACATTGCTCGCTGCGACGAAGAGTAAGCTTCAGAACTTGGCGGACGAGAAAGAAGGGTCGAAGGTCCTTGTTTCGCTTGGTCTCAACAACCGCGTGGACAATCTTTTTGACAACCCTGCATGGGTCACCTACATGAAGCACAATGGTGTGAAAAATAAGGAAAATGACATGCTGTTGGCATTGAAGAAACACTACACTGACGAAGAGCTGTCGTCCATATTCATCGCGGCAAGACGTTTTGGGGACGAGGATGTCAAGAAAATTGCTCTCGAGCTGCAAGTACAGCAGCTGTTCATGCGGTCGTCGCATCGCAAATCACCTGCAGCCATGTTTGAGCATCTTGGACTCAATACAGTGTCTCAGCTGGAGAATCGAAAGTTGACTGGAAAGGAGGAGGCTGTCCGCCTTTTCGATAGCCAAGAATTTTTCCTTTGGCAAGCTTATGTGCTCCGTATCCACAATGGGAACTCGAAGAAAGCTACCGGAGCGATGGCTGAAGTGCTGACTACTTTCTACGGCGAGGAGCGTCTCGTCAAGATGCTCCTTGCTGCAAAGGGTGCTGAGGAGAAGGCTGTGCGGAATGTTGCGGCTGGGCTGCAGTCAGAGCAGCTGCAGCTGTGGGCGAAAGACCTCAAATTACCGCAAGATGTGTTCAAGCTCTATGAACTCGACAATGTGCCTCGATGGAAGATGGGGAAACTCGTGAGGAATGAGGCTAATCGTCTTTTCGATAACATTGAGTACCGCCTTTGGGAAGCTTACGTGCACAATATGCACTCAAAAACAGAAAAGGCGGATGAAGCGATGGTTGATGTGCTGACTTTTTTCTTTGGAGAGCAAAAACTATCAAGCATACTCACTGCTGCAAGGATGGAGAAGGGGAAGATGCCATTGGTCTTGAGACTTCGAACAGCTCAGCTAACGCGGTGGAAGGCCGGTGACAAAATTCCGAAAGAAGTTGCTTCTCTGATGGGCTTCAAGGGGTCAGCGATCGACGATCCCGAAAGAGAGCTTTGGAGAGCATACCTTCAAGACTACAACGTAAGGCATAAGCTTAGTCCGGCACCGAAGACGGAACCATGAGTGCGTTTTTGACGCGTCTCTTCTTAATTGAAACACCTGGCTTTCACAGCGGTGAATAGCGTCACGATCTTCTTTCTTACGAATCTCCACAGTAGTGGAATAGACGTGTTTGTAGCAATCGCTTGTTGTTGTTTCATTTGTTTGACGCGTGATGGTTGAAGCAGTTATACGGTGTCGAATGCTATCCATCATACATGGAACTAAATAGCTTGCCTCATGCGTGCACGTCGTTGCATACCGACGGCAGCAAGGATCTTGCTTGAACAGCATCAGTCACCGCGACAGTTCTTATAATTGCCATTCAGACCCAACATCCATCGCTGCAAAGATGCATACACGACGCGGCAAAGAAGACCAGAAGTACTCAAAAAGTGTCCTCGAACAACACTTCGATGCGCCATACTAAACTTCCGCTTCAACAAGCTATGAGCAGCTTACGTGTACAGTACGCCTATCGCGCTGTTGTTCTTCCTGGTTGACTCGTACACCAGTGGACGCTCGAATCTACCGAGCACGGACGATGCTGTCGCAGCTAAGGGCAGAAAACTCCGCATCACGTCGTCCTCAGTCGTGCTGACATCGCGCAGACTCACAAAAACGCGAACACGACGTTGTCGCAGCTCCCCCTACACAGCACCAATTCATCAGCAGCCATACCATCTCTTTAGCCACTATATGCCCAACATCGTACATGCGCAAGCAGAGCCGCTGGAATCCCAGTAACAAATTGTGGCACTTCCAGCGACGGCACCAATGTCTGCTCTGTCATTTCTTCCGTCACAGCAGACGTCGCCAGCATCCTCAGCTTAACACCGACCTCTGCCTCTGCACTTTCGTCTCCGTAAATTGTCGATACCTGCGAGCTCAGGCACACAATGTCCTCTGCATTGATCTGCGTTCGCAGCTTGTTGAGCCACACCGACGTCGCTGCAGACGTGACTTCTTGTCCCACCAGTAACGCCAGGCAATTCCCTGCTATCGACACGTCCAGTCCCTTTTCAGACAATATGATACCCGCCAACGGTGAACACTGCACCATACACCAATTGCCACGTTAGGTGACGTCGTGTCAAAAATACCCAATTTCGTCAAAAAGACCCAATTTCGTCTGAAATACCCAATTTCGTCAAAATTCACTGGACGCACCGTCATCTGGTCACTGGTCACTAACGCCCCCACGGCAGTCCACGAAGCCGTCAGCTGCTTCACGAACTGATGCGGTGCTCCAGGCATGGCGACGATCAACGTCTTGATGTTGACAAGATCATGAGCCAAGGGCTCGAGCAAACGTCGGACTGACCGGCTCCACTGTCATAGGTACGAAAAAAGACTCTAAATTAGAAAAGCGAGAGGTTCAGTACCCAACCACGTCAACCGTACCCGAAAAAAAGCCTTGTGAGTCACGTCAGGAGCTTCCAGACATGTGATGTCGCACGCGCGAGAGCTAAAGAGAAGAACGGATTAGTAGCAATAGGAAAGTTGCATATCATATAATAAACGATGGACGCACCTGAACTCGCTCTCTTCTGCGTAGCGAAGGGCAAGGGCCATGATTTTAGTGGAGATGGTATTAAGGGAGAATTGGGACGGAAGATGGTGGTAAAACAAAGACGCGGAGATGGATTTGGGACAGATTATTTCAACTGATTGGACAAGAATAGGCAGTTGTTCAATCCAAAAAAAACACGTGTATTGGTAGCGTAATGATTATCAAGTTGTAAAGTTAGTTGTTATTTTCAGAGGGCTGTTCATGTAGTGTAAATCTACTTGATGAAAGAGTGCTTAAACGCAAAAAGTCAACAGTCAGCCCATGGCGTGATTAAGTTCAAAGTATCCGGTTGATGTGTCAATGAGGACCACACTAAGGTTAAACACCGCATCGACGGTGCGCTTGCCGTTAGTAGGTCGCTTGCTCTGATTTGACCAGAGCCGAATGTGTTTGTTCGGCTGCGAACTCAATGACTTCTACCCTAATCTATAGCTTGAGATAAGGGAGCAAGCTCCGGAGCTCGCCCACTAATAAAAGTATTTCAGTTCGATAAACTGATTCAGTTCTTCGATTAAATCAGGCTGCAAAGTACTATACAACAGCAGTCACTAGAGAATGAGTACGATACTCTCAATGTCTAAATTAAACCAGCACAGTGGGCTAGGGCAACGCGATCGGCATTTGGTAATGAGCGTCCAGCATTTGCCTATGTGATCATATTCACCTTTGATCGATTTACGCCAATCACAACCGCGTGCCACAATAATGGCTTGGCCAACGAGTGACTTCGGATATGCCTATAAACGTATGAGGAGGTGACAGGCTAGATCGCACTTGGTACGTGTAGGGTACACCTAGCCGTGTTTTATACAATCACACACAAATAAGCACGATTTAAATGTTTGGCATTCAGCTTCCGCGCAGTCTCTTATAGCTTCACCCGTCGGGTTGGCAATAGATTTCAATACGACACTCTTAAGCCGAAGCGTGAGTTTAGCTCCGTGGCATCAGCACTCAATATTCATATCGGCCCATCGTCACGCAGCTCATCCCCAAACGACGGCTTCTTTCTCACCCTTCTTTATGCGAGTGAGCTTACGCTTTTACCTTGTTCGATACAATAGAAAAAGTGTCATTGAAATGCACGCTACATAAGGCAATAGCGCGTTGTACTAACGTTAGCGTTCAGGTATGTCAAGCATTTGGACCTCGTACTTCCGATATTGCTACTTAATTATGGCAAGCATTATGTCTGACGAATGATAGTACATTGTGTGCTTATCACCTCGTGTATCGATGTGTCCTAGACGTCGACCAAGAGGAACGATTTTTGAACGGCAACGTCTGAGGACACCAATCCGATTTTATTTACCAAAGAATCAGTAGTCTAAAGACTGAAGATCCGGCGTATCTGGAGGATAATTCGTTCCGCGCCCTCGACTTTAACGTATGACGATACGTCGTCAGTCGCCGTGTTCTACGTCGCCGTGGCGCTTTGCCAACGGCTCACTGACTGGTGGCTGGAGGACTCAATACATTATTATCGTGTTTCACACGGATAATTACACCTCGCATCTGGACAGAGTTATGCAATCACAAAAATGGCACCGGTACCTGCAACCTTATTACTCTCCGAGAGAGAGTCAGCAGACAGCCAGCAAAACTCCGAGAGGAGTGCTACAGACAGCCAACAAATGAATGCACACCAGCTTGACCTTATTGCTACGTGCTTCGAAAAGTAAAATGAACGACGTTTAACGCTTTAATCGTCTGTAAATGTGACACAAAAATAGAACTTGACACATACTGCTTAAAATTGACCAGCGAGCAAAGTCTATCGAACATGCTCGGTCGCTAAATTTACATTTCTTTATCGCTATCTGCCAAATCGACGACCCCAGTATATGTGAAAAGGTTACATAGCTACGAACTTATTTGAATAAATGATGTCTGTATATACTCCTGCCAGGAGACCTCGTGATACGATACATAAGGATGCTTGGTCTCCGATGCACTCGACCGACCCCAGTGGCCGAGTGGTAGGCCGCTGGAACTGGTACCGGGAGGTACCTATATCGTTACACGGTGGGGGTTCGATTGCAGGGCACCGGAGATAGGCCAAAATAGTAGACGAGCAACCGCGCAGAAGTGGCCGCCCTATCAACCCGCGCAAGGCGTGGATAGCTGGGTGGGCTGGAGGCCCTACTAGCCGAAGATCCCCGTAGTGTAATGAGGGGTGCGGGTCCTGTAAGGAGTTCAAACTGAGTCAGAGTACTTGCAATTAGCCCCAGGGTGATCTGAAGGACCGCACGGCATAAGTCTCTACGATGCACTCGGTATGAATATTTTTGTTCGAAGCTCAATCTGGTAAAGCTGATTGCAGGTGGTAGATGAAGCAGATTTTGCTACTTGTGGGAGTAAAACGAGTTTGCTTCACGTGCAAAAAGATATGGAGTCAGAGCAACTACTAAAATTACGTTCATTTATAACCGCAACATAGACATATCTACCAGCACAGACATACCTGTAATAATTCCCTTAAAATATGAAAACGACAAAAGCGTTCCTGTGGGATCACAATAAAGTAATTATAACCTCCACGTTCTCGTTACCGAAAAGATTTGATGCGGCAACTTACAGTCTTGGATACTTTCCAGTTCGTAAATAAAGCAGCTTGGAATCTTGTCTACTTTCTAGTTCGTTAATAGGGCTTGTACGGATTCCATCGCTGTATTATAAAAGTTAACGAGTCATTTGTACTTTTTCTGCACTTGGACTCTGATACGTGACAGTTTAACCAAGCCGCGCAACGACCGACACCTACACACAGATCAACTAACATGTGCGTGGACACATCCGCACCGACCACGACTTTATGTATCGGCAAAGAAGTGACCTGCGATAGAACACGAGCTTCAGATAGCGTTTAAGTAGCAGAAACCGCCTGGATCTGTAGATTACGGCTGCTGCTGTATCGTGTAGTAGAGCTATTTATGGAAGGAATTTGTATGCGTTGGCTCTAATTCATCACTTCAATCGCAACATTTTATCAGCGTTTGCGGTAGGAAGTCACCAGTCGAGAGCCGACAATATATGATAGCACCAGACGCTTAGTTTTTGACGCGAAAGAAGTTGGAGTGAGCGGGAAACCCTTTAAAATATCTCTTGTATAGCCTAAACTTTTCTTCTCTCATTTAAACACTAAAGCAAAGACAACATTAACGTTAGGACGAAGTATGGTTTGATGAAATTAACTACTTAATGGGTCTGACACTCGATACAGGCAGCTTTGCAAAGATGCATGATAATCTATTTTTCGTAGAGCAAAACCTGATATCAAATTCTCCACGGTCGTAAAATCTCTGACATTATGGAACTTCAAATTTTGCCCTTAGCTTGTCGTTCCTCTTGGTCGTTTGGATCAATCTAATTGTGGATTGATTGTACTAAAATATCACCTTCGGGTGACGACATCTAATCGATTTTCTTACAAAAGATTGTGATAGCAATTAAAGATCACAGAACATATAGCAGCCACAACAAACTCCGTACTGCAGGTAACATCAGGAGCAATGGTTCATCTTTAACTCTTGAACGCGTAAGTACATCCATTAGTTTGCAGCGCAAAGCCGTGAATGATCTATTATCATCCTCATCATTAGATCAGCATTTGCACAAGCAGTAGTGTGCAAGTCATGAATTACAGGTATCGCTCACAAGAGTTCAAATTTACGGTTGTCTTGTAGGGAGCGCATTACACGCTTTGCTAAAACAAAATGATCTTAAGTGTACATGCCCATGTAATTTACACGAGTACGCACGACATTTGAGAGCTCTGGGCGTATTCCTAGCAATTAACGCTAGAGGCTAATTACCAGCTCTCTATACGGCAACTTGAACGGAGCAGCTTTTGTTTGGGGTGCCATGAAACTTTACGTACACTCGTGCGTGCATAGGAAAGAACCTTACCCAAACTGCTTGTTTGATAGGGATAAAAAGAGAAATATATGTAAAAAGTTAAGTTTTCAAACTAACTTCGGTATATATCTACAATACATATCTACATTGTTGCATGACGACATCCTGCTCATCACTCATTACGCGCGTCTAGAAGCGATTGGTGGTAACCTTGTTTGACATGTCTTTTATCAACCAATATCTGAGCAGCGCATGAATACTATTCTAAGGACATAAAAACCTCTTACTATTACCTGACTTGGGTAATATTGGCAGGAGATTGTCACGCTAGACGATATCCCTATTGAAATCGTTAAATGGTAATATCGTGTAACGGGCTACCCTGTTACAGCAAGGTTGAGTCATTAGTTTCTGGCTGGTTGTATCTGAAGGGCTTGTAAATTGCTTGGATCTTGTGGAGTTTTGAGACTAAAGGACACACCTTTTTACTAGATTGTACTAAGACCTACCTTGTATCGCCCAAATCTGTATTTTTAACCTTTTCAAGCAACTAATGTATGATCCTCTCAATATTTCGCGCAGTTCTTACGATAAATAAGTCACATACGCAGACTGAAAACATTCATTACAATTTTGTCGAAAGAATGTACTAACTACCACTAACTTTGAGTGAACCCGCACAACCTCAGACGTTTGTAGAGTGTCTGGTATCAAACTACTGGCTCCTTTTTCAGACCGTACAGACTCGTTAGCAGCCTAAAGACACTACCTGACCCATCTTCAGCATATCTAAGTACCACATCAATCATTATCCTCATCAATTAGTTCATTTAAGAACGAAATCACGAAGTTCATATGATATCACCATAAATTCGTTTAAAGCGCCAACATCAGGTCGAACTTATTGGCTTCGTGAGAAACCACTGGAGCTTAGGTATCAAAATGGATAAAACCGTGGCGCTGATGATAGCCTTTAGCTATTATTATGGTTAGAAAACGAACAACATTTCCATGAGCGTTACGCTTTCTCACGAGTACTGATTTTATAACAGGTTATGTTTGCCATTCGGTCTATCTACAACCTCCATCATAATAATCTAAAATTAGTGTAAAACCTCTCTAACGCATCAATCCGCTTGTCGGCAAAAGTCCTAACCACAGTTTCTGCACTGTCTGTTGTTCAATTATTGTGTGAATACCGTTGACCATAAAACTTGCAAATTCATCGACTCAAAGGTCTTGCAAACGCAAATTCGACCTACAAACGCGTCTCAAGTGTTGAAACAGCTTGTTTGGGTCACTCGCTTCAAACTTTACTCCCATTCTTGCCAAGTGCAATAGGAGCAGTATTTTTTTAATAGCCGTATCTCCAGCCGTGATAAGAGTTTTTGTTTAAGTAGAAGAGCTCTGGACGAGGATACGAATCTTGAAAAACGCTAAAAGTCAACACCGCAAAGTAAAGACGACTTGAACCTTTAGAAGTGATTGATTCTAGGTCTTAGCTCTGCATGCTCTGGACTACATCCAATCCTTTGGTGCATCGATTCAATATAATTTATGTGCGTCCAATTACTCTACTCGTCTATTCAATAAGTAACGTCACCAAGGTGGCGTCATTGACTTAACGAGATGACGCGAGACCGAATTATACAAGGTAACCGGTACCGGTATAAATTCCCTTACCCAATCAACGTAATACCGTCCAAAAGATAGCGGAATTACTAGCCGAAAGTGCAGCCACGTTATTACCATCATGGTAATCTTTACTTTTATACACGACTTCCCATCACTATAGGTAAGAAGCTTGAGATGCCCGTGAGAACGACTCCCACTAGAATAAAGTATAGGATAACCGTGTAGTGCGCGAGCATCTTGGTGATGATTTGTTAGAGACTGCATTCACGAGGAAGGGGAACCTATCGTGATAATAAATATCTCCTGTTGCAACCTTAGGAGGCTTTGCAAGATCAATCAACGGGAGGGCTCCATGCGTATTTGAGTCAAATGGAGGAGTTCGCATCTTGAGAAGAAAAGCGTCTGAACAACTGCAGCAGGAGAGGCACTTAGCAAAATGTACATCGAAATTTGACGAAGGAGCACTCGGGGTAGGAATCACCGAAATTAACGAACGAACAGTATGAATGTAGGCCCCAGCGAACGTTGCTGTGCTTAACCATACTAATTCCCGAGAAAACGTTTAACGCAGCTACGAATAATAGCCTAAGCTACATAAAAGGTAACAGAACGAGCCTTAGTGACTTCGCCAGTATCCATTATTAATGCGTAAAAGGATTTTAAGTGTTTTGCATACCCCACAAACTAGCCAGATTTGCCAGGGTTTTCGGACTTTAAAGTATGAAGCATCTTAGGTGTAAAAACTAAGCTTAACCGCCTCATGTACATAAAAAAGCTACATTGGTCTCCAAAGCATCGAACGTGCGGTCGGTCTCCATTCATTTAGTGCAGTCGATGCCAAAATGATTTGCTACACAACCTTAAAATTTAAATGTATTCTCTCACTATTAGATGGACTTTCTGCATTCGTTAACTTAAAACAAACTTGAGACAAAATTACGCCATTTGCATATGTGTAAAACAAAGTCGTTTTCTTTTGTAATAAAAGCCTTCTTCCAGGTATATATCTATTATAATTATATTGAGAAAATAGCTATTTTTTCTTTACAGTGGCTTGAGCCATTGGTCTGATTTACATACTTTATATTTACGGCCTTGAGCCAGAAGCCATTTTACTTGTTCCAACAATGCATTTTTAGCGTCCTCTTATGCTTAAAAGAACCCCACAAGTAGCGACTGGTCTCATCCTGTAGAAGCTACTCACAATTGTACACTCCATTTGTAGCAATACCAACGTTGCACATATTAGACATGAGATAATGAAAACATTTTGCAGCTCGACGAGTGGTGACTTTCTATAGGACACTTTTCTCTTCTTTGCCGATTTGGCAGAGGTAACACGGACCTCAGAAATCATAATGTAACTTGATACAAGCAGATTATTGATGAGCCATTTTCTGCAATAACACAAACATACAAGCGCGCGAATTTCAGGTGCTAATTGTTAAAAACATTTTATTTATATGATACCGTTGTTACACCGAAGAGACACAATTATCACCGTGCTGTTGTCTTTATGCGGTTCAACCCGCAACTTTTATGATAGCAGCAACTGCAAGTGACCTTTGATCATCCAGTCAAATTGTTGAAAATAGATTTTAATTTAATTGTTCATCCGTCATTATCCAATTTGTAGAGACTAAAGAAGCTATTAGGAGCTAGAGACTTGTACAAAATGGTTCGATACACAACTGCACATCTTGGTGCGGTTGCTTTTTTTCATTGTAATTGCACATTTTTTATTATTGTCTTGATCGGACACATTGCTATCACATTGTATAAAATAAATGTATAGTCAGATTGCAATTGCGACAGCAAGTCTTGCCTAGCGCATACATGTTCATCACTCGCGGAGTACAAAGCCCATTCGTTGAATTGTATCAGTTTTAATGACGGCGCTTAAAATAAAGTTTACACGAGGTATGCATCCTAAACCGCTGAAATTCTAGCTCTTTGCCTCAACTTGGTTTCTAATCTTGTTCTGCCAGCGTTTTTCTCAGAACTTGTTTTAAAAAAAGCGGCATTTTCGCCATCGGGAGGCTTTTCTGGTCGGGATTATTTGGTCGCAAAGACTGATTCACCACAACAGTAACGGTAACGTGATTCAATGTCTTGTTTCTCTTCCTTTTATTATCCTGACCTTCTCACCAATTTTGCCTTTACTGGTAAATTTGGCGCTACCCTATCCCTCTTTCATTTAGTTTTTCCTTGAGGATGTGCAGCTGCAATTAGATGGAACTTTTCCAATTGCAGTGATGCCTGTAGGCTTCAGGACTATCGCACCCAAAAATTTATAGAGGGATGAATCAGCACGTAAACATTTCATCACTTAAGAAGCCGTCGAGTCAGGAAGATATGCACCACTATCACTTCACACGACAAAGTATTTGGAAAATGTCGCACTACGTCTTGGTTTTTGCGCGCAACGTGGCCAAAAAGCGTTTCAGAATAATTGTCATTTGTCACACGCTTGCTGTATTTAATTGGAAATTTGCGCCTAAACATCAATATATGCAACCTTTCATACGTTTTCTTGTTCCTTGTTGACTATTAGAGTAGAGATAAGTACGAAAATTTGGAAAAGAAACACTCACGCTTAATCTGCTAACGGACGAAGCGATTCCACATTGTATCAGCGGTCTCCTCCTCACAGGGAAGTTTTGCATCATTCACCGATTGACCTGATAAAAATGACACTTCGTTCAATTTTTTTAGCTACAATCTTTCTTTATAGGATCGGATTCCATCAGAATAATGCACCATCCACGACGTCCTAACCATTCATTTAAGTAAGGATGTACATTATTAAACAGCCTATAAAATTTAACGTCTTCATATCGTCGGGACATTATTCATTTCACAGTCTAATACATTATTTTTACCCGATGATTACTGTTGCGAGCCCGAAGGGTAATGCTGGGTGTGTGCAAGACTGAACGCCAAACTTAAAACGTACCTTATTGTTTGTTTTGGTGCGTCTCTATCTGTCTGTCTGTGCATTAAGCGGCTAAGTGTACCCCTCCCGTATAGATTGCGATCGAGACTGTCACTTCCTCATACGTAAAAAGGCATATCCAAAGTCACTCTTTGGCTCTGTCGCTATTGCGGCGCACGCACATAAATCGATCAAAGGTGAATTCGATTACATAAGCAAATGCTGGACGATCACAAGCGAATGCCGATAGCTTTACCCAAGTATACTGTATAGGTTTGTACAGACACTAGCAGTATCATAACTCATCTTTAATTCTACTGCTGTGCAGAGTTTAGCAATTTAATTTGTTCTATGAAATAAATTACTTTTATTGAAGGGAAAGCTCCAGAGCTATCTCCCCTATCCGATTTACTAGAATCAGGTGGCTTCAAGGAAAGCTCAACCTGCGGAAACTAAAGTGGTCGTGGGCTTTGTTTTTTTCTTACAAATGCATTTTGCCAGCGTTAATTGTTCGTTGCTGTTGCTGATGTTGTAGTCCTCCTTCTTTTATTAACCCCCTCCAATATTCGAGCTGTTATCTTAAATTTGCTCCAGATAACATCCGCATGTACTTCTGCGTGTGCATCCACGTCTCCAGCTTTGTATTCGTCCCTTCCCATACCTGATTGTATCTTTGAGTCTCCTCGTACCCTATCGGATATAGTGCCGCTCAGAGGTGTGGTCTAAAGATGAGATAGAAGGCTCATCCCTGCCGCATAAACCTAACGGGAGCTTTTAATAATAAATATAAGAAACAAAGCATCAATTTCGAAGGGACTGCAACCGAAACAAGACAAAAGCGAAGGTCCGTTCGAATAAATAGTGCAACAACTGTAAAAACGCTTGGCCATGATTTTTAAGATCTGATTTTGTCTATTTTAATTACTACTGACGACCACTATCCGGACTTGATGGGTGGTACGTGTGTCAGAGATAGATGAATCAAACATATGGAGTTTTATTAACTACACCTCACTTTTATTCGAAACACACCCCATGCACCACACCCATATCACGCCACAATCTATTTTTACGACAAACATTGCGCCACCATACCTCTGTACGACCACTGTCGCACAACATTCATCTATCGTACATACGTCAAGTAATTTACTAAGCAATTGTCTGTCAGCTTAAAATCGATGACCAAAGCTCGTTCCCTTCGTAAACGACTTGACCCACATATCCAGAGCACTCGTCATGAACCCCCCCTCATACTAAAAACACCCCATACATCACTCCCATAACAGACCGCAGTAGTGTTTGTACAACAAAATTTCGTGCTACCTTGTCTCTGTACTGATTCCTCAAATTCCACACCTGGGGTGCACCACTCAAAAGATGACAAAGCCACATCAATTCTTGCCATGATTGCCGCCCGCTACATATGTATTTGGTCAATTCTTACTAAGGTCTCACAATTGTCAACGGTTCAAGCGTCTAGATATAAGAAGGGAAGCGCGCGCGAGGATTAGTTGAAGTTTTGGTGGATACTTAGAACGTTTAGATTTTGGAAAGTGGTTTGGAAACAGCCCGAATTTGGAATGGTGAGCTGAAAATATGGAGTGTTCTCTGCAATAGAGACATTATACAGCGGTGCGGTGAGGACGCAACTACTTCAAATTTACATCAAAATCGAAATGTAGCACTAGATGAATTGACCCGGTGGAAAAGCTCTAAGCATTTAACCAATTGATCTTGCTTTCACAGCCAATGAACCGGTCCTGACGCAAAATCAGGTCAGGGCTAGATTAAAAATACGAATAGCTGTATAATACAATTTGCTTTTTATGAGGTGATCTTCACTGCATCACATGCATCTGATTTCGTTCTTAACCCTTGAACCTTTGTCTTGATCAATTTCAAACCTTCACGACTGAAACATGGCTTTTGCTATTTTTGTAAGCTCCAATTATCGCCCCAGATGTATCTGACATGCAGTGGCGAGTGCGTGTGGTCGTTAATCCTATCGTATTCAAGGCCTATATATTCAGTCGTCCATTGCGTGCTGGAGGAAGGTTGCTTGTGAAATCACTTAGCGTTTGTACAACAGATGCAGAATGTTGTGCGATGGTGGTCGTGTATATGTATAGTGGCGCTTTGTTTGCCTTACAACTGTAACAAGGTAGCCCGTTACATGAAATTGACACCAAACGGTGTCAATAGGAATATTGTCTAGTATGACAATATTCTACCGATATCATCCGGGATGGATAATATTGATGGAACATTATCCCCTTTTGGATAATACTCATTCGCTGCTCCAAGATTGGTTGATATAAGACATATCAACCATAGATTGCCACCAATCCCAGCTAGACGCGCGCAATGAGTGGTGAGCAGGTTGTCGTCATACGACGACGTAGTTTAACATAGTTAGATAAAGATTAAAGTTATGTTGATAGCTTAATTATATTTAATACAATTCTCTTAAAACCTTTACTTGACCGAGTCGTTCAAGTAAATTAGCTTCCTTTGCACGTACTAGTGTACGTGAAGTTTCGCGGCACCCAGTCAAAGGGTGCCCCGTTACACAAACTATATTGTGGTGTGGTATAGATGTGGTGTGCTTAGTAAAAAGTGGGGTGTATTAAACAATACCCACAATATATTGTAATTTACAGATTCCGCAATTATTGACCACCTGTGATCGATCGACGTGCATAAAACACCAGAAAGGTAAAGGTAAAAAAGCCACTTATGTGGTAGCTGCTATTATGTCTGCTAGCTATTTTTTCAGTCTCTGCCGTCGCGGCCCTACCTATCTCAATCAAAGCAGAGTTTCCGTACTATTTCATGTTTTATGTGGCCGCTCTAACGCTTGTAGGCTATCCACAAAATGTTTAGGTGAGTTGCTAGTTTTGGGTTTTTAGGACCCCTTAAAACAACGTATCAACTACTGTAAAAATTCCTGAGAATAAGTTTAAGCGGTTTTTATACAGATATCTGATTGGTTGGTGCACAAAATGTTAAGTCATACTCAGTGCTGGAGATGCTCGAAGATATGCTGGACAAGAAATTGTCCGTTCGTAAATCCGTATTAGGCACGTCAGTCCACTAAACGGATGCGATCGGCGTGCAGTTGTTGCAATTAAACCCTTGATTCAGCACTTCGTACTTCGCGATGAACCTGATTCATCGTCCAGGAAATCCTGAATCCATCCGACTTCGCTTCGCTGACGTGCACGTACAAAGCACAAAAGATCTCGCTGTCCACGATGTATCGGATACCAAGTTCTCACGTCGGAGCTGGTTCGACGTGACATTTCAATCATACGACCTGGACTCGATGCCGTGCCTCGGATGGTTATTTGTCTACATTTTCGTGCTCTTCTTCTTCTCCACCAGTCGATGTCTCGCTCTCTCAGCGTTGCTCGAAATGTACGGAAGCCCAAAGGACAACACTGTGGTCGTCAAAGCTTTAGCGCTGAGCCTCGGATTTTTGGAAGACGTTGTCTGTGCCACTTGTTTTGCGACGGTATTGTGGCTCTTCGATACATTGCGATACTCATTGACAAAGTGCTTTTGGACACCTAATGGAGTGGCAGTCGGAATGGTTACAGTTATGAGAGCTATTGGAGTTGCGGCAACATTTGTGGTCTCGTGGCTTCTGTGTTTTGCTGTAATGGCACCCTATTTCGCAGACCTATTTCTCGTCGTGTGTCAACACATGAGGTTCTCGTTCGGCTTGTGGACTACGTTACTCCGAGAGAGAGACCACCTCAAGGCTGCTCCAATATCAACGCAAGAAGTCTATGCAGCGTACGGAACTGCGGGGTTCCTCATTGCTATCACTACCCTTTTCGCGCTTGTGCGTGCGTTACATAAATGGGCTGATCTATCTATATGGAACCCAACGCAGCTTCTGCAAGTCTCTGTGTCTTGGTTGAACATGAAAGTCAGTGTGAAAACTTCACCAGAGGTTGTGGCAGGAGGATTGAAGTTTGAAGCGGTGTGTTTGGAAGAAGGATTCACAGACAGCACTACGGCTTCAAAGACCAGCAAAAAAGGATTGTCATCGCGTGACGGAAACATGCAACGGAGACTCAAGTACAACCCTCTTCTGCAAGCTTCTGGCGTTTTTGTGGGGCTTGTGATCCTACCGTCGATGGCAATTGTACTGAGTAGCGTATGTTCTCCTCTGGTCGCGTATGCAGCGCTAAACGCGACACTGAATGAGATGTTTGGTCACGCGTTCCAACCTTCACTCAAATATGTAGAGCCTCCAAATGCCGGTGGCCAACATCCGTGGACCGATAAATATATCGACACCTCAGAGATACGTGAGCTCTTTGGAAACAAGACGCTCTATCGTCGTACTTTAGGATTTCGAGGGGACCTCGCATTTAACGTCAGCATCGACCTCGCAAATCCGCCGAATGTGCTGATCATTGGTGTCGAGTCGTTTCGGTTTCGCGATTCACACTATCTAGTGGGAGAAGAGGACCCGTCAGATCTGTACAGGGGCACAAACATGACGATAACTCCGAATTTTGACAAATGGGCAAGACGCGGTGTGGCACTACGCAACGTTTGGTCGAGTTATCCCACAAGTCGTTCTTTGGAAAGCATGCTATTTGCTCAGGTTCCTTACCAAAGCAATGTGAAGACTGGTATCACTGGAGGAAGGAACACTACGAAACTTTCAGGTGTGCCGCAGCTTTTTGCCGAGAAAGGATACGAAACATACTTTACTACAGGAGCTTCTATCGCCCTGGACGACTGGAGCGTTTTTCTCCCTAGTCACGGTTTTAATACCGTGTGGGACGTCGATAAAATATACGCGTTGGCAAAAAAAACGATCGGTCTTCGTCCTGGTGACCGGTACGGTCCAATGCACCGAGGATTCTACTGGGGTTTTCACGACGATATCAGTTTTAAACTTGTGGGAGACTTACTGGTGAAAAAGAATCGAGAACAGAGGGAGAGGTTGGCTCGAGGAGAGCCAAAGAAGCCCTTATTTTTGACGCATTACACTATCTCGAGTCACGGGCCGTTCACCTCTTGGCCAAGATGGTATGAAGATGTCGACAAGCCTGATTTCACCCAGTTGTACGAAGGAGAGAAGCACGCTGATCGAATAGGGAATTACATGAAGGTGAGGTACTTTACAGATATGGAATTGGGAAAGTTCATGGACCGCATGGAGACGGGAGGTGTACTCAACGACACTATTGTTGTCATCATGGGCGACCATGGTCAGGGGCCTGAGAGTGACTTTGGCAATTCGATTGAGGAGTCGATGACACGTGTGCCAGCTGCTATCATTGCCGAAGGCCGCCTGGGCGATGATGTGGGGACTGTGATAGACGACGCTGCAGAGCATTATGACCTTCTCAACACGCTTGCCGATATCACAGGGTTGCCAGGAGGAGGATTGGAGCAAACTGGGGTCGGGCGATCTCTCAAGCGCAAAATTCCATTTGGTGAACGAGTGGTGTATAGCAATGACCCTTTGCGGAAAATGGCAGTTGTCCGTGGTCATCAGCGCCTTCGATATGACGAAGTCACCGAGGTGATGATGCTGCACGATACTGAAACTGACTACCACATGACTACGGATTTGCTGCCCGGATTGACCCCTCAGGAGCAGGCTGAATGGAGAAATTTGCGAGACGATGGTCGACACATTGCTGCCTATTACAAAAAGCGCTGGGATGAGAATTGTTTACTAGCAGTCGACTGCATCCCATGATGCATTTTTATTACATTTAATTGGAGCAGGTCGGGAGCTGCAGCCAATGAATTTGAGACTTCTTATCACATCGAGGTTCGAATGGCGTTAGCTGGTCGAAGTAATATTTTTGGTTAAAGGTGAGAAATAAATGCCCAACAGTGAGTGCGTGGAACTGGAAACACATGGCGACAATGCGACGCGTAAAATACAAGATGGTCATTCGCTTGAATAGATTGGTGAAAAATCAACTCCTGCAAGAGCTATTTCGCTTGGCTCAACATCTTGTTTGGTTCTGAGTCGATGGCAGACCCTACCATCAACCGCAAAGTGGGTACCAAAAAGAAGCTATTGCTAGACTTGATTGCTTTATTGTAGCAACCGCACATAACGAGAAAATTTGACTGAATGTGCGTGACGAATCAGTCCTTTGTTGAAGAGTCTTATAGCTCATGCCCGCATTTCCGTAATGATATTAAATCGGAGAGCAAAGGATCTACTTTGTAGTTGATGGCGCTAAATGATGAAGCGTGCAATTTAGTGCTGACGTGCGGTTTTTAGTGTGGCTAAGTCTACAAAAAGTAGATTGTTACTTAAAAAGCTGACCAGCTGAATGCAGCCCGTTATGGCCCCGGTAAATACGTCTACCCAAATGTACCCCTTTACCACGATCTTTAGCACATGTCCGGATGAGGAGATAACATCTGAAGTACATGATTATGTTCAGCAGTTATCGGTGAGCCGATTTCAGTAGCTATCAAGATTATCGCGTACAGAACTGGAAGGGATCACATACCCTGGTGAGTCTACAGCAGATTCCAGTGTTGTGCGATGCTGATACTTACAGATGAAAGAGCGTTAAAACGCTCGAAATACCGCACATAGCATGATACGCTGCGTGCTTTTGTAGTGAAACAAGATGGACGTGTGTCGTTCAGCAGAAGCAGTGGGGTTGCCCTGCACAGACAATCCATTAATTATCTACACATTCAAAACGGATGGACAGCCCTTAGGTAATGTTCAAGGATACGACAACACACATTCGATTAAGTCATTGCTTTGCTGCACGTAACGGCATGATGGAAGAGGTTTCGCATGACGCCATCGCCAGACGAGAAGTGTATGCCTTTTTTCGACGCTTAAGACCCTACAGGCGTCGTTGACCGGATGTGAACCGAATTATATTGAATCGTTGATAGACCGACACGGCTTGAAGAAGTCGATCGATGCCTCCATCTACTAGCTATACAATTTTATTCACAATCCATGGAGACAACTCGACCCGAAAATGATTTGCAGTCGTAATGTAGCAGAGTCTAGATAAAGATGATGTCCGGTACAGTTCCTAGCGACAGTAAGTGGTAGATCAAAAGATCAGTCACAGTGGCCTGTACCCATTGCGGTGTGGCTGATTATTTACAAGACCGCGCATGACATCGTTGTCTCTCCGGCAATTGTCTTTCGATCGTGTCAAGCAATGATTCGTCTACGTCCAGGAAAGCGTATCGTCATATGTGTAGACAACACTTGCGCTGTCTTGTGATAGCGTTGCTTTAATCTGTTTTTTTTTCTTGAAATGCAATAGTCAAATTCGCCCGGGAGGGTGTAAGTTTATGAATGCGAGTAAGCTTGATGTTATTCCTTTCTCTAGAGACTGACTTACAATTTTTTAATTCCCATGCCGCACCCACGTCTTCGCTCACGACCACCGGTCATACCAGGTGCGGGCAAAAATGGTATGTGGGCGTGACGTCCCAAACTTGATACATTTAGCGTTATAATTTGTTATAAATTACTTACTAGGGAACAACAGGCCTATTTGCTCAATTTAATCTGGTGACCAATTTGGTAAAAACATCTAGGTGGGCGTGGATGGGCAGAGCCCATCCACGCCCAATGGTTCAGCCTTTAGGTGGGTGCGGGGAGTGCCGATTAGAAACTCTAGCGAGGAGATTGACACCTCCGACTTAGTACGTGGGTTTCCCTTGGATCAGGAATATTGTATTTATCTTACTATGTTGGTACACTTGCTTACAACGCGAACATTCCTTGAAATGAACGAGAGATCTGACAATGTTGGCGCCCACTAAATAATAATCAAAGAATAAGATAGCTACCCACAGTGAAACCAAATCTTGTAAATCGCCTTTGCTTTGGCCGTTACCTCACCACACATCAGTTCTTTGTATGCACGCTTCTTGTGTATCGCCATAATTTGGCATAGCCTCCTTCCTGATCACTTGTATCAGTTGCATACTAGAGACACATACAGCTAAAGGTACGTGGCCCTTGAAATTAATGTGTAACAGCACATGTGGATGGTGATAATGTACCTACAAGGCAGCGACTCGCGTCCTGAACGCTTGCCGATGGGTTTGACCATGCTGATTTCTAGTTTAATGGCTTAGCCTATGTTTAAACACTGTGACCCACGTTGCGCTTGTGTTTAAGCCGCGGTCTACAGGTCAATAGGGGCTGCTAAGCACGCAATTAAAGCAGCAATTCGGGCTTTAATCATTAAGGAGCATCTTTTGGACAGACGCTAAAGCATAAAACACTGCTGATCTCTATTTATGAATGGGGTTATATCGGTGAAGCAGATAGAAATATTCATCCGTGTGAAGTTTCGCATTAATTTATCGTATAAAAATCTGGCATTTGTAAAGCCTCCAATGCCGCAGTAAAATCTGCGATGACAAAAACAACAACAATGCCTTGTCCACCTTAAATAAAGAAGCTTCCGCAACAAGTGTGAGAAAATCAGCCACTTTACAAACTCCGGACGCGCCGACTCTAAATATGCCTTTTGCACTTGCTACCGCAACATTTATCAGGAGTGAAAGGCACAATTCAAAATTTGGTTTTTTAGCATTGTAAGATAAGAACCGCCTTTTAATCCTGGGACTTCTGCGTTTTTAGAAGGGAAACCGTTATCTTAGATAAATGTCAAGTCTTTAACTAAGGGGGGGTCCGCGCTGTTATAAGGGACACCTACATTATTTGAAAAGGACAATATGTTATTAAGGAGGTGCCTGCGCAGTAAGTAAGGGGTGTCTACTCTTCAAACCCTAAATTTATTTGGCTGCTGCAAAATATCTCACAGTTCATCGAATGTCGCATCGCTAATAGTAACAAAAACTGCCGAGGTTACGAAGCATGGACTTGCTTTGCAACGTCCACAACTGTGAAAGTGTTTTGTACTGTAGCCATACGGTGTTGCCTCAACTTGCATATACAGGTTCATAATGAGTTTAGTTTGAAACGGTTCGTTACGGAATTACACAAATGGTTGTGATAACTAGGTAAGCTGGTGTGATACACACCGAAGGAGATTAGCATCACTGATAAGGCGTGCTTTTGTACCACATACGCTAAGCGGTAATACCGTATTCTATCGGTTACGGCTAGAGGAGATCTATCGTAATAGGGTCTTTATAGAGGCGGCGTACTTCGGGTGTGGTACACCAGAAGAACCTCCACGAGGACTATTTCATTAGGTAATATATTTTCAAGGTTAGAGACGTCAGTGATGTTAATTACCGGTATATATTAGAGGGTACATTCAGTTCCACCTTTGATCAGTTTCAGACACGTGTCTTGTTAGACGTCTTGATCGTAAGAGTTAAGAGCCTGCACTAAGGCTTAGTACTCTAGGGCGTAGTACTACGTGAATCCTTGGCGTTAAAGTCCCCTTAACCAGAATAGAAGATTACAAGCTTGTTGAAGAACTTAGAGACTAGTCTCAGTAAGTCAGTAAGACTTAAGGACATTCCAAGGTTATACCCGTTTAGTTTTTTGCAATGAGAGAGACTCTACATGTCTAGAAGTCTGCTTTTGGCTAAGGAGTTTAGTAGCTGCGCTACACGGTATGTAATAACCAACATGATTAATTTGGAGGTAACTATGACGTTATATAGCTTGAGCCTGTGCGGAATTTAATCGGCAAAGGGCGTGCACTTATACGGGCAACAGTAGCATCTTACCCGTACTGAATCTTGTGTAAGCAGGTGCCATGAAAACTTACTTTCACGAAAATTTAGAGGAGGTGTAACAACAACAAAATTCGCAAGTTGCGTTGGAACGGAAAACTTCGGTGAGTTAGGTATCATCTTCCTATAAAACCTGTCTTGAAATTCTCTTGAATTTAAAAAAACATAGACAGGAGTTACTGTAACGATATGAAAACATTTATTTTTGGGCTTCGCGAAAAAAAAATTGCGTTGATCTATATGCAACAAACTGAATCACATTTGGAATAAAACACCCAAAAAGAATTTAGAAATAGCATTAACTAATGCGCTGCTCGACCTAAAATGGCTTTATACCAAGGCAGGATTAGTCACATAAATCTCAGTCTCCAGTAGATCACTTTCAAAAAATTAGGTGTAAGATACGTGACAAGCAAACAGAAGTTCAATACCGCACTTTAGGTCCTGTAAAAACTTTGAGGGTCTGCATAATCAAATTAAATTTTTTTACAGACTTGTACCATATCGACTTACCTAACTAGTCGATTTCTGACCGAGTTACCTCCTGAGCTCCTGAGCTGTCTCGCTTTTTTTACACTCAAACTAGTTGTGAATACCTCCATCTACTATGAGTTTGGGTGTGATGTGAATGCTCGTTTGTGCTGGCCAAAAAAAATATAAGGTAAACGACTAAAGCGACAATCGATCCTCTTGATTTCGGGAGGCCTAAAAAAATCTGTTTTGAGGATAAAGATACTTGCATACTTAAAAGCTACAAGACTAATGTTTAATCTTCACCACGCAAAGGCCAATACTCCGACTGTGATTTTAACGAATTCCAGGATGGACCGTCACTCGTCGCCTTTGCTGTATTGATTTGATTTTTGATCAATCCACTAAGTGTACGAAAGATCAAGGATCTTAATCATTTAAAAAGGGTATGTATAATACTGCGGTATTATACCGCTATATTTTAGCGCTATAATCAAGTACACTATACAATTTTTTAACACATTAGCACTTAGTTTTCATTCTCCACCTCATTTACTCACTTGATAGAAAGACAAAAGACGAATGGTGCTTAGTGTTCGATCTGGTGAATTTTAAGTTGCTAATATCAAAATTGGTACAATTTGACCAACTCTCTATGCAGCCACGTTGCAGCATATTACAAAACCAGCCAAGAAGAGATTTTAATATTGATGTGATTGAGTAAGACAAACGAAGATATTCGGACAATTTGACATATACTACATGCTAGGCACCGCGAAGTCAAGTTTCTGCAAGAGATTAGCGTGCGACGATGTCGCAATTGAGGTCACTTGCCGCATGGGCTATCATTGAGCAAAGTAGAAAAGGCGTCTTTGCTCCACTGTACAGATTGCTGAGGAATTCAGTCGTCATGAAAATGGGCAACCTCGATGCCAGTGATTTTCCTTTTATTCACTTATCGGCAGGTGATATAGGTATTATAAAATTGTGTGTCTGAGCCCCACAATTCTTCGCCATTTTTACCGTCAGTCGCAAACTTTCACATCTATGAAGAAAGGCAAGATGAAGAAGCTGCACCGGATGATAGTCCGCGCTGTTCATCGTAGTAAGCATTTCGTTGATTTTGGCATTAGGCATAAGCCACCTACTTTCAGTATCTGCGCGAGCTTTTGAACTAGCATCTGGAGTCAAATTTCAAGGCAAAATTATAAGTCTCGAAATTATAGAAATTATGAACGATGGTATGCTCAAACTACGCTACCTACTTTTGCTCATCTACTTAACTCTGAATAACTCCACGAGTATGCAGGAAAAAATCCACAAATCGTTTACGGACAGACTTCAGCCAATTATCCTTAAACAATTCACGATATATACTTAAAAAGAGCGCAGACAAGTTGGTCAAGCAATTGCTTTGCTACAAGGTGCAGAAACTCGGCGCTATATGCAAGCCGCATCATGGCTTCTAGTTTTAAAATTTGACTGAACATAAACGATGTCATCGTCATAGATGTGATGGATCAATTATAAAAATGCATGTTATGCACCAAAACAAGTAGTTTATTTACAACGTTGAAGATCATTGACCCGTCTCATATTTTCCAACAAACAAAAAAGGTCTATAACTGCAAACGATAGGATTTATATGCTCATTGATTTCATGAAGACCGGATGGAGCAATGTCTTTTTCGCCCCGCAGCGTGATAGTAGTGTCAAGATGGCGTGTGGTGACCTTCCATGTAATATTGTGATAGCTGGTGTCCACATCGGGACAAGCAACGAGCTCTCAGCATAAATTGAAATTGAGTGCACTAAAGAAGTGGCTGTAATCGAGAATATTTAAATGTTCGACTACTTAAAAGAGAAACGAGCAACGTTTTCAGCTGTTTATGCGTGCTCCGGGGCAATCAAGTACAGCATGAAAACGCTCGATAGCACCGATAAGGACAATTTGCTGTATGATAAAAAAGGCACAATCCATAAGATCATTCTTATTCATCAGCGCTTCACAAAATTCACATCAGGCTATTGTTTTCACATTCGTAATCGATCCATTGTTTTGCAAATTACATTTTTATATCACCGCCAAATTTGGCGAAAAAATCTGGAGTCAGGAAGAGCCTCGGTCCACTACCCGTCTAGAGTGGCAACTACGCGTCTTCCAAGGAACGAAAAAATTAATTTATTGGAAGCGAGCTGGCCATTTTCAGCGCTCGCCAAAAGCGAAGAGGTGGCGACAATTTATATTATGTCAGGCTTGAACCATGAGACATGCGGACGTTATGTGAAAAATCATGCCGCGATGCATAACGAGTCCATTCTCTGCACTGAACAAAAAATAGTCGGGGCAAGCGGAGGAAAGCTCAATCAAAATTGTGACGAAGATATTCCTTTCGCTCACGAGTTCGAATAAAGTCAGCTCGATTGTGAAAATAGACACAATGCGTGATAGAAACTGCAGGTTGCTACCTCAGCATAGTACTGAAAATAGGAGACGGTAATAAAGTAGAGAGATTGAATGTGGAAGAGCTTTATTCTGCAATCAGGATTGAAGAATTTGATCGCCTGTGAATTTCTGGCAGCAGTGAAGGCATTTCTGACGGCGATATCTTCGACTAGGAGGTGGTAGACGTGTTATTGAGCTCATTTAGTACTTTTTAAATCTCGAATGCTACAATTTGGTATCAAACGTCTTGCAACCATTTACCCGTTCGTATACCACGACTGCACTCACCTTGCGATTAAACACAACCATACTCGTGATGCTTGATAGTGGGTCCTGATCGCGGTCTTTTATCGCAAAGTTTGATCGTTTTGTGTATTCCACCCCAATCTGTGGTCCACTTTTAATCGCACTATTTAGTCGTTATATTCGTTCGATCTGAGATTTATGCCAAATATCCTTTTATGCCAAAAACATCTTCCGTCCTTTAGCGGTCGCGATACTGGCTTGTAAACCCACGAACGCAATTTTAAATCTAGGCCATCATAACCGCTGTCTTTCAATACGTGTCTGATTAAATCTCTACCTATTATTAATGCATGGTAAATCTGCACAGCTAGTGCCTAATTATGACAAAGAATGACTTTAAATCAGGCTTTGGAGCGCGTTAGAGTGGCGATCGAGCTCTGATCGGTGATTGCAATCTCATAAGGTTGTATTTTATGCAATCATATCAATCATATCCTTAAAAAAGTAAATAGTTTGTAATGTTGATCGGCCTCTTTAGCTACCCAACGGTAAAAATGAACGGACACACTAATGCGAATTTTCTGATTACTTATCCATCGATTAAATCTTGCGTCTTGTTTAGCCGTAATCATGACCTGCGCTTCAAATGTTTGGATCTGTTTTATCGCACTTGCTTAAGCTGTAGTGTGTACGCACAAAAGACCGACGCGCCTTAAAAATGCCTGGTAAACAATAGACGTTACAGTAATTGCTTTGTAGACGTAATATTTTTCGCAAAGCTTTTGACCAGCACTCTAAATACAATTACGTTTTTTGAAATGATAGTAAAAGACACGATAGCCTACCCTTTGTGATTTTAAAATAAAATATCATATAATTTATAAAGTGCGTCCTTCAAAACGTTGAACATTGTCGATGAGTGGATTGACTACTTTTCCATCATTTCAGCTTCTCCTGAAATGATTGATCGGCTATTTAGCTCTTGATCATCTTATCAATTAAAAAAGGATTTTACAGCGAACTCCATCGCTTAACCATAATATATATTACTGTAGAAATACGATTGTGAGTGCGCTTGATACCGTTGAGGTCAGGCTTTATTGTTGCATCGTTAACCCACAAAGCGTTCAATTGGGAATGAAAGTTAGACGAATTAACGCACACAATGCGACTCATTAATTGCAGAATTGCATAAAAATGTTATACAAGCGCAAAATAATCCGCAAATAACTCGATTTTTTATCAACTTGTAAGCATTAAGCAGACACGCACCTTAGCCTTGCGCAACGTTAGACTTTGGTCATGCCATACACGCTTCCCTTTGCTTGGTACTTTTACAACCAGCTTGAAAACGCTCACGATAGTGAAGTAGAGCTGTCACTTTCTATCAATGGTGACCAAGTTGGGCTTATATACAGTACTGTTCGCCTCTAGACAGAAACCGTCAAGTGTGAAAGAATACATTTTCCAGGCAAGATATAAAGGAAGAAAATAAATCGAGGATCAGATGTACGCGGATTGCCGTACCTGATGTACTATCGCCATGTAGAAATACTATTAGGAGTGTAAGCTGTTCAATAAATGGAGTTAATAAGATCTTACGAGCTGCTTAAGTGACAACGATCGTACTAATTAAGCGGTAACATTAGATTAGCTGTAGTGTCTGCTGTGAGTAGCACAATATCGTGATGCCGGTCTCAATTAAAGTAGACGCTGGCAGTCTCTTTCGTATTCGAATGTGACGTGCAGGGGATCTATGCTTTGATGCTAATTTTTTCTGCTGCAAGTCGTTAACTGCGTCAGTGCCTAAAGTGATGATTGATCGTAGGCCACATGTGTCAGCAGGTAAGTTATATGCCTGGTATGCGTCTGAATGAGACAGATGGCTTTAATTAAATTACTTTAATTTATAGCTGTACCTGGATAGCATTAAAACGTCTGTGGTGAGCTTCAGAAAAAAGATCTTCGCATCGGTTTTATAGATAAACTTTCATCCAGTCACAATAGTCAATATCTTGCACATGTGCGATATTACGATCGTCTCAACATCTAGTGCAAACGACGCTCGTGTCGTGTTACTTCTGTAAGGTAACATAAACCAGTATAATTCTTTGATTAAAATGTTTCCGCCTGCGACAAAATATTTAATATTAATCTAAATTATATATCTAGATAGACATTGCGTAAAATGTAACGTGTCTCCACATTACACTTGTAGCATTAATTAATTCAATAATGTTACAGAGGGGCGCAGACCACTCGTTGCGGTTTTCCCCGTAAAAAATGACAGCAGAATATACCACGGCTTAAAATTAAATCTTAACTTTGGGATTGACACGGAAGTAGCATTTTGTTAGCTTCCCGCCATTCGTTCCTATCCATTTTGAAGTATTGATGTCGACTGTGGTATCTAAATTCGCGACAAATTTTGTCAACTATGTATGACAGCAATATTTTGTTTCAATAGGCTAGATATTCGGCCTTGAAACTCCGGCACATAATATGAGAGCCACCTTTATTTACAAAAGATGCAACATACACTTTTACATCACATATACTCCAAGCTCCATTTATAGGTAGTTAGAACGAATTTACATGTCACCGCGAAATGAAATGCAACCATGACTGTATCAGAAGGCTTAATAGCGAAAGAAAAGGCACATTTTATCCCCTACGTGTCAGAAAGTATAGATATTTTTTTTCTGCTTAGATATTGTTTGACGCTGTTCTATTAATCGCTCCGTTCTCTGTAAATTAACAATAATTCACCTTATTTTGGCCGTAATTGTCATTAGCTGTAAAAATAAGACATGGGAGCAAGCTCTGAAGCTCGCTCTTTAGTATAGGTAGGTGCTGTACTCTAAAGATAAAATAAAGTGGTGTGTATCCACGTACCTTGCGCCCAGTCGCTAATTACTTACCTTCTGGGCTCGCAATGATGCTTGTTGACCAGTAAATAGAGACAATTGCCAGACTGCACTTCGTAAGACGGGCAAGAAAGTATAAGCGTTTTTTTGTAGACACTTACGAAAGAGGCGACAGGCTACATCGCACTCATTACGACATGTAAGGTATATATAACGTTACTGATTAGAACAGTAGGTGGCAGACTAAATTGCAATCAGTGCGACCATTGAGGCAAACAGGGCGGTACTTACAGACAAGGAGGTACCAAGTTTATTGCAATTAATACGACACATAAGGTACATGTGGCGTTATGAACATATACAGGATGTGACCGACTATATCGCACTTAATGGGACACGTGAGGTACAACTGCGTTATTAATAGATACATGTACAGACACACAAACAGACACATAGATAAGTACGATTTGTTAAGTTCGGCATTTACCTTGCGCACAGTCACAAATATAGCTTCGCCCTTCAGACTCACAAAAATGATAAAATCTTAGTCAAGATAGCTTTCACACAGCCCATAACGTTATCAGACGCAGCAAAAATAGGACTCGATGGGGCGATCATATATCTGTGGCTTACACTTTGCAGTTATGATAATAAACCTGATCGGTATTTCTGCTTCCTCACTTCTCCGTTCTGACCGCTCAGACATTAGCAAATATTTATTTGATCAGCACTTTCCAATCCCACGGAGAAAGACAAGGCGACTTTCGAATCAGAGATTGTTGAGCGGAATGAAGTCCCTATAAATTTAAAAAAGTCTCTAGTCCTTAGAATTTATCACAAAGATCATTAGACACTTTACGCTCGTAGCGCTCTAGCCCTGATTTAAGTGAAAAATAGCAATTCTAAGGAATCGCTCGTAAAGTGTGCTCTAGATTCTACGCCACAAATTGGCTCTTTCTCTCTTGATCTGCTGACGTCTATAAGCATACATGTGTCACTCAAAGATCAAAAGGGGAGCTAATCTATTATTTCTTAATTTTATCTGTGGTAAACCTCATCCATCGACCTAATACTGAGTGAGATCATACTATCCTCATAGTAATCTTTAGTCTGTGACTAATTGATGGATGATACATCAATCTGTCCTCAATAGATGACGGAGGTCATAAACGACATCCATAATAGCAGATAAACTTGGGATATTGTATAGCATGTACAAGGTAAATCATGTTTTAGGGTGGTAACGGTCGTATGACTCTTTTGCATATTGGCTGATATTAGCTTTATGCACATTTAATTGATAAAAATAACAATCGTGGAGCAAATCAGACCAGATTTTTGGTGGTTTTGATTTGTTTAATCTTTATCCTTACGTTCCGGCTAGTTATCCATGTTTATCGCTATCTTTAACACTGGATCTTACTCACAGGTGAAACAAAATTCAAGTCAAATGAATTTACTAGACCAACTTTGTGGTGCTGATGTCAATATTGTTCCAAAAAAACTTGTAATTATCAAGAAGAAGTTCACAAAACTGCAAATAATTGGTATGTTCTTGTGAACGATACCCAATAATTTCAGACGTTTTTGTTGATTTTGTGAATAATACAATGAGTAAGAAGCTTAACCGTATCAGGTTCAACCGGGATGCACCACATACTTACAACGTGTTTCAAATTCTCGATTTAATTCGCAAGGTGTCCACAATACATCCACTTGTATTCTAACTCAATGCAAAAGGATGCCAGCATTCAACCACAACTTTCGATTAATCTTAAGCATTAGTACGGAAACCTAACCGAATATCTCTGGTACGAGTGCCGAGTGTGTGAGCTAACTGGATAGCCAACTTTGTCGGCAACACACGGACAGTAAAGCAGACAAAAACTACTACAAAAACACACAGGTAGCAGAGAGTACGGTCAAACAAGCATACAAACTCACAATCACTATAAACCATCATAATAATTACTGAAAAACAGAAAACGCTTAGATACATGCTGACATTTCCAGAAGTTTGGAAGTACCCCTGGACTGGCAGCTCAGCTATACGAGATTCTTATGAAGTAAAACCCTTTAGTTGAGAAAAAGAAATCCATCCAAATAGCCGAGTAAAACACATCAAAAGCGATTTAATGGAATTTAGGTCCTGTTCTACTCATGAGTAAATGCAGAGTAGTCTACGAAAAGGCACGTTAGATCGCACGTTAGAGAGTCTACAGCTTTCAGTATAAATTCCAAAACAATACCTGGAAAACATAATTTTTATGTTAGATTTGCAAAATTGCAAAAAAGCAGCGAAATAACTCAGGTATTGATGAAACAAAACAAGTCTTTTTCGCTAGCCTGCCTACTTTTTAATGTTCTGCAATACACGATAAAACTTCCTAGCCGCATTTCATTGTCTCAAGGTTTCGAGATTAGTCGTTTCATTGGACAAAAGTTAAATGCATCGCATTTGCTTTGGTTTAGATAGGTATGCGATTTATGAAAGATCAAGGCAAAATTAAGTCAGTGCTAATCAGAGTCTATATCAAAACTAAGAGATTCGTTAAATAAATCCTTTGTGATCAGAACTGTATCAGCCACATTTGGCCGAAAAAAGACTACAATAGGAACGATAAACTATCCTTAAAATGTTCTGCGTACAAATTCGAGCAACTGTTCCACAGAATTTTAATTTGTCTCGCTGCTGGACATAAAACGAAAAGAAGCTAAACCTTGTACCGTTCAAACCGTTATCCTAACATTGTATCTAATATAAATCACACTTCTAAAAATATAGATAATGTGTTCCTACTGATATGAAATGAATAAACACAAACAAAATCTTGCATTCAAACCAACTACGGCAGACACATCATAAATTAAACATAAGTACTGACAAGATCATCTTATTCATAGTTTATGTGTCAATAACAGACCACTTCATGTAGTCACATGTTTTGTTAATTATTAATTAGCATGAAAAATTACGGAAGATATGTCTGCTTGCAACATATGACTTACTAACTATGAAAGTAATTACATCCAGTAAGTTAAAACAATCGCGATGCGTCTGCTGAAGATCCTACTACTGATATTCATACTGAACATCACAAAAATAAAAATTTATTAACGCCAAATTATTGTTGATAATCCGCGGGAAAGAGTCAACGGAAAGACACCTTCCACGCGGCGATCGTAGTATCACTGGTCTCAGATTTACAAAAGCATTGAAGCCCATAAGAGCTGTCTTGCTTTGGTGAAAATTTTGTTTTTAAACAGAACGCAAACAAGCGTGCCTTCAAAATATTAACGAAGCCTTCAGGCAGCACTACAAACCATTACCTTATTGTGCTGGAAAAAATTACGCATCACATCGCGCCATATGCATGTCAACCTCGTGCGTTTTGTTTTAACAACAAATTTTTCCAGTCCATCTACTGATGCGTCAATAAATTGCAACAATAAAAATTGAAGGCAAAGCAGAGTTGTTCGACCAGGATCCTGTTGCAGTAGCACACAACATGTTTGCATTAGTGGATTCATGGTAGAGGACTAAAACGGTGGCAGAGAATTTGTTAATTTGGTTTTTTTCCTGCCTCTTCTCGACAATCTCACAAACATCGACATCAACGATACATAATAATTTGCTGCATTCTTTCCATTTCCAAAACATACAATAAACGCTCGGAAGATAAGACGCCATACACTTATCATGTCTGCGGTTCTTTGCTACAAAAAACAAATATTTCTTACAGCTACCTACATAGAAATGATAATAGAATAGATTTTAAGCTTGCAAAATGTGATATTGACGGCTTTAAACAATCAAATTACTCAGCTGTAGCACCATCCACCATATATATGGTAAATTAGCTGCAATATTCATTATCGAAAATCAGGTACATCATGATCACTTTACGAGGCACCACTTGAGCACATTTAGCGTCGTGTAATGTACAAAATGTGATATTGACGGCTATAAACAATCAAATTACTCAGCTGTAGCACCATCCACCATATATATGGTGTATTAGCTGCAATATTCATTATCGAAAATCAGGTACATCATGATCACTTTACGAGGCACCACTTGAGTACATTTAGCGTCGTGTAATGTTACTTTAAAAATTGGGACAAAAGCCGCTGAGCAGTCGCTATATGCAGCACTACAGACAAGATTAAGTTCTTGTTATCATCTTTGTTTAAAACAAGAGAATATTCGAACCTGCTGCCACGATGGACACAGAAGCGTGCAGCTGGAAATAACAGGAACAACCGTCGAATAAATGGGGAAGGCCTTAAAACTGACAGTAAGTCGATTTTTTAATTTTAAACGTGGCGGAACAGAAAGTAAGTGTGATCGAAAAAGTCAAAAAGAAAGGACATGTCAGCACAGAATGAATGTCAGTATTGTTTCGACCTTAACCAGCGCTATTTAGCCGTCGTATCAGGCTCATTAACTGAAAAAGATTAACTGAAAAGGATCATCTTTTTTTAGTTAATGAGCCTGATGCGACGGCTCCGTGTGGAATCATATTATGCCTTCTGCTCCCTTACAAAAGTCTACAAGCGGGCACCGTCGCCGTCTAAACCCAAACTGACGATGTGGGTGCGCATAGAGACGAGAACACCCTCACGATGTTGACTACACTCGCGAATCTCATGTAAGCGCTCGAGACGGCAGATCGACGATGACGGGTAACTGCGGGCGCTACCGACGGTAGTTTCTTACCATTCGGACGTGGCATAGAAAGTGCAACAATGTATGACAATACTCTCGGATACAATATGCCGTGATAACCAATTGCACGCGGACATGTTTGCATAACGCAACTTAGTGAATTGCTGTTACAGCAATCTGAGTTGCTGTAAGCTGATGTGTGCCACTTAGCGCGCGCTGATCAACAGCGCTTTAAAGGCACTGATCCCCCAACAAACTTTGATGGTGCGTAATGGCCCGTGCCACAATGCAGAAAGTGCGTATATAGGGCTGCATGCACCGGACAACGTCAACGCAACCATACATTTCGACAGTTAAGAAATAAAACTGTTCATGGTCTTATTTCAGATTTTGATGTCGGGGGTTGCAAGTTCATGCGTCAAGTAAATATGGCGCAGCGTTACGGTTAGTTTGCATTGGAGAAAGGCGTCAAATATGAGATGATATTAAACTATCGGAGTGGCACGGTAGAGCGCTACTATCAGACACTTGTGGACATGAATCAGATTAAATGAGCCTCCTTCGACCACACCATGGGTTATCTACTACACTGCTTAAAACTATTGTCAAGGCATCGTAAAGCTTGACACTTTTCACTGCAGATTACTATCTACAAGACTATGGCCCAAACAATTCTTGGTGACTGTAACGGGGCATTAGTAGATTGTGCTGTGTCTGTACAAGTCCACCTGAGCGGACTCATCACAAGTCCACTTAAAAGAAAACATTGCAAGTCCTCTTGAACTGACACAGTACAAGTCCACTTGATCTGACATAGCGTAAGCAATTCCGCGCGTTTCTTCACGTACAAAGTTCATGCAGAGGAAAACTTAATACTAGATACATGCCTTATAGAGGTAGAAAGTAAAAATTTAATTAATTCTTTTTTCCTACCCACTAGCCTATCTTTTACTTCTAACTTAGCTACATGCGAATCTACAAATATGCAAAAAGAAACCTTGCTCGCTACTTACTGCGGTGTCATTATTATGGACCGCTGGGATGGCCGATGAATTTACCTACAATATCCAGTGGGTCAGTGCTTCTAAACAAAACATTTTTGAGCAATATCCTGAATAAGAGCTTTTATGTGTTTATTATATGTAATAAGCTTACCCCTTTACAGTAAATATATCAGATGTGTGCCTGTGATAAATTGCCTTTGTTGAAGGCACAGAAGCACAAAATGTTGTTAACATTGTGCACTGCGCGTTTTCGATCTAAAATTTACGTTGATAATTATTTACAAAAAGAAAGACACTCTTCAAGCCGGTTCATTTATTTAATTAAACTTTTTTGGAGCTTGATATAATTCAAGGAGAGACATAGTGACGCGAAGTCGTTGCAGCCATCCTTGACGAAACACAGCTCGAGTAGCACGCTCCCGCTGCAGCCTAGGCAAACCAGTGCATTAAAAGATTGACTAAAATCGAAGGAAAAGAACAGTTAGAACGCAAAATAAAAATTTAGCAAAGTTATGTCGCTAAAAACGAATTAGACAGCAATTAATACTAATATGTACCCAACACCGATGTTCTAAAGTGGTTTTTTTTAAAAGCGCGCAATGGGCTTCCGAAATACTCACTGTGACGGACTGCCCATTACGGGATGGGTACCCTGAATCCTCATATAAACCTTGACTCATCCGGTGTACCCTTCGGCTGGTAAGTTGTATTGTTCGGTAGAATAGGAAGAAGAGGAAGATGTTGTAGCTTTGTAAAGGGTGGAAATGTGGCCTCGAGTGTGTATGCTTCATCTTAAAAGCCAATGGGTGTATCCTCGGTAGACTTGGTCGAGACAGCACTTTTAGCTAATTACTCAAGAAGCTTGTCGCCCCTGGTCTTTGCCTTGCTCCCTTACCGCTAAATAAGGAGGCCGCTTCCGACAGCAGAAATTGAACCTTTTTTGACGAACACACACGCCAGATTATTCAGAGGGTCCCACTCGTACTTGATCCGACCTCGCTATTTCTCAAGCGGGGGTATACCCTTTCCCCGGAACATACGAGCAGGCAGCGCCGCTTTTTTTATCACTACGAAGAAGCGCCCCTTAATTTTCAAGTCATTGGTATTTAAAGTCCTCCCCTCCTTTAAATCCTTTACACTATCCTTTCCTTGTGAGATGATCCGTTATATGACTGGATAGGAGCAGCCATATATTGAAGGACGTAGGTCTAACAATGAGGGACCGGGTCAAGTGACAAGAGATCGACGCCCATCAAAACAGGATTATGGGTTACCAATTTGGAAAAAAAATGAGTAGAGCGATGGAAAACCGTGTCACCTATATGGGACAGCGGTCTACCATTCTAGGACCGTACACACTGATGAGATTCCGTAGTCATCTTCTTTCAGTACTGCTTAAACGGTTCCCGGGTAACGATCTCCTCCTTATTTAATTTTACGAGTCCCACTGCCCTAGAGGTCCATCCAAGTTCCTTGACCCCTTCTTCTCGGGCAATCTTTCTTCGAGAGTGGCCACTTGTCTCTTCATCGCATAGCTGCGTTCAATATTTTTAATAAGCAAGTGACCACACTAATACGAGTCGGCACTTTAGGAATGAAGATAATCTGCTAATTGGCACTCAAACTGAACCTCCAATTTTTCGTTAGCAGAAGAATTAAAGGCTAAATTGTACAAGGTCGATATTGTGCGACTCCTCGCGAGCGCCAACACAAACAAGCAAGTATTAAAGATGAAATTTTCTCTACTTTGCCCCCATTCTAGCTCCCAGCGGTATTATTTACGGCAACCTTTACCGGAATGAATACATTCTCAATTATACAGACGGCAAAAAAGCAGCATCTCGACGTAGTGACTATTTTGTCTCGTTTAACATGACCATGAAGAACAGTGTGCTGATTGTTTAGCCAATGGTAACGACTGAGTATACAGAAGAGAAGTAATTGTTGTTGAAAAAACGCCTCTGGCAAAAACGTTATACACTTAAGGTGCACTCAGACGTTTTTATAGAACGACGTATCGATAAACAACGCGTGATTGTGTAGTTCAAGAATATAGTAGGGGTACCATCAAAATGACTGAGAACTGAAGACCTACATGTATTCACTCTGCAATTTGCCAACCATCGAACACTCGACATTTCAAAAGGTTCTAAGCCCAATGCCTGTCGTTACTGACGCCGGCACCAACTTCGCCCTCGCCATAAATACCTCCGCTCCCAACCGCATCAACAAGCTCGACGGAACATACGTCCACACGTGGAAGCTATATATGCAGATGGTACTAGAGGAGCGTGACCTGTAAAAAGTGGTGAGCAGAGAGATCAAGAGTGAACAGTGCGCCACGCAGTTTGATCAGGCGAAGTTTAAGCGCAATTCCAGCAAGGAACTGATAACAAGATGTCTCGCTCTAAATGATCCCCATCTGCCGTTAGTCCGGTCAGCGAGTGGAGCGCATGATGCATGATCGCAGCTGGAAGGGCATTTCGAAAAGAAAAGCCTTGCAAACAAGCTCTCACTTCGTCGATGATTCTTTACGGCTATGATGGAAGAATGAGAATGAGTGTTGGGCATATGAACAAGATCAAGATGCTAGTGGAGCAGCTCGACGCAGTGGATGCTCTGTTCATCGAAAACGACCCGTTGAATGCGCTCCTCTCAAGTCTCAGCGAGTAGTACGAATTCCACATCACAGCTTTAGAGTCAAGATCCGACTCGCTGTTGTCGAAGTTTCTCACTTCTCAGCTGCTGCACAAAGATTCAAGCAGGTAGAACAAGGCTTTAATGTAGCGGCTAACGGCTAAGGTCAAGCGTTTTTGACCCAAGACACTGGTCGGAGCACTGGGTGATATGCGTCAGCAAAAAATTGGCAGTGCCTGCGATTATTGTGGAGAGCACGGAAAGTGGATTGCCAAGTGGCCAGCTTGGATATTTTAGATTGCAGAAATGTAGTGGTTGCAGCGTGCCAGCATTGCGCAGAACAACAATGACCACGGCGAATACCTGTTTTCGATTAAACAAGTCGCATGCTCTGCCTAATCAAGATGCGTGTGGCTGGTTGAATCGAAAGAACACAGTGCATAAAGTTTTGGATAGAGTTAATGAAGAAATACAAGAATTTAAGCCCTGTCGATACACATCTTGCAGACGACGGTGTAGTTCAAGCGGTTGGGATGGGTGACATAATCGTGTCGATGAAGACGCCACATGGATTGAAGAAGGGTGTGCTTACATCAGTATGACACATTCCTAAACTGTCATACAATTTGTTCTCATGGGATTCACCAAGGATGTTGTCCCGGTATTTCCGAGAAAGATGGGTGTTTTTTTGCAGCGAAAATCCTCTTGGAAGCTTGGTACTCGTGACAGCATATAATAATTAGAGCTGCGGATGGAGCCTCTTTTGGTGGACGAAGCCAAGGTGACTAATTTGATGGGATGTCATGGGGACACCACTTCGTCTGGCACCAAAAACTAGGTCACATTGGATATAAAGGTCTTCTTACCATAGTCACCAAAGAAGTTGAGACTGGTATTAAGTTGACATAATGGCGCAAATGGGAACTGCTTGATGGCTGTAAACATGTTAAGCAGACGCGGATGAAGTTATTAAAGTGTTCCGTAAACGTGCCAAGTAAATGCTCGAAGTACCCTACAATGCCATTTGTGGTCCTGTGCAAACCGCAACATTCAGTGGCAAGCGCTCCCTTGTCACATTCATTGACGAAAAGATGCATTGATAATTTATCTACCTGCTGAAGAAATATTCTGAGTTAGATAACTAATTCAATAATTTCGTTGCGATGGCCGAAAACCCACACCAGCGTGCGCGTGAAACGCTTAAATGACAATACTGCTGTTGTGATGGCCAAGGTCTGTGCAGTAAGCGGAATTGTACAAAAAACTTAAAGCTATTTATAGCTGAATGGAGTCGATGAGCGCATGTCCCGCACACTGGTCTAATTTGGTCGCTGCATGATGGAGTACGCTTCTTTGTTGAAGTAATACTGGGAAAAGATGCCATGACAGCGACATTTCTAGCAACCAATTTCCATTACTTGCGGTAGGTCATGACATGTCACCGCACTAAATTTAAACTAGCCTGAAACATCTGCTAGCGAATATGAAGTCTTTTATCTTTTTATGCGTTCTTCCAAGTGCCCAAGCAAAAGCGGTCGAAACTTGACGCTCGCTCGGTGCTCTATCTCTTGCATATCCCGAGCGTACAACGATTACTAATTCAAAGACATTGATAACCGTCGTGTGAGAACAAGTCGTGACGCGCGATTCTTGAAGGGCGTCTTCGATCACTTGAAGCGCATTCGCACAGTCGTCTCTCGAGATTTATCGGTCGTCGATAAAACTTTGTCCTAAACTGATGAGACTGACCAAGACACTAATGACGCTTCGTCTGATCATGGTTCTATTTCAAGGTGCCCCTAGAATTGACGTCCTTAATCCCCAGTGGGCTTCAACTTAGAGCCTGGTAGCAAGTGGCATCAACTTTATCAGTTACATGATCGGGCAGTGCAGATTTTTAAGCTAAGAAACAAAGTCTTCACCGATTTCTTAGCGCTATGTTCGGGACGGCTTAATATATTAAGCTGCAAAAATTGTTGATTCAGTGGGGAAAATGTTGACTACGTTGTGTCGGAGATTTAATAAAGGAAAGCAGCCTACTGGAAGGATGTCGGTAACAGCGAAGTGGCATCATTGCGCAATAATAAGGCTTGAGAATCAGTGCCGCTTGTAGAAGGTCGCAAGGCAATCAATTAATTTTTTGAATCAAGTAGAACCAAGCTGGCGAGATCGAGTAATACAAGGCTCGACTCAAAAGCCATTTTTTGCAGAATAATGGTGTTGGCTCCAAAAAACATTTGCACCGGTGGCCAAGTTCGCGCCGATCCGGATCCTGCTTAGTTTTTGGCTATTAACGAGATGAAGGTCTATTAAATGTATGCCAAGGCAGCCTTCCTTAACGTACTTCTTGACGGAGACAATTACATGGTACCTCTTGACGGATACATTGAAAATGTTAAGCCGGACTACGTCTGCCAGCTTGAGCGCTCTCTTAACGGTTCAAAGCAGTCCCTGTGCATGGAGAATTACACCTTTGACAAGTTCATGCTCTAGATGGGCTACAAGAAGTGCACGACCTGATCACTATGCGGACAATTCGAAGTGACATACTTTGGCCGGCAGAAGTACTTCTTTAGCATGATAATAGATCAAGATGTCATCAGTGGCAAGTTTCAGTTCTTCAACCAAGTTTTCCACTGACATACTGAAGAAGCTCGGCATGTAGAACATCAACCTCATCAAGACACAGCAATATTCCGGACTTAAGTTGAACAAGAGCATGCGAGGAAGAGGATGCAAACATAAAGCAAAAATGGCACATGTCTTATATCGTAATGCTGTCGGCAGCCTCATGTATCTGACAAGTGATAATCGACCGGATATGCTGCTACAGTGACAGTTCTTATTCATTTTTCTTCAGATACGTGCTCTATACATTAAAAGGTAAACAAAGAGTCTTCAAATACGTACAATTTTACAAAGATCAGGACATCAATTTTTAAGCTAAGGTTCATAAAGGACTGAAGGCTATTCGGATGCAGACTGGGCTGTCAACGTGGACACTTGAATTATCACAATTAGATTAGCTTTCAAGACGAATGGCGAATGCATCAGCTGGAGCAGCGAGACGCAGCGTACGATAGTGCTGTCATCAACTGAAGCGGAATTGATGGCGTTAGATGAAGCTTTTAAGTAAAAAAATTGGCTGAAGGCGTTCCTATGCGAGCTTTATAATGTCACTTAACAGAGCGTTCAAGATTCATGAAGACAATCAGAGATTAACTGCCTTGGCCAAAATTTTGGAAAACCACAAGTGTACAAAGCACATTGATTTTCGCCATTATTCCGTGCGGGAGAAGGTCGAAGACGGTCAAGAGGTGCTGCAATACTACTCGACTGGGGACATAGGGGACGCCTTCATGGCCAAATCAATGAGCGCAATGCAGTTTGAAGGTCTTCAACAAAGAAAGGGGGGCATGGCACCAAGGTCTGCCGGGTCAAGTTGGATTGTTGTGGAAGAAACGCCTCGGCCAAGAAAGTAATACAATTTAAGGTGCGTTTCGATGATCAATCATGCACGACGTAGCGATTTGTAATGCACAACGTATCGATTAGTAATGCGCGATAAAGAGATCAAAATAGTGGAATTGAAACAGTCAGTAGGATTAGGCTGTTAATAGAATGCTAACTACGGACCTAAATAAATTCACTCTGCATTTTCCCAATCATCGAGCACTCGACCTTTTCAAGAGTAATGTCATCATACTCGCCGTTTAAGAGAAGGAACACTACTTAGTAGCTAAAGATGCATTGAGTCACTCTGCTACGGTTTTTTACATTCAGAAATTTGTCATAAAGACGCAAATGAGAAGTTTAGTCGACTGCATCAAATTGTTATTTGCCATGATCTCAAGCAGTCGCATGCTGATCGACTTGCGATTCTATTTTTTTATCATCGTTGTTCGCTACTGTCGATCCTTTCGAACTCGCTTAAATGACACAAATGACGCTTTGAATTAAAGTATAGTCACTCCATGTCTATCTGTAAATGAAAATCAGAGTTCTGGATCGTAATTAAAAAAGTGAGAAAGCTTATTATAATCGGAACAATGTTCGTATCTTCCAAACATAATTCGTTGCAGAATAAGTTACATAAGTGCAATATCAAATTGGAAGCCAAGCGCATGCACCAAACTGTCCAGAACATGCCGCGAGATCAAATTTATAATATGCGTTACCGGTCACGTTCGGCTTTATACAGCTGAGAAAATCAATTATAGCTAGTCGGCAGTGAGTTAGTTATCAAATCGCGATATCAAATGGGAAGCCAATCGCATGGACCAAAGTGCCACTAACATGCCGCAAGATAATTTTTTTATCGATAAACGATCACGTTCGGGTTCATGCAGGTGACTACACCATTCACATCATACACAGGAGCCCTGGAAATGCAAATTCAAGGCAATCTTCGCCACCAAAATTATTGAAGAAGGAAACGCCTGACACGTGCAACTTTGTTGTTTTTTGCTCGCAGTGGTCCGCCTACCGTGACTTAAGCACTAATATTCGGTCTTCGCGCTCTTGTTGGCTCGAGGGTACTATAAATTAACGAAGCCAAAGACCTTGGAATTTTCTAAATATACACTACGTAATTACAAAAGCTATCTAAAGTGCACCGAATCAATAGATAAAGCTCAAACAAATAACTTGCCACTGCTCTCGACGAAGACCATGGACTGATGAACGTGAAGATGCTTATGCGCCAGCAGGGCAATAAAACAGGTTTTTTTGCCGCAAAAAGAATGCAAAGAAAATATATACAGGAACTCGCCTTTCTCATGCAACAGGAAATGAGCGGTAAGGAAGCAGCTGCAAGCAAAGAAGTGTCCAAAAATGCCTACATCGTTATTGGTTGCTTTAACGGGAAACTCGCAACTAAATCAAGCAGTAAGAGCAACGAAGGTGATGAATGGCAAAATCAAATGCATGAAAAAATCTATGTGCTCAAGTAAGTATAGTGTGACGCCAAGAGGTATGATTAAGCATAAGCAACGTTTACAGAGAAAATTAGTCTTTAAACAAGCCGGCTGCGATTACTTTCCGAAGCACCACAAGATATACCTTGTTCTAGTCGTTTTAGCATCCTTGCTATGTGAATTTTTCGGATAAGCAAGATACGTCCTGAATGCTTATGTGAAAGAAGATAAGGTGTAGCGTCTCGTGAATTTAAATTATGTGCTTACGGGCATGACAAATTTCACCAGGGGACAAGAATAGCTTGTAAAAACGAGTACCAGGTAAGTTCTATTCGAATAGAAATTGATAATAACGATTGATAACACGGCGTGTGCATCCAGTGAGTCCAAAAAACTTGAATGAAAGATTGGTTTACGTGCTGCTTCATCGACCTTTTTTGTATCGAAAGAGCATACATTAAAAAATTGTCGTCGTCAAAGTCTGCATGGTGATCGCTTTATGACTGAATCGTCGTATGTGTAGTCGACTTTGCAATCATCAAGTGTGGCTCATCAATGATATCAGGTCAATGTTAAGTTGCTTATGCATGCTGGTGACGCCCGATAGTGCTCATGGATATATTTTAATCAGGAGAAAACTTTTTCGCTTTGCTGCGTGAACATAGAAATTTCGATGCCAATTCTACTCTTGCACTATATGAGCCTATTGCTACGAAAGTTTAAGTGCTAATTTTTTGGTACGCTGATTGAAGTCACAAGCACCACGGGTGCAAGCCACATTTTGCGTTTCCAGTCTATTGACAAATCGTTGCTTTGACTGGCTCGGCGAACACCCGGTGGGCACCCCTGATACTGCATAAGCGGTTCAAAAGGACACCAGGCTAACAAAAGAGTAACATATGCACTACTGAAAATTCGTCGAGCTAACCTTGCACTATCTTAGCAGCAAGTTCACCATAATACTTAGCTTGAAGCTAGATGCCTACCCAGCACAAAAGCTCTCGCGAGCCACAGCTATAAAGACTACGCGAGCAAAAAAGTGGAACGAAAGTCGATGGCATATTACGTGATAAAATAGATGATCAGTGGTTACGTAAAGAAGCAAGGAGGCTTGGTCTCTCAACAATGTAGCCAGTATTCATAACGGACGCAAACCGTAAGATAGCTAATTGGTGTAAAGGATACTGTAAGTGAGATCGCTGTTACGCCTGAACAACTAGTTAAATTGTATGTCGATAACTAGGCGTAGACACAACAGATCATGGGCGCTTTTGTAACAGGACACTCTTTGTTTGGGGTGCCGCGAAACTTCACGTACACTAGTACGTGCAGAGAAATTTGATCTACTTAATCTACTAGTTTGAGTAAAGGGTAAAAAGAGAACTGTATTAATATGGTTAAGATGTCATAACACATTCAGTATTTATCTAACTATTTTAAGCTAGATTGTCGTATAACGACAACCTGCTCACCACTCATTACGCGCGTCTAGCAGCAAATGGTGATAACCTCGTTTGACATGTCTTTAATCAACCAATCGTGAGCAGCGCATGATAATTAACCTACAAAGGGGATAATTTTTTTCAATTTTATCCATCTCGGATAATATTGGTAATTGTCACGCTAGACAAGGTCCCTTTCGACACCTTTTGCTATCAATGACACGTAACGGGCTACCCCGTTACAGCTATAGCTCCCACAACTGTAATTCACGATAACGTGAGTTTCAAACGATTGTGTGAAAAATGCATGACGAGGATGTTCGGTCAAAAAAAAATCAGATCGAGCTCAGGCTTGTGGTTATGCTCACCGAAGACTTCGACGCAGCTAAGATAATTGCGCTCACAATTTGTGTCATGCATCCTAAGTATGAGTCATCGACAGGATGAGTGTTACGGAACAGAGCGATCGTTGCTAAAAGTCGCTTCATGCAAGCTGGCAGTCAACAGTGATTAATATTGAGACTCTATGTCTATTCGTGATATAACATGCGAAAACAGTTTGCCCAATGGGTGAGGAGCGTGCAGCTGGAGAAAAACAGGAAGTATTGTCAAACATGAAACGGCGATAGCCCTCGAGAGCATTAGTGTGCCGACATTTGTAATTGTTGCAAGAGATTCAAAATTAGCTCTAGCGCTGGCAAATGTAAATAGTTGGACGCAAAATGGAACATTAGTTTTCTTTCGACCTCATTCAGCACAAGACTAAATTTCCCAGCAAAAAATGTGAATATAATCAACCTTGACTATATATACATGCAGGGTGTGCTTAATTTAAATTTTAAATAATTGAGAATTATTTGATCGCCCCTACCTTCTGGTTTCATCGCTCGCACCTTTACCCAAACATACTACATTTACTTAAACTTGTACGCGATTAATCCCACTCGAATGCTGCTTCCCACAACGTATATGGATTTTGAAATTAGCTAGAATAATTTTCTATCGTTTTAATAGCATTGTAATCTTTTTAGTACGCTCCAGCCCAAGACTACATTCTTATTCATTCGTTTTTAGAGTCCATTGTAATGGTGCTTGCTGCGTTCGTGGCCGTGACGCAGCTTGCATCTTGTGGCGCAGAGGAGCATGTTTGCGCGTTTGCACAGCAAACGACACATGCGACAACGACGTCCACGGTTATTGGATCATTTTCATCTTCACTCTATCAAACTCTTAATGCAATAATAATTTCAATCTGAATATGTAAAAAAACTGTCAATCCTGATGGCCGGCCTCGTGCCTGTATTTTTGTTTGACTGCCCTTGTCGCGTACCCAAACAATACGATTAGTCGGCCGGTTTACACGCACCTGTATCTGATCAGTATAATTGACTGTCCTACTTGCTGAACATGCTCGTCACGCGATTTTTCCATACATGTAGTATAAATAAGATGTAAACGATGCGACGAACTATCACCCCGATACACTACTAGAGACTTCTGCTCACCTTAGTAACGAGATACGTCTGAAAACGAACAAGTTGATACCGTCATCGACACTATCCTGTATTCCCCAAAAAACTAGGGCACGGTTTTGTTAAGTGGGTACCCTGTCTCACGCGTTTATCTGTTAATGTAGAATTACTAATAAATTAACGGAGCAAAGAATGTTCTACCAGATACAAGATTATAGACTTCTGCTCACATTAGTTACGAGACACGTCTGTTCGAGAGCATGGACGAAGTAAGGAATTAAATTTCCTTTCATTTTAGCTGACTGCATCTTCATAGTGTCCATCTCGTAGAGGTTAACATATTTGGCCGTGTAGGTAGTCTTGTGCTTCTACATCTCATGGTAGCTGTACGCGTGTATGTGCTGCGTTTATTTTAAACTCGAACTTCTGCAAGTGGTGGCTATACTCGTGTATGTGCTGGCTTAGTTCGAATGTTGCAATTACATTTCTAAATGTCTCCGTGTAAACCTGCTCGCGCACCTTTATGAATATTCTCTAGATATTCAGAATTCTCTATCAAGTAGAAATGGAAAAAAAAACGATAGCACGATTAATAAATGTATAAACTCATTTTGTCAATATAATTCGTGTTTGGAGAGCAACTAAAGAGTGCTTTTTAATCGGGCAACAATTTGGGTATTTGTAGTATATTGAAGTAAATATGTAGGCGACGGAAGAAGAAGGTAGCAGCGATTAAGTGATTCTTCAGAAATTCTACGGGCATTTTTCTATCAGTAATCGAGAGTATTTACTGGAGGCTTCACCGCGCAAAGACCTTCTTTAAATGCGTCAAGAATGAGAAGCCATTGTGTTCAAGATCCCTTCCAAGGCAACCATAATTAAGGGATCCAGCTGTTTCTCTACATCATTCGCGGTGGAATGCTTGGCTATAAGAAAAGATTTATAAATAGATTGTGAATTTAGATAAGCAGTGTAACGGAGCACCGGAGCAACACACTGGGAAATCAGTATGGATCTATTCTCACCGAAAGAATTGTAAGTGGTGCCTCTCTACATCTGTAAACTAAACATAGTAAGTAAAAGCAACTGGGAAAACTGACTAGCTGCTGGTAATAGTAACACTGTATTAGATTTGGAAGTCATGAGTATTCTTACGTTCAAGTCCTAAGATTAATTTTTCCACCTATACATGTATACATAGATATATGCTTAGATTTGCTCACCACTCACGCGTGCGTCAATGGTTGACTAACCGCTGAACAGGCTGATAAGATGACATTTATCAGCCAATCGGTAATTTTTTTAAAATACTACCCCATATGGTGACATTTACATGCATTGTTAACTTGTAAATAGTTGTAACGGGATAGTTCGTTACATGGCATTGAAATAAACGGTGTTAATATTGAGGGTGTATAGCGTCACAATTCCCTGCCAATGTTACTCGAGATAGCTGATATTTAATAAACAAAATCTTATTTGGATAATTTTCATGTGCTGCTTAAAGATTAATTGATAAAAGAAAAATCAAACAAGGTTACCACCATTTGCTGTTAGACGCGCGTAATGAGTGGTGAGCAGGTTTTCGTGAAACGACAATGTAGATTATTTTAGTTAGATAAAGACTGAATGTGTTATGACAGATTATCTATATAAGTACAATTCTCTTTTACCCTTTACTCAAACTAGTAGATTAAGTAAATTAGCTTTCTCTGCACGTACTAGTGTACGTGAAGTTTCGTGGCATTTAAGCTAAGCTTGTCCCGTTACGCCTGGTAGAACTTTGTAGTCCTACCAACGACTTCTTAGTGTCCGTCTAACATGAACACGTTGGACGTAGAAGACGACAGCTTCCACGTCACACGTGAAATCTACTCCTATCTGAGTGGCTCAGAATGGGAGATAGTCGGCCGCATGAGTGTGCTCATAGGCGAACTCGCCATGAGTGACATGTTAAAGTCTTTAAACATAGACCAACAACATGCCCCTTAAACAAGTTTTTACAAGAGGAACTTGCTGTCGAAAGACAGAAGATAGCCTTGCTACAACGTCGAAGCTCTCATCATTCGATGGGCGGGCCGACAAACACGCGTCGACCCGAAACCTTGAAGACAGATATCTCAAGGTAAAAGGGAACCTATGACGATTCCCTTCTAAATGATTCGTCGAACAAGACTATGCCATAAGGGCTCGCCACTTTGAGGGTTACGAGATGCAAGTTACCTTCGCCCAGTCAAATTTGACAGGACGAGCAAAGACTTGGGCCTTAGGGCTCAAGCTTCACGACCCAAACGTGTTTGAGTCGTTAAAGATCTTAAAATCTCGACTCAAAAAGACGCGTGAGCCGCCACAAGCCGAATTCAGATCACGCTCTGCACTCTTGAGGCTCAAGCAAGGTAAGCGTGATGTGCACTCTAACGCACAATACCTCCTCTACCTTGCTAGAAGCGTCACGGAAAATGCTGTTGATGAGCACAAACTAATCAACGTGTTCATCTACGGCCTTGTAAATGGGCCAATGAAGACCTACATGTTCCAAGAGGACTTCCATACGTTGAAAAGGGCAATAGCGTACGCAGAACAAAAAAAACTTCAGCCTGAGACAGTACTAGGCTAACTCATCAAACTATGTCCGACGAGACGACAAAAAAGAGGATGGTCCGAACCAATGGACCTCTGCTATGTCAAGAGCGAGAACTCTCGCTCTCTGAGTCACAAGCTATCGGCAAGGTGCCATCGCTGTCAGAAGATTGGACACTATGCTCATGAGTGTAGTGTTCTAAGCATCGCAACACGTCCAAAGACAGGACGTGATGACCACAGTTGGTCAAAGAAAGGTCCAAGGCGCGGGTCCGACCATGTTGCTAAGCCTCGACAGCAAGTCGGACCGTCAAAAGCGGACAGGGTCAGTAAGGGCGGAGCACCCTGCTGATCCAGCAATATCAAGAGAATTGGCAGGACTCTTGAAGAAGATTGCTCTTAACACACAGTCGCTGTGTGTTACTGCCCCTAGTGATGAGGTGTCTCTCATTACTTTGAAGATCGAAGTGACAAGTGGAATGTCACTTCGCGCCCTAGTTGACTGTGGGGCGTCGAACAGTTTAATTCGACGACAGTCGCTGAGGGATAGTAGGCTCAACTATGTTGAGCGAGCGTTCCCTCCAACGAGGATGACGGTGTGCCTTGCTACAGGCGAATCCGTAACAGTGAACAAACGTGTAGTGGGAATTCACTACACGCTGGTAGGAAAGAAGTATGATGATGACTGTATCGTACTAGATTTGGATGACAAATTTGATGTCATCCTCGGTCTGCCATGTTTTTGAAAGTACCATCCATGGGTTAGCTGGCAGCATAGATCCGTGAAGATACCTGCCGTTTGCTCATCAGATGGCCATCTGATGAAAGTATCGGAGCGTCCAAAAGCGCGTGAATGTACCACGAGTGAGTGCGATGGCCTCACTTATGGTACGGTCGTTAGTACGACTGCACAAGATCACAGTGTAGAAGGCCATTCCACTGTGGAACCAGCTTCCGGCACCTGTGTAGAGACACAGGCTGATCCGAAGGTTCACCACTTAAAGACATCGAGTGGACTGGAACGCGGATGCACACCAAAAAGGGTGTATCCGAGAAGAGAGATTATTGTTGTTCAGAGTGAACAACACGTTGAAGCGAGATCGACTATCAGAAAGTCGATCGAAGAGCAATTCCGATCGACTGAAAGGGATTCGATCGAAGAGGACGTGACTGTGGTAGTACACCCGAAGTCAGAACACCGATTATTAAAATGACCCAGCGTTCCTGAAAGTGATAACTCCCGAGAGAGTTATGTTAAGGGTGTGGATCCCCAACCACCTGCGGATGTGTTTTCCCAGGAAATCACCGAGACAGTGAATGTCTTGGTGAATGACGGATCAAGTTTAGGTGCCTATAGACTTGATCTGGTTACACCTCTGAAGTCAGCTTGGGAGGAAATCAAGTGGCCAAGGCTAGAATCTTTAGATTTTTGCAAAATTTGCGTAGTGATAAGATCAAAAAAATCTGCGTACTCGTCATGGAGGACGAGTACGTACCCGATATTTGGTCGGCACAAGTGTTTACTGAGAACGAACGGGTTCTCAGTAGCTCATCGATGGATGAAAGTGTCCCCGATGAGAAGACCCGGATTGAGCGATACACGTCTCAATCTTGGGAGTCTTTAAAGACAAATCCTTTGCATAGGGATTTGGTTGAATTCAGGGATTTATCCCGGAATCCTTTTATGCGAGTTGCCTAAAGATAAAGGCACTTGACATTAAATCTAACTCTGAAACCCCGTTTGAAGTACTATGTCATGAAGCTGTGGCCACGTCATCGTGAACGGGTCACAACGATCGACAAATTTTTTGCCGAGCACTCAGCTGCTAGGCATGTGTGGGAATCAACATCCCCTCATAGCTCGCCGACTCTCTGTGTGCGAAAAGCCACAGGCGGGTAGCGGATAGTGCACGCATTTAACAAATTGAACGCTGCTACGGTACCGGCTCAAACGCTGATCCCAAGGAAGGACGTCATCATAATGGTTAGGCAAAAAGTACCATCTTCTCGTCCATGGAACGGATGGATAGATTCTATCAGATCCTCATGCGTGAACGGGATATCCCGTAAACAGCAGTGAGCACCTGCAGTGTTATGCTCTGGGAGTGGCTAGTAATGCCACAGGGGCTAACTTCCGCCCCCGCAACGTTTAACAGATGTGTCACGAATCTGTTGCGATTGGTGCGCGACTTCGCACCGAGTTACTTCGACGATGTCTTCGTCCATAGCCGGGCTATGGATGGAATGATGAACGTTGAGATTCATAGAATCCACGTCAGGAAGGTTCTTACGCTAATGCGTGAGCATAAGTTGCTCGCGAACCTCAAAAATTGTATAATTGCATCGAACGAAATACTACTTCTTGGCTACATCGTGGGTAAAAGGAGTTCGCCCTGATCCGGAAACGATCAAGACGATTAGCGACTGGCATGTGCCAGCCGACGTCAAGGGACTTCGAAAATTCCTTGGCTTTGCGGCGTACTTGCATAAGTACTCGCGCAACTACGCCGAGATGACCGTACGTCTATCTCTTCGGTTTAAGAAAAATGAGAGGTGGTCATGGAGTGCTGAGTATCAGCAAGCCTTCGAAGGTATCAAGAAGAGTTAAGTACAATTGCCTGTGTTGGCGATTGGGTACCAGGACAGAGTATTCCACGTGGTCTGTGACGCCAGCAATTCTGCAATCAGCTGCTCGTTAATGCAGTACGAATCAGATGGCGTTGAGCGCGTCGTCTGTAACCGGTCGCGTCAGCTGCAAGCAGCTGAGCGAAATTATCCGATTCATGACAAGGAACTCCTTGCCATGAAGTATGCACTGTCCAAGTATCGGGTATATCTCTTAAAGATAGGCCCTTCATCGTTTATACCGACCACGCGGCGTTACGCACGACCGTAAGCAGTCCACACCTCTCGCAACTAATGGCGAGGTGGCTGTCTTTCTTCGCGGAGTACAACTTCTCCGTCGAGTATAAACCAGGACGACTTTAAATCGTCGCTGATGCTCTTTTGCGTCGCCCCGATTTCGAGCCGACTGCTCAACACAACAGTAGGGTTGATCCCACTGTCGCAACACTAAAAGTGAGTGTTGCGTCGTCGAATCTGCTCAATGACGTGCGAAAAGCATACACAGAAGATGAGTCTCTTCTACGGTTGATGGATTACGTACTTAATCCGTGTAATCAAGCTTTGAAAAGATTTTCGTCTCAATACTGCTCTTCAACCGAACGGTATTCGGTTCGTGATGGACTGCTGTACTATATAGCAGTCGACGGCGACTCACCTAGTGTCGTCGTTCCGGATCATAATGATTTGCGATTGCGCAGCATGCCTAAGTGTCACGATGCCCCAACAAGTGGACATCGCGGTAGAGAAAAGACTTACCTCACGGTAAGTCGTGAATTCTACTGGCCCCGCCAGTATGTGTTTGTACGCAAATACATTCGCGCTTGCGAAGTTTGTCAACGAATGAAGTCTAGTCCTTCATCCCGCGCACCCTTGCAGGTTCTATCGATTCCGGCAGAGTGCTGGTAGTCCGTATCGATGGACTTCGTCTTTGAATTCCCAATTACACTCACAAAAATACTGGTATTCTTGTGTTTGTTGATCGGTTCAGAAAGATGGCAAATCTTGTTGCTGTAACAGAGTCAATCACAGCCCCGGGCTGTGCGCGTGTCTTCATCGATACTGTCTTCCGACTTCACCGGTTATTTCGTGAGCTTGAGTCTGACTGGGACCCCCGCTTTCAGCGTAGTTCTGGCAATCCTTGTTCCGTTCACTCGGAACACAGTTGAAGATGTCGATTTCTGACCATCCTAAATAAAATGTTTTGACGGAAAACTTTATCCGCGTTTTCGGAGAGATACTTCGAGGGTAGGTCCGCTCGTTCGCAAGTCGTAGTAAATTTTTGCCGATGGTGGATTTCGCCATCAACAACTCGGCGGAAGCGTCGACAACGCATACACCGTTCTTCGTGAATGGCCTACGCCATCCACTTTAACCAGCCGTCTTAGCGTGTCACTCTAGTTTAAGAGGAAGTGGACGCGCTCGAACAAAAACCGTTCTAGTCCTTGCTCATCACACGTCGACAATGACATTGACGTGTTAGATTCCAATGTAGATCACATCTACATCGATTATGGTGATACCGATGATGATGGTGTATTCAGCCTCCAATGGCTGATACAGTAAGGAAGGTGACGCCCTCACTGATAAAGACAACGTTCTTTCAGCAGTGCGCACAAAGCGCACTGCTGTTATCAAGGACGAGTCAGGAGAGGAATTTTTGCTGTCTCGCGAAGCAGTTGTCCGCTTCGTTCAAGACTCTATTGCAGATGCAATAGACAAGCAGTAAAGAAACGCAGACCAGCACGAAAGAACCACTGTTCTTTAATTTGACGAGGGAGACTTAATTTTACTGTCAACAGTAAATCTACCGAAGCACGCAGTGACAACGTGGGCAGCAGTAAATTTCCGCCCAAGTTTATCGGTCCATTTCGTGTGTTGCACCACATGGGCAACACATGCACGATTGAACTACCTCGTAGGATGCCTACGGACCCTATGTTTTACGTTGGACGTCTTTGCCCATAATATCAGTACGAGCCCGTTTCGAGAGGCGAAGAACCCCTTCGCGTTCAAAGGCCAAGACCACCTTCGAGTGGTCCCGTTTAAACGAGCCAGTCTGGTCGACTAGCGAGGCGACCTGGTCACGCAATTGAGCGACTTTCTGACGAGCTGTAGTCATTTCGTCACCAAGAGAATATTAAACGTTCGTTCGCTCTCAAGTTGCTCGAATGCAAACGCGGCACGATCGTTTGAACGGTCGTGCGCTAAGAAATTGTAACTATCCTTTACAAGGTCATGGAGCTCACAATGCCGAGTCCGATCATGAACTAGATCATCACGTAACTGTTCCGTTACACGGTTCAGCTCTTGAACATCAAGCTGATTTGACCCTCGAGCCGGATCTAGTGTTCCCGCCACCACCACACCCTTTGGTGGATTTCGGCGGTGGTCAACGCTTTCTGGTGGAGCGTATTTTGAAGTACCGCGACTTACAGGGCGTCGCGTCGAGTTACCTCGTCCGCATGCGTGGCTATTCACCGGCTTAGGACAGCTGAGAGCCTCCCGCCCAGCTGATTGTTGATTTTCTGAGTCTCGTCAGGCAAAATGAAGTGACACACCTGCTGCATTCGAAGAAGGGCCGTCGAAAAACGACCAACCCGAACGCGAGTACAAACATTGTACAGTGCCAATCCCTTCTTCCATCTCAGCAGATATGCGCACCCTCCAGTAGGGATCATTAGGGAGGGAGGCCTCCCTAGGAGCACAATTAGAATTTTCTAGGTAACCTGGACACGAATCACCCCACGAGAGACAGGTTAATCCTGCCTCTCTTGGCAGCCGGTGCCAGCTGCATCAATTTTACCAAGCCAGGTCTCACGTCCAATGCGCTCGATGTTATGGATGAAGGCATTCCGTTATTGGACCAAGGTCTTACCGTCTCGGCCACTGTTGCCATTGCATTGCCAATGTTTGAAATACACATCGGTGCAAAACTCCATCTCAGCACGGATAGTTTCCGTGCTGGAATTAGGAGAACATATCCTCCTACAGTCGAATAACGGATTATGATCTCGTTCGGTGCTCATACCGGCCAATTGATCTAACTCCTAGGACGATGGCATCCAAGGAGATTCCCCTTGAGATGCATGGCAGGACATTCTGGTCTCTGGTCTCTTGAGTGGTGTCAGCATGAGAACTGACACCAGTAGCAGCTCGATACCTCGAGTTGCTTCTCTCGTGGTGACACACAGATGCGTCACCACCATCACCACGCGTCCTAATGTCACATGGACTTGAGTGGGACGAGGATTCGTCAGACGAATTTCTCGGTCCAAAGATCTCGGGCCTGATGCCGCCACATTCCCCAGAGCCAGTAAACCTGGCTCTGACAGTGTTCAACCCCGTTGATCCGGAGCGGGATGCGTCGCATTTGAGTCGGATGCATCATCCAATTTGCCAGAACATATTAGCTATACTTCAAACTCATCCGCTTTGCGAGTCGCGGCACCCGCTGCAGATGTTTTTGTCGCACGTGGTGACTCAACACGTGGACTATTCACAGCAGGCACTGCCTGTTGCTGAATTGCAACAGCAGGCGGAGAATCACCTGCTGCTAAGGCAAGAGAAGTATACTCTTTGGCTGCACACATGCTCGCAACTGCCTTCTTTGCTAATTCGGTAGCGAGCCGCATGGATTTTGACACCATGCGATGAATTGGCAAATGCGTTCGAATTTGATCGACAAATGCTCCTTTTCAAGATTTATTTAACGGTAATCACTCTGAATCCACTCCTTGGAATTTAGTTACCGGGGTGATTGATGGTTAGGGGGGGGGGTGATGTAACGGGTAGCCCGTTACATCACATTGATAACAAATGGTGTCAATAGGGACGTTGTCTAGCGTCACATTATACTGCCAATATTACTCGAGATAGTTAATATTTAAGAAACAAAAATCCATTTGGAAATTTTCATGTGCTGCTTAAAGATTAGTTTATAAAAGACATAGCAACAAAGGTTGCCACCATTTGCTGCTGGACGCGCGTAATGAGTGGTGAGCAGATTGTTGTTATACGACAATGTAGCTTAATATCGTTAGATAAAGACTGAAGTTATATTGACAGCTTAACTATATTAATACAGTTCTCTTTTTACCCTTTACTTAAACTAGTAGATTAAGTAGATTAGCTTTCTCTGCACGTACTAGTGTACATCAAGTTTCGTGGCACCCCAATTAAAGCATGCCCTGTTGCAGTAGTATTCTTATTAGCAAGCATTAAGGTTAATTACATGTAACAGGCTCACCCCGTTACAAGCAGCCTGTCATGTTTGCTGCCCCATTCGGGTAGGTTCTGACAATCTTCCTTTCGACTGTAAGCAAAATTGATGAAGAGCTTTTGAGTAATTTCGAATTGTAAGTCCCGAGTTGCGATATACATAAGTGGAATTGCCGTTGGGTTATAAGATATGAGGTCGTCTCCATGTTATTATTTCGGAGCCAAATGCTTACGTACAGGTGAAAAACTATCGAGTTACTGGATGATACATCACTTTTGTCCTAAAAGGATTTTTACTTGGCCGTTATATCGTCTAAATTATGCGAGTTCACCGCATAAAATACTATGAAAGAGTATAAAGCACATGCTATAATAAACGAATATTTCGACGCAGTCAAAATGGTCGCGCCCTGTTCACACCTCCTTCATTAGCTGAAAAGATCGAATACAGGCGGCAGGCTCGAGTAAAACACAATCGTTTCAAAATGGATTTCGATTGGTGCAAGGAGCACCCTTGCAAATTCATTTTTGTCTTTATTTTTCTATTTGGTAGGCTCAAACTCAAAATACGATATCCAGCTGGAACAATATCGCCAAGACGACAGCCAACGTCGACACCATTATCACCATCACCACATACCATGATGTGATCATATCATTCACATAGAATCCGACAAAACCGTGCAGAGGTGAAATTTTCTATCACCGACGATTGCACTGTGCTTGTAAAAAATGCGTCGAATGTTGTGATTTCAGTGAATCCCATCAAAATGACTAGCGACTCGTCCAACATTTTACATGTTTTTTTGTGCTTGGAGATCTCCTCGGATTCTGCATGATTAATTGCAAGCGTATTTTCGACGCTGCGGAAGTAGTCTATTTCCAGTGCTGGTCGTTTGTAGTATGATGTCTCTGTTTTACGCCTGCACCGGTTTCATCAACATCACCTTCATTATCCCAAAACTCGACAAAGACCACACGACTGCTTTTGAAACCACACTTTTCTCGTCAAGAAGCGTGACCTGTGTGCCAGATAGCTCATCGAATGTCTCCTAGTGGGGAAGCTGCCAAGATTCTCTTTTAAAAGGTGTAAAACAACAACAAGAGAGCGACCATAGACTAACCACAGTGGACGTACAATTCTAATGGGGGACGTTTTCGGAGAGGAAACTACAGTGAGATAACGGGAATTCGTAAAATGCCCGGTCGATTTTGTAAACAGCCCGCATTCAGACGATTACTTTATATTTCTCTTTATTATGTATGCAACCCTCTTTCTTTACAAGTCAGACAGTGATTTACATGTCAGGCAATGATACTGCTCCTTTTTTAGTTTACCTTACTCTTTCACTATCACGGCCATCGTGGCTTGACGTTCAGTAGCAATTGTAATAGACCAATTTGGTCTGTAAAAGGTAGTCGTACCGGGAATGCTAGTAGGATAGGCCATTTCTCGTCGCGGCTGCTGTACGAATTCGAACACACTAGGTTCTTTATCAGGTTCGGTAGTCAGGGCATATAATTGGTAGTCATAGACAGCGGCCACATCTATAACGCGCACAAACAGAACATGTAACGCAAGCGTGGATAGACTGGGTCTTGCTCTTAAAAGTGCCAACACGGTGCATCCCGGACGATGTTAAAAATTGCAAGCCCTCGTATAACAAGCACTGATTGCTATTATAAACGCAAGCATCATGCAGACAATGGCACCTGCTACAAATGAGCAATGTTTTTAGGCAATGAATTATATTCTTGTACATTTAGTAGTCTACAATTGCTGGCTTTGCACCACTGTCGTAAAACCTCCTTATATATTGTCAACCTCACTTGGATTCCGGCTGTTACGTCTTGAAGCAGGCAGTACAGCCTGTCCTTCTTCGCTTGCTCGCGGATGTACACGATGCTTGTTGCACGGATATTCCAACTGATATGAACTGCTCCTCGACCAAATTGTAATCTTGTATGGGCAGTCACCTCTACAAGTAGCCCTCGTCTGCCTGTTGGTGATGGCCGAAAGCTTTAGCTGATGCCTGTCCCCCTGTACGCATTCCACACATACTCGATAATCGTCCTGCCTTTATAAATGCAAGGCAAATCCATTCCGCCGCGTGTAGGCAAAAGCAACACTCTTGGCAGCTGCCACACTTTCATGTACTCCTGATGGAAGTTTCTCTTGTGCCATATGGAAGTTTCTCTTGTGCCATCCAACTCAAAGGAACTGTGGTGGCACGGAAGCGATGAGTCTACTCGTGTCGGCCCTGTAACTTAGATGATGTAAAGGGTACAGCCAAGGTAGAAGGATTGTGATAGAATATAGGAAGCGAAAAACGTGCAGTATTACTGTCTGACTTGTGAAGAAAGAGGGGTGCAAACATCCAGAAAAGAGACACACTTAGTTCTCGTCTGATTGCGGCAGTTTACATCGCCGACTGTGCATTTTACAATAACGACAGGGCATTTTTACGAATCTTCAAGATAATTATTGTAAGCGGGATGGGACGCTGCGGGACGCCGCGGGACGGAGTTCTACTTGTAATAATGACCCGACAGGACACGCTAACTGCATTCAGTTCCGTCAGCTGTCCACCGTTAGGCTCGATACGTTTGGGTGTACGTTTTGGATTCTGCTTATAAGCAGCAGCGACTCGGACAATGCAACGAATGATACGCCACCACGTACTGCATTTGAGTGCAGAGTGCTGACCTCATCCTCAGAGAGTCGGTTGTCTGTCGACTCTCTGTACGCGACGACAATTGTCGCGTCTGGTCGGTGCAAATCGGAACCCTTCGTCCCCGTCCACTTTGCCAGTCTCTGGTTCCTCTATCTGGCTCTCTGGTGCGTGTGCGATTGCTGACCATGAATCTCTGCGGCTCGAAGTGGAGCTCTTTATTCTCGATCCTTCTTGGTCCAAGACAAGGCCCCAATGCCGACACTCTACGGCTTGACTCTACTGCTATCGGTCGTTTGGGCTTCCTCGTCTCAGGCCTCCAATGTCACGTGCGACCCGAATTACGGACAACTCAGTGCATCGGGTGACTGCGAGTGCCTCGATGGCTTCAGTGGTTTAGGCTGTCGTTTGTGTTCAGCTGACGCCGGAACGGACTCTTGCAGTGCACTAGGCGTCGACTATTCGTGTGTCACGGGGTTCACTTATGAGTCAACCACAACCACTAAAACGTACGCCTGCACCCTCTCCGCCGACTTGCAAGCTCTCTTCCCGGACGGAGCTCTTGATGTGACCTGTGACCGTGACGAGCAAGGCACGACCAACTGCACTGCGGCTGTGTACAAATCCGCCAACACTGTGAACGGAGACCACCTTATTGATTGTACCATGACGGAGTGTTCATTTGCTTCGGGCAGTGCCAATGGCGGGTGTGACATGATCAACTGTAAGTGCGGTGTCGGGTGCGGTGCAACGACCAAGACGATCATTGAGGGAATATTCAGCGGCAAACCAGTGAAGGTTGAAGTACAGGATGGATCGGACGAGATGTCAATCATTGTAGAAGGCGCGCCGCTTCCCTTGTCCGCCACTTGCAAAGTTTCAGGGTGTGACCAGCTAGGCAGTGCACCGGCGAGTGACATTGATACTGCAGCTACTGCTAGTGCTGATGATGACTCAAGTCTTACAGGTGGAGCGGTGCTCGCTATCGTGGCCTGTGCAGTCTTGTCGGTATCGTTGCTGTTGAGTTGCATGGCATTCTGCTGTTCTTTCGCGGGCACGCATCGAAGCCGACAGGAAGATGATCTGGAGACGGAGCTACTAAAGGTCAACTCAAGATCTGTGGATACGCTCAAGTTCCGGAACGTCAGCTGCTTCACGGACGGCGAGAAGCAGGCGGCACCCAAGTGCATTTTGAACAAAATCTCGGGAATGGTGTCACGTGGACAAGTGCTTGGTTTGCTGGGACCGAGCGGCTCCGGCAAGACGACCTTGCTCAACGCACTTGCTGCGGTGCGGAACGGACAGTCAAAGGTTTCGGGAGAGCTCTTGGTGGATGACAACAAGGTGACGAAAGCATATCGTCGCGTTGCTGCCTATGTGCAGCAAGATGATACACTGTACTCGACACTGACGGTCCGTGAATGCATTACGTACTCAGCTCAACTTCGCCTTCCGTTGTCGATGACGGATGCAGCCAAAGACGCCATGGTCCAGCGTGTTATTGAAGAGCTGAATCTTGGTCATGTTGCAAACTCTCGAATCGGAGTGGTAGGGGGAAGTAGCTCTGAACGGGGCATTTCTGGTGGTGAGCGACGGCGGGTTAGCATTGGAATGGAGCTGGTTACTTCGCCTCGAATTCTCATTCTTGACGAACCTACATCTGGACTTGACAGCTCGTCTGCCCACTCAGTGGTGAAGCTCATCAAGGAGTTGGCCAGTCACGATCGCATTGTGGTGCTCAGCATTCATCAACCGAGTGCACGATCGTTTTTACTGCTTGATAAGATCATACTGCTTGGAAAGGGTGAGTTGCTGTTCTATGGATCCCCTGCGAATGTCAAGGTATCCTTCAACGATCTTGGGTTCAATTGTCCTGATGACGACAACATTGCAGACTTCATTCTTGATGTCGCGAGCGACGTGGACAACATCCAGGTGCTTCAGTCACGCCAAGCTAATACGGTCTCCGAGAATGTACCGACATCAGGCGCGGTGCCTGCCAGCTCACAACAAAGTCACTTGCACAAGGCGGTTCCTTCTCCGACTACATTGGACAGTCCTCTGTACAAAGCTGAATCGTCGCCGTGTATGACGGAGGAAGTGTCCCGCAGTTTAGTCGCCTCGATTCAAATGACCACGGTTGAAATCCGCGTGCTCGTCGTACGCACTGCGCAGAACATTCTTCGTCACCGCTCGCTGCTAGTCCTGCACGTCGCGCTGAGCTTGGCGTTGGCTCTTTTCGGTGGACTGATTTTTAATAACGTCACCGATGACCTCGCTGGATTCCAGAACCGCATGGGCGCCTTCTACTTCACACTGACTTTTTTTGGGTTTGCCAGCATGAGCTCTATGGACGTGTTCATTGGCGAGCGTCAGATTTTCCTCCGTGAGACTGGAGCCATGTACTACGGAGCCTTCAGCTACTTCCTCGCCAAGACTACGCTCGACTCGATATTTCTTCGCGTTCTCCCTGCTTCGCTCTTTGCGTGCATCTTTTACTGGATTATGGGACTGCAAGCTGCAGCGGACCGCTTCCTTCTATTCTGGCTTACAGTGGTGCTCTTCAACGTGGCAGCGGGTTCAATCTGCCTTTTTGTGGGGGTACTGGCAACGCGTGTGGGTTCGGCTAATCTCGGCGCGACCGTCGTGCTGCTGCTTATGCTGCTTTTCGGTGGCTTTCTGATCAACAGCGAGACAATGCCAGACTCGGTAGGCTGGCTCACGCACCTTTCAATTTTTGGCTACGCGTTCGAGACTTTGATGGTGAATGAGCTCGAGGGGACTACTCTGTCGTTCAACGCACCAGGATACCCGGCCATTCCTGTTTACGGGGAAGTGTACCTCAGGACGTTGGGTATGGACTATGCTGACCGGTACTATGACGTCGCAGCACTTGCAGCGATTGCTTGCGTCCTACAATTTCTCGCACTCTGTTTCTTGTTGCGACAAGTCCCGTCAAACCACGACATGATTCGTTATGACCAAGATGGCGATGCTACGGTCGTTGGACAGAAGGAAGCGGGATACAAGGCGTGCGGTCTGGATTAAATGCTCTGGAAGGACAAGACAGTCGCGCTACTCGCATGTGATGGGATTATATGCGGTAAAACGCGTTGAGGTGATGGACATTTCTTCGCTGATCGACATTTGCCCTAATAGTCACGCACAATGTTAAAGCGTTACTAGCTGTATACAGATGTAGTACGTGCATCTGGAAATGTACTAGATCCCTTGTAGCGTTGATGACAAGCACAATGAAATCCGATTCGCCAATTGAAAAGGGGTGAGTGTCGTCGCATCATAGTCGCTCTGTGACAGGATACAGACGCTGATGTCCAGAGCTCAGATACGTCTGATTGGCCGAAAGTTGCCGTTTGATTGGCAAAGAGCCGGGTTTTAGCAAGGGGGCCGTTTGATTGGCGAAAGGGCCGTTTGATTGGCAAAGGGGACGTTCAAACAATTTGATTCATCACCACCACTTTTATCAATTATCACGAGCACCTGATGTGAACGACCGTTCATCGCTTCGTAATGCCACCTGCCAACGGTGACGCACACCCTTTACGACAATCATCAACAGTGAACAGTGAATGTACTAAGTAGTTGAAGACTTCATCTCGATAAGAGACACGGTACCGACACGACAATAAGGTAGAAATTGTTACGAATGAGCGAAATTGCATCTCTGATTCCATGAAGTGCGGTGGATAACTGTGCTGCTTTCGTCCCTTCCGTTGTAGTTGCATCTACTGCTGACAGAACCGCTAGTTTTATTGCATCATGGTATTCTCGACCCAACAATTGTACGGGCGTACAAAGATAGAGTTGGAAGGTCAGCTCAGCTGGCAACTAGAGCGGATAATAAGTGCGTGCGTCAGTGTCCTTAGCCTCCTTTAGATTGTCAATCGACAAATAAATTGAGACGTGTTTGTTAAATTACTGCGCTTCTTCCTCCTCATACCCGTGAATCCAAAGCGACGTTGACCAATAACCACTTTCATTTCGCCATTTAACGGTATCTTGTCCAACAACACGTGTCTACGTCCCAAACAAGACCGTCCGCCAGAAAGTTGCATCGTATACGTAGATGGCTGCATCTATGGCTCCACGTTTGACGTCTACCAACGGCTGCTTGATCCTTTCGATAACTCTCTACAGTTGACAATTGTCATTCAGTCTTGCAAAGAGTTGCGACCAAAATGACCTCAAATACAGATCATTTCGTGGAGATTACGACACCACCGTCAGAAGTCAACACCAAGTTTCTACCAGGACAGACGCCGCAATACACGCTGCAATGGCGCAACCTGAGTCTCAAAACCGTTACTAAAAGTCGTAATCAAGTTGAAGAGAAGATAATTCTCTCCAATGTCAGCGGGTGTGCACAACCGGGCGAGCTTCTCGTTATCATGGGACCTTCTGGTGCAGGGAAGAGCTCGCTTCTCGACTGTCTCTCCGGACGCAATAGTGCCGTTCAAGGAGACGTGTTACTGAACGGACATCCCTGGAGCGATACGACCAAGCGATTTGCTTCGTACGTCATGCAAGATGATCTCTTCTACCCGACCATTACTGTGAAAGAGCATCTAGTATTCCAGGCAAACCTGCGAATGGGAAAGACCGTATCGCAAAAACAATACCGACAGCGTGTGGACGACGTGATGGAAGAGCTGGGACTTCAAAAGTGCCGAGATACATTAATCGGTGGTATTTCGCTAAGAGGCATTTCGGGCGGCGAGCGCAAGCGTCTTTCATTTGCAACGGAGATCCTGATTAATCCGTCTATCTTATTCGCCGATGAGCCCACGTCAGGTCTCGATAGTTTCATGGCTGAAACGGTGACGATGCAGCTTCAGCAAATCGCTCGTGGTGGCCGAACGGTGATTGCGACGATCCACCAACCGTCTTCCGAGGTATTTGCGCTTTTTGACCGGTTGTATCTGCTTTCCGAAGGCTCTTGTGTCTTTCATGGCAAAGCCGTGGACTCAGTTGATTATTTTGCCTCGTTGGGGTATGCATGTCCGTCATTAATGAATCCGACGGACTATTTTATGAAGCAATTAGTTGTGATGGACAAAGCAACCGACTTGGGTAGTGTTGCACGGGTTGAGATGCTAAAAAAGGCGTGGGAGCAGCGTCAGCATTTGCCAATAATTGAAGAGTCCAATGAGGACGATACGGTTGATGATTATCAAGACCCACGCTTGGGGTTTCTCGAGCAGGTGGGAGTGCTAGCGCATCGAAATGTGGTTCGCTTTGTGCGCGATCGCATTACCTTCCGCGCAACAATTTTGCAAACACTGTTCATCGCTTTAATTGTGGGTCTTATTTTCTTGCAGCTAGATCTCGACCAGAAAGGAATCCAGAATTTTACGGGTGCTTTCTTTTTCTTAGTCGTAAACCAGACTTTCGGCGCCGCCAACCCCGTTTTCATCTCTGTGCCACTGGAATTACCGATCATCATCCGCGAGTACAGGGCAGGATTGTTTCATCTGTTTTCGTGGTATCTCGCTAAAAACGTGAGTGAGTTGCCAATGCAAATTTTGTTGCCGATTTTGTTCTTCGTGCCGACCTATTTCTTGATTGGTATTGGCCATGGATTCAAAGTTTACGTCTACCAGCAAATTGTAATCATTTTAGTAAGCAGTTGTGCTGTGGGGATCGGCTACATGGTTTCCTGTTTGGTTCGTCGAGTAGACATCGCTCCGATCATTGGTGTTGTCATTATCCTACCGTTCTTGCTCTTCGGGGGGCTGCTGATTAACTCGGAGGATTGTCCCGATTACTTTGTGTGGATTCAGTACGTGTCCCCTATCAAGTACGGGTTTGAAGCAATGATGAAGATTTTCTGGAAACAGGTTCCGACGATCGATTGCGACGACGCCATCGAAAACTGTTCGGCTCGAACTGGAGAAGATGTGCTGAAGAATTTTAGTATGCAGTCAAGGTCAGCGTTCGTTGACGGCCTAATCCTCTTGGTTATCAATGCTGGCTTCCGCACCATCGGGTTCGCCGGCTTGTGGCTTAATTTGCTGAAGAGAGGATGAAGGGATATTAAATCTGCCGAAGTTAGCTGTATAAAGATGTGTACGTCCTCTAACTTCAAAGTCAAACTTTAGTGGGACTTGGCGAGTCACCTTGTGCCTGGAGCGCCGCTGGAGCCGTTGTGAGCGCCATTAAGTGCTGGGTATTTGTCCGATAAGTGCCCACTAGGCAGTTGCATATCTAGCAGATGACCGCGATCTGTTTCCTTTTCCGATTCGTGACCGCTTATCTGTCTAAAAAGTCCCTACCAGGCAGTTGCATCCGGTAGATGACCGTAACTCCTTTCCTTTCCTATTCGTGATTTTGCAGTTTTAGGTAGACAAGCCGCAGCGTACACGTCATCCCGGATCGACGCCGCATCTGCAAGAGAACGATAGCGGTGGCAGGTTGAATAGATGGGTTGTACGAAGATCGAGTGGTTCGTATGCGTAAGAAGCTTATCTCACGGATTTATTCATTTTTGGGATGAGTTCGCCGATTGGACAAGGCATCTGAAATTCGACCTTATAAAAGGGAAAATGCCCCATTGCAAGGCAGTCCCACAATACGGCTCACCCTACGCTTCCCCTGTAATACAGTCATTCTTCAGATAAGCCATAGGGTTGGTGGAGACATATTCTGTGAATTAGCCGAGTATTGAGCAGGCCTCTTCGAACATTGGCAACTGCGTACAGTAATGTGCAAATGTGATAAGGCACCTTAGGGTGACAAGATTAGTCAGATTGGGAATTATGCTCTACATGATTTGTACGCAAGCGCTATACTGTTTGAAGCGCATTGGCATGTCATACTGCTTGCACTGCAAGAACCTTACAGGAGAAAAGACGTCAGTGACTTGTTAAAGCATCTTTACGAAACATCAGGATGGAGAAGTCACTTTCAACAGGTGACATGCTAAGAAAAGGCGACGTCAAGCCTCCCACAAGGCGGGCAAGCTGATCGAAGCGGCCGTTTGGACCCTTTTAGGCTCATGCACCATGGAACGAACACTTGAGCGCATGCATCGCTTACCGACTGCAATGACTCGTCGGTGCGAATTTAAGCATAGACCACTACACATTTGGAAGCGTTATTGTCGATGTCGGCGTACAAAAAGCGTCCAGCCGCTCTTTCTGCTGGTCTTCGGGCAACGCGATCCTTAGTCACTTGAGTTTGACCTTCTCAGACGGACACGTCAGTGGAGCGGGGTTGGTACTGCCATCAATGTAGCCGCCACCAGTAGCGCACCGTATTCGAGGAATGTAACGGGGTATCACATGATATTGACCGGTGTCGCTACGCTAGGGATATTGTCCAGAGTGGCAATCTCCTGCCAATATTACCTGAGATAGGTCGTATCGAAGGAATGTTATCCTCTTTGTTGAATAATATACATGCGCTGCTCGATTACCAACAGTCGCTGCTAGATGCGCGTAATGGGTGGTGAGCAGGTTGTCGTCACACGATAATATAGATTATTATAGTTGGATAAAGACTGAAGTTAAATTGGTAGCTTTACTATTTTGAATACAATTCTCTTTTTGCCTTTTACTCGAACTAGTAGATAAAGTAGATAAGCGTCCTCTGCATAAACGAGTGTACGTGAAGTTTCGTGGCATTCAAGCTAGGGTGCCCCGTTACCCCCCCTGTCGACCAGAATAATTGCAATACGACCCACGCCCACGGACTGTCCATAATAATGCTCGTGCCCTTTCAGTCTGCTCAGCGTTAAAATTTATAGTCGAAATTCAATCCAAGGGCTCCAAAGGCAGAGCAACCTGCTGGTGCCTGTTCTGCGTGCACGAGGTTCGCGACGAGGTCGAGGTCGTCCAGAACGGCATTAAGTGAAAGAGGACTAAAACACCAAGATGTCCACTGCGCTGTTCTATCGCACAAGTATCGCAGTTATTAGAGTTTTAGCACGCCGACTCGTGGGCGGTCTTTTAATGTGCCGAAAGCCAACAGAGATCTATGCTTTTCGAGATAGTTCAAGCCGATCAATACGCTGCAATGATAAATGGCGCTTAAAGACGACACGCTGACGTACGCTATCATCGACCACATCTTCAAAACCATTTTTGGAAACCTTTGCTTTCACAAAGACGAGTTGCTTGCCGTTTCCGACGTCAAAGATGATGTGGCCAGCACAATGTCTAAAAAGGCTGCCAAGTGGCCAGCAAAAAAAACAACTCCTTTAAATTTTTTGTCATGAAGGAGATGGATAATGACTGGTTCCAGACTATCTTTAATGGCGTAGAAACTGCTAAAAGTGTCATGCGACGGTAGAAATACCATGACTGGGCGAAGCGCTGGACTCGTTCCTCGTTTTGCACGTTAATTAAACACTAGCGTGCTATGTGTGAAGTGAACGCCGCGCAGATTATTATCGCAGTCAACTCGGCGGCTTTAGCGTCAACGACGGCATCTTTATTAATATAGTTACTCGCTGTCCGTCTATCAGAACAAATTGATCATCATGGTGGGCGTCAAGTATCGATAGGGGACAGATTGGTGGGTGCATCCGGTTGTGTCCTTAGAAAATTGCAAGAAGCTTTGCCAAATAATAGAAAAGTATCAATGAGGAAAAAACCGAGAATCTATCAGCGGCCGAGTGATAGCTTGTGACCTTCTCGGTGCCACCTGCAATCGATGAGATACTCATCACTATCAACAAGATGCAGAGCCACTCGCTTCTGATTGCGTAACACAAGGATTTTTCAAAGCATTAATAGACACCCCCACTACCACGTTCTGCGTTAAGTCCGTCCATCCTGACGAGCGCTATGAGGGGTGCGAGGTTAAATATGTATCGGACGACTCCATGCATATCGACCTCGCCAAAATCTAACAGCTGAATTGCGATTAAGGATCCGCTGCTGGCAAGTACTTTGATCCTATCAGAGTTGATGATCAGAAATTGCCTTCAAGAAGATCGCGATGTACGCGGACAAGCTGGTCACGGGCCTATGAACTCCATATTTGCTGGAAGCCCTACACCTTTTGTCGCATTTCAATACTTTTGACCTTGAGATGGCAAATCTTATGCCTTTGTGCATCAAAGACAATACTTGGGATTTGGTTAAAAAAAAGTATAAGGTGTGCCGCTAGTTTACTGATCTTTCACATTTCCAAAATAAGAAATTAGAAACTCATGTAACTCAAAAATTTTGTAACCGACATACTCGTCTTTACCAAGCCAATATTAGAGAAACGACTGTACTACATACGGCTGGAGGGTGCTCACCTTGCGAATGCGGTGCTCCCTACGATAAATGTTCCCTCAATATCGAACAACTCGGATGTTAACCAGAATCATTTTTGGTTGCTGTATGGAGTAACTGACGACTAATAGCCATGAAATTAAAAATTAGTGTAACGAGGGAGAATTTGTATAAAATGTGGTTTTAAGTTTAATCAAACCAAGCATTAATGATTTGTGTGGTTTCGGTACTACGAGTGTCAGCTTATCGAATTCTCAGGGGCTTGGATGCAGAACGGTGGTTTTTTTAGACAGCTTGCTCACTGGCCATGTCGTTGACAAAATGAGGACTTCGACGGCACTGTGATTGAATTTTCTTTGTCATTTATGTTGCTTCTGTGTAACAGGGCACAGGGCTGAATAAGGTCACGCCTTATTGCTATACGGAGCAAGAGTACTTAGTAAAGGTAAAAAGTAGAAGTGTCTATTAAGTAATGTTAATCCTTTTAATAATCTTATCTAATCTACTTTTGACTATGCCTAAATACAAACATGTATCGTAACTATCTGCTCACCACTATTGTGTTCTTCTGTCGTGGCTCACTTTGTTAATTTGTATTATTTTTCTAAATTCCAAAAATGAACATTAAAGGACTTCTCCATCACATTCATACTTGTTAGGATAATATTCTAAGAATACGATGTCTCAATCAAACACAATATTTACAATTGACATTTACCAAAATTATATTAACATGTGACAGACTCATCCCGTTTTATTCACCCTTCGGGCTTGCAATCTTCACAACGTCTTTATGTAAGACGTCTTTCTAGAGTAATCTTATGACACTTTTCATCCTCTTGCGCTAAACCAAATCGTGCTTCTCTCCAGCTACATGTGTATCTGAGTTAGATAAACGCTCGATCCCACGTATGATCGAGCTCGATGTTTTGTTGCCACCTCTGGTTCATGAGTATGTAGCTGGTCATCAACCAGCCAGCTCAATACCACCCGGTCGTTGGGTTGCGCAACCGACTATCCCTATAGTTATCGCTTTCTATTCCAGTTGTGCCACCATAAGTTTTGCTGCTTTGTGGGTCATTGCGCCTCGGCATGATGTGATCGAGTTGTCGTTCCAAAGGTGGTACATATGATGCGGAAACACCTGCTATTTCTGCTTCAGGACCTCCTCGTGCCATATGCAACCACAGCAGGGAAGCTTTCGGCGGTTCACAATCGACGAAAACGAAACATAAACGATGCCATTCATAAACATGTGGTTCGTCTTTGTGGACTGTCCCCGCTCATTAGTGCTTTGCTGTGAACAAAAGCCGGTGTGGTTGTGTGATTGTACATTCGCAGTCTTGTCTTGTACTTTAAAGCGCGGACTAAAGCGCAGACTTAACACCGATGGTGCTTCTTGCTCATTCAAGAATTGGCAAAGTTCTGATCAAGCAATCAATCCTCCACGTTACTTCTTCCAAGCTCCGGCATAACCATGCACACATACTGTATCCTACTTTTGATACTTGTGGCCACTATTCACGTTAGTGGCACTGCAGCATCGTCACACAATCGCCCCGAATCGGATCTGATTCATGATGTGGCACCGGTCAAAAGTGGTGCCGCTCTTGGAGCTGGTGATGATAATCTTTTGCGCCGTCTCAATGTGCCGCCACAAAAGACTGATGAAGAGAGGATGTTTGGTTTCACCCGGTTTTTTGAATCGATTAAGCGGTTTGGACCCCACAAGACTAGCTCGCGACTTGAAAAAATAGCGAGCATGCATCGAGCGGAGATGGCGGCCTTAAAACAGCGAATGCGAAACATGGAGAATGCGAAGGGTAAACGATACACTGGATATTGAACGAAACGTAATTGCTTCATTCCGTTCTGAAGTAGCAATGCCCGCTACATACAAAGATTGTGTTCACCATAAAAAGTAGCAAGCATTGCGTTATAAGCCTTGTTAATTGTTTCGGTGGTCTTGAATATATTGCGTAATTTCTTACGCATAAAAATGGTGAGTCTGTTTCTCCCGACCGCCCTGATGGCCTGTTCAATCGTGTGATGCAACGTGACCATAAGGTGCCTGTCTTGCTTGCAGCAGCATTATTGACAAAGCAAACTGGTACAATTCGTGTGCAAGGCTTTTGCTGAAATTATGACGCCTAGCTTTGCTTGTGATACAACGACTTAACAGAGACACTTTCATTCTGTCCAGTACATAAGAATCTGTGCTCTGATATTCGTAAACTTATAGCATGTGTATCAGAAAGCATCGCCGCCGATTCAGATGGCGAACATTTTCATCAGGTAGTGCACTGAAATACGATGAAGTCGACACCAAAATGTTCCTAAGGGTGCAAACATTCGTGCATGTCATTCAGCACTTCTTCGTAGTGCCTACAGTCTGGATTACAAAGATAAACATCATTTCTCACGTCAGCAAGGATTCGTATATACGCAGTCCAGTCGGTCCACGAATGCTTGGATGCCGACGCAAAGCTAATCTGGAGCAAGTTTTAATCCGGAGCAGGTTTTTTTTCAAAAGCTCTTGGATCTCAGTATTACAGTACGCAGGCATATGCAGATTACTCACGTCGACAATACATCCAGATTGTCGAAATGGATCTTCAGCGTCCCGACTTCTAAAGTGATCGGAATAGAAGCCTGAGATGACATGGATTTCTGGTGTACAATCAGGAGCTTACAATTAAGTTAAAATCTTAGCGACAAAGCGTTGTCTATTGACGAATTTGCTCCTGGAAAACGTCAGTGTCTATTGGCATTCATAAAACACCACGGATAGAGTGGGTATATGTCGTGCGTACTAATGGTGCATTGTGCGCTAGACTCTTAGTGCTGATAAACCATGAGAAAGCCGCTAATGTACAGCGTTGACTTTTAGCGTCTGTACAATTTCGCTGCGCCGGAGAGGTTGTACAGATACTAAAACATAGGTATGCATGGGTACACAGCTAGCTTTAACTGTTCAACTATGAAACTAAGGGAAGTGTGCAAACCAAAGAATTCGTAGTTTGGTGAAGCCTTATCGTCATCTAAACATGGACGTTGGCAAGCAAATTATTCTCAAAATCGCGCAAAAATTATGCTGCAATTGTCGTATGGCCGCATTTTTTTGGTGGGTCGCGCTATTTTAGTCAGACAGCTTAAATTCCACGTTAGTCTTCTCAAGTAACAATTGGTGGAAAAATTTGAGTAAGTGAAACTCCCTTTGCTGGAACTAGCAAATGACAGCTCTCGATTAGCAGTGGTGCATTACAACGCTTCGAGACTATTCAGATTACAAACTGCAGTCTAATTTAGCAGTAAAATACCGTTAGTGCGTTTGGCTTCTTTTAAATCAACATAGGAATCAGTGCCTTTCTTTCTTTAAGCTAGGGTACGTACATCGCATAAGCTAGGGTAAGAACACCGTCTTATAGTTTCAGTTATCATTGCCCAGAAGCAGAAAAACAACATTCAGGAAAGATCACTGCGTACGAACGTATACAACACAGAACAAAGGCCCTACGAATGCAAGAAGTACGAGCGTGAGCAATCGTAGCAAATTTGCACAACTTGATTCAACACACTTATCCAAATATCTAATGTACCGTACCGCTGTAAGCACTATAAGACAATCAAGCTCTTGGGGAACAAGTCGTGAATCGTAGTACGATTTGTGTAAGCTTGATCTCGCGATACTAGCTTGTCGGCATAAGCTCAGAGATTATTTGCACGATTCTGGGGTTACTGTCTAAGCTATACCGCAAAACCCGCAGGACGTCGAGCTCAACTCCATTCGCACGTGGCTTTGCGCAGAACTACACTCAAGTTTCTATTTGAGCCCACACACTATTGCATGTCACCTTTTTGTATTTATTGGCACTAGCAATACTACTTGATCGCGCTCGTTCCTCGGTGATAAGCCCGCTCACTTCGCGCAAAAAAGCACGACCCAGTTTTCAGAGCTGCATCTACCTTGCTACATGATGCTATTATGTTGCTTTAGTTTTGCGTTAAGAGGCTTCACTGTCCTCGTTTGCTACTATCAACGGAGGGGTGGGTGTACAAGGAGATGACAGAGAGCATGGTGGCAGGACACCAAGAGCGGTGACGCTACTGGTTACTGGATTTGACCTTTACAAGTGTATGCCTACTGCACGGAAAACGAGATGATGCCCGTCTAGTACAAATAGTGTGAAGCTTTTTATTTGATGTTACCTGCGGACGCAAGAGTTCCAAGATGCGTCACCGTGTCGTTTTATTTCCGTAGCTACACTACGTCACTTAATCGAGCTGGGTATCCATCTCCTGAAAGCGGGCATGCACATTCTTTGCTGCTATGTTTGCAACCTTGTGGTTTTTACTGACTTAACTATGGCAAAAGCAACCAAGCATGAGTGCTAGATGTGGCGATATATGTCAATGACGCCGTTGTACGCTTGATGTTAGCAGGTTAGCAGGTTTACACAAAATGAGCGCGCGCAAGTGTTTGGACGAATGGACTGTTTGACTACGAGCATGCTTCTTCAATTGTTCCGTCACGCCATCATAATTCAACAAGTCTTAAATAAAGCAAATGTGCCGCCAACTCGATTTTCTCTGCCAGAAATAAACGGACGGCTCACGATCTGACCTCTGTTTAGTGGACATTTTAGAAATTCATGCCTCATTTGCCTTATCTTATTCTCAGCAAACGCCTAATCTAAAAGTAGCCGGATTTGCAAGTTAATGGCATTCACAGTAACTAGCCCCTACATTACACCCGGTCAAATTTACTTTTACCCGCCGAAGGGCAGCCAGCAGCCCCCACGTATCCTCACTTCCACCTCCTCTCCACCCGCCTGCGCACCCCGGTTCGTCGGCTTGTGACTCTCGCAGCTCGCCGACATAGAATCGAACAGAGTCGCATATCTTTACAGTGTTTTGATACGGAGGGCAAAATGTGTGAGAAGTCAACTAAGCCACGCACGACACCGTTCCAAATAAAGCACGTCATGCAGTATGGACGAGCTGATACGGTTGACTCTGAGTCACACACCTTTACATCCATCTCGTGCAAATTTTGCATCGCGTTCGGTCGCGAGGAGGTTTCAGGCCAGAGCGTCAGAAGACAGAATTTCTCAAAACATTCCAGCCGCCGTTCAAGCCAGCGAATTACCATACTCATCCGCAGCGCGAGCACCCAAAGAAACGAGCAGTATACCAGGATCTTGAGGCCACTCACAAAAGGCCCACTTTATTGTAGTAGTCCTATCCGCTAATCAGATTGTGACCTGCTTGAACTACGTAGTGGTGATTGCTAAGTACTAGCAGAATGTCAGTATTGTCGACGCTATCATTGGCTTTGGAACCTTGATGAAATCGAAGGCGTCAGTAGAGTAAACGCTATACGAATCTACAATGTGGACAATGATAATGGTGTTTATGTTGTGATGTAACGGGGCACCCTGAAGCTTGTACTGGTGACAGTACAAGCTACTTATTCTGATAACAGAATAAGGCGGTGCCTCGTAACTTCACGTACACTCGTACGTGCAGAGGAAGACGGTAAGAAGAAGCGAGTACTTGGTTAAAGTAAAAAGTAGAACTGTATTTATAATAGTTAATGTCTGCAATAAATCACTATTTATCTTCATCTAATTATGTCTAAATACAAATGTGTAAATCAGTTATCTGCTCACCACTCATTGCGTGCGTCTGTCGTGGCGCGTCTTCGTTGGTTGATATAATGGCCTATATCAACCAATTAGGAACTACTTGGAAGTGCTACAGAATATTTGTCCTTATGACAATATTCTGAGAATATAACTCTTATAGTTATATTCTATTAACAATTTCTTATAAATTGTTATGTAACGATTCACCCCGTTACATCACCCCCCCCTTAACCATCAGTCACTTTAGTGACTGATTGACTAAATGGATACTCGTCCCAAATCATTTGGGACGGGGTTTGCACTTGTTGGTCCGCGTCCACTTTCCAACATCTCATCGCATGGTAAACAAGCCCATGCGATGCGCGAGCAAGGCCGCCGAGAGCGCGTCTGCACGTCTCTGTGCGGACGCCGAAGCAGAGACAACAGCAACTGATGTCCCATCGGTTGCTGAAGAGACCCAGCCTGTGTCACTTGGTGACGCAGGCGCTGGTCATGAAGACACTCGTGTCTTCACAGAGTACGAGCTCGGTGTCTCGTACTCTCCTGATACGGATGACGGATCCGTATCGACGGCGATTGAATCTAAGCCGCCTGCCAAGCGTGGCATGGACGATGCTTTGCGTCGCAGCATCTTTGGTTCATCTGATGAGTCAGATGAACCATCGCCGAAGCGAAGGCGCTCGAGGTCGCGAGACTCGGGCGCTAACAGTGGTGTCGGTTCTCCCATGGACACCACTTCGCAACGAGGTGCCAGTACTTCTGTCGGCACATCGCAGGAAAAGCGGGATCGCAATGTCTTGCGTCTCGCTCCCGAGAAGAAGGCATGGATGCCTCCGAAATCTGTCATGGATCACTTGTCGGCGACGACGAGTGATCGTTATCGAACACGATTGTTCGATTCGTCAAGGATCCATCACCTTGACCCCAGCGCGAAAGACTATCGCGCTGAACATGAGTTCTTCATCGATGCTTTCTTCAGACATCGATGGTACAGTGGGAATCACAAACGTGATGGTCCCTCACTACTTCAGGCGTGGAACGCCTACATCCATAACCTCGAGGATGTAGGTCGTGACGCTTGGAACGACAAACTTATCAAAGCTCGTGATAAGTTTGAAAAGCGAACCCCGACAGGTGCACGCTACAAGCTGCATCGTCTGTCAAGGGAGAAAGGATTACCCTGCCTCTCTTGGGGAGACTCGTGCCCATGTTGTGTGAACAACTCTGCACGAGCACCTAAGGAGGCTTACCTCCTTACCAGCCCGTGGTGGCGCGTACGTGTCTCTACTGAGATGTACGAAGGGATTGACAACCTGAAATCCCTTTACGACCGTGCCGGGAAGACTTTCTCCGGCGGTCCTTCTGCGGCACAGGATGTGTCGCGTCGTACTGCTCGACCAGACCCAGTACGTCAACCATCAATTGGGAGCGGGGCTCCCAAGAATCCCAGGACGGGGGATAGCCGCGCCACCGGACGAGGTAACTCGTCCGACGTCCGTTCACGTCGCGGTGGTTCAACAGCTGCTCAACTAGATAGCGCTGGCCACCGCGAGAGTCCTCTAATGGAGGTGGAGGAGGAGGAAAGACGCTCTCCACACGATCATGTGGATCGGTGTGTTCCCGAGAGCTTCTTTGATCGCGTAACGCAAGGGTTACGCGACGATCTCGAGCATGAGCGGAATAGGCGTCTCCAAATGGTGGACACTGCCTCGAAGCATCGAGCTGAGTTTGCCTTTGCTCAGCTTGAGAACGAGAGATCTCTGACATCTCTTCGTGACGAGCTAAGGGTAGCTCGTGGGATTGTTGATCGGTCTCGGGCTGAGATAACTGCTCTTCAGACCCTTGTTGATGCCCACCATCGGGAGCACAAGGCTCTCTGCGAGATGCTTGAGCGCAAGGGCGTTCTTCATCGGAAGAAGCAGCGTACTGATGGTACGGCTTAAGCCGACCAACATAAAACGTGGGATGCGTTCGCATCTTACGTGGTAACTCGATCGTGTATGCATTGCCTAGGCGGTGCAATACACGAAATGGGCCAATGTACTTGGGTAGTAGTTTACTGCTACCCAAGTTAGTCACTACATGCTTTGGTAGATTAACCGTAGACAGTAGGACTAAGTCACCTTTATTAAATAAAAGAGTGTTTGCCCTTCCATTCTTGTCAGCGTTTTGCTTTTGCTTATCCACCGCTTCGGCGATGGAGTCTTGCACAAAACGGACTACCGTTTCACGAGCCAGTATGAACTCATCTGATGACTCGTTAGCTTCAGTGTGCTGTGAGCGCACTGCAGCAACAACAACCTTTTCTTCAGTGAGGGCTTCCGCACTCTCACTGGGATCATTGTCTTCAGTGAGGGCTTCCGCACTCTCACTGGCATCATCTTCTTCGATATCGATGTTATCGATATCGGCATCAAACGCAATGACTTCTTCGTCAGAGCGTGATGAGCGTGAACCAAATCGGTGTTTGCTCGCGCGAGTCCCTCCCCCCCTTAAACCAGAGTTACACTCTAGTAAGGTGGGTACACGCGGATGGCGTAAGCCGTTCACGTAAAACGGTGTATGCGTCGTGGACGCATGCACCGAGTTGTTGATGGCAGACTCTACCATTGGCAAAACTCACTCCAACTTTTAAAGGAGTGTACGTATCCTCGAAGTATCTCTTCGAGGACACGGTTGGCACGTTCCGTCTGACCATCTGACTCTGGATGATCAGATGTTGACATCTTCAAGCGCGTTCCGAGTGATTTGAACACGGAACGCCAGAAATCAGCAGTGAATCGTGGATCTCTGTCTGATACGAGTTCACGGGGCAACCCATGAAGTCGGAAGATGGTGTCAATAAAGACACAAGCACAGCCACTTGCCGTGATTGTCTCTGGTACAGCCACAAGGTGTACCATTTTGCTGAATCTGTCAACAAATACGAGAATACCCGTATTCCCGCGTGCGTCTTTGGGTAACCCGAAGACGAAATCCATTGAGATGGATTCCCAGCACTCAGCCGGAACCGGTAGAGGCTGTAAAGGTGCACGCAGTGAAGGACTTGACTTCACTCGTTGGCAGACTTCGCATGCGCGAACATACTTTCGCACAAACTGATACTGGCGGGGCCAGTAAAAGTCTCGACTTACCGTGAGATATGTTTTCTCTCGGCCACGATGTCCTCCTATAGGAGCATCGTGATACTCGAACATGATCCGCAAACGCAGATCAGTATCATCTGGAATGACAACACGTGGTGTGTCACCAGAAACGGCTGTATAGTACAGTAACCCGTTACGAGTAGTGTATCGATCTGATGCTGATCGATACGCAGACGACAATCGTTTCAACGATTCTCGGGATGGTTGGGAGAGATGTGACAACAACTTCACAATCTCACCATCTTGGGCGTAAGCCCGCCTCACATCATCATACAACATTGTAGATGGAACTGAGGACGTCATAGCCGCAACAGTGACTGTCTCACTGTTGGGTTTCGCGACTGTTTCAAAGTCGGGACGACGTGAGAGTGCATCAGCGACGACATTAAGTCGTCCTGGTTTGTACTCGACCGTAAAGTTGTATTCCGCAAAGAATGACAACCACCGCGCCATTCGTTGTGAAAGGTGCGGGCTGTTCACTGCCGTGCGTAATGACGCATGGTCAGTGTAAACAACGAAGGGTCTATCTCCTAATAGATAGACTCTGAACTTCGCGAGTGCATACTTCATGGCAAGGAGTTCCTTGTCATGCACTGGATAGTTCCGCTCAGCTGGTTGCAGCTGACGCGACTGATAGCAGACGACGCGTTCAACGCCTTCAAGATCGTACTGCATTAATGCACAGCCGATTGCGAAATCGCTGGCGTCACAGACCACATGAAATGGCCTGTCCTGATCGGCTATTGCTAGGACTGGGGATTGTATCAAGCTCTGCTTGATACCCTCAAAGGAGCGTTGACATTCAGCGTTCCATAACCACCTCTCGTTCTTTTTCAACAAACGAGAGAGGTGTACAGTCATCTCGGCGTAATTGCGTGAATACTTGTGCAAATACGCCGCTAGCCCAAGGAATTGTCGAAGACCTTTGACATCGACCGGCACAGGCCAGTCGGTGATCGCCTTGATCTTTTCGGGATCAGGACGTACACCGTTCTTACCAACGATGCACCCAAGAAGTGGTATTTCGCTTGCTGCAAATATACACTTCTTGAGGTTTGCATACAATTGATGCTTTCGCATGATTGTAAGAACTTGTCGGACGTGGTACTTGTGAACCTCAACGTCCGACTTTCCATCCATAGCTCGACTATGGATGAATACGTCATCGAAATAACTCGGCGCGAATTCTCGTACTGGCCTCAACAGATGTGATACACACCTGTTGAACGTGGCAGGGGCATTACTGAGCCCTTGTGGCATTACTAGCCATTCCCAGAGCATGCCGCTAGGCGTGCTAACTGCGGTATAGGGTATATCCCGTTCCCGCATTAGGATTTGATAGAAGCCATCCATCAAATCCATGGACGAAAAGATGGTACTCTTTGACATACCATCAATGATTACGTCCTTCCTCGGTATCGGCGTCTGAGCCGGTACCGTTGCAGCGTTCAATTTGTTGAACGCGTGCACTATCCGCCACCCTCCTGTTGCTTTTCGCACACAGAAGGTCGGAGAACTATGTGGGGAAGTTGATTCCCTCACATGGCCCGCTGCTAAACGATCGGCAAAGAACTTGTCGATCGCAAGTACTTGTTCACGAGGCAGTGGCCACTGCTTCATGACACAGTACTTCGAGCCTGGTTTAAGCTCGACTTCGTGTCGAATACCTTTATCCTTCGGTAATTCGCACGGAACAGTTTCAGGGAATACATCCTTGAATTCAACCAAATCTTCATAGAGAGGATTTTCCTTGAGCGATTCCCATGATTGGGACTCATATCGCTCAATTCGTGTCTTTTCATCTAGGACACTCTCGTCCATAGATGAACTACTGAGAACTCTCTCGTTCTCAGTAAACACTGTTGCTGACCTTATGTCGGTTACATACTCGTCGTCAGCGACGAGTATGCAGATCTGCTTGACTTTGCCACTACGCAGATCACGCAAGAACCTTTTATGTTCGAGCGTTGGCAACTGAGTGATCTCCGAAGTTAACTTCGGAGGCGCAATCAGATCAAGTGTATAAGCGCCTACACATGATCCGTTATTGACTATGACATTCAATGTCTCTGTCATTTCCTGGGGACTTATTCCCTCAGGCTTCGAAGGACTTATTCCTTCGTCTTCCCGGGGACTTATTCCCGCGGGTTTCGGGGAACTTATTTCCGCCGTATTTGTTATCTTGGGACTTATTCCCTTTATTTCCTCTAGCTGGGGTTGCGCAACCACAGCGAGATCCTCTACGAAAGACTCTCCAGTCGATCTAGGATTATCGTTTCGCTTAACCTGAGCGATCGATTGTTTCTCTTCTAGATGTTCCCCTCTAGGGATACATCTTTGTCCCAGTCCACCCGACTTATTCGAGTGGTGGACCTTCGGCGCAGCCTGTGTTTCCTCACAGCCGCCGGAACTTTGCTCCGAAGTGTAACCGTTTGGTACACTAAGGTTTTGTGCAGTCGTACTAACGACCGTACCACAAGTGAGGCCATCGCACTCACTCGTAGTACATCCACACGCTTGTGGACGCTCCAAAACGTTCATCAGATGGCCATCTGATGAACAAGCGGCAGGCATCGTTACTGTCCGATGTTGCCAGTTTACCCGTGGTTCGTACCTTCTGAGCCACGGTATTCCAAGGATGACATCAAATTTGTCATCCAAATCCAATACGATAAAGTCATCGTCGTATTGGGTATCTTCTAGCGTATAGTGAATCTTCACTATACGCTTCATGACGGTTACGGATGCGCCTGTCGCAAGACGTACCGTCATCCTCGTAGGAGGTGTGTCACATTCACTGAATTTAAAGTGACCATCTTCTAGCGATTGGCGTCGCACAAAATTGTTGGACGCCCCACAATCGACTAGAGCTCGAAGGGACAACTTGTTCGTCTCTTCGAGTTTCAAGGTAATGAGTGAGTTCTCATTACCTAGAGCAGCAACGCACAACGTCTGTGTGTTGGGAGCAACCTTCATCAAGAGGCCTACAAATTCTCTTGACGTTGCTGGATCAGTAGGGTGCTCCGCACCTACTGATCCTGTCCGTTTTTTGACGGTCCATCCCGTTGTTGCGTCTTTGCACCAACGGCGGACCCTCGTCCCTGCCCCTTTCTCATGGGTGGACGGTCACTACGCCCAGTGTCGCGAGAGACTGGACGAGGGGCACTACACTCGTAAGCGTAGTGTCCTGTCTTCTGACATCTGTTGCATCTCTGCAACTTCTTGTAGCCTGTAGAGCGAACCTTCTCGCTCTCTACATAACAGAGTTCCATCGGCTCTGGACCTCCGTTGTCATATCGTCTCGGTTGACGATATGATGTCGAGCTGGCGCGAGCCTGTCTCAGACTGAAGTCTTCCTGCTCCGCAATGGAAATGGCTTGTTCTAGTGAATCTAGTTCAAGCCGGAACAGGTGAGTCTTGACGGGACCATCCGCAAGACCCTGCATGAACACCGAAACCAACGTGTGTTCATCCACTGGATTGGAACTTATACAACTCGTAAGATGTCGTATGTGTTGAGCGTAAGCGTGCACATCACGCTTACCCTGCTTGAGCTTCAAGAGTTCGGTTCGAGCTCTGAACTCAGCTCTAGGCGGTTCAAACGTTTGTCTGAGCCGCGACTTGAAGACTTCCAACGACCCAAACGCATATGGGTCGTGCAGCTTGAGCCCCAGTGCCCAAGTCTTGGCACGTCCTGCCAGATTTGACTGGGCAAATGCAACTTGCATATCCCCGTCGTCGATGCGACGCGCCCTTATGGCGTCATCCAATTCGACGAACCATCTCAAGAGGGAGTCTTCTTCGACCCCTCTATACTTTGAGATGTCAATCTTCAAAGTCTCGGGTCGACGCGAGTGCATCGACCCGCCAGCAGCAGCCTGCTGCTGTCTCAACAGTTCAAACTGTTGAGCACCTTGTTCTCTCAACAACTCTGCTTGTTGAGAACCTTGTTGGTGAAGCAAGGCTACTTTCTCGCGTTCTGCGTCAAGTTCATTTTGAATGAACTTGGCGATAGTAGCATGTTGGGCATCTCTATTGAGAGCCTCTAGCATGACGCTAACAGCATGGATGCCCATGGTCGAACCCATTCGTTCAACCGCATCCCATTCGACATCGCTCAAATGGGAGTAGCCGTCACGCGTAGCGTGAAAGCTTTGGTCATCTTCATCATCCAACATATTCATGTTGGATGTGAACGCGGTCCTTGGACGGACTACGAAGTGCTACCAGGTGTAACGGGGCACCCTGAAGCTTGTACTGGTGACAGTACAAGCTACTTATTCTGATAACAGAATAAGGCGGTGCCTCGTAACTTCACGTACACTCGTACGTGCAGAGGAAGACGGTAAGAAGAAGCGAGTACTTGGTTAAAGTAAAAAGTAGAACTGTATTTATAATAGTTAATGTCTGCAATAAATCACTATTTATCTTCATCTAATTATGTCTAAATACAAATGTGTAAATCAGTTATCTGCTCACCACTCATTGCGTGCGTCTGTCGTGGCGCGTCTTCGTTGGTTGATATAATGGCCTATATCAACCAATTAGGAACTACTTGGAAGTGCTACAGAATATTTGTCCTTATGACAATATTCTGAGAATATAACTCTTATAGTTATATTCTATTAACAATTTCTTATAAATTGTTATGTAACGATTCACCCCGTTACATGTGACGATCACATGTTCAGTGCTCTTCCTCCTGACGATCAACTTCTTCGCCGTCGACACGAACTTCAAGCAGACTGCGCTAGCTGTTCAGGAAACCAAGAAAGAGACAAGCTGTGCTAAACTTGGCGGTGTGAATGAGTATAAAATAGGAACCTTCGCTCTACTGCAGTGTGCTCTCAACTTTCAGGTTTTTTTCCAGCATACTTCGTCTACAATGGGCGTTTGCCCTGGCGCTGGATGGTAGCACGTTCCTGGACACGTTATAAAGTGAATTGCGCATCCGCTTCGTGTGGCAAGGTTGAATGTGCAACTACCAAGTCGCTGCTCTGCCAATTGATGGCGGTCATGCTGGCCTGGTCCATTTCAACCCGAATATCAAGCTGCTAGACTCGCTATGCGCGAGCTTGAGGAAGAAGCTGATTGGAGCGTCGTCTGACAGTGCACGCAACATGACTGATTCTGTCCAAGGTGTGGTGACCATGCTGCAGTAGGCTTTGACACGACCTGGGTTCATCCGCGTCTTGTGCCTGTTGTATCAATTGGAGACTAACCTAGAAAAGGTGTGGATGACTCTGAAAGGGGGTGTTTTCATGACGACGCTTTTCGCCATGGTTAGTCATTTACGGCGTCAGGAACGGCTTATTGACAATATGCGATCGATGTGCCCGAAGATGAGCTTCACGCGCTGGCATTCGCAGTACAGGGTACCCGCATGGCTAAACGCACATCGCGTTGAGGTGCTGGCTCATTACAGTACTATGCCGCCTGCACGCAGCACAACAGCACCAGCTCACCCATCCTGGTGGCTGATTAACGCCATCACAGCGTCGCTGACTTCTACCGTCAACACTGTGATTCAACGTCTACAAATCTACCGCATCCCGCTGAGTCGGAAATCAACCTAAATGGAGCAGCTCCGTTTCAGGTTGATGACTACTGGCACAACAGGCCCGTCCTCCCTCCGACAAACTGGATGAAATCATTGACCTCATCGCCATGCGAGACATCCAAATTAGGCCTGTGAGCAGACCATTCATCCTTCTATGCCACACGAGCTGGTTGCAGTTTCGGGCGTGACGTCGGACGCCTCTTCTTGTTCTAGAGAGATCGCATCCATTTGTCCTGGTCCGAGACTGCGATTAATTAGATCCAGCGCAGCACCAAGCCTTAATCCATGCGATGAATGCTAAGCACGATTTCAGCTAGCTATAAGCGCCTGTGACTCCCTCACCACATTCGATGTGGCCCGGGAGTTGCCCTGCCTTCGTGGACGGTATAACAACCTACGCGAGTTTTCCGTCTCCATAATTCTATCACATGGAGCCAGAAGTTACCTCTTTGTTCGTAACGTGTAACGGGGCCCCCTTAAGCTTGTACTGGTGACAGTACAAGCTACTTATTCTGATAACAGAATAAGGCGGTGCCTCGTAACTTCACGTACACTCGTACGTGCAGAGGAAGACGGTAAGAAGAAGCGAGTACTTGGTTAGAGTAAAAAGTAGAACTGTATTTATAATAGTTAATGTCTGCAATAAATCACTATTTATCTTCATCTAACTATGTCTAAATACAAATGTGTAAATCAGTTATCTGCTCACCACTCATTGCGTGCGTCTGTCGTGGCGCGTCTTCGTTGGTTGATATAATGGCCTATATCAACCAATTAGGAACTACTTGGAAGTGCTACAGAATATTTGTCCTTATGACAATATTCTGAGAATATAACTCTTATAGTTATATTCTATTAACAATTTCTTATAAATTGTTATGTAACGATTCACCCCGTTACATCACCCCCCCTAACCATCAGTCACTTTAGTGACTGATTGACTAAATGGATACTCGTCCCAAATCATTTGGGACGGGGTTTGCACCTTGTTGGTCCGCGTCCACTTTCCAACATCTCATCGCATGGTAAACAAGCCCATGCGATGCGCGAGCAAGGCCGCCGAGAGCGCGTCTGCACGTCTCTGTGCGGACGCCGAAGCAGAGACAACAGCAACTGATGTCCCATCGGTTGCTGAAGAGACCCAGCCTGTGTCACTTGGTGACGCAGGCGCTGGTCATGAAGACACTCGTGTCTTCACAGAGTACGAGCTCGGTGTCTCGTACTCTCCTGATACAGATGACGGATCCGTATCGACGGCGATTGAATCTAAGCCGCCTGCCAAGCGTGGCATGGACGATGCTTTGCGTCGCAGCATCTTTGGTTCATCTGATGAGTCAGATGAACCATCGCCGAAGCGAAGGCGCTCGAGGTCGCGAGACTCGGGCGCTAACAGTGGTGTCGGTTCTCCTATGGACACCACTTCGCAACGAGGTGCCAGTACTTCTGTCGGCACATCGCAGGAAGAGCGGGATCGCAATGTCTTGCGTCTCGCTCCCGAGAAGAAGGCATGGATGCCTCCGAAATCTGTCATGGATCACTTGTCGGCGACGACGAGTGATCGTTATCGAACACGATTGTTCGATTCGTCAAGGATCCATCACCTTGACCCCAGCGCGAAAGACTATCGCGCTGAACATGAGTTCTTCATCGATGCTTTCTTCAGACATCGATGGTACAGTGGGAATCACAAACGTGATGGTCCCTCACTACTTCAGGCGTGGAACGCCTACATCCATAACCTCGAGGATGTAGGTCGTGACGCTTGGAACGACAAACTTATCAAAGCTCGTGATAAGTTTGAAAAGCGAACCCCGACAGGTGCACGCTACAAGCTGCATCGTCTGTCAAGGGAGAAAGGATTACCCTGCCTCTCATGGGGAGACTCGTGCCCATGTTGTGTGAACAACTCTGCACGAGCACCTAAGGAGGCTTACCTCTTACCAGCCCGTGGTGGCGCGTACGTGTCTCTACTGAGATGTACGAAGGGATTGACAACCTGAAATCCCTTTACGACCGTGCCGGGAAGACTTTCTCCGGCGGTCCTTCTGCGGCACAGGATGTGTCGCGTCGTACTGCTCGACCAGACCCAGTACGTCAACCATCAATTGGGAGCGGGGCTCCCAAGAATCCCAGGACGGGGGATAGCCGCGCCACCGGACGAGGTAACTCGTCCGACGTCCGTTCACGTCGCGGTGGTTCAACAGCTGCTCAACTAGATAGCGCTGGCCACCGCGAGAGTCCTCTAATGGAGGTGGAGGAGGAGGAAAGACGCTCTCCACACGATCATGTGGATCGGTGTGTTCCCGAGAGCTTCTTTTTGATCGCGTAACGCAAGGGTTACGCGACGATCTCGAGCATGAGCGAAATAGGCGTCTCCAAATGGCGGACACTGCCTCGAAGCATCGAGCTGAGTTTGCCTTTGCTCAGCTTGAGAACGAGAGATCTCTGACATCTCTTCGTGACGAGCTAAGGGTAGCTCGTGGGATTGTTGATCGGTCTCGGGCTGAGATAACTGCTCTTCAGACCCTTGTTGATGCCCACCATCGGGAGCACAAGGCTCTCTGCGAGATGCTTGAGCGCAAGGGCGTTCTTCATCGGAAGAAGCAGCGTACTGATGGTACGGCTTAAGCCGACCAACATAAAACGTGGGATGCGTTCGCATCTTACGTGGTAACTCGATCGTGTATGCATTGCCTAGGCGGTGCAATACACGAAATGGGCCAATGTACTTGGGTAGTAGTTTACTGCTACCCAAGTTAGTCACTACATGCTTTGGTAGATTAACCGTAGACAGTAAAACTAAGTCACCTTTACTAAATAAAAGAGTGTTTGCCCTTCCATTCTTGTCAGCGTTTTGCTTTTGCTTATCCACCGCTTCGGCGATGGAGTCTTGCACAAAACGGACTACCGTTTCACGAGCCAGTATGAACTCATCTGATGACTCGTTAGCTTCAGTGTGCTGTGAGCGCACTGCAGCGACAACAACCTTTTCTTCAGTGAGGGCTTCCGCACTCTCACTGGGATCATTGTCTTCAGTGAGGGCTTCCGCACTCTCACTGGCATCATCTTCTTCGATATCGATGTTATCGATATCGGCATCAAACGCAATGACTTCTTCGTCAGAGCGTGATGAGCGTGAACCAAATCGGTGTTTGCTCGCGCGAGTCCCTCCCCCCCTTAAACCAGAGTTACACTCTAGTAAGGTGGGTACACGCGGATGGCGTAAGCCGTTCACGTAAAACGGTGTATGTGTCGTGGACGCATGCACCGAGTTGTTAATGGCAAACTCTACCATTGGCAAAAACTCACTCCAACTCTTAAAGGAGTGTACGTATCCTCGAAGTATCTCTTCAAGGACACGATTGGCACGTTCCGTCTGACCATCTGACTCTGGATGATCAGATGTTGACATCTTCAAGCGCGTTCCGAGTGATTTGAACACGGAACGCCAGAAATCAGCAGTGAATCGTGGATCTCTGTCTGATACGAGTTCACGGGGCAACCCATGAAGTCGGAAGATGGTGTCAATAAAGACACAAGCACAGCCACTTGCCGTGATTGTCTCTGGTACAGCCACAAGGTGTACCATTTTGCTGAATCTGTCAACAAATACGAGAATACCCGTATTCCCGCGTGCGTCTTTGGGTAACCCGAAGACGAAATCCATTGAGATGGATTCCCAGCACTCAGCCGGAACCGGTAGAGGCTGTAAAGGTGCACGCAGTGAAGGACTTGACTTCACTCGTTGGCAGACTTCGCATGCGCGAACATACTTTCGCACAAACTGATACTGGCGGGGCCAGTAAAAGTCTCGACTTACCGTGAGATATGTTTTCTCTCGGCCACAATGTCCTCCTATAGGAGCATCGTGATACTCGAACATGATCCGCAAACGCAGATCAGTATCATCTGGAATGACAACACGTGGTGTGTCACCAGAAACGGCTGTATAGTACAGTAACCCGTTACGAGTAGTGTATCGATCTGATGCTGATCGATACGCAGACAACAATCGTTTCAACGATTCTCGGGATGGTTGGGAGAGATGTGACAACAACTTCACTATCTCACCATCTTGGGCGTATGCCCGCCTCACATCATCGTACAACATTGTAGATGGAACTGAGGACGTCATAACCGCAACAGTGACTGTCTCACTGTTGGGTTTCGCGACTGTTTCAAAGTCGGGACGACGTGAGAGTGCATCAGCGACGACATTAAGTCGTCCTGGTTTGTACTCGACCGTAAAGTTGTATTCCGCAAAGAATGACAACCACCGCGCCATTCGTTGTGAAAGGTGCGGGCTGTTCACTGCCGTGCGTAAGGACGCATGGTCAGTGTAAACAACGAAGGGTCTATCTCCTAATAGATAGACTCTGAACTTCGCGAGTGCATACTTCATGGCAAGGAGTTCCTTGTCATGCACTGGATAGTTCCGCTCAGCTGGTTGCAGCTGACGCGACTGATAGCAGACGACGCGTTCAACGCCTTCAAGGTCGTACTGCATTAATGCACAGCCGATTGCGAAATCGCTGGCATCACAGACCACATGAAATGACCTGTCCTGATCGGCTATTGCTAGGACTGGGGATTGTATCAAGCTCTGCTTGATACCCTCAAAGGAGCGTTGACATTCAGCGTTCCATAACCACCTCTCGTTCTTTTTCAACAAACGAGAGAGGTGTACATTCATCTCGGCGTAATTGCGTGAATACTTATGCAAATACGCCGCTAGCCCAAGGAATTTTCGAAGACCTTTGACATCGACCGGCACAGGCCAGTCGGTGATCGCCTTGATCTTTTCTAGATCAGGACGTACACCGATCTTACCAACGATGCACCCAAGAAGTGGTATTTCGCTTGCTGCAAATATACACTTCTTGAGGTTAGCATACAATTGATGCTTTCGCATGATTGTAAGAACTTGTCGGACGTGGTACCTGTGAACCTCAACGTCCGACTTTCCATCCATAGCTCGACTATGGATGAATACGTCATCGAAATAACTCGGCGCGAACTCTCGTACTGGTCTCAACAGATGTGATACACATCTGTTGAACGTGGCAGGGGCATTACTGAGCCCTTGTGGCATTACTAGCCATTCCCAGAGCATGCCGCTAGGCGTGCTAACTGCGGTATAGGGTATATCCCGTTCCCGCATTAGGATTTGATAGAAGCCATCCATCAAATCCATGGACGAAAAGATGGTACTCTTTGACATACCATCAACGATTACGTCCTTCCTCGGTATCGGCGTCTGAGCCGGTACCGTTGCAGCGTTCAATTTGTTGAACGCGTGCACTATCCGCCACCCTCCTGTTGCTTTTCGCACACAGAAGGTCGGAGAGCTATGTGGGGAAGTTGATTCCCTCACATGGCCCGCTGCTAAACGATCGGCAAAGAACTTGTCGATCGCAAGTACTTGTTCACGAGGCAGTGGCCACTGCTTCATGACACAGTACTTCGAGCCTGGTTTAAGCTCGACTTCGTGTCGAATACCTTTATCCTTCGGTAATTCGCACGGAACAGTTTCAGGGAATACATCCTTGAATTCAACCAAATCTTCATAGAGAGGATTTTCCTTGAGCGATTCCCATGATTGGGACTCATATCGCTCAATTCGTGTCTTTTCATCTAGGACACTCTCTTCCTTCGATGAACTACTGAGAACTCTCTCGTTCTCAGTAAACACTGTTGCTGACCTTATGTCGGTTACACACTCGTCGTCAGCGACGAGTACGCAGATCGGCTTGACTTTGCCACTACGCAGATCACGCAAGAACCTTTTATGTTCGAGCGTTGGCAACTGAGTGATCTCCGAAGCTAACTTCGGAGGCGCAATCAGATCAAGTGTATAAGCGCCTACACTTGATCCGCTATTGACTATGACATTCAATGTCTCTGTCGTACCCTGGGGACTTATTCCCTCAGGCTTCGAAGGACTTATTCCTTCGTCTTCCCGGGGACTTATTCCTGCGGGTTTCGGGGAACTTATTTCGCCGTGTTTGTAATCTTGGGACTTATTCCCTTTACCTACTCTAGCTGGGGTTGCGCAACCACAGCGAGATCCTCTACGAAAGACTCTCCAGTCGATCTAGGATTATCGTTTCGCTTAACCTGAGCGATCGATTGTTTCTCTTCTCGATGTTCCCCTCTAGGGATACATCTTTGTCCCAGTCCACCCGACTTATTCGAGTGGTGGACCTTCGGCGCAGCCTGTGTTTCCTCACAGCCGCCGGAACTTTGCTCCGAAGTGTAACCGTTTGGTGCACTAAGGTTTTGTGCAGTCGTACTAACGACCGTACCACAAGTGAGGCCATCGCACTCACTCGTAGTACATCCACACGCTTGTGGACGCTCCAAAACGTTCATCAGATGGCCATCTGATGAACAAGCGGCAGGCATCGTTACTGTCCGATGTTGCCAGTTTACCCGTGGTTCGTACCTTCTGAGCCACGGTATTCCAAGGATGACATCAAATTTGTCATCCAAATCCAATACGATAAAGTCATCGTCGTATTGGGTATCTTCTAGCGTATAGTGAATCTTCACTATACGCTTCATGACGGTTACGGATGCGCCTGTCGCAAGACGTACCGTCATCCTCGTAGGAGGTGTGTCACATTCACTGAATTTAAAGTGACCATCTTCTAGCGATTGGCGTCGCACAAAATTGTTGGACGCCCCACAATCGACTAGAGCTCGAAGGGACAACTTATTCGTCACTTCGAGTTTCAAGGTAATGAGTGAGATCTCATTACCTAGAGCAGCAACGCACAACGTTTGTGTGTTGGGAGCAACCTTCATCAAGAGGCCTACAAATTCTCTTGACGTTGCTGGATCAGTAGGGTGCTCCGCACCTACTGATCCTGTCCGTTTTTTGACGGTCCATCCCGTTGTTGCGTCTTTGCACCAACTGCGGACCCTCGTCCCTGCCCCTTTCTCATGGGTGGACGGTCACTACGCCCAGTGTCGCGGGACACTGGACGAGGGGCACTACACTCGTAAGCGTAGTGTCCTGTCTTCTGACATCTGTTGCATCTCTGCAACTTCTTGTAGCCTGTAGAGCGAACCTTCTCGCTCTCTACATAACAGAGTTCCATCGGCTCTGGACCTCCGTTGTCATATCGTCTCGGTTGACGATATGATGTCGAGCTGGCGCGAGCCTGTCTCATACTGAAGTCTTCCTGCTCCGCAATGGAAATGGCTTGTTCTAGTGAATCTAGTTCAAGCCGGAACAGGTGAGTCTTGACGGGACCATCCGCAAGACCCTGCATGAACACCGAAACCAACGTGTGTTCATCCACTGGATTGGAACTTATACAACTCGTAAGATGTCGTATGTGTTGAGCGTAAGCGTGCACATCACGCTTACCCTGCTTGAGCTTCAAGAGTTCGGTTCGAGCCCTGAACTCAGCTCTAGGCGGTTCAAACGTTTGTCTGAGCCGCGACTTGAAGACTTCCAACGACCCAAACGCATATGGGTCGTGCAGCTTGAGCCCCAGTGCCCAAGTCTTGGCACGTCCTACCAGATTTGACTGGGCAAATGCAACTTGCATATCCCCGTCGTCGATGCGACGCGCCCTTATGGCGTCATCCAATTCGACGAACCATCTCAAGAGGGAGTCTTCTTCGACCCCCTATACTTTGAGATGTCAATCTTCAAAGTCTCGGGTCGACGCGAGTGCATCGACCCGCCAGCAGCAGCCTGCTGCTGTCTCAACAGTTCAAACTGTTGAGCACCTTGTTCTCTCAACAACTCTGCTTGTTGAGAACCTTGTTGGTGAAGCAAGGCTACTTTCTCGCGTTCTGCGTCAAGTTCATTTTGAATGAACTTGGCGATAGTAGCATGTTGGGCATCTCTATTGAGAGCCTCTAGCATGACGCTAACAGCATGGATGCCCATGGTCGAACCCATTCGTTCAACCGCATCCCATTCGACATCGCTCAAATGGGAGTAGCCGTCACGCGTAGCGTGAAAGCTTTGGTCATCTTCATCATCCAACATATTCATGTTGGATGTGAACGCGGTCCTTGGACGGACTACGAAGTGCTACCAGGTGTAACGGGGCACCCTGAAGCTTGTACTAGTGACAGTACAAGCTACTTATTCTGATAACAGAATAAGGCGGTGCCTCGTAACTTCACGTACACTCGTACGTGCAGAGGAAGACGGTAAGAAGAAGCGAGTACTTGGTTAGAGTAAAAAGTAGAACTGTATTTATAATAGTTAATGTCTGCAATAAATCACTATTTATCTTCATCTAACTATGTCTAAATACAAATGTGTAAATCAGTTATCTGCTCACCACTCATTGCGTGCGTCTGTCGTGGCGCGTCTTCGTTGGTTGATATAATGGCCTATATCAACCAATTAGGAACTACTTGGAAGTGCTACAGAATATTTGTCCTTATGACAATATTCTGAGAATATAACTCTTATAGTTATATTCTATTAACAATTTCTTATAAATTGTTATGTAACGATTCACCTCTTTACACATGCAACAACATGGCCAGCATACTAAGCTGGTCATTTCAATTGAATTTTATAACCTCCACAGAGGAGACTAGAGGGAGAAGCATCGAACGCATGATGCCTCGAGTTGCGAGAACCATTTTTCATTCATTCTGTTAACATAGCACCGTCTACTGCTTTTTATGTTCATGTATAGGTTTGGAAGAATCGAGAAGGACTGGCTGAGAAGAAGCATAGCATGACGTCATCGGGTGACGTCACAAGGAGAGCTTCTTAAACCTTCTGGAAGATCTTGAGAAGATCGAAGAGTGTTGATTGGTCTAGATAAACCAGTGAACCTTCTAGAAGATCTTGAGAAGATCGAAGGGTGTTCATTGGTCTAGCTAAATCAGTGGGACTGATATAGTGAGTTTAAGTATAGGAAATGAGTGGCTTAGAGGTAGCGAAGCAAGTTTGCGAACTAAGGACCATAAATATATTCACTTCACAATTTGCCTTCGCCTGCGCACATCAACATCAACACGTTAACAGCCGCAACGCGCTCCAAACCGCCAAGCCACCACGTCCACCATGATAAACAAGCGGTGTGAAGTCCTCCTGGGTAGTGGAAACTACTTCCACTGGGAGTATAACATGCGCATGACGTTGGCGCGCAAGGGGCTGCTGGTGCACGTTCTAGTCATCAAGAAAGAAGAAGAGATGACGGATGCCTGGCTGTTCAACGACGCTAAGGCACTGGGTATCATCGCTCAAGGCATAGAGCTACAGCACCAGACCAAGATACGATCGGCGACGACAGCTATGCACGCGTTGGTCATCTTGCGGGACTTCTACAACCGCACCACGCTCCACAATCGTGTCGAGATGACACGTCGTCTGCATGAGTTCAAGATGGAGAATGGTTCGACCACGTCGAAGCACTTGGATGCTTTTTACGAGCTTGTTGTCGGCCTCCAGACACTTGCAGAGACAGTCGATGACTCTCGGCAACTAGTGGTGCTGCTTTGCAGTCATCCGACGGAGTATGAGCTCATCTCGTCAATTAAGGAGAATCCAATGATATCACGCTCATCGAGGTCAAGGAAAAGCTGTTGAAGGAGCGTGATTGATTGTAGAGAAAGGAGACTACGGAGAAGGCGTTTCCTGTAAGTAGCAACGGTAGACGGTTCAAGGGAGGCCAAGGTAATGGCCGCAAGGGAAACTGTTTACGGAAAACCAACACCGGAATTTGAGGCAAGTGCTTAAAGTGTAGTCAAGTCGGACACTATAAGCGGGACTGCCTGAAGCGTAGCAATTCCGAGGAAGAAGGTGCTGTGTTTGCTGCTGGTGAATTGCGATGCGAAGAATGGCTTATCGACAGTGGGGCTACGTCGCACATGACACCACATCGGAGCGAACTCTTTGAGTACAAGGAGTTAAATACTGGTCAACAAGTCTCTATCGCTGATGAAAAGAAGCTCCAGGGAGTTGGAGTGGAAACGGTCAATCTGAAAGGTCTGGACGGTCGGCGGACCATGATGGTCGAGGTCATGCACATACCAGGACTTGACAAACGATTGCTGTCCGTTGGCAAACTGGCAGGACGAGGCATGAGGGTGGAGTTTCGAAGCTCGTCCTCCATCATTTAAAGTGCCAAGCGCGCGATTGCAAGCGGCAAGAAGATTGGCAAGGCTTACTTCCTGGATTGCGAACAAGAAGAAGCTCGGTTTGTGGAATACGCATGGGCTGAAAGTGAGTGGGAGGTTTGGCACGCTCGCTTGGGACACCCCGAAAGATCTGGTATGGACAAGACACAGCGCGCTACGAGTGGTATGCTTGCGGTAAAGCGGGCATCGAGAAGCTGTGCAGTGGATGCAGAAAGGGCAAGCAGACGGTCGATACATTCCCGTCTCAGTCGCTAACAAGGACGTCACATGTGTTGGAACTAGTACACACGGACGTGATGGGACCGATAAAGACGGTCTCAAAGGGTGGTGCACGATCCGTATTGACATTCGTGGAAGACTACTCAAGATTAGTGGCAGCGTACTTCATGAAGCACAAGAGCGAGGTGGCCGCAAGGCTTAGCGAGTTTAAGGATTTCTTTGAGAATCAATGGGGCAAGCACTTGAAGTGTATACGGTCGGAAAACGGGACGGAGTTTGTCAACAAGAAGATTTTCCATATATGCGCCCGTAACGGTATCATGCACCAGCGGATAGTACCATATAGTCCGCAACAGAACGGCGTTGCGGAACGCATGAATCGCACTATCATGGAGAAAGCAAGGAGCATGTTGTACTACAAGGGTATCGACATGCAGTGGTGGGCAGAGGCGGTCAGTACGGCTGTGTACTTGATCAACAGATCCACAAACTCTGAAAATTCGGACGTAACACCGTTCGAGGTTAGTTTCAAAATGAAGCCGAGTATTGAGCATTTGCGTGTGTTTGGATCGCAAGGGTATGCTCACATCGAAGAGCTGCTCAGTCGAGGCGGATATGGAGAGGTGTACATTGGGAGGTAATCGACGCCAAGAGGACGAAGCTCGAACCAAAGAGTTACCGGTGTATGTTCCTCGGATATGCGGAGAACACCAAGGGATACAGGGTGTTCAATCTGGAAAGGTCGAAGGTTGTCATATCGCGCTCCGTAAAGCTGGACGAGCGGGAAGTTGAAGGCATTTACGACACGGTGGTACCGGATAAAGTACCAGTCATTAAGTATATTAGGGACACTGATGAAGCAGGTGATTCCGGTGGTTCGTCCGTATGATGGAGACGAGACGATGGAAGATGTCGAAGAAAGCGCTCCTGATGTCGAGATGTTCGAGATAGAATCGGCTTCATTCGAAACAGGTATCATTATACCTCAAGTACTCGATCCAGAAACTCAAGAACCAAGAGGCGATGAGATAACGGGATATCAAGCTCCGAGACAAGCTTTTCAGGAAGACAGGTTGGTATTTCAGCCGGAGATAAATCGGACAAGACGCTCACGAGACAGAATGCTGCTGCTTGAGAATGGGAATAGCAGTGAAGACACGTCAGAAGATAGCGATGGACCACCTTCTCCATAGCGTGCAAGAATTGATGACGAAGGTCTCATTGCAGAGGCTGTATTAGCCTATGCTGCAAGCGTTGGCGAGACGGACGAAGATCCATCAACATAAAGCCAAGCGTTAAAAGGCGAAGACAACAGCAAGTGGATTCAAGGGATGCAAGCGGAGCTCAAGGCGCACGCCGATAACTGATCCTGGACACTGGTACCAAAACGGCAAGACACTCGACCAATCGGGTGCAGATGGATATTCGCTAAGAAGCGAAACGAACACAGACAAGTGGTGCGCTACAAAGCTCGACTCGTCGCAAAGAGGTTCAAGCAGAAATTCGGTGTCGACTTCTTCGAGACGTACTCTCCCGTGGCAAACATGAACTTGATCAGGGTTGTGCTTGCTGTGGTGGTGACAAAGGGATACGTCACTGAGCAGCTGGACGTAGACACGGCGTTCTTAAATAGTATTCTCAAGGAAGAGGTGTACATGGAAGTGCTAAATGGCATAGCTAATGCGGAGAAGATGATGTGCAAGTTGGACAAGGCAATCTACGGTCTCAAGCAGGCTGCAAGTACGTGGAACAAGCCATTCCATGCTGTATTCTTACGGATTGGATTTCGTAGCAGCGGAGCAGATCAGTGCATCGACGTCAAGCATCAAGATGACAACTATGTCTACGTTTGTCTCTACGTCGACGACATGATCATCGCCGCCAAGACCAGCAGGGAGATTCAAGAGGTCAAGACAGCACTTAAGAGCTCATTTCGTATGAAGGAGCTAGGCAAGGCTAAATTTATTCTTGGCGCGGAGATTGATCATGACCACAACTGCAGTAAGCTGATGATTCGACAGACTTGATACATCGATGATGTGGCCAGCCGTTATTATCAAGAGGACGCAAAGGCAGTGGTCAACCCATGCGAGTCCGGCCTGAAGCTGTCAAAGAAGCAATCCCCAACGACGGATGTCGATAGAGTAGAAATGCAGTCAAAGCCGTACAGGTCGCTGATCGGATGTTTGCTATACATCACGACATGTACGCGCCCAGATGTGATGTATGTCATCACGCAGTTATCAAGGTTTTTGGAGAATCCAGGTCAGCAACATTAGAAGGCAGCCATTCGTGTTCTTCGGTATCTCAAGACGACAAGAGACTACAAGATAATCTACGACGGCAGCGCTAGCGAAGTAACAGCTACAGCGTATATGGACGCGGACTGGGGTAGCAACATCGATGATCGAAGCTCCGTGTCAGGGATAATGGTGATCATCGGTGGCGCACCAGCAATAAACAAGTCCAAGTATCAACGCACGGTGGCTCTAAGCTCTGCTGAGGCAGAGTACATGGCTTTAAGCCTGTGTACACAGGAAGTGTTATGGGTTCGTGCGCTGCTTAAGGATCTAGGTCACGAGCAAGTGGGAGCAACGTGGGTCTGGGAAGACAATCAAGGAGCAATTGGGCTTGCCAGCAATGCCGGCTACAATGCCAGAACCAAGCACGTTGACATTCGTCACCACTTCATCCGGGAGAATGTGGTCCACGATATCATCGTGGTCAAGTACATCTCCACCATGGACCAATTGGCCGACATGCTAACGAAGGCTCTGGGGACCAAGCGACTGAACTATTTGATACAAGCAAGCTGCATTGGACCCAAGGGCATTTAGCAATAGCGATGAGTGGGAGTGTTAACGTAGCACCGTCTACTGCTTTTTATGTTCATGTATAGGTTTGGAAGAATCGAGAAGGACTGGCTGAGAAGAAGCATAGCATGACGTCATCGGGTGACGTCACAAGGAGAGCTTCTTAAACCTTCTGGAAGATCTTGAGAAGATCGAAGGGTGTTGATTGGTCTAGATAAACCAGTGAACCTTCTAGAAGATCTTGAGAAGATCGAAGGGTGTTCATTGGTCTAGCTAAATCAGCGGGACTGATATAGTGAGTTTAAGTATAGGAAATGAGTGGCTTAGAGGTAGCGAAGCAAGTTTGCGAACTAAGGACCATAAATATATTCACTTCACAATTTGCCTTCGCCTGCGCACATCAACATCAACACATTCTCACTTGTAACTTTTATTACAATAAGCAACCTAGTCTCCTACACTGCTGTGCTCCTGACTGACTTCCAAATCTTACCTTTGCATTACTGTGGTAGACTGGCTTCGCTCTTCCCTCAAAAGCGACTGTGATATCTAACTTCTCATTGCTCGACTTTCGCAACAATGTGTTTACCGGGTTGCTAACTGACCCCTCACGGTTCAGCTGCTTGCAGTGCGAGCACGCTACTGATATGATCAGCTTAAAGCAGTGAACGTAGTCGATCGTGGACACAAATATCTCTGCTCACGTTTTAAGCTCACGTATCCTTTATATGTAATTGTCTGAGAAACTCGATTTTAGTAAGAGTTCGACATGCCTTATATGCCTCATCCCAGATCGGACGGGTGCCTAACATGAGGTAGATTAGGCAAATTAGGTATTTGCCTAATCTCCAGAGGGATGATCAGAATTTATCGGTTCATGCAGCAACAACCTAACTCGAGGCTATTGAAGCAAAACATGAACAATTCCACTCATCGCCTTGGTATTACATGAAGTGCCAGGACTCATCCAGTGGCTGAGACCAGACAACAGTCATTGCGGTAGCTTTGCATGCGTCAGCATTCATTGAGAGCATTATTTACGTTCTTCTTGCATTACATTATTTCATCTGCGCGATTGACCTTGAGCACTAATCTGCACATCTCTCCGTCGCGTGTGATCTTCCGTCAAAGCCCCAAGACAGCACATACATGGTCATGTGATGTCATATCTGTAACGGGGCCCCCTGAAGCTTGTACTGGTGACAGTACAAGCTACTTATTCTGATAACAGAATAAGGCGGTGCCTCGTAACTTCACGTACACTCGTACGTGCAGAGGAAGACGGTAAGAAGAAGCGAGTACTTGGTTAGAGTAAAAAGTAGAACTGTATTTATAATAGTTAATGTCTGCAACAAATCGCTATTCATCTTCATCTAACTATGTCTAAATACAAATGTGTAAATCAGTTATCTGCTCACCACTCATTGCGTGCGTCTGTCGTGGCGCGTCTTCGTTGGTTGATATAATGGCCTATATCAACCAATTAGGAACTACTCGTAAGTGCTACAGAATATTTGTCCTTATGACAATATTCTGAGAATATAACTCTTATAGTTATATTCTATTAACAATTTCTTATAAATTGTTATGCAACGATTCACCCCGTTACATCACCCCCCCCTTAACCATCAGTCACTTTAGTGACTGATTGACTAAATGGATACTCGTCCCAAATCATTTGGGACGGGGTTTGCACTTGTTGGTCCGCGTCCACTTTCCAACATCTCATCGCATGGTTAACAAGCGCATGCGATGCGCGAGCAAGGCCGCCGAGAGCGCGTCTGCACGTCTCTGTGCGGGCGCCGAAGCAGAAACCACAGCAACTGATGTCCCATCGGTTGCTGAAGCGACTCAGCCTGTGTCACCTGGTGATGCAGGCGCTGGTCATGAAGACACTCATGTCTTCACAGAGTACGAGCTCGGTGTCTCGTACTCTCCTGATACGGATGACGGATCCGTATCGACGGCAATTGAATCCAAGCCGCCTGCCAAGTGTGGCATGGACGATGCTTTGCGTCGTAGCATCTTTGGTTCATCTGACGAATCAGATGAACCATCGCCGAAGCGAAGGCGCTCGAGGTCGCGAGACTCAGGCGCTAATAGTGGTGTCGGTTCTCCAATGGACACCACTTCACAGCGAGGTGCCAGTACTTCTGTCGGCACGTCGCAGGAAGAGCGGGACCGCAATGTGTTGCGTCTCGCTCCAGAAAAGAAGGCATGGATGCCTCCGAAATCTGTCATGGATCACTTGTCGGCGACGACGAGTGATCGTAATCGAACACGATTGTTCGATTCGTCAAGGATCCATCACCTTGACCCCAGCGCGAAAGACTATCGCGCTGAACATGAGTTCTTCATCGATGCTTTCTTCAGACATCGATGGTACAGTGGGAATCACGAACGTGATGGTCCCTCACTACTTCAGGCGTGGAACGCCTACATCCATAACCTCGAGGATGTAGGTCGTGACGCTTGGAACGACAAACTTATCAAAGCTCGTGATAAGTTTGAAAAGCGAACCCCGACAGGTGCACGCTACAAGCTGCATCGTCTGTCAAGGGAGAAAGGATTACCCTGCCTCTCATGGGGAGACCCGTGCCCATGTTGTGTGAACAACTCTGCACGAGCACCTAAGGAGGCTTACCTCTTACCAGCCCGTGGTGGCGCGTACGTGTCTCTACTGAGATGTACGAAGGGATTGACAACCTGAAATCCCTTTACGACCGTGCCGGGGAGGCTTTCTCCGGCGGTCCTTCTGCGGCACAGGATGTGCCGCGTCGTACTGCTCGACCAGACCCAGTACGTCGATCATCAGTTGGGATCGGGGATCACAAGAATCCCAGGACGGGGGATAGCCGCGCCACCGGACGAGATAACTCGTCCGACGTCCGTTCACGTCGCGGTGGTTCAACAGCTGCTCAACTAGATAGCGCTGGCCACCGCGAGAGTCCTCTAATGGAGGTGGAGGAGGAGGAAAGACGCTCTCCACACGATCATGTTGATCGGTGTGTTCCCGAGAGCTTCTTTGATCGCGTAACGCAAGGGTTACGCGACGATCTCGAGCATGAGCGGAATAGGCGTCTCCAAATGGCGGACACTGCCTCAAAGCATCGAGCTGAGTTTGCCTTTGCTCAGCTTGAGAACGAGAGATCTCTGACATCTCTTCGTGACGAGCTAAGGGTAGCTCGTGGGATTGTTGATCGGTCTCGGGCTGAGATAACTGCTCTTCAGACCCTTGTTGATGCCCACCATCGGGAGCACAAGGCTCTCTGCGAGATGCTTGAGCGCAAGGGCGTTCTTCATCGGAAGAAGCAGCGTACTGATGGTACGGCTTAAGCCGACCAACATAAAACGTGGGATGCGTTCGCATCTTACGTGGTAACTCGATCGTGTATGCATTGCCTAGGCGGTGCAATACACGAAATGGGCCAATGTACTTGGGTAGTAGTTTACTGCTACCCAAGTTAGTCACTACATGCTTTGGTAGATTAACCGTAGACAGTAAAACTAAGTCACCTTTACTAAATAAAAGAGTGTTTGCCCTTCCATTCTTGTCAGCGTTTTGCTTTTGCTTATCCACCGCTTCGGCGATGGAGTCTTGCACAAAACGGACTACCGTTTCACGAGCCAGTATGAACTCATCTGATGACTCGTTAGCTTCAGTGTGCTGTGAGCGCACTGCAGCGACAACAACCTTTTCTTCAGTGAGGGCTTCCGCACTCTCACTGGGATCATTGTCTTCAGTGAGGGCTTCCGCACTCTCACTGGCATCATCTTCTTCGATATCGATGTTATCGATATCGGCATCAAACGCAATGACTTCTTCGTCAGAGCGTGATGAGCGTGAACCAAATCGGTGTTTGCTCGCGCGAGTCCCTCCCCCCCTTAAACCAGAGTTACACTCTAGTAAGGTGGGTACACGCGGATGGCGCAATCCATTCACGTAAAACGGTGTATGCGTCGTGGACGCATGCACCGAGTTGTTGATGGCAAACTCTACCATTGGCAAAAACTCACTCCAACTTTTAAAGGAGTGTACGTATCCTCGAAGTATCTCTTCGAGGACACGATTGGCACGCTCCGTCTGACCATCTGACTCTGGATGATCAGATGTTGACATCTTCAAGCGCGTTCCGAGTGATTTGAGCACGGAACGCCAGAAATCAGCAGTGAATCGTGGATCTCTGTCTGATACGAGTTCACGGGGCAACCCATGAAGTCGGAAGATGGTGTCAATAAAGACACAAGCACAGCCACTCGCCGTGATTGTCTCTGGTACAGCCACAAGGTGTACCATTTTGCTGAATCTGTCAACAAATACGAGAATACCCGTATTCTCGCGTGCGTCCTTAGGTAACCCGAAGAAGAAATCCATTGAGATGGATTCCCAGCACTCAGCCGGAACCGGTAGAGGATGTAAAGGTGCACGCAGTGAAGGACTTGACTTCACTCGTTGGCAGACTTCGCATGCGCGAACATACTTTCGCACAAACTGATACTGGCGGGGCCAGTAAAAGTCTCGACTTACCGTGAGATATGTTTTCTCACGGCCACGATGTCCTCCTATAGAAGCATCGTGATACTCGAACATGATCCGCAAACGCAGATCAGTATCATCTGGAATGACAACACGTGGTGTGTCACCAGAAACGGCTGTGTAATACAGTAAACCCAATACGAGTAGTGTATCGATCTGATGCAGATCGATACGCAGGCGACAATCGTTTCAACGATTCTCGGGATGGTTGGGAGAGATGTGACAACAACTTCACTATCTCACCATCTTGGGCGTATGCCCGCCTCACATCATCATACAACGTTGTAGATGGTACTGAGGACGTCATAACCGCAACAGTGACTGTCTCACTGTTGGGTTTCGCGACTGTTTCAAAGTCGGGACGACGTGAGAGTGCATCAGCAACGACATTTAGTCGTCCTGGTTTGTACTCGACCGTAAAGTTGTATTCTGCAAAGAATTACAACCACCGCGCCATTCGTTGTGAAAGGTGCGGGCTGTTCACTGCCGTGCGTAATGGCGCATGGTCAGTGTAAACAACGAAGGGTCTATCTCCTAATAGATAGACTCTGAACTTCGCGAGTGCATACTTCATGGCAAGGAGTTCCTTGTCATGCACTGGATAGTTCCGCTCAGCTGGTTGCAGCTGACGCGACTGATAGCAGACGACGCGTTCAACGCCTTCAAGATCGTACTGCATTAATGCACAGCCGATTGCGAAATCGCTGGCATCACAGACCACATGGGTTGGCCTGCCCTGATCGGCTATTGCTAGGACTGGGGATTGTATCAAGCTCTGCTTGATACCCTCAAGGGAGCGTTGACATTCAGCGTTCCATATCCACCTCTCGTTCTTTTTCAACAAACGAGAGAGGTGCACAGTCATCTCGGCGTAATTGCGTGAATACTTATGCAAATACGCCGCTAGCCCAAGGAATTTTCGAAGACCTTTGACATCGACCGGCACAGGCCAGTCGGTGATCGCCTTGATCTTTTCGGGATCAGGACGGACACCGTTCTTACCAACGATGCACCCAAGAAGTGGTATTTCGCTTGCTGCAAATATACACTTCTTGAGGTTAGCATACAATTGATGCTTTCGCATGATTGTAAGAACTTGTCGGACGTGGTACCTGTGAACCTCAACGTCCGACTTTCCATCCATAGCTCGACTATGGATGAATACGTCATCGAAATAACTCGGCGCGAACTCTCGTACTGGTCTCAACAGATGTGATACACATCTGTTGAACGTGGCAGGGGCATTACTGAGCCCTTGTGGCATTACTAGCCATTCCCAGAGCATGCCGCTAGGCGTGCTAACTGCGGTATAGGGTATATCCCGTTCCCGCATTAGGATTTGATAGAAGCCATCCATCAAATCCATGGACGAAAAGATGGTACTCTTTGACATACCATCAACGATTACGTCCTTCCTCGGTATCGGCGTCTGAGCCGGTACCGTTGCAGCGTTCAATTTGTTGAACGCGTGCACTATCCGCCACCCTCCTGTTGCTTTTCGCACACAGAAGGTCGGAGAGCTATGTGGGGAAGTTGATTCCCTCACATGGCCCGCTGCTAAACGATCGGCAAAGAACTTGTCGATCGCAAGTACTTGTTCACGAGGCAGTGGCCACTGCTTCATGACACAGTACTTCGAGCCTGGTTTAAGCTCGACTTCGTGTCGAATACCTTTATCCTTCGGTAATTCGCACGGAACAGTTTCAGGGAATACATCCTTGAATTCAACCAAATCTTCATAGAGAGGATTTTCCTTGAGCGATTCCCATGATTGGGACTCATATCGCTCAATTCGTGTCTTTTCATCTAGGACACTCTCTTCCTTCGATGAACTACTGAGAACTCTCTCGTTCTCAGTAAACACTGTTGCTGACCTTATGTCGGTTACACACTCGTCGTCAGCGACGAGTACGCAGATCGGCTTGACTTTGCCACTACGCAGATCACGCAAGAACCTTTTATGTTCGAGCGTTGGCAACTGAGTGATCTCCGAAGCTAACTTCGGAGGCGCAATCAGATCAAGTGTATAAGCGCCTACACTTGATCCGCTATTGACTATGACATTCAATGTCTCTGTCGTACCCTGGGGACTTATTCCCTCAGGCTTCGAAGGACTTATTCCTTCGTCTTCCCGGGGACTTATTCCTGCGGGTTTCGGGGAACTTATTTCGCCGTGTTTGTAATCTTGGGACTTATTCCCTTTACCTACTCTAGCTGGGGTTGCGCAACCACAGCGAGATCCTCTACGAAAGACTCTCCAGTCGATCTAGGATTATCGTTTCGCTTAACCTGAGCGATCGATTGTTTCTCTTCTCGATGTTCCCCTCTAGGGATACATCTTTGTCCCAGTCCACCCGACTTATTCGAGTGGTGGACCTTCGGCGCAGCCTGTGTTTCCTCACAGCCGCCGGAACTTTGCTCCGAAGTGTAACCGTTTGGTGCACTAAGGTTTTGTGCAGTCGTACTAACGACCGTACCACAAGTGAGGCCATCGCACTCACTCGTAGTACATCCACACGCTTGTGGACGCTCCAAAACGTTCATCAGATGGCCATCTGATGAACAAGCGGCAGGCATCGTTACTGTCCGATGTTGCCAGTTTACCCGTGGTTCGTACCTTCTGAGCCACGGTATTCCAAGGATGACATCAAATTTTTCATCCAAATCCAATACGATAAAGTCATCGTCGTATTGGGTATCTTCTAGCGTATAGTGAATCTTCACTATACGCTTCATGACGGTTACGGATGCGCCTGTCGCAAGACGTACCGTCATCCTCGTAGGAGGTGTGTCACATTCACTGAATTTAAAGTGACCATCTTCTAGCGATTGGCGTCGCACAAAATTGTTGGACGCCCCACAATCGACTAGAGCTCGAAGGGACAACTTATTCGTCACTTCGAGTTTCAAGGTAATGAGTGAGACCTCATTAACTAGAGCAGCAACGCACAACGTTTGTGTGTTGGGAGCAACCTTCATCAAGAGGCCTACAAATTCTCTTGACGTTGCTAGACCAGTAGGGTGCTCCGCACCTACTGATCCTGTCCGTTTTTTGACGGTCCATCCCGTTGTTGCGTCTTCGCACCAACTGCGGACCCTCGTCCCTGCCCCTTTCTCATGGGTGGACGGTCACTACGCCCAGTGTCGCGGGACACTGGACGAGGGGCACTACACTCGTAAGCGTAGTGTCCTGTCTTTTGACATCTGTTGCATCTCTGCAACTTCTTGTAGCCTGTAGAGCGAGCCTTCTCGCTCTCTACATAACAGAGTTCCATCGGCTCTGGACCTCCGTTGTCATATCGTCTCGGTTGACGATATGATGTCGAGCTGGCGCGAGCCTGTCTCATACTGAAGTCTTCCTGCTCCGCAATGGAGATGGCTTGTTCTAGTGAATCTAGTTCAAGCCGGAACAGGTGAGTCTTGACGGGACCATCCGCAAGACCCTGCATGAACACCGAAACCAACGTGTGTTCATCCACTGGATTGGAACTTAAACAACTCGTGAGATGTCGTATATGTTGAGCGTAAGCGTGCACATCACGCTTACCCTGCTTGAGCTTCAAGAGTTCGGTTCGAGCTCTGAACTCAGCTCTAGGCGGTTCAAACGTTTGTCTGAGCCGCGACTTGAAGACTTCCAACGACCCAAACGCATATGGGTCGTGCAGCTTGAGCCCCAGTGCCCAAGTCTTGGCACGTCCTGCCAGATTTGACTGGGCAAATGCAACTTGCATATCCCCGTCGTCGATGCGACGCGCCCTTATGGCGTCATCCAATTCGACGAACCATCTTAAGAGGGAGTCTTCTTCGACCCCCCTATACTTTGAGATGTCAATCTTCAAAGTCTCGGGCCGACGCGAGTGCATCGACCCGCCAGCAGCAGCCTGCTGCTGTCTCAACAGTTCAAACTGTTGAGCACCTTGTTCTCTCAACAACTCTGCTTGTTGAGAACCTTGTTGGTGAAGCAAGGCTACTTTCTCGCGTTCAGCGTCAAGTTCATTTTGGGTGAACTTGGCGATAGTAGCATGTTGGGCATCTCTATTGAGAGCCTCTAGCATGACGCTAACAGCATGGATGCCCATGGTCGAACCCATTCGTTCAACCGCATCCCATTCGACATCGCTCAAATGGGAGTAGCCGTCACGCGTAGCGTGAAAGCTTTGGTCATCTTCATCATCCAACATATTCATGTTGGATGTGAACGCGGTCCTTGGACGGACTACAAAGTGCTACCAGGTGTAACGGTGCACCCTGAAGCTTGTACTGGTGACAGTACAAGCTACTTATTCTGATAACAGAATAAGGCGGTGCCTCGTAACTTCACGTACACTCGTACGTGCAGAGGAAGACGGTAAGAAGAAGCGAGTACTTGGTCAGAGTAAAAAGTAGAACTGTATTTATAATAGTTAATGTCTGCAATAAATCACTATTTATCTTCATCTAATTATGTCTAAATACAAATGTGTAAATCAGTTATCTGCTCACCACTCATTGCGTGCGTCTGTCGTGGCGCGTCTTCGTTGGTTGATATAATGGCCTATATCAACCAATTAGGAACTACTTGTAAGTGCTACAGAATATTTGTCCTTATGACAATATTCTGAGAATATAACTCTTATAGTTATATTCTATTAACAATTTCTAATAAATTGTTATGTAACGATTCACCCCGTTACAATATGAGCAATCGTAACGCTTTAACGACCAAAGTATCGGTGATGTCTCCACTGGACATGTTGAAGCACGTAGACGATCGTGTAAAGACCTCGTCTTTTCTCTATGGCTGTAGCATCTCCTGTCCTGACGCTGCACACTGCTACTGGCCCTGATAATGATCGTGTGGCGCTGGTCAAACGAAAACGAGATAACTCACGCTTGCTGTTCTGGCTGTTTCTCAATTGTCGCTCGGTGATTCCAACGACAACGATCCGACACGTGTGCAACACGCAAATCCCGTAATGTCATCGTCTGGTCGTGGCGACGTCCCTCGCGTCTCATCGAGCAAAAATCGACTGACACTTGTACGTGCCTTGTTAGGTAACATCGATACCGCACGAAGAGAGGCTGTGCTTTCGTCGTTCAGATCTACGATTGGAGACATTCCCTGTTCTGTGCTGCCTTTCAACAAAAGAGCAAACATCTTTTGTGGACAAGTCAGCGATTCGGTCTTGCTCTCGAGCCTAATGTTTCGTCCATTCGAACGTGCGACGTTGCCATCACTTTTCGACCTGACTTTGACGACCATCGAGGATGGCTCATCTGTCGCTCTGAACTCGAACGAGTCAGCTCAGCCCAGCTCGTCGATCGCTCCGTGAGAGTCAAAACATTGTACACGTCCAGCAGCTTACCCCACTTACCACGTGACGACCGACAACGTTGAAAAATTAACTGAACGAAAGCCAGAGAGCGTATCGAGTTACAAACACTTTGTCGCCTCATCTCAAGTCTCAAATCTCGAGGTCATTACAGAAAAAAAAGAGTTCAAGCGTCTACCAAGTCCGGCGTTGCATTGCAGCAAGCAAGACCTTGCTAGGTTCTTAGAAAGTTGAAAATGACGGGCTCTAGTCAGTGCCCTGACCCCCACGATGTCAGTCCTTTAGTCAATAGCAATACATCGATCACTGATGCAACTGCTCATGGTAGTAGTGAGCTGTTTAACTCTCATCGACAGTCGCGCGAACTTAATCGTCAGATATCGTCACCGGCGGATTTCGGAGGTCTCGGTACTCGTCAATATCTTCAAAAACACTTGATCACTCCGGGCTCAGCGACATCTGCTTCATCTTTCGAAGAAGGGGGTCTCTCCGATGGCTTCTCGGATGCGGGCACGCTCTCGTCAGATAGATCCAAGTCAGAACATGGGACAACGTCGTCGCTTAAGCACATGACCAAGAAATTGTCGTCTCCGAGTCGAGAATCCCTTGCGAGGCACCTAGTGGACACGAAGTTCGAGACGAGCAAAGTGGATATGACTGATGACGGTTTGCTTTCCAATGGTCTGCTGGGCAACTTGGTGGTGAAGCAAGTGCCTTTCAGCTTCGAAAAAGGTCAAGACTCGATGACTTCGATGGTGGAAGTGTCCTCTCAAGCTTTGACCACGCAGACTCAAGAGATTCTGGAGATACCACGCAAGAAGATCCGTCGTGTTGTCATCCGCAGGACTGGCGCCGATGGACGTGTTCGTCATGAAGAAGTGCGGTATGTCGATGCTGACGGAAAAGCTGTCCAGCAGCGTGGGCAACAGTGCTATGCTGAAGATGAGACGACTGGGACGTCAGCAGCCTTTGCTGAACAAAAGATGGTCAGTCCTCAAGTCTCGACGTCCGCCAAGATTTTGCGGCGTGTCGTAGTCCGACGCACTGAAGCAGATGGGCAAGTTTACGAAGAAGTGAAGTACCTTGATGTTCTTGGCAACATCGTTCGGTCGGAAGGCAGAAGAGTATCGAGCTCTTCTAAGGCTTGTGAGGGAACACGGCACATTGAGGTCCCCGTTCAGACCTCGGGACGAACTTCTGTTCAAACGACAGAGGAGACACGAGGAGTAGCTGGTGAAGAAATGCAGCACGTGGCTGCTGCTGGAAATGTCGCTGGAAGCAATGATAGTGCATTGGTGGAGACTTGTGATAGCGAAGCCTGGCAGGGTTCCATGCACGAAAGCTCTACCGAGACGCTGAGCACACGGAAAGTCACTCGTCGCGTCCTTCGACGTACATTGATTCGGAAGGACGGAACGCATTTCCCGACTGAAGAGTGCATGAACCTGAATGAGCAGGTTATTCAAGATGCAGAAAATACTCTTGGTAGTGCCAGGAGCTTCTCGGATAGTGTCAGCAGTGTTGCGAGTAATTCTTCGACTGGCAGAGTGAGTCGACGTACGGTCACTCGTCGAGTCGTATCCCCGGAGCGTGTAGTTCGACGCATGGTCGTTCGAAATGGCACTACAAGATCTTGTACTGGAGCTGAAGTGGACGGCTTGGATGAGGTTGATGCAGAAAGCATTGCAAGTGAGGACGACGTCACCAGTGACGGATCGTTGCGTCGATCGAGTCGCGGTATAAAAGTAGTAACGGGAAGTCAAGAGACATGGAACAGAAGTCGACAGGATGCCGCGTGGTCATCGTCTTCATCAGACCACTCACAGAAGCCAGCCAACGCCATCAATGCGATCTCTGCTTGTTCCTCTGTGAAGCTGGATGTCACGACGACAGTAGCTCATGAAGGGACGATGAAGATCATTGCACCTCCGAGTGAGGTTCTTTCGTCCAGCTCAGCATTGACATGTGTCGTCCCTCGTAGCTTCAACACTGTTGATGACAAAAGAAAAGCTTACAATGTTGGTGATGTGGCAACGGTGGAGACGTTATCAGATACTGCAGTGGTCGCGCCTGCTCTCGTACCTCAGCAGGCAAGCACATACCACGAGATTGAAACGGATGGAGAAGTAAAGAATCGTTTGTCCATCAATGGACCAGCAACCATGGTAACTAGCTACAGCATGAAACCGGACGAAAAGACCGAGCAACATTTTGCTGCTGGAAGAATCTGGGTCACTTTCGACAAGTCTGGCGAGGCAACTGCACGGAAGGCTGCGCTACCACTAAAGGGTGATGCTGGAGCGATTGCATCAGAGACATTTGATACTTCTCTGAACGAAATAGCTGATTTCAATGCGCCTGAAGCTGCCAGCATAAATGACAGGAAGTTTTCAGGATCGTCTGGAGTCGCTGTCACTGCTGGTAGCGACAATTCAAATTGGTACATCAATAGTACTGCGCCTACGAGTTTTCTTGGTAGCGGTGTACTTGAATATGATGGGATGGTCTTGGAAACATCAGCACCATTGACTGCAGCAAGTCAACGGAGCTGTGCCTCAAGGAGTCATTCTCAGCCTGAAGAGAAGCACACCGGAGGGGATGGATCGATTGTTGCTGTATGTGTTGATAAGCCGATTACTGAGAGCTCCGTGGACGATACTGAAGATGCTACACCTGTTACGACCTTGTCGATTGATGACCAGTCTGCATTTTTGTCGTCAATGTCCTACAGAACATTGGAAGAGCATGAAGACAGTGTTTTTGGATCTTCTCGAGAGACGAGGAGTGTCAGCAAGTCAAATGACCGACGGATGACGATGGAGGAGTTACAAACACCGATGGAAATCGAGGAAGCTTTTGAATCGAAAGACGCAAATGGAAGCGTTGGCTTTGAAGCACTTGAGGGAGCTGAATCAATGACAGCGAGTGAATTTTGCGGTTTTTACAGAGAAGAAGACATGTTTGATTACTCTGCAGCGATGAACGTCAATGGCTCGGGAGATACAAGGGTCAATGTGGCTTGTGAAGGTGGGGAGGAAGCCAGCAAGCTGTCATTCGATGTGACGTCTCATGACAGCAAGACTTCCACTGCAGCTATTCAAGTCGAATCTCTTCGTCACAGTACGTCGTTCGATGGCACGTTGACGACTGCATCTGGTCTTGCTGCCTCGATCGAAAAGGTCAATCGAGACAGTGTCTCCCGTCCGACCGAGCTCATTGATCCCATTGAGCCGGAATTTGACCCGGACGAGCATTACATTGCAGTTGCGAGTCCTTGTCATGGAAAACTTGCTAAGATTGAAGAGGGGGTGAATGGTGCAGTCAAGCCGTGCGTGCTGGCGTGGAATAAGCTGAGCTTAAAACACGCACCTCGGGAAAAATGTGCAGTGGGTGATACATTGTCTGGTTGCAATAAAGTTTTGCTTGACGACGTAAGTGGTTTGGTGAGAGCTCAAGAGTTCCTGGTCATTACAGGCCCGTCCAACAAAGAGTGCCTAGCATTGCTATCGTGTCTAGCCGGGTATGAAGACGACATGGAAGGCATTGTGACTCTGAATGGACATGCATGGAACAATACGATGCATCGCTCGCTCGCCTACGTTGTGCGTGAAGACCTTTTTTACGAGACGCTGACTGTCCAGGAGCATCTACTTGCTCAATTGCACCTTCGAATGAGCCATACCTATACCGACAAGATGTGTCTAGAGCTAATAGAGCAGGTGATGAAAGACATGGGTCTCTCTTGTTGCCGCGACAAGTTGATAGGAGGTGGTATTTTCACGCTTCGCGGACTCACACGCGGTGAGCGTAAGCTTCTTGCGGTAGCAGCCGCTTTGCTAACGAACCCTTCAATTCTTTTCGTTGAAGAGCCAACGGTTGGGCTGGACACAATAAGTGCCGAAAAAGTTGTTGCTAAACTGCGCTGGCTTGCGATCGAGAAGGGGTTGACGGTCGTCACGACGGTCCATCATCCGTATCCTCACTCGTACGAGCTCTTTGACAGACTCTATCTGATTGGAGACACCTCGTGCGTCTACGATGGCAAGGCGTCGGATTGTGTTGAGTATTTGTCAACACTTGGGTACCCGTGCCCTAACTACAGGAGCCCAATGGACCACTTTATGCTTCAGATGGATGTTGGTGGCGGTGATAAGGATCATGAAGATACAGCTGGACTACAATTACTGAAGCGTGAATGGGCTCAACACAGTGGAGCAGTGTACGATAAGAACGCAGTCCAGACGGACGCGACGAGTCAAGACTTTGAAGTTGATGGCAGTGACTGTACAATGAAGAAGGATCGTCCAACGAATTGCTGCAGCCAGTTGTGGATTATGTGGGCTCGTCATATACGTCGACTATCACGTTATGGATTTGTCTTTTGGTGGCACTTACTAGCTGCACTCTTGATTGGCGTCGTGTTTGGACTCGTCTACCTTGATCTCGACCTCACCGACGAGCACGGTATCAAGAATTTCTGCGGTAGTTTTTTTTACGTGCTCGTCGTGCAAATGATTTTCAGTGCCTACCGCAGTTTTTTGTTTCTACCACGAGAGACTGCGATTGCCTTGCGAGAATGTCAAGAAAATGGCGGAAGCATGTTCACCCTGTTGAGTTGGTTAATCACCAAGAACGCAGCCGAGCTCCCATCCCTCATTCTTCTTTCGATCGCCATGTTTGTGCCCGTGTTTTTGCTGGTTGGAATCGGTCACGGTTTCAAGGTGTATGTCTACATGCAGATTACCATCGTGCTAGCTGGGTGGACTTCAATCGGTTTGGTACTGTTGACCATTGGTATGTTTCGCCATGTTACGCGTGCTGTCATTGCATTTGCCGCTCTAATGATGCTCTGCGTTTACTCTGGTGGTCTTTTGATCCATGGTGGTGATATTCCTGGCTGGCTCGTATGGCTGCACCACATCTCACCGATCAAGTACGGCTACGGGGCTATGATGACTACTTTCTGGAAACGGGTGGACACGATTGATTGTGACTGGACTTTGAATGATTGTGTTGCCTTCACTGGTAACGGTGTGCTCATTTTTTACGGCATGGAGTCGGAATCGGGATCAGGTGATGCTTTGGTTCTAGCTGCTATTTGCGTCGTTATATTCTTCGTAGCATTCTGGTTCCTTCTAGTGTTGGCGAAGAAGCGCACGAGTGCTTTGCAGTGGCGATATGAGTGGACTTTTAGCGGCTATTTGGGTCAACCTGTTGCTCGTAATGCTGTTGACGAGAAGCTGCAAGTCACGAGGAGCAGTCTGCATCGTGCTAGCAAACGGAAGAGTCATTGCAGCTTGCCCACTACTGCAGAAGTAGATAATCACTACATTCGCGTGGAAACTCCACGGGGTTCTGGTCATGCAATGCATAACGTCGCATATGTGACTCTCGGCTGGAGTAACTTGCGGGTAGAAGCTCCGAAGAACAGCAAGGAATCAGAGATAGACAGGAAGATGCACGATTTACTCAGTGATGCCAGCGGATCAGCACAGGGCGGGGAACTCGTGCTTGTCTCTGGTCCATCGCGTGAGGCGAATGTAATGCTGCTGGAGTGCCTTGGTGGACTACAAAAGACGTTGGAAGGCGATGTGACGATCAACGGAGTTGTAGCAACAGCAGACAAAGTTTCGAAGCACGCTGCGTACGTGGCCTGTGATGATCTCTTCTACAAGACGCTGACCGTAATGGAACATCTGCAGTTCCAAGCTCAGCTGATAGCTGACAAGTCAAGCAATGGCTGTGGCTCAGGTTGTGGATCTGGCGCTACTGAAGAGATGACTGACTGCGTGGATATGGTCTTAGAGGAATTGGCACTGACTTCGCAACGACACGTTCTCATTCAGAATCTGTCAAATGTGAATTCGAAGCTGCTCGCTATTGCAACGGCACTACTGAATCATCCTTCGATCCTGTTGGTCGAGGATCCCACATGTGGCTTAGACTTCTACTCTTCCCAGCGCGTGGTTTTGGCCTTACGCCGACTCGCTCGTGGAGGACGCACTGTACTCGTGACAATGACACACACGTCGTCACATTTGTATGCCCTCTTCGATGCATTGTACCTGCTTGCTGGCGGAGCAGCGATTTACCATGGAAAAGCGAGTGAGGCCGTACCTTACTTTTCTGCTCTGGGTTACCAGTGCCCGCGGTACAGCTGCCCTGTAGACTTCTTGATACGCTTAGTATCTGGTGGGAATGACGAAGCCGAGATGAACGATTATGACCTGACTACACGACTAAAGGAAGTGTGGTCGACTCAGTACGTGGATATGTGTCCTCGTGACAGCAGTGACGAGCGCACCACGGACAGTGAAAAAGCTGCTGCTTGTCGCCGAGCTGGATGCTGCACTCAACTCTCGATTCTGTTCAGTCGTCAGATCCAAAGCCTTGCACGGTACCGAGTTGTCTTTGGTTGGCACGCGTTTTGTGCGATCGTTGCAAGTGTACTTTTCGGTCTCATCTTCTTCCAACTTGACCTGGACAACCAGCGAGATATCCAGAACTGGGCTGGAGCTTTTCTCTCCATGATTATGCTGCAAATGCTCGTAATGGCGTATCGGACGTTAGTCTACCTGCCGTTTGAAATGTCGATTGTCAAACGGGAGCGCCGTCAGGGACGGTACCCCATGGTATGTTGGTACTTGACAAAAGTGTTGGCGGACATTCCTGCTACGCTCGTGCTGTCTACTTTGCTGTTTCTGCCAGCGTACTGGCTTACTGGCATTGGTCACGGCTTCAGCCTCTACTTCTACATGCAAATCGTCATGTGGCTCGTGAGCTGGACTAGTACGGGTATAGCTACGCTACTGCTTGGCCTCTTCGGCCGCGTGCGTATGGCACTGATGGCCTACCTGATCTTACTGCCTCTCTTTGCAGCCTTTGCCGGTTTGCTGATTGATGTAGACGACATACCGGACTTCCTCAATTGGGTGCAGTATCTTTCGCCAATGACGTATGGCTTTGAAGCTCTGATGAAGCTCTTTTGGAGTCGCACTGAAGTTCTCGTCTGTGGACGTCGCGATGGAAGTGGCAGCGCTGCATTTGCTAGCGTAAACACTTTCGTGGTATCAAGTTCTGGCTCACAAAAGGACAAGGACGACTGCATTGTCCACTCGGGAGATCAAGTGCTCTCGCACTACAGCTTGAGTACGTCTCGGACTTCTCGTACGGATAGCATTGTCCTGCTGGAGCTCGCAGTGCTGTATTTCTTTCTTGGCTACATTTTTCTGTCTATCCGCTGGCGTCGATTCAGAGCTCGGTCGTATTGCCAGACGACGCCGCGCGATGTTTGATGTACATTGGCGTGCAAATAGCTGGTAATGGCGCATGTTCATTCCATGTTAAGATGAGTTACATTCTAGGTTTGCTTGCTGGAGATTCACAGCCAGCAGGTTGTATCAATAAAATGACTGTATTTCTCTACACGTGTTGGAGTTTTGCCAAGTTATTTACTTGCACCTTGATTCAGTAGTATGTCACTGATGTGTCTCGATACTAGAGCTCCAACCCGGACCAGTTTTATTCGGTCGACACGGTGTTTGACCCGGCTGGTCCGGGTCCCGGGTCAAGGTCGGACCCGGATCAATGGCCAATTGGTCTCTTTTATTTTTTCTCCAAATTTTCGCTGTTGCGACCAACTCACATCGTATACTTTTATAACTAGTTTGGGATGCTGTATCGAGCTCTTCGTCCCAAATCTAGCACACGTTTTACTGATTGGGGAGGCCTGTGTCGGTCTCTCGTGATTACTGGTTAGCATTTTTTATTTTACGTATTCGGCCAATTTATACAGATCATTCCATAAAAATGGGAACAAAACCCCTGCAACCAGAAACTGCATCGCCGGTCGCCTCCGCCGACAACGTCACCCAGCAAACAGAGGGTGCTGCCAGTAACAATGGCGGAAAGAAGACAAGGTCAGTTTGGACGTACTTCGTAAGGCTCAGAGAAGAAAGTAAAGCTGTTTGTCATGTCCCAAAGCTAAGCGGTGAATCAGCAAATTTTGCGGAGGTACGCATGTATGCATAGCTATGAGTGGTATTACAAATTTGTCCAAGCATTTGATGACCAAGTATTAGATACATGATAAGCTAGCTACCTGAACAAGGTGCAACGCGTTCGTATTTAAAATTAGCCAATTTAAAGGTGCGTGCATCGTAAAAGTTAGTGTGAGTGAGTATAATTTAGTATTAACACGATAACATAAAACAGAAACCTTAGCAAAACAGGCAGACATTAAAGAAGGCGTTGCTCAAACCTATTCTAGAGCATTTGTTGCACTTCAGTTCGTGGATATAGACAACTGCGTGACCCTCTCGAGCTTTGCAATCCTTCAACGGGCTCTGTGTTGGCATCCGCGGATACGATCAGACATGATGTTCTGGAAATGTTTACCCGGGTACATGTATGCTATAATTCTGCAGCCAAACACAGTTGCTAACGTCGCTATTTGCAGGATATAAACAGCTGCAATTGTCTTTTATTAGCCTGAACACCAAAGTGAACATCGCTTTTATTTGCTGGATTTCTCCGAATCATCGTTTCGTAATGGGAGTGACCGCTCATTGGATTGATGACAATTGAAAGCTTTGGGATCTGGTGGTTGCTGTGGTGGAGACAGAAGGAGACCACAGTGGAAATTATATAAAGTGGCATCTGTTCAATGCATTGGAGGAGTTTAACCTTTAATTCAAGGTCTTTTGTATCATCAGCGACAATGTTTCAATGAGCGACACAATTGCAACATGCCTGGAGCAACGGTTTATTCTTCCTTGTTCAGTAAAAGGGATGACATGCGTGGGTGTATGGCTCGTGTGATAAATGTGATAGCTAATGCTGGTATAAGGCTTCTGGGAATATTTGGTCACCACTTGACTCAAACATTCAGGAAAACAGCATGTTTATGTCCACAGATGCGATACAAGCGGACCAAGATAGAAGAAATTAAAAGGTCTGATTTTAACGAATGTATGGGCTCAATTTTGTAAATGATCTGACCTGTAAAATTGTTCACACTGTGTTTCAAGCAGTAGGTACAATCGTATGTAGAGTTCAGGACTTCATAATTACATGAACGGTTCGCCACGGTGACTTCAAATTCAATATGCTAGTGTATTTGGTCGCGTTGTTTATCAGAGCCAAGAAGATGGTTCAAGATTTAGCCACGAGGTGGAATTTTACTTTGGCAATGTTTTAACTGGCATTTTGCTTCGCAAAATCTGTTGTAACTTGAGCGCGAGGCGAAGAGAAAACGAAGCGGAGAGACCGGAGAGAACGAAGCAGAGAACACTTGCTCACTTGAGGGAGGATTCGAAAATGATTGATTTATAGGTCTTAACTTCTGCCTACCCTAGACTGCATCTGATCAACCTGATTTACACGCGTCCAATCATCTACGCGTCTAATCATCTCTGAGGTAATTACCGATGTAAAAACTATCTCGTAAGAACTACGAGCTAGGTTCGGATTGTACCGGTAACCCTCAATAAAATCATTGCATCTTAAACTCTCAGCGACGTAGTGCTTTATAAATAGGATTAACAAACATGAATGGTCTCTTGTGCAAGAATTTATAACCATATCGAACCATTGGAAGATGTATTTGAAGCAGTTGGTCGACATTTATAAATTGAACATGTCATCTTTTATTTTGCTAATTTTGTTTACTACCGTGCATTTGTCATCTTCTAAAGATCGATCTATTACGGCAGCTGCACATGTATATTCCATGCTGTTGGAGAGTATTCAAGGAGTTCTTCTCTCATATGGAGATGCATTTCTGATTTCATCGATCAAAGCCATGGTGAGGAAATTTGCAATTTTACAAGGAGAGAGCTAATGGGCAGTACGTTTACAAGCTTGCAACAGTGTTGAATCCCGTCGCCGTTTACGTCACTGAAAAATTAACAAATCAAGTTGTATTCCTTCAGCAACACGAATGACGACTCTTGGGATGTACGCGAATTGTTTTATTTGAGAGCACAACTTTACATTGCACATGAGTAACGCCAAATGGCTACATCAAATTTGGAAGTAAAGACGTCAACTCCTACGCTAGTCGACTCTGCAAAAAGCGCCAGAATCTTGATCTCGATGACGAGATTGACCGTTATTTATACGGTGAGCGAAAGACTTCGACACAGATCCACTGCTTTGGTAAAAATTAAAAAACAACATTTCAAGGTTGACGGAGATAGCACGGGCATACTTGTCGGTTCCGGCAACTAGTGCATAAGTGAAAGACTCTATTTTGCGGGCAGGAAAATTATTACTGACTCTAGCAAATATGTGAGTTCGAGTAATTTACAAGCGCTCAGGTGTTTGGAAAAATGGCTAAACAACGATTTTATCGATTTGTAAAAACTACTACGGACTGCTGTGATGAGTCATCATTCGAAAACGACGAGTGATTTGATCGACAAAGACAAAGTATGTCAACAACTTCTGCATATAACAATGACAAGAATCGTAGATCTCACCGGCGCTATCTCGATATCTTTACAGCCGCTTATTAACAGATCTTGTCAAACATATGTGAAAACCACCACAAATTGTTCATGTAAAAGTATTTTGTCTCCTTTGACGCCTGTGCAGCCCAAAAATTGCAATAACAACTACACGACAACTAACAACAAAAACAATCAAATGTTTTGAGACAAATAAACGCACTACGCCCATAACTTATAGCTCCAAAACTTATCTGCCTAACAATGAAACTTGTCAGCGGCCCAATTTGACATTGCCAGTCGCATCATCGCCAAAAACGATCTCTGTTAGCTTAGCGGGATTTCTATACCTTGATCACCATGCAAGTGACGCGTACGTTCTCGTGTGCGTCCACTCGGATCTCTGTTGCCAGTATGGACTCCCTGCTGACCAGCACGATGTAACCAAACGATGAATCTGCTGAAACAGAGATATCTTGAGCACTTGAGATCTAGTTCACGTTGCCAAATAGCAAAATAGCAAAAATGAGGGTAATATACAATTGCTCGAGATATGGTGACAACGGTGCTCGTGGTTAGCTTCGACATTTAGCAAACCCTTCAATCGCCTGAACATGGCTACTAAACACAATCGATGACCTATACAAGCTTGCAACAATAATGATTGGAAGACGTACATGCGTCTATACAATGTGAACATACAATGATATGTATCCGATCAATCGTGGAATAGTCAGGATCTACATCAAATAAGTGCAAAACTAGCTGAGTCAAGGCAGAAGAAATTTGCCTATTACAGATACACATGTATGAACGGCAATTACGTATACAAGGCTAATGGATTAAAGTCCATATTTGGACGTACATGTTGGCCCGTTTGACATTTTTTTTGAAAGGGCCTTGCCACTTTAATACATGACTTGCCCACTTGATCCGAAACGCGTTTCGCACTTCAGCATTTGAAGGATCTGTTGCGATGTTAGATTATGTGGTTCAAACGAGTGTTTTGGACCAGGGACACCCACGGGTCGCCCTGGACGAGCTGGCCAGGTCCTGGGTTGGTGTCTTGTCCGGACCAATGACCCGGGGTTGTAGCCTTACTCGATATAACACAGTGCATGGGTCCGTCGTATCTTTCGTAACCTGCACAAATAAAACCAAGAGAAATAAATTAGCGTATTTGTTAGCAGTCAACTTGAAGAATGAAGGCTGTAGTGGATAGAGACACATCTTCCGGGAGGATAAAGACAACAATTGAAAGACCGAATGGTAGGTTAGTACACTTCAGAACATCATGATACGGCCACCCACATTGGTGCTCATAACCTTATAACTAATGCGGGTTGGACGCCGTTATTAATTTATAATATATGTGAAGCATTTGTTTACCCCTATGCAGTGTTACAAATCGATAATATGAATCGATCTCATAGCTCCCATACAAATAACCGCTTTTTGTGCCCGGCAAAAGTATACGGCCAAAAAAGCATACACACCCCTATCAGGCGAAAGTGTTGATGGTCTTTTGCATTTCTGAATCATTAGGGAGGGGGAAAGTGCTAACCGCTCCAGATATTGGGAGGATTCAGGGCTCGCATGAAGCAGGCCTAACGCGCCATCGCGCATTATGTCAATCAATCACGTGACGCATTAATGAGTTTTGTGAGAGGTCACGTAGGCTACATTAGCACCGGCTGACCACAAATCCGCTCGATCGTGCTCTTCGTGTATTGGTTTGCACGGTAGCAAGCGATAATTGATTAGAAACACAGCTGCATCATCAGCTCAAGCTGAAGTGCTCGGTTCGAACTGTGCGCCGCATCCTCCGATGTGTGTATTGGCTGTCGTACAGAATAATGGGATACGCGTCAGCTGTCGGATATGCATAGAGTGCGTCGTCTTGCATGGTCAAAGACGATGCTGATACTTCTCAGTGCACGAGTGTCGATATACTTTTTTTATTGAATAAAAATTTTTTAGCCTTGGTAAACCAGACGGCCTACAGAACTATAGGAGAGACATAAGTGTCTCTGTATGGCGGGCGAATCGTCGTCAGATAAGCAGAGGGTCCGTAATGGTTTGGGGTGTTCAAGCAGATTAGTAAAGACTGAGCTGATCATGTTAAGGAAAAGCCAAAAATCTAGGGATCAGTCAACACAATATCTGAGTATTCGTTGCCTTTCGCTCATCGCTAAAACGATGCAGAGTTTAAATGTCAGCGGGACAGTGCGACCATTCATCCATCTTCCACTTTTCGACGGACTTTTTCGATGAGCAAGAAGTGAATGTGATGAACTGGCCTGCGCTTTCTATGTATTAGAATTCGATAGAAAAAGTGAGGGCTATTGAGTACAGACTGGTACACCGAAACGGTATACATCACATTCCGCATCAGCCTCAACGTCGACAGTCATCAAAGAGCGAAAGAACGTACAGCAATAAACAATTTTCATCCACTCCATGCCGCACCGTCGCATCGAAGAAGCTAGAAGACAGAGAAAAAAGACACACTGCTAGTCTACTTAACCTTCTAAATCCCAATCGCTTTATTGATGCAGTACACCATCAACATTTTCACCTGAAATGTATATGCTTTTTTGGCCGAAAACTTTGCCGGGCACAAAAAGCGGTTCTTGCACGGGAGCTCTGAGATCGATTCATATTATCGATTTTTAACACTGCAAAGGGGTGTTCAAAGGCTTCACAGATATGATACAAAAACAACAGCGTCCAACCCGCACTATTTATGGAGTTATGAGCACCAATGTGGGTGACCGTATCATTTTGACCTGGAGTGCAGTGACTGTGCGCAAGGTTGGATACCGAACCATTACATCTTACCTGTCTGTGTGTGTTTCTGTAAGTAACGCGGTTAGGTTCACCTTGCACGTACTAAAAGTGATTAGAGATGCTCTCTTCTCTTAGGTATAGGTTTATCCTAAATCATTCTCTAGATTGGTCAATACTATCTGGAGGACGAATGTGATCGGCTTAAAACGATAAAAGGTAAATATGGTCACATAGGCAAATGCAGGACCTTTGTAGATAAAGGACGATCGCGTTGCCCAAGTATACTGTACTCAGTAAATACAAACATCACATCACTGTACTCTTTCTACAGTAACTGCTGTTGCATAGTGTTTTAATGTTTATTCTATTTATGATTTTACTTATTGCGTGCCCGAAGGAGAAGCTGCTAGTGAGTATGTGCAAGGTTGAACGCGTACTGTATTCGATCCATCATCTCCCCTAAGGCTGACACCCTAAGCTTCTATTCGATTGGTATTATGAGGCTGAATTGTAAACCTCAACATTAAGTACGGAGATTTTATTAAGTTTCATTAGGTTTTGACACCAAACTCTCATTAAGTATGTCACTTTTGGTTGCAGGAACCACGTGTTGCCTCAAATAATCGATATTGGAGCAAAAGTAAGACAGTGCTTTGTTGCGTGACGTTACCCTAATTTTAGAGCCTCAACGATGTTTAAAGCTGCTGATCAATGTAAAGACAAGGGCTCAAAGCCCAAGATAGTTCTGGAGAAGGTCCTGCCATCTCAGTCTAGAAACGAGGACGCTGCTTTCGAGCGAGATCTTCTTGATAATGCTGACGATGTTACTGGTGTAGACAATGAACGTGAGAGTGATCAGCAGAGAGCGGGGCGCAAGGCGAGCGGCATAGTAAATCTCTTTACCAATAATTTGGCGCCACAGGTTCTGAAGAGCGCGATATGCAAGCCTAGCCAGGCCCGATTTGATCACCATAAATAGGAGGGCAGGTGTAGAGGCACCCTTTGGCGTGTTTTGAATCTCGCCAACTCGTCACGATGAATGAAACATAAAGTGTACTTTTTGAACAATAATTAAACTAATCTATGCAGATCTGTCGCCAGCAGTGCGTTGTCTTCTCAGACGCAAGAATCGATCACGATCCGCCTTTGTAAAAAACGTGATTATTAATCTAATCAAAATTTGAGCGAGCCGTAGCGATGCACTATTACATCATGGGCACATTGTTACAGCGCATCGAGAAGGAGCATTTGATAACAATAATTTTTCTACTTAGTCCTAACATTTTTTTAGTACCTAGAAAGAAACTATCCAGACCGATTCTTGATAGAGCAAATAGTGACCTGAAAAATAAGACTGACGCGAATCTTGATTATGCAATCCTTTGCCTGACTTCATATACTTAGCTCATGTCAATGACGAGCGTATTATGAACTATATGGCAACGTCAACTCTTACAACGCTTATTCTCGAGTCAGTGACGGCCGGATAACAGGGTCACAATGCTGATTGAATTACCTCCGACAGTGAACGCGTGATGGTAGCTTATCCTAAGACTACGTTTCTGGCGCTGTCAAAGACAAAATATCGACAAATAGGAGCGCGTGGGAGCGTCTTGAAGAGACGCACAAGTCGGCCTATTCCCAGGGTTGTACATTTCACGGTCTGTATCTGAAAATTAAGGACATTCTAGCTGTCACGCAGACGAAGAAAGTCAGGCAGTTTGGAGAATACTTACCCAGCCGGCTACCCGTTCGACTATCTTTCTGAGTTTATTATAAATGCAAGAGAATTGTTAAATTGTTCCAAAATATTTACATTCTCAAAGCTTAATTACAGATGATCGGAACAAGGCTGACGCTTGAAAACTATTACGCATGGCTACGGCTCGCTGGGAGACTATTAGGGGCTGTTGCGAGACGCTCTTATCGCCCGAACGAATTCTACACGCCATTTTGACTGCAAGGCAATTCATCAGGGAGACTGCCGCCCAAAAGATGAAATGCACAAGAATCAAAGAAAGCTTTGCAAGTATAGTCTTTGTGCAACTACTGGGAAAGTCACTGCAAATCCTCGCGCCGATCGATGCACTGATTGTCAAACTCATTCGACGCCATTTCGGTACCAAATATGAGGCCGAATTTTCATGCTCTTCCATTAAAGTTTGCAGGGCCTGTGAGAGTAAAATCTGTTGCTAAAATATGTTATTTTTTATTAACATAATTAGTATAAAATAATTTAGAAATATTTTATTTAATATTTCTACTTAAATACTAAATAATTTGTGGTCTATTTTAATTACAGCTTTTTTATTATTATTAACTTTACCTGTATTAGCTGGTGCAATTACTATGTTATTAACTGATCGGACTCCTTCAGGTATTTGTAGTATTAAATTGTGGTTTTTTTTTAACCATTAAATAAAAAATTAAATTTTCTTCTAAAATATCTGATTTATAAGTGTTAATAAAATTTAACCAATTAGTTTCAAAAATTACAAATATTAAAACTATTGAATAGTTTTAATATTTTATTTTGATTAAATACTTTAATTTTCAATTACTGATGTAGTTATGTCTAATTCTGGTTATTATTTATTTCTAAATTAATAAATAATTTACCATTATAAATACTTACAGAATGATTATTATATTCAGGTTTAATTTATATTTTATCTTTTTCGTTAGTCAAACAAAAAGATGATTTAGAAAAATTATTTTATTCGTTGATATTTTAAACTATCAAAGTGAATTTAATAATAAAAATTAAATATTTTTATCTGTATTGTTTTTGAAATTTTACACCAAAAGTTGGTAATCCTAAATATATAAAAGTTATATGAATTTAATAAACTAACTTTAAAAATTTAAACTATTTTATTATTTAATTAGAATTAAAGAAATGCGTCAATCACTTCGAATTATTTTTCAAGTTCTTAGAAGATTATTTAACTTGGTTAAAAAATTAAATTAATTTTTATATAGATATTTAAATATAAAACAATTTTTATGGTATTTAAAACAATAAGTATAATTTTATGAATAATAATATTATTTACAGTCAAAAAATATTAGTTAATGCTAATACTTTTAGTTTAAAACATTATTTTATTAAATTGATATAATATATTATAAGTTAGATCATAGTTGAAAGTATAAAAAGATGAATTCTTTTAGTGAAAATAAATTCATATTTTAATTATTTTTTTTAATTTATGATTGAGAAATTCATTTTTAATTTTTTAAATTTTATTATATTGTAATTAAATGCAAAATTTAATATTTTAGATTAAAAAAACGTTGGTTTTCGCGTACTTGCGCGCTCCTGGATTATTAAAATAGGGTTCGACACGGCCAATCGCATTGAATGAGAAAATATTCTGATTTCTACGACTGTTGACGATAAGACTCCGGTTGATGATTGTGAATATGAACAACTGTTTGACCTGCTGATAACTTACATCACTTCGGCGCGGCAGAAAATGACTGCCGGTATTTTTTTGGTTCGAGATGCTCATGAAGGACGCAAGACTCCATCACAGTATGGAGCTGAATGGCCGGGCCTACAAAAAATATGCGCAAAGATCATTTCGTTGGCAACGTCTTCTGCAGCATCCTAACGGAAATTCTACACGATTGGCGTCATTCAGAGCAAGTTGAGAAATTATATGGCGCCTTCATCCGTCGAGGAGCTAGTCTACATCACATTAATCTACCGTGCATTCACACAATACGACTATGCATCCGATCTTTTCGATGTGAAGTGTTCCGATGACGATCTCGAGTGATCTACACATGCAAAGTGAACAATTGAGGTTTAATGAGATCAAATAAAGGTACTTTGGCTTAAACCTAAAACCTTAATTTTTTTGCAAAATACGATGAGTTTTAATTTAACTTGCTCTCCCCCTTATTAGTACAAAGGCATAATCGAAGTCACTCTTTAGCTAGGTCGCTGTCTACAGGCACGAATGTGATTGACTTGTAATTGATCGAAATTATAGTATGATCACATAAGCAAATGCTGGAAGCTCATAAGCAAAGGCTGATAGCGTTTCCCGAGAATATTGTAGTGGATAGATACATTGAGAATATCATGCTTCTTCTACAGTCACTGCCTTGTTTGAAATTTTGAAAAAACTGATTCAGTTTCGACGAGCTTGATTGCACATACCAAAAGGCGAGATGTAGAGTGCGCTCCCTTGTTTTAAATCTTTATCCATTTATATCAAAAATGCGCGCCACGTCACCACCGAACTACGGTCGCGGAAGCGAAATGCCGAGTGTCGTATTTGCCTCTCTTGGCTCGAATCCTCTACTTGTCGATTGGCGTAACGAGCACAAAAATACGTAAGCTACAATCGTATTAATATAGCCCACGTACTTTTACCTACACATAGAGGCGAAGGGACATCTGAGGCTTTCAGTATTTTAGTGAATAGGATTGCTGAATTCATCACACGTATCCGCCCCCAAAGCTGCTTGTTCTATTTACTAAAGAAACCTCCTCAATATCTCATTGATGTTTTTTTCTCGATTTTTTCCCCGGAAAACTCAAATCACCCCGGCTTCCAACTTGAAGCCATGCGGTATTCCAACCTCTTGTAATTGGTAACCGTCGCTGCTTCAATGTGTAACACTGCATTTGGACAAGCTTTTTTAGGACTCTGCGCGATTAACGTTTTGCAGCGTCGAAATATGGTTTTGCTTACGCGACTCCAATAACAAAATTTTCAAGGGAAAATAATGCCGAAGACGGAGGGTAGGCGAATGAAGCTACTGGTCGTTTTATCAGGTGTGTGACCAAGATCTTCCGCTCGATCGGTTCTCGGATGCTGAGGACTAATCTTACGCACGATCGGTTTTACGGATGCTGAGCATGCTAGACTGTACAGATAGGGGAGAATAAAGAATTCTGGGCGCGATGTGGCTAGAAAGTCACGCCTACGGTAGACCAGCCTAAGAAAAGATACCTGAAAGGTTTAAGATTTCACATTTTGACGGATACATCAATTATCGGCGGAATATGGTCCGATATGGATGAGGAGGATGTTTCGCTCTTCATAGGCACTGTAGGCGGCATTTCGTAGAAATAGCACTAGCATATTCGCGACGATTGACCTTTCTAGTACATGACACAAGCATCTTTAGTAACTTTTATGGATAGATGTTTATAACTGATCATCTAATACTTTCTTAAGGAGAGGTTTGCGATAGTCGACCGCCAACTTTCGGGTGCAAATTAGCTGTAAACTCTCTGTGTCAGGGTGTCACGGCCGGTTGTGGTAGCCTTGCTTGAGTGATTCGTGTCTTTTAGCTAAACATCTCCATTCTACCTACAGCACGCGAATGATCAGGATTTTCGTACTGCTATCGTTGAAGTAAGGTCTTCGTGTATTGCGATCGCCTTAAGCTGCCGAGTACTCATGTCCGATAGTACAAGTCAAATGAACGGTGCAACACAAGTTGATTCTCCTCAGAATGCTGCCGGTTATTTCACTTATCCACCGTAAAGTTTAGAGATGCAGCTGATAAGTACCCACACTTGGCGCGTTTTAATTTGGCCCCTGCAAATTTGTGTCTTAGTAAAAACACTTTGACACACGAGAAGGCGTTGGGGAAACCAGTAGAGCATGGTGATGGCACCGTTTTTCTAGTGTGATGACTCGGTGAGTGTAACGGGGTAAAATAAATACTTGTAAAAACCATATAAATTGGTGTAGTACACACAGAAAGGGATCAGTATCACAAACTAGGCATACTTTTGTACCACATACGCTGAGTGATAATACTGTACCCTACTGGTTTTGGTTTGAGAATATCTATTGTAGTAGGGCCTTCACAGAGATTTATGCCGCACGGTCCTTCAGATCACCCTGGGTGAACTGCGAGTACTGTGACTCAGTTTGAACTCCTTACAGGACCCGCAACCCTCATTACACTATGGGGATTTTTGGCCAGTAGGGCCTCCAGCCCACCCAACTATCACACGCCTTGCGCGGGTTGGCAGGGCGGTCACTTCTGTGTGGTTGCTCGTCAGCAATATCGGCCTGTCTTCGGCGCCCTGTAATCGAATCCCCACCGTGAATCGATCCAGGCACCTCCCGGTCCCAGTTCTAGCGGTCTACCACTCGGCCAATGAGGTCGGTTGTAGGGCCTTCATAGAGGCTATGTAAAATAAGTGCGATACAAAAGAAGAACTTCGATAAGGACTGTTCGATTAGGTAAAATAGTCTGTTGATTAAAGACGTAAAAAAAGGTTTCACATTGCTATAATACCTAAATAATATCTTTGGTTTCCCTTTTGATCACTTTCAGACACTCACCTATCACAGACGTCTATGGTCGTGAGAGTTAAGTGACTGAGTAAGGCTAAGTACTCTTGGGCATCAGTGCCATGTAATTCTTCGGATATGCAGTCCATTGAATCAGGACTAGAAGCCTAAGTGCTTGTGTTTTTACTCATCGTAAGTCTTACTAAGTCTTCAGACTTGAGACTTTTCAACTAAATATCTGTTAGGTTTGATATACTAAGAGACCCTATGAGTCTAGAATTCGTCCTCTGACAAAGGAGAAAGGGTATCTTCGCTATAGCGAGACCATCTGCACTCTTTCAATCCGGTGTCAATTTTTTCGTCTCGAGCACGCTTGGGCGTTTGTACATCCCAGATAACGTGCGCTAAAATCTCTCTTCGTTCCATCATTGCAGTTTTCCTGCCGATATTCCGGAACGATCGGTCAACATGATCTCGATTAAAAAGTTGTGGTCGCCACACAAAAGCATATGGCACACTTACACCTTGATTAGCTTAAATGGTGTGATCGTGACTGATACAGGGCGTGAAGTGCTCTGCGCATTTCCTTAAGCCTATGTACGCCTTCATGTCAAAGATGGTAAGCCGAATCTGCAATTATAGGCGCAGCAGTCATTTACGGAATGTGATGCATATCGTAATAACCTTGCAATTTCTTGCCATGTTCAGGGGCGCAGGCATACTTGAATAAGCCGATGACGGTATGGATGAGCCATAAATACAACCGCCGTCACGCCCTGTTGTGTTAGTTACTGTCACCCGGTCTTAGACGAGCTCTATAATTCTGGCCTTTTGCCCGATAATATGGCAGTGGATTCCATCAGCACCCTGTTGTAGCTAAATTCGGGATATACTGTACACATCGAGATGCAGTCTGGTTCCAATGATCATATTTGCATGAGCCCGATTTCAATATCGGTGAGTAAACAAACTGCGCATATACAAACAAGTTTTGCCTTCGCTAATTTCGTCAGATGCAAAGATTGCAATTACAGTCGTCAACTGACCACTATTTAAAAATCGCAAGTGTCTTAAGGGTACAGCAGTAAGCATCCAAATGTTAAATATAAACACGTGCTGCCGTGTGAGGTGAATGTGTTGATTACATTTCTGACATGGCAGAATGCATTCAAATATGTACCTGTTAAGTGGATTGCCATAGATATCCTGCTTCCAATGGTTGCCAATTTAGTAAATCGAACAAATTGCTTCAAATTTAAGATTGCAGGATTATCGAGATCCCTGACTTTCCTACCACATGCTCGTTCAATTAGAATACAGCGCGATTCTTTTCTACACTTTTCATTTGTGCTGTGTCATGGCATAAAGTAATCACTACTAGTAACGCTTCAAAGTAATGTGCCAGTTATACAGTCAATGTAACGGGGCACCCTTTGTCTGGGTGCCGCAAATTTTCATGTACACTAGTACGTGCAGAGGAAGCTAAGTACTTGAACGACTCGGTGAAGTACAGGTAAAAAGAGATCTGTATTTAACATAGTTAAGCTATAAATATAACCTCTGTCTTTATCTAACTATAATAATCTGCATTGTCGTATGACGACAACCTGCTCAACACTCATTGCGCGCGTCTAGCTAGGATCGGTGGCAATCCTTGGTTGATATGTCTTATATCAACCAATTTTGGAGCAGCACATGAATAATATCCAAAAGGGGATAATTTTCCTTCAATATTATCCATCCTGGATAATATCGGTGGAGTGTTGTCATGCCGGACAATATTCCTATTGACACCGCTTGGTGTCAATTTCATGTAACGGGCTACCCCGTTACAGTCAAGGCCTCACTACCATCGCACTCAGCCTTATTTTCCGGGTGCAGCGCTGGTACAAGTTACAAATGCATACAGTGAGCATAATTTACTATAGATCGAGCACGTAGGCCAAGAAATATCAAAAGGAGCTTGCGTGAGTCCCCGCACGCGTCCTTTGTTCGCTGAGTTTCGAAAGCCACTTCATATGATGCGAGAGAATTTCCTACGCCCGCCATCTGTGTTGTGAATTAAGACACGGTTTTAGTATCGTCTGCTTTTTTCTGTCATCGTGGCGCGAAATCACAAATGTGGTATAAATAATTTCTCTCAGGCTCAAACTGGAATGCTGTGGACAGCCTATCTGAACAGGACGGTCACGAGAATGACCGCGTAGAAAATAAAAATTCATTTTGAACACTAGGCGCGTAGCGGAGGTACTTAGCGCTCCTTAATAAAAGAAGGCCTCGACTCAAAAAGTCTATTAGTTATAGTAAAACTAATGACGACTTATAGTCGCTCTAGCGTACAAGCTTAACAATCCTGGTTCCAAAGGGATTACGATTCACAGATTCACACACTAAGTAGGCACTACTAGTTAAAACAAGAGTAAGCGCCTTCACAAGGCTAACACTCTTACAACGCACGACGCCTTGACTAGGCACTAGTGTTCAAAGATTCAAAAGGGTAACTGAACTTCATTTTATTCTTGAACTACGGTAATGAAATATTAAAACTTGTCTGACTGACTTCTACATTGCGATCCTATGACAGAAGTATGCTTCCTTATCCTTACCCGATAAGGTGCGGCATTACCGTAAGTACGTGGTACCAAGGCTGTACCACTCAGATCCACCAATTTTTATTTGGTATGGACCCACAAAATAACAGGTTTTAATAACATCGTGTTACACTTTAAGCTGTAAACGCACTACTGGTTGTTTCTTCTTACTGCCGTTTTTAGAGAGGGGGCTTCTAGAGTGGTCCTCTTGTTCACGGATGATACTATAGCTGAGGAGCAGAACCTTTTAACTGTTCTCTATGATATATTTACTGCCGGCCTGTAGTGTAATAGGTCAATCTTCGTTGCGCATCTCTGAAAGGCTAAAATTGTCGCTGTATCTTCAGGTAGGGTAAAGAATTTCACCATATCCATTCGGGTGCCACACCGACATGATCATACCGAATACACTCGTTTGGTGCTGACTATACTTGAACTTCTAAGAGTCACAGAGTTTCCGGATGTCTTCCACCGCACAATTAATCTCAAACATCCAGCGTCAGCTCTATCAACAGAGGAGAGACGCGGGCCGAGATAGTCTCGCCTAATTTGCGAATAATCTATTGTATTGCCCCTTTTCTAATATTCTGATTTCTTCTTGCTACATTACGATCCCTAACTCAGCTAGAAAAAACTCATGCGTCAGTGCACACATGAGTGAATTAAGTTAGAACTCGCACGCGAGTCAATAAAGTAGACCGCCTGGGAAGGTGAAATGAAGGCTCTGGTGAAGAAGGAATACCAGACTAAAATGCGATATTTTGATCGACGCTTTTGTCGATCTAGTAGCTTAGACTTCGTGTTGCAACTGAAAATAGCTATTCTAAGCTGAGTGCTTGCCAGGTATCCGTCCAGCCATCACCGTTAATGCGACATTTGAGATGATTGCAGTAGAAATGGACGATATCACGATTATTTGCGATGGAAGCACGTGTTACTATATCCAAATGGAAGCACATGATTCTAATCAGAACTCGTCGTGCTTTCTTGCTGGTGGATCTCTTCTTCGAGACCATCATTCTGTTCTCGTGGCCAACCTTGCATCCACATTCTAGTAAATTCTCTCCTCGTGCATGATAAAAAGTGTAAAGCATATGTAGGTCCTTAACATCATTGGAGGCTGCTGCGAAAAATCTCCAAATTTAGTGCCAGCATATCGTCAATTCATGCTGTCTCCCCATTTTTGATACTTCAACTTGACCGCTAGGCAGGCATTATGGCAGAACAGGCCGAACTACTCCGCATTCTTCAACTTAAGGCATGCATACTGCATAAAAAAAATTTCTGGCCATCCCGCGAAATTTACATCGTCCTTGGGTTCTACCAATGTTTATTTTTCTTGTCCGCAGGAACGTGTTAGAGCTTATTAAACCACCAACGTAGTTTTCCATTATCCGCATAGCTGGTCGACAGTCCCTATCTGACATCTTGTGTCGTAGCGGCCGAATTTCGTGCAAGAATTTGTCTTTGAAGTCTGCTTGCAGGCTTGTTCTTTCTTGCTGTCTGCTACTTTTTCGTTTACAACAGAAATACCGAGTGGACCATTGTGTCACACATTTTTAAGGCACCGATTCTAGGCGTATTCGCAACTTTCAGACCATCGGTATAAACATCAGCTTATCAGGACAGGTCTTATCCGCTTAATTCAAAGTTACAAGGTTCAATGATATTGAGCACTGCAGATTGGCTCTTTGTCCTGCTTTACGACACTCATGGAATTGTTGATTGCAAAAATTGCGGGCCCTTGTCGTTTAAGTTTATCACCACCACTCGGGTTCACATACTTTGCGCGTTTACATATCGCTTAGCGAATTCTAATGAACAGTTGTAACCCTTTTTTGCGTTGTACGATTTGTTTGTTCCGGGTCTCTGTATCGCACAAAACATGATTGGCGGTGTTCCTTCTTTCCTTTTATTGCACAAACACGTGCAGCGTCTTCATTTGCTATGAAAGTAATGATCTTGTCGTGCTTTGCAAGTTGTCCCATGATTGGCACCCATGATTTTTTAGATTTCGTACCTCTCATCATCGTACACTCAACATCGCTGAAATCTATTTTAAGATCATTTCGAGCGTAAAGCTCGCTCGTTCTTATCTACAGATTACTACTCTGCTCGATACTGTTGATGGCTATCGAAATTGGCTTATAGATAGCTGCCTAATACACGAGTATGCGTCAGATGTTCAGCTACTAGGACGAAATATAAAATAGATCCTCTATACTGCACGCAGGGGCAAGACTTGCCTACCGAAGCTAAATTAAAATTGCATGCAGCTGGTCAGCTTGTTACGTAATGCTCTATGTTTGCTAGACGTAGCCACACTAAAAAATTCAAACCAACACTGGTAAGCTGCGTAAATTGCATCGTCACCGGTCTCTAACTACAATGAAGATTTTTCTCTTTTTGAGCTACCAGGTTGGTGAATAGCGGGGACGCTGGATTCCATGCACATTTTCCACATGTGACCGGCACATCTAGTCCCGATAAAAGCAAATGCGTTAATCGATTGCAGTCCCTGCGAAACGTTCGCGAATGGCACAGAGTCTGGTCTTGGTGTTCCCATATAGCTATGGTGGTAGACTTTCGGTCAGCCGTAGTTCCACACCAAGCATTGCGCACAGTGCTGTCTGGGCTCGTGTCAGGAAATTATCCGTACTTATAGTATTTCTGCGGCCGTTGCGGTGCACACGTGCTGGAGCTGGTGCAATTATTTTAAGTGCTACGACGATGATGTAAATTTTTCGTTAAATGACAATGACGTGATTTTTTATATTTGTCTATCGTCTTACTCCTCTAAGCTAAGCCACTTTAATTTCGATGTGGTAAGTTGTGCTTCCAAATCTTTAGTTGCAGCTATCAGTTTTCCTCAACATGCAGGCATTGATACATCATCATGAGTCGCAATCGACAGCAAGCAAACAGTCCTCGTCCCAGCGCTTTTTGAAGTAAGCAGTAATGTGACGACCTTCATTTCGCAAAGCCTTCCACTCAGCCAACTCCTCAGAAGTCAGTCCGGGCAGCAAATCCGTAGTCATGTAGTAGTCATTTTCTGTGTCATGCAGCATCATCATCTCGCTGACTTCATCATAGCGGAGGCGCTGATGACCACGTACTATCGCCATTTTACGCAAAGGGTCGTTGCTGTATACCACACGTTCACCAAATGGAATTTTGCGCTTGAGGGAACGCCCGACGCCATTTTGCTCCAGTCCTCCTTCTGGCAATCCTGTGATATCGGCAAGCGTGTTGAGAATGTCATAATGCTCTGCAGCATCTTCGATCACAGTCCCCACATCATCACCAAGTCGACCTTCAGCAATGATAGCAGCTGGCACACGCGTCATCGATTCCTCAATCGAATTGCTATAGTCACTCTCAGGTGCCTGACCATGGTCCCCTACGATGACAACAATAGTGTCATTGAGTACACCTTCCATCTCCATGCGGTCCATGAACTTTCCTAATTCCATATCGGTAAAGTACCTCACTTTCATGTACCTATCGATGCGCTCAGTGTGCTTCTCTCCTTCGTACATCGGGGTGAAATCAGGCTTGTCGACATCTTCATACCATTTTGGCCACGACATGTACGGTTCGTGACTCGAAATAGTGTAGTGTGTCAAAAACAAAGGCTGCTTTCGCTCTCCTCGATCTAACCTGTCTCTCTGCTCTCTATGCTTCTGAACGAGCAAATCTCCAAGAAGTCGAAAACTGAGGTCGTCGTGCACACCCCAGTTCAATCCTCGCTCTTCTACACCGTCCCAGTCATCAGGACGAATACCGAGCGTTTCTTCCGCCAACGCTTTCATTTTTGTTTTTTCCCACACAGTGCCAAAGCCGTGGTTCGGAAGAAACGAGTTCCAGTCGTCCAGGGTGATAGAAGATCCCGTGGTGAAGTATGTCTCGTATCCTTTCTCGGCAAAAAGCTGCGGCACACCCGAAAGCTTTGTGGTACTCTTTCCTCCAGTAATACCAGTCATCACATTGCTTTGATAAGGAACTTGGGCAAACAGTATGCTTTCCAAAGAACGACTTGTGGGACAACTCGACCATACATTGCGTAGAGCAACACCGCGTCTTGCCCATTTGTCAAAGTTCGGAGTTATCGTCATGTTTGTTCCTCTGAACAAATCCGATGGGTCCTGATCTCCCACAAGATAGCGCGAATCACGAAATCGAAACGACTCGACTCCAATGATCAGCACATTCGGCGGATCGGCGGGGTCGACACTGACGTTGAACGCGAGGTCACCGTGAAAGCCTGATGTGCGTCGGTACAGCGTGCTATTTCCAAAAAACTCATGCAACTCTGAGGCGTCGACGTATTTCTCGGCCCATGATGGCTTGCCATCGACGTTTGCAGGCTCCACATATTTAAGAGAAGGATGGAACGCGTGACCAAACATCTCGTTCAGTGTCGCGTTAATAGCTGCGTAAGCTACCAGAGGAGAGCACGAAGTACAAAGCGCCATCACCATCGATGGTAGGACCACAAGCCCCACAAATACGGAAGACGCTTGCATCACGCGGTGGTACTTCGGCCTTCGAGGCAAGCTTCTGTCACTCAATGACGATCCCGCGTTGATGATATCAGAAATAGGAGATCTACTAGTACTTCCTTCCTCCAACGCCACTGCTTCATACTTCACGCCTCCAGCATGTTTCCCTGCTGAAGTGTTCGCATTGACTTTCAAATCCAAGAAACACACAGGGCCTCGCACGACATGCGTTGGACTCCACATACTTAGATCAGCCCAGCTACTCAGCGCACGCACAAGTGCAAACAAGGTAGCAACAAGGATGAGAAATGCTGCAGTCCCGTACGCTGCGTAGACTTCCCGAGTAGAAATCGGAGCAGCTTTGAGATGGTCTCTCTCTCGAAGTAAAGTCGCCGACAAGCCAAACGAGAACCTCATATGGCGACACACGACAAGCATCAGATCCGCGACAGGTGGAGCTATGGCGACGAAACACAATAGCCACGAGACCACGAATGTTGTCATGACTCCAGCACGTCTGCTTGCCATTACTGGAGCTGTCCAAGGGTGCTTGGTCAACAAACGTCGGACAGTATCGAAGAGCCACAGTGCAGTTGCAAAATAGGTGGCACAGACAACGTCTTCCAGAAACCCGAGACTCAGCACCAAAGCCCTGATGATCACGGTGTTGTCACTCTGGCTTCCATACATATCGAGCAGAGCTGTTAGCGCGAGCCATCGACTGATGGTGAAGAAAAAGAGGGCGAAAGTGTAGACAAACAACCATCCAAGCCACGGCATGGAGTCAAGGTCGGACGATTGAAACGTCACGCGGGACCAGCCCCAGCGTGAGACCTTGGTATCCGATACATCGTGGACAGTCAGGTGTCCAGCGCTAAGTTTTTCCATGTCAAGGAAGCGTAGTCAGGTGATGTGAATACGTTTTCTTTTTTTGGATGGTGACTCGTGTCTATCGTGTGAGACTTGGTAATGGCGAATGAAGAATCTTTTTGCAACAACTGCACGGCTATCGTATCAGTTCAGTGGACTGACGTGCTCCGCACGATGGCTACAACGGGACGATTTCTTGTCCCGCATGTTGTTGGATTGCGAAACTGCTCCAGTTATGTGCAATAGGATGTCTGCGGTACGAAGGATCCCCCTGGATTTGCTTTAGGTGTAGCCGTTTCCCGCGGAATAAGAAGAGACTCGTCACGAGTCGTAACGGACGATGTGACGACTGAAACAGAGATATTCGCTCTTGTTGGACGGAGTTAGAGTCGTAGGTCTGATACAGCATGATTTTGGTTTACTCTATTCACCCGTATCATCGACGCAATACTAGCACAAAAGTCGTCGATCAAGTCGAGGCGTCCCCAGTCACGGAATTGATCTTCTAGCCCAGCTCTTGTTTTGGCTTTCTCTATCTGATCGTTGTCTCTTACAGATGAGACAACGATCAGGAAAGGGAACTAGAATCGGGCAGCTTTGTTCAACGCGCTTGTTCGTAGACAAAAAGGATACACCCCTAGATGAGTCGCTGCGTTGTCGTAGGTATGTGTGCTGCAGTACGATGCAATAATGGCGTACGAAACAGGACAGTCGTATGAACATCTATCTCCTCGTCTTTTACGATGCTCAACGGTGTCTTAATGATTCAGAGACGGCGCGTTGGGTGCATTGTGTTTAAGATGCGATACCCGGATAGCAACACGCGATGGAGCAGTCGCAATCTGTTCGAGCTGGTCTTTGTTTTTGCGTCTGGACCCAGCTTGCTTTGTTTGTTTTCCGCGATGGTCCTGATACTAGCATCATCCAGATGAGGTGTTTAGGTACAGATGTGACTTGCAATGGAGTAGCTGCAAGTGCAAGCTTTTTGTTTTCTGTGCAGTGTCCACATTATAAATTGGTAGGCACTGCGCAACATTTGACACACTGACCAAGTGCAATGGATCGCGCTGTTTCGACTGAGAGTACCTTTGTGGTCTCCATCGGGTTAATGAAATGACTGGGGCTTGCTATTACTTGTCGATCACATCAAATCAACGATTTTGCGACCGCTGCTGCAGCACAGCTAAACATAGGTGCTAGTCTCTAGCCTGGAATGTCGATGACCAGCGGAGTTGTGTGCAAATGTGTGGTGTGCCCAAAACTTGATCAGAAGATGGGGCGTCTTTGTTGGCCGTGATCACGTCCGGAGTCGAGATCGATGAAGATCCTGTTGAAGGGACCGAAGCGCAAATTTCACCAAAACTTCCACCCATGTGGATCAAAGTCGCTACAGTCGAGTGATCAAACTTGGCCCACGGGTTCGTCAGTACAAGATAGTTTTTCATCATTCGTATGCAGCAATTGAAAAAGCACTTCAATGTTGGCGCAAAATGGTGTTATAGCAATCCTCCTTTAGAAATTCAATTTGCTCGAAATTTATCGCAAAATAAGTACTAATTACGGAGAAGAATAAAATAGCGTACTACAAGATGAAACAGTTAAACAACACATTTATCAATCAAACCAAATTTACAGTAAATGGTTAAATCCACTCCCTTATGATTACATGTACTCCCTTCTTTTGTAGTAAGTAAGTATATTCTCGAAGCAAAGCAATTCGATTAGTCGGTTGGATTCATGAGGGTTGCCTCTATTTTTCAGGTTGATTGGTCCTCCAAGAAAACAAAACTAAGCATCAAATAAAGAGCAGCAACTTTTTTATCGTTGTCAGGAATAATAATTAAAGCGTGCTCCCTTATTCAAAAAAACCAAATTCAGCAGTTGTGATATATAACAGTCAGCAGCTAAAAAGTGGCCTATTGGCTGAAATGTGCAGTGACTATCTATTGTGCACTTATCAGCATAAGCATACAGATGGAGTGAAACCGTGACGTGAACAAGGTGTCCTGAAAAAAAAGATTGATTTAAGTAATGAAAGGCGACTCGAAGTAAAGATTGATTTAAGTAATAAAAGGCGACTCGAAGTATTCAATGCCCTTCCACTTCAACACTTTTTGCCGATTAGAAAGGCGAGCAGAAGATGGTCTTCAGTGGTCTATCTAGCCAAGAAAATCTTTTTTCCTCTTCACATTTAGTTTGCAAAAATTACACTGAGACGCAGGTAAAATGATTAGGTACGTTTACAAAGACGTAATAATTTTTCTGCGACATCCACCATACGTAAAGTTGCAAATTGCTTATCTGTGTAAACGTTCGTACTTTTAAAATCCACTAATTTTGCAATAAACATGCATGGAGCGCTTACATTCAAAAGTTAATTATCTTAAATGGTTCTGGATCTGGCCACTGAATTAGAAAACAACACTTGCCTGCTATATTTTAGCTACAGAGTTTTGAGCTCATCGTACTGATACTGCATATTTATTGTGATAATTAGCACATGCACCCCCCCCTCGATAATAATTTTATTTAATTTCAAGTTATTTCAGGAATTTTGCATTATACGAAGTTTTTCAAACATAGTCTGTTGAACAGCCGATGGAGTAGTTGGTAACTAAAGTGAGGGCAAAACCAAATAAATGCACTCTTAGCACTACTGCTAAGTGGTTAATGATTTGCAAAGGTGGTAACTTCAACACACAAATTTAACCAATTTCTAACATTCCAGGATTTATAATTAACGAAAAGAAAAGAACTGATCTTAACAAAAAGACCGATAACCGAACGTATCACCGACAAAAACTTAACATTATATACATATAATATACTAAGGTTGAAAATTGAAGGATACTAAATAATGATTAACGTTTATTTTGAGTTTTTTTGCGGATACACTCTGCGCTCGGTATTGTCGAACACCCATACTGCTGTCCGCCTCTCAGACAGTCTAAAGATAAGGAGGGTCCTATAGGGATATGGAGTCTTTTGTATTGAACCAAACACCCTTTGTGTGTTAGCCGATTGCATTTATGCAAAGTGTAAGGGCTCACATTCATTTATAATATTTTTGCCAGCGCGACAATAAAATTGTACAAAACAGTATCAAATAATTAGTTGTAATGTAACGTTCTAATTGTTCATTGGATTGATATTACAGCACATGCCGTTCGGCGACACGATCTAAGCGGCATTTATCGACGGGAATGGCGACACTTAGTCAATACTTACTGGCGACGAGTGGCGAAAGGTAGCAGGTCTTCAAGACGCTGGCCTGAGTTTGCGTACCATAGAGACTATAATAATATTAGCCTCGGCACTGTACGCCGAGTATTAATCCCTGCCTATCACCTGCAATTAAGATTACGAGTATCTAACCTGCTCCTTCCAAAGTGAATATATTGACTTCTCTAGCGCACCTCTGCGTAGATAAATCCTATTCGCTGCTGAGATCAAGGCCTCAAGAAAAGATAATAGTGTCCATCCCCTTTCCGCAACGTGTTTAGTCGGCGTCAACTTGCTCGTGGACTTTAAGTGGAAAAAAAGTTGCCGCTCACGGTCGCGGACATTGTATAGGAGTGAGCAGTCAAAACGTCTGACGAGACCTTAAGCCACTCACTGTGCCGGACTGCCGACTGTCGGAGGGGGTGCCCCAATGCCGCTTGTGGACCTTGAATCACCTTGTGTACCCGTCGGCTTGGAGGGTTTCACTCTTCGTAGGACTTGGTGATGATGAATACGTTGGCCTTGATGGAGGTCGACCTGGGGGGGGAGGGCAAGCGTAAATGCTTTAGTCGGGGTCCAGTTTAGGCGACCACTCGATCGACTAGGTCGAGAGTGGTCTTATAACCAGTTGTTTCAGATGCTGTTAACGCCTGTCCTCTTCTTGTCTGAGGGGTGTTAACCTCCTGGCCTTTACGTTTCTTCTCCCTTACCACCAAGATTAAAACCCGCTTCTTACGGCAGGCTTGAGTTGGGGGGGGTGCTACTCCACGAACCCACACGCCAATATTCTTTCTGGGTTTCTACGTACAATTGGGTCTTACTGACAACTGTCTATTTGACGGGTGGGTCAAAAAGATACCTGGTCCGGAATAGGTCGGTAGACTTACAAGTTTCTAAGCGCATGACACGTCGTGCTGCTTAGATTGCAAATTGAGTAGTATTTGAAATTTTTTCTATACTTTACACTCCTTTACTCTATCTTTGTCTCGCACCTGGGTTCTCTATGCTGAGTAGCCAGGAGCCACTAGATCTTAAGGGACCAAGTTGCCCTATGGGTGAACGAGGCCCACCTTGAGCGACCAGGCCGACCGACGAGTGGCTGAGAGCGATCCATATCAGTATCATTTAGCTGACACCGTCGTTCGGTATGACCCCGTTAGCGGTAATCTCAAGTGCTAGTCACGGTTGGATACAACGGCTGCTCCTTTCCTGTGACCCCAGGTCTCCGGTCCCTATTCCGGCCGCGAGTTTCCATGTCCATCCGGCCCATCGACCCTTTAGCCCATCATTCCAGAAAACTCGCTTCACCACAGACTCCCCTTGCACTTGTTTGACCTTTCATCAATTCGAGAAAGATCAGGTCTTTACCACGCCAGTCCTGTAAACTTTGACTACTCTTGTGTTCGTACCTTGTAACCATCTAATCTGTGTGCTCGTAGCGATTTCCTCACCTGGATACGACTCATCTTATGAGGGTCCTGCTCCAGCTCATGTTTTTGCATCATCTGCACCCTCGTCAAAGGTCACTGCCCACGTGGACCCAGTTTCAGCGTCACCTCCCACTTCGTCCACAAATGAACCATCGGCAGAGATTCTGCCGCATTGGTCCCAGTTGCAGAATCACCTGTCGCCCCCTGTTCTTCAGAATCGCCATCGTTGATGAACGCTGGTGGGGCCGTCAAGACTGCACTGTCGACTTCTCCGCCGGTTAAGTCGACCGTAGTCGGCTTAGGTAACCTCTGGTGTGAGGTTGCCCCCAGTCGGCACTACTTCTTCTGTTGTTCCTGTCAGTACCGCCCCCTTAAAGGTTAATTCGGCCACACCGGTTGAAATCGTCGGTTGTCGTTTAACCATAGACGTATCACCATTCGATGTGGTGACTTTGTCACGCAGAGTCGAGACCTGTGATAATCGTCTGGCTTTGCGGTGTCCTTCACCACATTACTGGTCGCTACAATTTATGCGCTTGGAGCGGGAGTTAGGTGGCTCCTGAGCTTTCGTGTCACAGCTTCGCGAGAAGCTGCAGCATGAATTGGCGCTAACCGATCAGTAGCGATGGCAAGTCGACATTCGACATAGTCGAACGTTCCTCCTCGTGGCGGAACTCAGTCACTGCGATATCTTGAACTAACCTCCGAAGGGTGGTGCCGGTCCTCCGACAAACATCCCAAGTCGCCGACTCCACCAAGTCGTCCAACCCCTATACTGGTGTCGTTCAAGGGACGCTAAACTACTCGACTGCAAGTGATCGACCCCCAGCTCCCGTAGCCGGTAAGCGGACTCTACGAAAATCCCCTCGCACCCCATCTATACCGGCTAGGCATGCGAGTTTAGCGTGCCGGGAGACCCGACGGTGGGGAAGACAATTTACAGGACCTCCAAAGGAGCTGCTTCGCCGATCATTCCGACATCGTCTGAAGTATGTCTCAGTTCCGACAGCAAACCGGTCTGAACCTTCCTGGTCAGATCTCGGTCTTCCCTTCGTCGGACAAAGACTGCGTCTCCGCTTCTCCTTGCATCTACGACTTCCGTGCCGAAGTTCTCGACTCCTCAGTCGCTCACCAATGTCATGTTCGGGTCGTCCGGGTCCACGCCCAAGACGCCACCTTGGAAGACTGGTGACACCCCAGCAACTCGCATTTTCTTTACGTCAGACGAAGATCATTCGCTTCCGCCAGAGGCCATGATCCCAGGTTTGAATCAAGAGAGGATGTTCGCCGGCAGTGAAGTTTCGCCTTGGTCGGTTGGCCTTGTCAGCTCCTGGTCCATCGTCACCATGACGCCTGGCGATCTACATGAACAAGTGATGTTTCCCTGGGGTAGGTTCGGCCCACCAGACGGGAATCCTGATCATCCAGCAAAAGGGTATCTTCGGTCATTAGTCCTCCCATGATCAGGAGCCCGATGTCGTTATACCTGGGTAGCAGCCAGGTTCTCTCTTTCCTTGTGTCTTTAAAAGGTGGTTGGCTGATTCTCCGACGTGGTTGAAGATTACACGGCCTTTATGACCGAAACGCTCAGGAGCTAGGGAAGAATACCTACTGTCTTTGAATCTCGAAGTACCAATACTGCGCCAGCTCCTTCTTCACTTCAAACTACAACGTCCGAAAGAAGCGGTGTAGCAGGGCATCTTTGGCGTGGCGCGATATCGTCGGTCGGATCTTTTCAGGGATGGCCAATCATCGATAGGACGTCGACAAATCTTTGTGCTCCTTCTTCCGGTACCTACCTCGCCCTCGCTGCTTAATCTATTGAATTTCTGGTTGTGAGGAGTGGTTGGATCCGGTCTACCGGTTGGCCGCTCTTTACCTCTCGGACTCTACGTGGCCATACCTCCCAGTACCGACTCACCTCTGAGCCCCACCCAGAAAACAAGGTCTCTCGTCTTCAGAACAAGTTCGTACTTTCTTTGTAGGCGTAGTTTATTAAAATACCATGCTTCCAAACTATTTTAATTCACATTGTCTGCTCGTTGCATGATAGTCACTCTGCCATATCCTTTTCTTTTCATATAGCGTTGCACTGCTTTAATTAATCATGAAAAGTTATGGCTAACGCCAGCTAAATCACGATATGCCTTAGGCCACACATAGTCGCTCCGATTGAGATATGATTGACTTCCATATAGCCTTGGTTGACGTTAAAAATTTGGTCGCTCACGGAGGTCATGACCATCCACAGACGACCAACACGACCAGCAGGTGACCGGTCTCCTCCCCCGCAAGTAGTCTTCGTGACAATGCATCACCTCGAAACGGTTGTAATTTGTCGCCTTAATTTAAACTCTCGTAATGAAGCTCCACAACTCAAATCCACTCCGATGACCCGTGAAGGGTCCGCGTGACCCTTCCAACGGATTCAAAAAGGATTAAAAAGGACTCGCGCCGTTGCCAACCTTATCGCGTCTTCTTGCTGACACAACTTTCTGAAATCTCTTCCACTTCGTATTGTACTTCCGTAAGTTCACGCGTCCAGCTATACTCTGGCAACAAGCAATAGCCAAAGTAGATCCGGTCGGCCCTCGTCTCTTTTTAGCTGGTCACCTGGGTGATCAGGGAACTCCCTGATCCTTTTCAGCTTGGAATTGGGAACGATCAAGAATAACTTGTACATGTTATCCCTTACTCCCAAACGCGCAGCAGATTCACCGACCAGCTCCAAAACTTGAAATGGACCATGCCAGAGGAGAGCCAATTTTTTGGCGTACCCTTCCTTCACACAATCTAGGAAGAGCCACACTTAAATACCTGGCTAAACCTTGTGACCGACTACTTGTTCATTAGGAGTTAGCACTTCAGCTTGACTGGCCGACCGCAAAAACACGTTCACCTGTTTTTCACACGCTGGAAGTGACTCTGAATGTGATATTTTCACCTTCGATCTCCCTACCCTATACATCTGGTGTTCACCACGGGCAATGTTGCCTCCAGGGAGGTTTTAGCGTCCCACCCAGTGGACAAACAGTACCGTGTCTTTTTACGCACCCTAGCGTGTGCAGTGTTTATTGCGATCGTCAGACGTTCTGAGTATTCTTCTCAATCTTGCTGAGTCACATCTGAAACAAACGCCTTGATAGACCTTGTCAGTGTTTAAACCATTCTTTCCGCAGTTCCGTTTGCCTGGGGTCTAAGGCATAGTTACCTGTTGACGACGACCCCCATGGGATTGAATGCTCGAAAGAACATCGACATGAGACCTAGTTCCCGGTCATGGCGCATCGCCTCGCTAGCCCCAAAACGCCGAAAAACACATTATTCATACCCTTTGTCCACCGTCTGAGCAGTTATCGAAGCACTTGCCTTGGCCATCACCCCCCCCCCCGTAAATAAGTCGACCCAATCAATAGTTCGTTGTTGCCTTTATAGAAATTGGGCAATGAAAGGATATGGTTCACTGTCATGGCCTGTAAAGGTTAGTATGCCTCGAAATAACCTGGGGTTGTCTCTTAAAGGTTGTCTCCTTCTTTTCCCGTCTCGCAATCTACACATAAACCCACATATTGCTGCACACTTCGAAACAAGTCTCTTAATGGCAATACCGGCAAATCCGAAAGTAGGTGCGACCGACCCCTTGACGATCGCCCTCTAGACTGGCGTGGTAATGATGTAACACAACGGTCTGGAGAGATTCTGGGATCACTAGTCGGGCGGTCATTTCTCGGTTTCCATTGTCGTTGTCGTGGACGGGACTGTATACCATCAATTATTTTTCGCTGTTCTCCAAATGTCTAATTATTTGCTGCATTACAGTGCCGATTCTGCCATAGGCCGCCTGAATTTCCTTCAAAATGCAGCTTCAAAATTCATTGTACAGCCCCCTCCTCTCAAGCCATCCAGATACGTTACACTCGCAGCTGTTGTATCACATCTCCTTGCGTCGTTTCTCTGGATTTTCTAACGAATGGCCTTTATCGGACAATCGCGAATTCTCTAGCCGTCAGATCCTGGTGTTTGGGGACCAGCAGATCTGGCAGTTGGCTGATCACTTCCCACTCTGGACACTCTTCCCTCGCTTTTGACTCGACTCCTCCTTGTCTGTGTAAATTTTTACTAGCAAGCTTGTCCGCACTCTATTTTAATCGCGCTTTACGAGATTCACCTCGTGGGGAGTCCACGACCGAGGCTTATTAAGAGCTCTCGCTCTCAACGGAGACAGCTACAAAGCCTTGCACTCAATTTTCTTCGCGGATCTGCCGGACAACAAGATTAAGTCTCCACGGATAATTAGCCGCCGTCGTTCCAAATGTTATCGAGACTTAAAACCTAGCAAACTTTTGTTTGGATTCGGCCTCATTCACCGTGAATGCTATAATCTATATATATAGGCGGCGCTTCCTACCGACCACGTATGCAGGCTCCATACAACATTGCAACAAGCTTTACCTCCTCGCTTCACACGAGCCGACTTATCAAAGCTCTGTAACTATAGATCTTCGTCTCTTGTCAAAGTGTTCGTGGGTAGGTTATCCTTCTGCTTCGCCTGTTTCATGGGACGATGCCCAAAAAGATCGAGACTGCACTCTCGCGGGGGTAATAGTAGCTCTTAATTCCCCAGTCACCTGGTCTTCGCCTTTCTTGCACTAACAATCTCTAATGTCCACTGGGACAAGAGAACGGCCCAATTAATCCAAACGCCCCTGCAATCCAGAGAATTTGACCAAACAGGCCAACGTCGAGTGTCTCGTTAATACTTTATGAGGTCGGGTAGCCAGCATCGTAGAACAAGTTTCCAATATCCGTTACAATGCCAACACTTATTTCTCCATGTTACTGTATTTTTATTCGTTGGGCTTGAGTGTCCAGCTCGTGTAGGTCACTGGCATAATAAGGCCTATACATTCCTGCACCAACGACGCTGAGATGGCCCATTCGCTCGCGTAGACAATATTTACCGCATCTTTCGATGGGTCGCAATGCCGCAAGATTGGCGCTGTAGCAATCCTGATCTTGAGCACAGCGAAAGACACTTGAAATCGAGACCAATTTTCTTCGTCTTCACCCGTGTTCACTAAGTGGTGACCATCCTTTAACTTGCATCACTACACGTGAAGGTTTACCTCTCTAAGCTCGTATAGGTTCGACACAAATATCGCATAATCCACGATAAATCTGCCGTAATCATTCAGACTTCTCGAAGAACGACTGCATGGCCTTGAGGGTTGCTGGTAGAAGTAGGATGAATTGTGCTTAGAGGTCCTTTGGGTGGGCTTCCAAGTCTTCTCTGGAAACCCGGTGGCCGAGGTAGTCGGACCTTCGACTTCCCCAAGAACGCTTGACTGCACTAATCGACAAATTGCATTAGTCGCATGCGCGAAACAACCGTTCCACCTTGTCGCGTAACGCGTCCTGAGATTTAACGAATATTAATATGTCGTCTCTGTACGAATGAAGACCCATTATCGAGTGGCCTGACTCTGTTTCTGGTTCCCCCGACGCAAAAAAACCTTCTGGATTATCCAAGCTAGTTCCTGGAGTAAACGTAAGAACCCGAATAACGCGTTGTCCAAACGTCGCTGGTAGACCTGTGGTGCATTCTTGAGTCCGAATAACATCCGCAGCCATTCGAACAGTCCTAACGGGTGACGAAGGATGAAATTAACCTTGCCCTGTCCGTCATGCTGACCACCCAAAAACCACTTGCCATATTCAGAGAGCAGTACCACAACGCACTGTTCAAGTCTTCCAGTAACTCTTAAATAAGTGGTATGGGGTAGAACATGAGTTGAGTTTAGAATTTTACGAACCGGAAGTCAATGCAAAACCTTATGTCTGCTCTCCCATGTCGATGTCTCATTTGGCGCCACGAGTGGCTTGTGGCAAGGTATTTAACGTTCCCATTAGCAGATGTCGCTTCATCCATGTTGATTGCCTCAATCGATCCGACTATTCAGGCGTATCACCATCCGAATCAGGAATCAAGATGTCCTTTAACTCGATGCCTTCGGGCAAGGGGTCTACTTCTGATATAACTGCCCCTCCTTGACTGAATTCTTCGTCCGAAAATATCCCGCTCTTAAAGTGCAAATCGGTCATCGGCTTGTGCTAGGTCCTCGTGTTTAGTGCTTGCTTAAGAGAAATCGGCATCCATAGGCTGGGTGACGGTGATCTTCATTGGAAAAGTGACGGCGACTCCTAAGGTTGGGCAACTGCGGTCGTTTCTTCGCCTGTTGGTAATTCGTCCACTGGGAGCTGTTGGGATGAGACGCTCATCACCGAGGTGACCTGTTTTGGTCTCTGCAGAATATGAAATGGGGTCTCACATTGAGGTTTTTTACTAATGAAACTTCTTCTTCCTCCATCAGGTCCAAATGACGGTTGTCCTGGTCGGTGGTCAGTTAACACGCCAAATTCCAAAACTCAGCGTATCTTTAAGAGTCCACCTTGACGAACCTTAGTGTTCTTGGTATTTGATACTTCGCTAGTAACATGCCAATCCTGGTGTCGTCGTGTAGCTTTAAAAACCGTGTGCTGACATTGATAACCTTCAAGAACTGACGTCGGCCTACCCTTCAGATCACCGTAGGTTCCTCTCATCAGCCATAGCACACTCTACTCCGAATCGCTCTTTTTAAAGGTACTTACACATACCCTTTAGCAGGCAATTTTGCGAATTGGACCAGCCTCACGTCGGTCACTCTGCCACCGTAAAGCGTTCGTCGGCCGGCGAGTTGTAGACGAACTTCATCTGGGAGACAGAGTGCTCCACCGCCCCAGGTCCAACAGGATACCAGCTGGGAATATGAATTCCATCCCCAAATTGCCTCTTGGCCTACAATACGGCTGATCTATACCCTGGAATATTCACCAAGTTTCCGTTTATGGTGATCTTGATGCGAGTGCGCCCTTCTGTGGTATAAATAGATTTCCCAACACCGACACATTCTTGTCTTGCATTTTAGTTAATTTGGCAGCCTACCTTACGAGCACAAGCGAGATCCAAATGGATATCTCGGCACCAGCATCAAACTAAACGTTTGCGCGATCGTTGTTAGATTTTCCAGTAGCTTTGGTCAGCTTAAATCACTTCGAAGGAGCTTGCTTTTCCAACAGCCCCTACATTCACCTAGTAGTAGGTCCAACTCCATCACTTCATCTCCTCGAGCAAAGACATTAGGGTCATTGAGACAAGCAACATGAACCACAGGGTAGCTTCCAATCGTCGATGTTTTCCTAATCTTATTAACCGCAGTATATTCTTCAAAACGCTTTTCCCCTGTGGTACCTATATCTTCTTCGAAGCTCTTCTCCGCATGTGTAAAAATAAGACAATCAGAACGCTCGGCACGTACTAGATCAAACCTGGCGAGCGTTCTAATTTATCACCCCATCCTCCTTCTCTGGACACATCCCGGCGTGCTTGGTCGGGTTGTACCATTGACGAATCAAGTTATAAACTCTTCCATCTGGCACTTTCCGTCCTCGTGGTCCTCTCCACACCCCATGCACACAAACAAGCTATGATCCGTTGAGTGACCCTTCTTCTTACAGCGGTACTAGGTAAGTCGTTTCCAGAAACCCAAATATACATGCTTTTGATATCCACAATCAGCGCACTTCTGGTTTAGATCGGCCTGTGACGGGCAAGGACCTTTATCACCTTCCTGGTGACGGTGGTGGTAGGTCTCTCAAATAGGTTGGTCTCCCAGGGTCTTTACACCTGAGTCTCTCTGCAATTCCGTCGCCATCAAGTAAATTTGTCTCAAGTCACCTTCGTCACCTGGGTCGTCCGAGCTCAAATATTAAAAGCTCGACTCTTCCAAGATAACGCGAACCGCGTGTATCGACCGGCGGTTTACTTCTCGTGGTCGGGGAGGGAGCACGGATGCCTTTTGGCTAAACCTGCTTGATCCAAAGAGTATCTTGCCTCGACAAGCTTCTTCCTCTGCCTGGCTATCAGCACGTCTTCCAATTCGTCCACATCCGCCAGGCTTAATTTTGTGAGCTGTTCTGCCTGTTCCGGGTAGTCTAAAGAGTCGATGTAGAGCTCGACATGTTCCTTTTGTATCTTGAGTGGCCCATCCTTGATCTTTATCTCCGCCCTAAGTCCAATCACGTTGAATCGGTACAGGTAGTCATATGGTAAATCGCCTGACCTTTTCTTCGTGTGGTAGTTACGGAGAGCAGCTTGTACTCCCTTACCTCAGAACTGCCTATTAAACGCTTGTAGGGTATCCTTCCAGCTTGATCGAACTGAGCGACCCAGTTGGCGATACTAGTGTCAACCTGACCCAGGTTGCAAAATACCCAATACAAGACAATTTTCATCTTCGGGCGATTGATCTCTCGTGAAATCGGTTTTAGCCGTGGTCACCCAACTGCCTGCTCGGTCCTCGTCTTGATCTCTTCCGTGAAAAAACTTAAGTTCCGATGTTGCTGCAACTTTAATGCGAGACACCATGTTGGCCATTGCCCTACTGTAGCTGCTGCCATCCTTGCAAGTATTTCATCCCAGTCCACGTCGTCTGGGTTGTACTTACATGTGTACCGACTGATTCCATCTCCAAGTCAGCCAAATCATGTCGTCTCGAAACTTGCGTTCGTATTCTCGGTACTTGTTGAGCCGCTTTCACCTGCGCCCTTTGTGCCTTTGCGGGAATCCTTCCATCTTGATATTCTTGTTGTTCCTGGCGTTTCTGTAGAAATCGTGCATTAGCTGCGTCAAATTATGTCTGCAAGTTGCCTACCGTGTTGGTGGCGCGTTTCTCTCATCATCTTCGTCACGTGGAGGTGTAGAGTTTCGGTAACGACCGTGGCATATCCCGATTGAGTAAAAATTCACCCTATCAGGCGCTTGGAAACTCTCTTGGGTGGACACGTGTCGCCTTTTCGTGAACACATTAAATTTTCCTTTGCTCCTTGCACAATCCTGTAGCATTGCTGCTCGTGCCGGTCCCAGTGGCATCCTGTTATACTGGTCAAGAGCAGACGGATTATGTGACGACCGCTAATCCGCTTCGTGGATACCTGTCGGAAGAGTCGGTGATGGGGGAAGTAGCGTCACCCTCGAACTTTTGAGCTGTGATCGCGTTCGGGGTTGGCCTTTGAAGTCTTGTAGCGTCATCTGGCTGTCGCGAGATGTTGACGTCATAATTTGCGCAGGCGGTCTTTACCAGCATCGCCAATCGATTGCGCAACTTCTACTACGTCCTTGTGATACTGTTATACTCCAAGTAGATCAAAAGTGTTTGGCTCGAATCTTCCTGTAGCCATGTTGGCCTGGCGGAGGATAGTCACCAGCGCAGGGACCGCCTTGGTGACCGTCCGGAGTCGTGGTGGGGGTGACACTGGTCTCCTAAGTAGTCCGAGCAGCTGGATCCCAAGGGTTTTTACGACGGGGTCGCTTGCCATGAGTGGGACAAGCTTGCTTATGTAATAGGTAATAGTTACTGCATCGTCTGCCATACTGGCGGCCCTGCTTGGGCAGGGCTATCGGCTACGCGTGCGCTGGCGTATTCGTCTTTGTGTATTTCGGCTTGGACTTTACGGTCTTGGTTTTTTGGTGTCGAGGACGACAGCTTGCCGTGTTTCGTCGTCGGCCGGTGTTCCGACTCGGTCGATGGCTCTGAGCTGTTGGGACCCATCGACTTGGTACTCTCTGGTGCTTACATCCTGACCATCTTTGGCTTGAAATTGGCGACAGTAGGGCTCTCTTGTTTCGGAGACCATAGCCTGTCGGTTTCAAATTCAGCTTATGGCCCTCTGGGGCATGAACATTATCATGACCCAATTGGTCCTCGACAAGGACTAAGGGAAGGAATTTAAATTTATCGTTAGTATTTTTCATTCCTTACAATGTTGACCGGCCCCCTCCCAAAGTCCGGTCGGTCCTTTGACGCTTTGATATTTTTTTTAGTGTGTTGCTGGCGGTCGATCTTCCAGTGGTTCTTCGGTCTTCGGTTCTATCTTGACCTAAGCGTCTTCTTAGTTTAAGACTTGCGGGGAAAATGCTGGCTTCAATCCGAACACGCGCCTTATTGTGGTGGAATGGGTTGTCAACATTGATTGATGAGACCCAAGCCACTCACTGTGCCGGACTGCCGAATGTTGGACAGGGTACCCCAATGCCGCTTGTGGACCTTGACTCACCTTGTGTACCCGTCGACTCGGAGGGTTTCACTCTTCGTAGAACTTGGTGATGATGAATACGTTGGCCTTGAAGGAGGTCGACCTGGGGGGGGGCAAGCGTATATGCTTTAGTCGGGGTCCAGTTTAGGCGACCACTCGATCGACTAGGTCGAGAGTGGTCTTATAACCAGTTGTTTCAGATGCTGTTAACGCCTGTCCTCTTCTTGTCTGAGGGGTGTTAACCTCCTGGCCTTTACGTTTCTTCTCCCTTACCACCAAGATTAAAACCCGCTTCTTACGGCAGGCCTGAGTGGGGGGGGGGTGCTACTCCACGAACCCACACGCCAATATTCTTTCTGGGTTTCTACGTACAATTGGGTCTTACTGACAACTGTCTATTTGACGGGTGGGTCAAAAAGATACCTGGTCCGGAATAGGTCGGTAGACTTACAAGTTTCTAAGCGCATGACACGTCGTGCTGCTTAGATTGCAAATTGAGTAGTATTTGAAATTTTTTCTATACTTTACACTCCTTTACTCTATCTTTGTCTCGCACCTGGGTTCTCTATGCTGAGTGGCCAGGAGCCACTCGACCTTAAGGGACCAAGTTGACCTATGGGTGACCGAGGCCCACCTTGAGCGACCAGGCCGATCGACGAGTGGCTGAGAGCGATCCATATCAGTATCATTTAGCTGACACCGTCGGTCGGTATGACCCCGTTAGCGGTAATCTCAAGTGCTCGTCACGGTTGCACACAACGGCTGCTCCTTCCCTGTGACCCCAGGTCTCCGGTCCCTATTCCGGTCGCGAGTTTCCATGTCCATCCGGCCCATCGACCCTTTAGCCCATCATTCCAGAAAACTCGCTTCACCACAGTTGCGCCCAATTTAGTGCCAAGGGAATGCTGATGCATGATGATGCCGGATCCATTTCGGACGCATGATTTGCTCGGACGAGAAAATTGGAATTAGACTACCCCGACGCCATCCAGCACTACTGGAAAGATCTGAGCTAGGCAGTCAGCTAGAAGAAGCAACGTCTGACTGGAGGTAATTCCATAGATTTAGGATGCTAGTTGCGCTTGTGGCAAGTCTTCATTTTTTGTGATCACGAGAAAATGATTTGGATGAAAATTTGTATACCGCGTCTAAATTGTCTCATACCTTTTGCGCATACGGACTATGATACACCTTTTCTTTAAAAAGGGACAACAAAAGCTTGCATGTTTACATTGTAGTTGGGAGTTATTCTGTGAAAATGGTATTCAGGTGCTAGACTGGCCATCAGAGTGACCTGATCTCTACCCCATTACTATTGTGTAGTCTATCGCTAGCAGGAAGGTTTATATCAGTAAAACACAGCTTGAATGCGTGTCTGAATTATAGGCTGTGGTAACTGCAGCATAGATACAATTCCGAATTACACAGTCGTGACTTTTGTCCTCTCGATGCCGCGACGATGCATTGAGGACGTCGAGAGGAAAAAAATCACTGTTAAGCACAGCGAGTCGTCCATCGTTCATAATTTATACTTGATGTGTGGATGCTATTTGTACGGTATTAAATGTCGCACTGGCAACAACAGTGATAAATTTGTAATTTTCCTTACGCTTTGCGAAATCGCAGTCATTAATATCGATAGGGTGTGTATATTACTAAAAAAACGACATTATTAATAGCACTTACTTATTCGTAAACCTTACTGAGTGGTGGATCTACAAAATTACTTGGAACGGAGAGTTTATTTACAATTTTATACGTGTTGCGAATGATCTAATTGCTATCAGGCTTTTCCACCAGACATATAATAATATTTGGACGTATATAATTGATGACACTACGAGTTAAGATTACATGAAACGAAATGCAACCATGAAATGAAGCTGATACAACTGCATCCCTTTTCTATAACCCGTGTTAAACCTGATTTTTCCACCATTCTTTTGAAGTCTGATAATGTACTCTTTTGCCAAACCGGTTACTGCAACCCATTTTTTTTACTCTTTCTGTATGTTGAAGCGTCGGACGAATTTAGGTGTTGTTTACCATACCTTTTTATCCACACTCTTTTCCCAGTGCACCTTCATGGAATACGTGAGAAACGTCTATCAGTTAACGCTGTAATCAATAATAATAGATAACATTGTAGATTGTACGATTGCCAATTCAAGAAAAGTTATCAGGGGTGGCCATTAATAGATATTTAAGGTGTTATTGTCACTTAGTCTACTGATTAAGATTACATACTATGTAAGCATATATTTAAATTATTAAATAAAACCTAGGCCACGAGAGCTATAAATACTCTCGTCAACACCCTATGATGTCTGTCTGGTCCTCCTCCACAATGCCCACAGGCAGCATATACTAATAGAAATACAAAAAAGTTATCAGTCCTCACGAAAAAAGTCGCTGCATGGTCATTGCTGCGCTCAATTCGCTAAATAGTTTGTTAAATCAGCTCGTAATACTCTCGCGGCGGGACCGAGAACTAAACGCACGATTTGAATCCCTTTTACCTACATTCGAATCGATGAATGAATGTGCAGGTGTAAATATATAATCATACAAGATCATTGTTTTTTTTAGATTGTACGTTCTATTATTGACTAAAAGCGCGAGGTTTTTAATTGAAGGAAGCTTGTAAACAGCAACTACGTAAATATTTAGTTCGAGGTCCTTCTTCTGTTGCAGACTATGCTATAAATTAAACCAGGCCTGCAAACGAAGCAGCAGCATGTGCCAGGACTTGCTTTACAAAAATTGATTCGAAGATGCCCAAAATAAGTACGGCTTACTCAAAAAAATCACTATTATTCTCTGACAGTTATTGAGTAATAAGTCGCTAAACTGAATACGTATACATAGAAAAAAAGACAATAGGGTGCAAATATCTTTTTTACAGGAAGGGTTCGAATAAAATGAAAATGGGTGAATAAAGTCTAATCCCCCTGAAAGACACAATATGGGGAAATGAAAGTGTACCATAGGGTAGAGACGACTTATATCAGAAAACTGCTGCATGAATCACACGATTTCGGTATTTGCACGATATGACCAACAACGGCACCCGTACTTAACAAATTGGGTGCTAATACGAGTACTACAACTATCCCAATTCTGCTGGTCTGTCTACAAACATATAGGATCCTATAATTAACACCTCGTTTTTAATCTTGACAATTTAAATAGAATTAAAGAAAACTGAAATGTCGATCACTTGTAAGTGGTAGTTTGTAAATCTGATATCGAGCGAGAGGCATTATAAAAAGGAGCACTGGTCAATAGTTAAGATACAGCAATGGTGCACCTCTACTGAAAACAGTGTATTAGCGCCTTGCTTCACTTCACGTGCAGAGGAAGGCTATTCAATGAATTATGCATTTGATTGGAGTAATAAGTAAAAAAAAAATTTTCATAGTGAAGTCCTAATCACATGTACCTGTATTTATTCCTATCTTAATTGTACTTATGTACAATAGTGTATACTGAAGTCTTGCCCACCACTTATTACGCGCGTCCATCGTTGATTGGACTGATAGATCCGGCTGATTTACTGGCCAATGTCAGCCAATCGGTGAGCGCTTCGGAATCTACCCCGTATGGTAATATTCATGGAGACTACCAGCCTTTACGATAACATTATAATAAACAAGAATCGAAATTGATTACAAGTAACAGTCTCACCCCATTACACTTATCTGCTCCTGGAAGATCAAAAATTGAGCTATGAGTTCGAGTTCGAAATCCTTCATACTGTTTACAACAACAAGTACCCATCTACGATGATAAACCTTGGTGCATTGTCCGATAAATCAGCTGTTTCCGCCCTCATCAAATTGTCTCAGCTGAATTGCTTCACTAATCCGCTAAAGTGAATGTATTGGTGCAACGTGTCGCATAAAGAGCTTTCTCAAGTATCGGAACAGCACTCTTTTTCTATTATTATACTCCTGAAAACTAAGAATGCAAATCTTATCGTAGCCACCTCCGCACGCAGGAATCAGGTTTCGAAAATATAATTACAAGATAAATGATACAGATTTGAGCAAAACATTAGTGACTGCGGTTTCAAAGAATGCACGTGGTGTAGTTAAAATGCCTAGTCAAATATAATACCATGGCTGTACGCGCATGAGCCCGTTCACTACAACCACACGCATATTATTGCATGCATTGCACTCGCGTTCCTCAAACAACTCAGTTTTAGAATCCTTTATCAAAAATAATGTTCATGACAGCAAAAATTGCAGTGTCAATATCATCACTATTTTTCTTGTTCCACATGTTTTTCTTGCTTCTGGTGGCTAACCATGTAAACAATTTGTAGTGTTCATGGTTGCACTAAAATGCTTACGTGTGTCTGGATTGAAAATGTTACTAAATGTTTCGCTATGAGCAATTAAATTTGAGTTTTGTACAATTAGCATATTTAATCATGGCTAACATGCCGAAGAGTCAAATTATAACTGGGTCGAGTGCCTAAATAGTGGAGGGATTGATTTAGTGTACTACGGTGTAAGTAGAGGGAAAGTGAGATGAATATAAAAAAATCCGAAACCATTTATTTCATTAAATTCTTTGTAAAATAGATTGTTTAAAAGGACAAAAATGATGTAAAATGAGATATAGGAGGCGCATTTTATATTCCTCTACTCGCAATAATTATCTCCCCCTTCATGCTCAATCTTATGTAATAGGTCAGTAAGAAGAATTGCAGAAAAAAATCCTTGAAATCATGTTGATCGGTAAATTAGATTGCCGGTTCCTCCGCCAATTTTTGATCCAGGTCCCACGGAGTCAACATCGATCATACGCTGAATCTTTAGTAAATAAGTATAAGAGAGACAGCAGACCAGGCACTCGTTTTGAAGTGCACATCAGAATCTAATCCCGAGCTTGGTCAACGGACTGATGCACATGTTTTTGGAAGTGATTCGTCTTGAAGCCTGAAGCCTTGACCCAGCAGAATGAGAAATTGATAAGTAAAAAGATTGCGTAGTAATAGATGAAACGGGCTGATATCTACTAGACATCTTAGTAGTAATGCGTAGGTATAATATATTGTTGCCCTCTCTATATTCATAGAGCATAATCAGAAGACAACCGTTTAAATTTACAAGTATATGTCATTGGTGCAGCAGATGATCAAAAACCGAAATACTCATCCGCCACGTCTGCATCGTCGATTTTGTCGACGCTAACATTTTCGTGGCATTATCAAGCAATATACCCTGCATCGTAAAAGCGTGTCCAGTGTCGACTAGGCTTAGGATTAGATGAAAATGCAATCTCAGATGCGAAAGGTCAGCGGTATATTGACCCCTTTGTTTGCCTCGAGTCACCCCTCGCACAGGATCCTTAAATGCACCACTGTTGGAGATTTTATTCTCACGCACAAAAGGTTGCGCTTGCTGCAACCTTTAGAAGCATAAAGTTCCCCTTTATTTTTTTAGTGTAGTCTCTTTTATTGGTGACAAAAAATTGCATTAGTAGGCGGGGACGCTGGACCAACCACCGATGACGGTCAAGGCAATGATGCTATAAGGCATCATTAGCTCTTGGCGGTAGTGACTTAGCACTCACGTTGTTATGAATAGCGCGTTGGTAATCTTGAAGGACCAAATCATGTATTAGTGACCTTTTTTTTGAGCTTCTCGTATGCACCGCGCAGTGCTGCACTAAAATCTTCAAATTACCTGCGAAAACAGCGGTTCCAATCCCAGGATGCAAATTTTTCGCTCTGCTGCATGTCTCTACATTAAAGCAGAATATCGTTGCTCATAGGCAAGCGGGGGGAATTGCGGAATCCACTATTAAAAGGTGACATGATGTAGCAGTATAAATGATTTGGCAAAATCACAATTATCAGTGTACTGATAATATGTACTCGTTCATGCAGATGTTTACATCAATACGTTGAGAGCTACATGCGCGCTTTTCACATGCGGCGTTTGTGTGCGCCCATAATGTCTCTTTTCTCAAAAGAACACCAAAACAAACATCTCTCTATGCCTCAGATAGGTATCATTGCAATGATGCCTATTACGCGGGGTGGGATTACCTTAACTTGAATAGCCTGGAATTTAAAATTTAATAACTGTAAGGAGCAGAATTACAGTAGCATGCCTATAGAATGATTAACCTAAAATAGTTTTGGTACCCCTTAACAGCAGTGCATTGATAATATTATTCCAGCATCTCATAAATGTATCCCAAGCTTCTAATGTGCGACTTGTTTTCTTTGGCAGGATATTTGCTATTATACCACTTGCACAGGAGCATTATCGTAGTGGTAAATCTGTCGTAAAAACCTACAAGCTAGCTCACGATTATTTAGGTGACGTCGTTGGTGGGGGAGATTTCAATGTAAAAGAGGCCCAGCAGATTATCAAAAGCCCAAATCAATCATCATCTGTCTCGTTCTGCATAAACCAGTATGCACAGAGAAGTTCTGGTGAGATGCTGTGTCACCTAAATTCATAAAAGGAGGCACGCCAAACTTGATCTTCTTGTAGGTTGCATTCAGCAGCCACACGTTACAAGCACAAAACGTTCGTCACATCTATTAAGCACAGGGTGATACAACCCGCATGTGGGTGAGGTTCTAGTTACTGTCAACTTGCCAACCGTGGAGAATACCATTATTTAAATTGTTTAGCAGAGCTGTAATGCGTGATCATCCGTTCAGCGTTGTAAAAGTACCTCATTTTGAATGATGCAGATGTCTTGGACTATTATCATGAAATTATGTTCTGATTAAATGCTGAAGTATTGCGGCTGATCGAAACGAGTACACATAGCAGCATCGTAAGAATTTGATTTTGATCTGATGTGCTTGCACCAGATCTTCCTTGCGAATAAGCGCTTATCTATTTCTGTGCCTCTTGGATGTGGTCGGCGTTGGTCATTTTCAAGGTGCCATTCATTTTCTTGAAGAAGAGAACAGCTCTGTAAGGACAGCCGCTGCTCCGACTTGGCCTCGTACGCTCACGTTGGCCACTGCGCACAACGGGTGCGTTTATTTGTGAGCACTGATAGTAAAATACCATGACGCCACATTTCTTCCTCCCGCAAACCCTCTTGGTACGCTTCATAAGAATAACATATACCTTTAACGCTGCATGGTACCTTAAATTAGCTTGATCCTCAGCAGGAGAAGCATGATAGAGTCATAGGCGGGGTGTAATGGCGATCTTTTATACGAAATACTAAAAAAGGATTAGTTACAGGAGTAGTATACGTGTGTACCTGATGTTGGTGGTTGAGAGTTCGTTAAAATTCCTTGTCTGATCAATCAGAGGTTATTTGTTCGTTGCATATCATTTTTATTGACCAATCAGAGAATCGCAAGTGTTTGAGGAGGAGGATAGGCAAAAAATGGAGGATGGTCAACGCCTTCACAAGATGTTTAATAAAAAAACTAAGGTGAAATTCAACGCATGTAATGATAGACATACGTGCGAAGGTGGCTAAAGTCTAACAGATTCATCACTTGTGCATTGTAGAATGGTAAGCAAGTATGTTCCTAAAAAATTATACAAAGGACACAGCAGATATCAGCACCTTTATGCCCGAACAGACTAGTATCACGATTCAAAACGCCGAGATGAACACTGCTATTACCATCTTTGTTCTAGCGCTTCCATGGGAGTAGAAGAGCTTAGCGATCATTCAGTAAAAATCTTTTTAAGCTAAAGTTTATTTCCAAGTAAAATGAATACGACGAATTTGTATGTTGCTTGTATTTATTCTTGAATACCACTAAAAAACTACATACCCGTAATGTCAAGTGCCACATCAGTTATTCAGCTGCAAATACATTCATCTCGCATTTCATAAGTGCTAACAGATTTTAATATTGCATATTGCATCACTGAGTGATGACCAGAAGGTTTTTGCCCTTTCGCTTAGCTATAGCACTTAAGCACAGTAAAGCGACGTGCCTGTACCTCACATTACCGCACTCGTGCACTGATTGCTCTACACATCCCTAAAATACTACTGCATCGTTTATCTGGTTGAACTACGGCGATAATAGGTAATCTATGCAACCCTCATCTCGTTCGCGAGTTTATAAATTGGCTATGTAAACTAACAAAAATACCGTAACTAAATCGCAATAGGATGAGCTATTCGCAAACGATGAGTATATTGTAAAATTTTTCGAATCCATCGCTTTTTGCAGGTCAAAGCGAAACCTCTCGTATACTTACAATTCGGATTACTTGAGCGAGACGTTTAAGTCCACAATTAACGCTTCGGAACCATGACCCCCCACGCGTTCTATAGTAGAGCTAGTCCCTTTTTGGTATGGTACACTTGGGCGCCTCCCCTTTATACGGGAAGCTGTAACTGAACCCATTGGGTGTAATAAGTCACATAACAGTTGGAAGGCCGGTAATAATATTGCAAAGAGTGCAAATTTGATTCAATGCTAGGAATAGAAAGCAGACCGTAAGACATCGTATCGGCAATTCCGTAAACTACTTCGTATTTTATGATAAACGATCTTGCATCTCCAAAGAAGACATACATTAAGGACGGACTGTCCCCTCGTGCAGTTTGGCAGACTAGGACAAATACAGTACTTAACATAAACTTAGCTTAATTCGTCAATACCGTACACAAACCATAAATAAAGTGGCTGTCACGTTCAAGTATAAGTGTACAAGCATTTACAGGGCTTGTGTCTTTTGAGCACCCCTTGGTGTGTATGACACAAAAATCACCCGGTATTTCTACTTGCTTGAAGCTAGAGTCTATCTCTAGATCCAGTTTGAGATTTAATTCTCGTGCCATTGAATTGGTTAATCCAGAGCTAAGTGGATTGTGCCGAAATTCTTTCTCAAATGAAAATGTGTGTATCTAGGCTACTCTTGGAAGCACTTGTAGTCACTCATACGCCTGAGAATCTATAAACTGATCCTCTGTACGGATGGAAAGTGTCGCTGAATTCGGTGAGCATCAATTTCTAGCGCTGGATAAGCCTACAGCGTAATCTGGGGTACAAAAGGTCGACTCCGTTGTGGCTTAAGGCCAAAAATGTGCTTAATGCATATTGAGGCATTTGGGGCCGCGCTGAGCGGATACATGGCCATATAGCATCGACTAAACCACGTGGTGCATACCTTGCACCTAATAAATAAGTAGAAATTCAGCTTTATATCAAAGACTTCAGTTTTTATCAGAAAAGGCAGATCCAAATTGGATCCGAAAAATAGAAGTATAAACATATGCCGCTATGCCTGTTCGGATCAGCAAAAAGTTGTCTTATCCTTTTAAAAGATCACTGGCCGGTCTGGAATCGGTACTGACATGTCATGCTTCTGTCAATGTCTCCGAATTGCTTGGAATTGCCTTTGAGTAGTGTACCACGATTCTTTGTACGGCTAAACCTACCACGTCTTGTTCTTTTAAGCTTCTTTATTTTTAAACCAAGCATTTAGCGTAAGCTTACACTTTTTATTCTTGAAAAAAAATAATTACCAGATTATGACCGCAGATTGAGGACTCTCCTTACTGCAAGCGTTTAGATCCTTATTTAAAAGGATACTAGTTACTAATGTTCCAAGAAGACCTCCACAGGGATATTTTCAATACTTGTGTCTTCCATGTCCATTCTTCGACCTTCAAGGAGCTGCAATTTACAAATCATCGAACTCCTTTTTACATCATAAAGAAGCTCGATATGGTATCAGAGGGCCTATCTTTGAATTAATTGCGATATGTACGAGACCATAAAACTCGGCTATGCGGAAATTGATGAAGACAAGGCTTAGGACGTGGGATAGCAACGTAAGGTGTCATGTGCATCCGTGGACGTGCGGATGCACAAGGCACCTCCGTAAAAGTCATATACTGTTAACTGATGATTCAGGATCAGTATAGCCGTGAACCTTCTTTAAAACTGAAAACGAGTACGGCGTGGAGAAAAGTCGCGACCCAGTAGGTGCGTGGCTCTTTACAAGGAGACATCTGGATTCTGGTCAGTCTGTAGTGGGTAGATTGAATGATTAACGACCCCAAAAGCATTCGTTAAATTTACCAGGATCGGGAAATTATTCCTGGCTTGTCTGGCAGTGTAGGACGATAATATACATTGTAAAATACACAGTCGATATTTTTTGACGAATCATCGGGAAACAATGCCTGAATCCACTTTTTGGGCTGGTGAGCGTTACACTGAGACGATGAAAGAAAAAGAAGGTGTTCTTTTCTCGGTCCGTATTGCAACCGTAGCATTTATTATCGCTCCCAAAGCTAGCTTAATGAACTCAGTCGTATAAGCTATAAACTTTTACAGCATCCACTGCTGTCTCGTCCTAGATTTGAACTCGAGATGTAGAACCATTTTTGGAATGGACTGGCTCGAACGTCACGAGACATTGCCGATGGAATGATCAATGCCCAATGCTTATCGTGCATTGGTCTCAGCGGGTCACTAAGTAGTCATGAACTTACCCTTACTAGGAAGAACTAAGCGAATTGGCGCCATTTACTGAAAGATTTAACAAGTGTTTTAAAAACGGGAGATCCAAGCTGAAGTATTTCCTGTTGATGGTAGCTGAAGAGAAAAATGATCGTCAACACGTAGTGAAATAGCGAGTCATATGTAAAGTGACACTTTTCTAGACCTCCTATAAATGTCCTTTACGACAAGTTTGGTTTATTTGTCGTCGCCGCCGTGCTAATTATAAAAGGATGTTTATGAAACAAACAGAAGCTGCTTCTTCTTTACCTTAAAATGTCCCTGCAGTGACAAGTACATCAGATTGGTGTATTCTTCGGTTATCTCCCGATTAAAATTAATGCCATTCTCTCCCGCCACTGTACTGGATATGATGGTAGCACGCCCGCCGCTGAAAGCGCACAAGTAGTGGTTATTTAATGGGAATGACGGCCAGGAGACGTCGAACGACGTCTTCCTGTAGTGCGATTCTATAGCGGCTCGCAAGACCTGGCCGTCGTGAAAGAGCTGGAGTAGCTTCCCTGCGGTTCGGCTAAAGCTAATTGATGTATTCGTTCTGCAAAAACCTCGCCGCATGGACGTGGTGCAGCATCAGCACTTCGCGCACCCACAAGCCATGAAGCAAGGTTTTTAACTGGGTGAAAAAACTTAGTTGGTGGAACGTCGCTCTACAGCGGCTTGTTCGAGCCATCACACTCGGCCTTGACGCCTTTAGGCAATCGATTACCGTGGTAGGGTACTTGGCGATCTTGCCTATTTGATGGCTTGCTTGGACGGGTCTGGCTTGTCGCAGCATGTCGTGGCGACTAAGCCTTTTTTATGGATATAGGCGATGATCGAATTGGCCGGTATGCGCATAAAGTCAACCATTCGTATACGACGTCATCTTCATCGTCCTCTTATTCCCACTTTTTAAGATCTCGACATCAACAAAACCGTTAGCGTGCCGAAGAGCATGTTAAAGTGCGATTCCTGTTGTGCAAAAACCAGCTGCCGGCTCTGCAAGATGGAGAACGTCACGTTGTTTGCATCGATGACCGGCGCGATGATGAAGTGGTCAGCCAACACTCGCTGGTTGGGGCAGCGTCAGGGCGATTCACAACGCAGTACTAGTAATCTGCCGGTGGCAGCTCGTGAAATAGTGAGCAGGCTCCCGAGATAAATCCAAAAGATCTTTATCTTTGGACATTTGACACCCAAGGGCGTGATTAGACTGGCCTGCGCACGAACGACAAATGCACCAGGTTAGCTTGATCTACGTCCCTTCCGTCACACACAAACTCAACTATTATAGCGGAGCCACACAGCTCCCTGCGCGTACCCCTTTACAAGCTGTAAACTTGACCACCAGGTTTATCTGGTGCGGTGCGCATACATCCGAAAAAGTAAACTCTTATCTGTCACTATCCTGCGCGTGACGAGACCGCAATGCGGCCCTTCATCGTGTTATCTCCGCCGGGCGACATGGCAATGAGTGTATTATGCCACAGCCCTTACAATGCGTTGAGGAACTTTTTAAATAATCCAAGATATTCTTGGCCGTGTAACTGCCGAGCTTCAGGAGTTCGAACAAATGCAGGTCTACAGCTTGCGTTCAAAGCGAATTTTCACGCAAATTCCGACGACGACTGACCGCGATGAGTGCTGCTGTCACCAGTAAGATAAATAGCCTAAATCAAGTCGTGGTGGATCAGGTCGGTGGTGAGCTGCAGGCGGGTGTTTCCAGGACGAGGACGTGATAGCTTACAATGAAGTTGTTGCGCCGGGAAGACGGGCTTTACTCGTCCAAAAAATTTGTAACATTTGTTGTACTCGATGGCCTTCGCGACCTTCCGGAACGACAAGCCTACCGCGCTAAAGTCCATGGCCAGCTCGAAGCACATGGCGTGCGTGATACTGAAGAATGATTAAATCGAATTGTCGTCGCTATGCTTAAACAGGCTTAGTGTATTATCCTCCTACTGGGCGATTTTTGCCGCCTCATTGGCCGTGGCAATCTCGACGTTGCTTTCGCCATCGAACAACGTCTATCATTCCGTCATCGTGAAAGGACATCTCCTTGATGATCACACCAAAGATACCGTCCAGGATCTTCAATGTCATCTTGTTGTTGTCCAGGTCCGTATAGCAATAGAGCACGTCGCTAGCATTGAGGTGGTAGTTGAAAAAAGATTTTTGTCCTTTTCGACACATCCTGGTACTCGATCCAGGTCTCCTGGTTCTAGCCCATGTAATGGCACTTGTACTTCGTTACGATGAATGGCACCGTATATTACTGGACGCTACTATGCGACTTGCGCTTACGGCTGCTGGACAACCCGATCACAATGGGGTCCCGACCAAGGAGCTCACAGATCTTGCAGCGGCAGGTGATGATTGTGTCGCTAGTCGTGCTCACGACGTCAACCGCGTACGTGAGCTTCTGGGCGGGCTGGAAAGACGTGTTGATTTTCTTCTTTTTAGCCATGAGGCCTCTGAGATGCTGTGCTACGTTTTGACGCAGTCCGCAAGCACATAGCATGTAATTTATTGTCCCCCAAAACTGATTTTGTCTCTCTATTGCACCATTTAAGTAAAGCAAAAAATGAGGAAGCCAGCACTGAGTTGTGATAAGATAAAGTTTTAATGCATTGCTGGCCCAGAGCCTAGGTAGTAACATCTCTGACGCGGGTATAGAGGCACGTATAAAGGATGTCTGCGATACAACCGTATTTATTTTTTGGCAAACAGATTGACGGTGAAGTGCAAAGGCACTCAGGGACAAAAAATTTATCATGTCGGGTTCTGCCAATTAATATACCGTATTTTGCCCCCCCAAGACACCCATATTTACAAAAAATTGAATTGTATCAGGCAGTGTGCCCTATAATTCACATGTGTTTGAAATTAAATTCGGAAGTAAACGGCGGCAGGGGTGGAGTGGTGCAACAGGCGGTCAGTTACACAAGTAGCCCAGCTTTAAACCCAGTAGCAATTACGCAGAGAGAATCCCCAAAGGAGGAGTCTGGAACCACCACCTAAGTCCTCATAATTTCAGATTTATTGTGCTTCAAACACAAATTGATTTGCCTTTATACAACGACAGTATCGTTAAATCATCTGCAGTATCAGCACCATCTGCATCATCGGAGGCTTCTTTATCATTATTAACCCATTTACTTTTATATAGTCCATTGTACACGTCGTTCTTGGCAATTTGCAAGTCCCCGTACTCGACAGCAGATATAGATGCGGTAATTGAATTGCGGATAACACCTTTGGGGACAGCTACCCATGGACTGATGACCCAATCCACCAACTCCTCCGCGTTCGGTGGCCGTTATTTTTATTCATGGTGTACTGCGTTCGATCAGATCTCTTCCAGTCGTTAATTACATTGGATAGACAAACTTTAAACGACTTGAATAATCCGATGTCCACTTCCTGCATGTACGGCGTATAACCTCCAGGAATAACCATTTTATCCTTTTTATTGCTGATAAAAATTGACCTTGATGTCCTTCGCTATATGGACTCGTACCGAGTTCCACAGGATACCTTTGCCGTCGCAGAAGTTCAGAAGCGCTGGAAACATCAAGTCGATTCACTAAATGAGAAGCTTGAATTTCATCCAGACACGCTTTTGATACGAAAAGAAACCGCCCCGCTTTCTGATTGTTTTTGCGCTTTTCCAGATTAAAAGAGGTGGCAGCTTAGTCCCCGTAGCTTCGACGGTAAGTGCAACATTTTTTTAACGAAGCGTACCCTTTTAATCGCAATAGACACGACGTGCGCCGGTAAAGTCCACAGTGTCGCGCCGCGGGTCTTCGAAGAATACTGCCGTCTCATTCATCAGGAGCGTGCCGCTGAGGTTGAAGCCTCTCATCGATGAGAATTACGTAAGAAATAGCACGGCACGCGCAGTGAGCTCATCGTCACTCAATTCGGTAAAATTGGTCGTCCGTCGGTAAGAGAGGTCATAGCGATTTATTGGGTAAGCGAACTACTTTAACGATGCGCAACAGTCATCGTTGTCCAGCTCAGCTTCCGCGAGCTCGCGTGCAGATGCTTATGTCCACTGACGCGAACCCGTTTCCTTCTTTGATGTCAGAAAGACGATATATTCAAACAGAAAATACTTTACCTTACCAAGCGCTAGGTATCTTACGCCACCTGTCACACGCAGCTGTAGCGCCGCGAAGTTCTTAATAGTTTCGCCGTTCTTGCAACAGTAGCAAATAAGGGCCCCTGACACTTTTCACCTCGATCCGCTTGATAGTGCTTCAAAGCGCGCGTAGAAACCCGACCACCATGGCTTTTGATTGACTTGATCACTTTCCGCTTCTCGAGGTTAGTCTTGCAAGCTCGCCTAGGTGCCATGGTGTGCTTTAGAGAATGAAGAATTTTAATGCGAATCGAGCTTACTATCTGGTGATTTAAACGTTCAAAATGTAAAAGGTCTTTTATGAGTGACCTCAGCCAACCGTTAATCGAAGTCAATAATCAATAAAAAACCAAATTTTGCCAAACCGTTTATGGTATACTACTGGGCACGGTAATATACCGAGAGTAACCTATAAATAGGGTTAAAGCATTAATTTTGGACAGGGTATATAAATACAGCAGATCCCATTATATTTAATTTGCCGAATATACTGAGGTGAGGCGCTAGGTTGTCACCTCAGTGAATTCCGTAAATGAAATTAGCTCTTATGTGGAGCAAAATAAAGTTGACGAACCTTCTAAATTTGGTAATGGCACTATCTCACTTTTTAGTAAGCATAACACGATCTCTGAGACGGTAGCGTCGCCAAATGAATTATGCAAGACATAAGACGTCTAGTCTGTCACGTGGTTGCTTAGGCAAATCGCTCCAAATTAAATTTAATGGAGTGGTAGTCGATGTGATAGTGAAGTCGGCATCCAGTCCCATTAATCGTTTAATGTTAGAACTCAATGGAATGTTGATAAATGAGTTTCATCGAGCTTCATGGACTGTTTACATGACCAAAATGCAGGCTTATAGAACTGAAAATCGGCTGAACTTATACTCGTTATGAATCAGACAGCTAAAATTTGAAGATACTAAGGCGGAAACAAGGGAACCATAGCTGAACTACAATTTCAAAAAGTAATCAAGATCTATAGTACCCGTTACCACTTATAATATTTAGGATGTGGTGCGTCACAATTGACCTTGATATCGCCCTTCTTTTATAGTTGAACGTCATCAAGTCGACTAGACTTATAAAAGAAAAAGCTCAGTTATGCGACCTTCGCCGTTGCCTTAGAAACAATTTGATGCATACGACTGGATATTTTGTGCCAAGCACGCGGCGAGAATGGTGCGTAAGAGCAATTATCCTTATTAAATACCTATGTTAAGCAACTCATTTAAAATAGACGGCTTGTTCATGCTTACATTAAGTTTTATGCAGTCTTTCTGCACAGACGCCGATTCCTAGGAAGAACATTCTGTAAAACAATTTAGTTGGCACTATATAGAGTGCAACTAACCTTTTAAGTTGGTATTAACAAGTGATCTTGTGATTAAAATTCCGAGCACATTATGAGCTGCATCTAGTTTTATGCTCTGAAAATTGCTAGAATAACTTAAGGGCGCTCCGGCCCCGTATACTTTTAATCATTTTGTGACGTACCCGCTGAACCCTCATGTGGTCTCAGCACACACACACTTTGATGATACATTTGTCGATATTCAACCAGTAATCGACAAAACAAATTAAATTACGAGCGGTGATTAGTCGTATGCGCGCGTATAAGCTGCATCTAACCGTATTGAAACACGGCTTGGAAGCACAATTGTTTTCCTGGATCCTTTCACTGAACAATAGGACCTTCATACGATTATCGCAAGAGTAACGACATACTGTATCGGCTGGTTCTATAACAATTTTTCTTATAATGATCCGATTGGCCTTCACACTTACTTGTAGAAGTATAGCGTGTATTACGCAGATCTGGTGAAGCGATTGTTCGAAAATGATGGACTTAAGGGTCGATGAGCCGGACGGACGTGGGATATCGCGGCCGGGAAAGGGGCCGGAGACCTAAAGTTCACAAGGAAAAATGTGGCCGTTGGGTCCAAACGTGACGAGCAGTTGTGGTTACCGCTAACAGGGTCATACCGAATGACGGTACCAGTAAAACGGTACCTATATGGATCATTCTCAACCACTCGTCGGTCGGCCTGGTCGCACAAGGTGGGCCTTGGTCCCGTAGTCCGACCTGATCACTCATAGGTCGACTTGGCCCCTCCTCTCGGTCACTCGTAGTCCAACCTGGTCACCCATAGTTAGACTTGGCCCCTTAATGTCTGGTAGCTTTTGGCCACTCATCATATCGAACCCAGGCGCAATGCAAAACTAGAGTAGAGGAGTTTAAAGGATAGAAAAAATCAAACACTACTCAATTTGCGATCTAAGTAGCACGACGTGTCGTGCGCTAAGAATCTGGTAAGTCTACCGAATGTTCCGGGCCAGAGATCTGTTTGGCCTACCCATAGAATCGACAGTTGTCAGTAAAACACAAGTGTAAGTAGAAACCCAGAAAGAATATTGGCGCGTGGGTTCGTAGAGCAGTACTTACCCCAACTCAAGCCTGCTATAAATAGCGGGTTTTAATCTTGGTGGTAAAGGAGAAGAAACGTAAAGGCCAGGAGGTTAACACCCCTGAGACAAGAAGAGGACAGGCGTTAACAGCATCTGAAACAACTGGTTATAAGACCACTCTCGACCTAGTCGATCGAGTGGTCGCCTAAACTGGACCCCGACTAAAGCATTTACGCTTGCCCTCCCCCCCCAGGTCGACCTCCATCAAGGCCAACGTATTCATCATCACCAAGTCCTACAAAGAGTGAAACCCTCCGAGCCGACGGGTACACAAGGTGAGTCAAGTTCACAAGCGGCATCGGGGTACCCACTCCGACAGTTGTTAGTCCGGCACAGTGAGTGGTTTAAGTCTCGTCAAAAAGTTTTGGCAAACCCAATTTACCACTGGAAGACCGACCGCCAGTAAGACAAGAAAAAGAAACGATTAACCAAAGGATTGACCGGACCTTGGGAGGGGTCCGGTAAACATGGTCAAGGTTGAATTTTTTGAGGAAACCTAAACACCCTCCTTACGTCCTCGTCGAGGACGTCTTTGGTTCATATCACGTCCCATTAAACCAACAGCCGACGGTAAAAATCAAAACGCTATGGTCCCCGAAACAGCAAACCCCTACAGAAGCCACGTTCAAGCTGAAGAAGGCCAGGATGTAAGCACCAGAGAGTACCAAGTCAATGGGTCCTGACACATCAGGACCATCGATCGATTCAGACCATCGGCCGACGACGAAACACGGCAAGCTGTCGTCCCCGACACAAAAAAAACCAAGACCGTTAAGTCCAAGCCGAAATACACAAAGACGAGTACGCCAGCGCACGCGTAGCCGATAGCCCTGCCCAAGCAGGGCCGCCAGTATGGCAGACGATGCAGTAACTATTACCGATTACATAAGCAAGCTTGTCACACTCATGGCAAGCGACCCCGTCGTAAAAACCCTTGGGATCCAGCTGCTCGGACTACTTAGGAGACCAGTGTCACCCCTACCACGACTCCGGACGGTCACCAAGGCGGTCCCTGCGCTGGTGACTATCCTCCGCCAAGCCAACATGGCTACAGGAAGATTCGAGCCAAACACTTTGATCTACTTGGAGTGTAACAGTATCACAAGGACGTAGTAGAAGTTGCGCAATCGATCAACGATTTTGGTTGGGACCACCAACAGACATAACAACATGTTACAGGGTGTTACCGTTACGCTACTTGTTAGAATTCATTAATAACTAGTATACATTCAGGTATGCTCTTCTAGGTACACATAAATAGTAGGTACACACTGTAGCTAAGTGTAGTGGCTACATTTATCGTAGTCCTGCTCTTCTGGAAAGTGGGTACAGACCCTTTATCAGCCAATAGGATGCGACTTTTAGTTGAGTGGCTCTAGTGGCTCAGAAACCACTCGCACTGAGGATGATTTAGGTTAAAATATATAAAGATAAAAACCAGAGTTAGAATTGATCTCCACACGACACACCTTTACACGTGTGTCTCTCACGCTTCCTCGTAAGACCTCAATGTCAGCAACGTAACGGGTTCTAGTACCGTTGCACCTGGTATCAATTCGTAGTCCGTCTAGCAACGTAGATGAGCGCCCCGATACAAGGCGCTGCAGGTGGGGTGTTGGATCGTGACGACTTCCAACACCTCACTACGTTCGAGTGGGAAGCACTGCGTAGCTTCGAAGTCTTTGCCGGCATCAGTGCTGTTGTTGCCGTGCTGAAGGATACGCCAGAGCACCTCCAGCTTGTCACGATTCAAGGCTTTGTCGACCGTGAGCTCACTGATTTTCGTCAGCGAGCCCTAACTTTCACGGTCGTCAAGACGTCAGATGTCGTCAAGCTAGACGTCTATAGCTACAGCGGCGAGGGGTCGAAGCTCGTCGCCCTCAATCGCTGGCTCTACAAGGTGGACATTATTATCCAAGCTCGCCAACTCACGTCTGAGTTCTCGCGCAATCACTTCCTCCACTTTGAGCTGACGGGATGGTGAAGGAGTGGGCGTTGAACAAACTTGTCGCTGATCCGGGGTTCATCCCGGATCTCAAGGCCTTGACGGAATTTGCGCCTCACCTTTGAGCCTCCGCAGGATGAATACCACCACCGATTGGCTTTTCTCGTTTTAAACAAAGGCCGCCAATCGATGCTGAGTTACATCCAACGTGCTCGACACTTATCTTCGTGGATTGATCCAATTTTATCGATTCTGTGACTCAACTCTACGTGTTCGTCACGCGTAAGAGCGCTATTCATCAGCGTTTATTTTTAATGCGGGAGCCTCTGTCGTCGCTTAATGAAGTGTCCACGAAAGCGTTACCTGGAGCGTCATGGCCTCGCACATGGATCATTCGTTGCACTTTCGTGCTGTTAGTGATCCCAAGCCTATGAAAATCGACGCGCTTGAGCGCGTCCCCTGATCGCGACGTGCTGTGAACCATGGGACTCTAAAACCCGTGGCAACATGTCAGCATCTCTGTATCCGATGTCGCAAACCTAGTCACCGCGCGGCAGCATGACACGCGCCTGCGCCTTTGCTCGCCGTCACCGAGTCTGTCACTCCTGATGGCTCGGCCACACAGCCTAAAACGTAAGCAAACGGTAAGCGCGTGGCGTCCTACTGGGCGAAGACGGTGGAACGTGCCCCAGGGGGCGACACGTCCCACTATTCCCTCCGCGGTTCACGCGCATAATTACGCCACCACGCCCAGCAGCGATAATCGAATGATCGTGCTTAGCGAGCACATCGACATTGCGACGCGCCCGCTTCGAACGCTGCTGGACTCGTGCGCGACGAATATCTTCGTTCCCACCGAAAGTTTGAAGATATTTCCCTCGCGGATGCGTGTCCGCGAGTCTCCAGAAACGGTGATCATCAAGTATGCTGGTTGTAAGCCGAGGACACACCGACGGCGGTCGGTTGTCGTACCCAACCAGTTCGACGGCTTTAGAAGCTGTGACGAGTTTCAATTCATCGACTTTAACAGGTTGTTTGACTGCATCTTTAAATGCCGTGGCTTGCCTGGCATCGTCCGGACTTCGATTGGCTTTACCGCACTGCTAAGCCTTGTGATATAGATGTCAAAGCTGTGCTCACGGTGCTAACTGATCCCACGAGCACCTGGCAGCATGTTTCTGTCGTTGATTCAAGCTTCATGACCTCTAGTACCCGTGTAGCGAGCGATGATCCTTCACTCGCAGTACACAGCACCGCGACATGCTCCTCCTCAGTCGAACAGTGGTTCCTAAGTCAAAAATCTACGCCGAGACAGTGGTCTTCGGTGTCTAACGGTCGAGCAACATCTCCTGTGTGCGACAATCATACCAGTATCGCACCTAAGCAGAGGCTTTTGGTGCGCCACGCGCGAAAACATGAGTGTCTTCATGACCAGCGCCTGCATCACCAAGTGACACAGGCTGAGTCGCTTCAGCAACCGATGAGGCATCAGTTGCTGTGGTTTCTGCTTCGGCGTCCACACAGAGACGTGCGGACGCGCTCTCGGCGGCCTTGTTCACGCATCGCATGGGCTTGTTAACCATGCGATGAAATGTTGGAAAGTGGACTCGGACCAACAAGTGCAAACCCTGTCCCAAATAATTTGGGACGAGTATCCATTTAGTCATTTAGTCACTAAAGTGACTGATGGTTAAGGGGGGGGGGTGATGTAACGGGGTGAATCGTTACATAACAATTTATAAGAAATTGTTAATAGAATATAACTATAAGAGTTATATTCTCAGAATGTTGTCACAAGGACAAATATTCTGTAGCACTTACGAGTAGTTCCTAATTGGTTGATATATGCCATTATATCAACCAACGAAGACGCGCCACGACAGACGCACGCAATGAGTGGTGAGCAGATAGTTGATATGCACATTTGTATTTAGACATAGTTAGATGAAGATAAATAGTGATTTATTAACAGACATTAACTAATATAAATACAGTTCTACTTTTTACTTTAACCAAGTACTCGCTTCTTCTTACCGTCTTCCTCTGCACGTACGAGTGTACGTGAAGTTTCGAGGCACCGCCTTATTCTGTCATCAGAATAAGTAGCTTGTACTGTCACCAGTACAAGCTTCAGGGTGCCCCGTTACACCGAAAGCTTCTGCTCCGGTGTGGTTTGTAACTCATGCACGCGCGAGGGAGTCCTCTACCCCGTCGCGGTGTTGACACGCATGGGAACCGCTGCTCGCGTATGGCGCACCGAAAGCTTCCGCTTCAGTGCTGGTTTGATAAGGCTAAAACGCTTTGGAGCCGCTGAGTATGAGCTCGGTGTCTCATACTCTACTGATGCGGAAGACGGATCTGTGTCGACGGCGATCGAATCCAAGCCGCCTGCCAAGCGTGGCATGGATGATGCTATGCGTCGTAGCATCTTTGGTTCATCTGTTGAATCAAATGAACCATCGCCGAAGCGAAGGCGCTCGAGGTCGCGAGACTTGGGTGCTAACAGTGGTGTCGGTTCTCCTATAGACACCACTTTGCAACGAGGTGCCAGTCCTTCTGTCGGCACATCGCAGGAAGAGCGGGACCGCAATGTGTTGCGTCTAGCTCCTGAGAAGAAGGCATGGATGCCTCCCAAATCCGTCATGGATCACTTGTCGGCGACGACGAGTGATCGTAATCGAACACGATTGTTCGATTCGTCAAGGATCCATCACCTTGACCCCAGCGCGAAGAACTATCGCGCTGAAAATGAATTCTTCATCGATGCTTTCTTTAGACATCGATGGTACAGTGGGAATCACAAGCGTGATGGCCCCTCACTACTTCAAGCGTGGAACGCCTACATCCATAACCTCGAGGATGTAGGCCGTGACGTTTGGAACGACAAACTTATCACAGCTCGTGATAAGTTTGAAAAGCAAACCCCGACAGGTGCACGCTACAAGCTGCATCGTCTGTCAAGGGAGAAAGGATTACCCTGCCTCTCTTGGGGAGACTCGTGACCATGTTGTGTGAACAACTCTGCACATGCACCTAAGAAGGCTTACCTCCCTAACAGCCCGTGGTGGCGCGTACGTATCTCTATTGAGATGTACGAAGGGATTGACAACTTGAAATTCCTTTACGACTGTGCCGGGAAGACTTTCTCCGGCGGTCCTTCTGCGGATCAGGATGTGCCGCGTCGTACTGCTCAACCAGACCCAGTACGTCGATCATCAGTTGGGAGCGGTGCTCCCAAGAATCCCAGGACGGGGGATAGCCGCGCCACCGGACGAGATAACTCGTCCGACGTCCGTTCACGTCGCGGTGGTTCAACAGCTGCTCAACTAGATAGCGCTGGCCACCGCGAGAGTCCTCTAATGGAGGTGGAGGGGGAGGAAAGACGCTCTCCACACAATCGTGGGGATCCGTGTGTTCCCGAGAGCTTCTTTGATCGCGTAACGCAAGGGTTACGCAACGATCTCGAACATGAGCGGGACAATCGTCTCCAACTGGCGGACGCTGTCTCTAAGCATCGAGCTGAGTTTGCCTTTGCTCAGCTTGAGAACGAGAGAGCTCTGACATCTCTTCGTGACGAGCTAAGGGTAGCTCGTGGGATTGTTGATCGGTCTCGGGATGAGATAACTGCTCTTCCGACCCTCGTCGATGTCCACCATCGGGAGCATAAGGCTCTTTGCGAGGTGCTTGAGCGCAAGGGCGTTCTTCATCGGAAGAAGCAGCGTACTGATGGTACGGCTTAAGCCGACCAACGTAAAACGTGGGATGCGTTCGCATCTTACGTGGCAACTCGATCGTGTATGCATTGCCTGGGCGATGCAAGACACGAAATGACCCGATGTACTTGGGTAGAAGTTTACTACTACCCAAGTTAGTCACTACATGCTTTGGCAGGTTAACCGTAGACAGTAGGACTAAGTCACCTTTATTAAATAAAAGAGTGTTTGCCCTTCCATTCTTGTCAGCGTTTTGCTTTTGCTTATCCACCGCTTCGGCGATGGAGTCTTGCACAAAACGAACTACCGTTTCACGAGCCAGTATGAACTCATCTGATGACTCGTTAGCTTCAGTGCGCTGTGAGTGAACTGCAGCAACATCAACGTTTTCTTCAGTGAGGGCTTCCGCACTCTCACTGGCATCATCTTCTTCGATATCGATGTTATCGATATCGGCATCAAACGCAATGACCTCTTCGTCAGAGCGTGATGAGCGTGAACCAAATCGGTTTTTGCTCGCGCGAGCCCCTTCCCACCTTAAATTAGTGTTACACACTAGCAAGGTGGGCACACGCGGATGGCGTAAGCCGTTCACGTAAAACGATGTATGTGTCGTGGACGCATGCACCGAGATGGCAAACTCTACCATTGGCAAAAACTCACTCCAACTTTTAAAGGAGTGTACGTATCCTCGAAGTATCTCTTCAAGGACACGATTGGCACGTTCCGTCTGACTATCTGACTCTGGATGATCAGATGTAGACATCTTCAAGCGTTCCGAGTGATTTGAACACGGAACGCCAGAAATCAGCAGTGGATCGTGGATCTCTGTCTGATACGAGTTCACGGGGCAACCCATGAAGTCGGAATGTGGTTTCAATAAAGACACAAGCACCGCCAGGTGCCGTGATTGTCTCTGGTACAGCCACAAGGTTACCATTTTGCTGAATCTGTCAACAAATACGAGAATACCCGTATTCCCGCGTGCGTCTTTGGGTAACCCGAAGACGACATCCATTGAGATGGATTCCCAGCACTCAGCCGGAACCGGTAGAGGCTGTAAAGGTGCACGCAGTTAAGGACTGGACTTCACTCGTTGACAGACTTCGCATGCGCGAACATACTTTCGCACAAACTGATACTGGCGGGGCCAGTAAAAGTCTCGACTCACCGTGAGATATGTTTTCTCTCGGCCACGATGTCCTCCTACAGGAGCATCGTGACACTCGAACATGATCCGCGAACGCAGATCAGTATCATCTGTAATGACAACACGTGGTGTGTCACCAGAAACGGCTGTATGATACAGTAACCCGTTGCGAGTCGTGTATCGATCTGATGCAGGTCGATACGCAGACGATAATCGTTTCAACGATTCTCGAGATGGTTGTGAGAGATGTGTCAACAACTTCACAATCTCACCATCTTGGGCGTATGCCCGCCTCACATCATCATACAACGTTGTAGATGGGACTGAGGACGTCATAACCGCAGCAGTGACTGTCTCACCGTTGGGTTTCACGACTGGTTCAAAGTCGGGACGACGTGAGAGTGCATCAGCGACGACATTAAGTCGTCCTGGTTTGTACTCGACCGTAAAGTTGTATTCTGCAAATAATGACAACCACCGCGCCATTCGTTGTGAAAGGTGCGGGCTGTTCACTGCCGTGCGTAACGACGCATGGTCAGTGTAAACAATGAAGGGTCCATCTCCTAATGGATAGACTCTGAACTTTGCGAGTGCATACTTCATGGCAAGGAGTTCCTTGTCATGCACTGGATAGTTCCGCTCAGCTGGTTGCAGCTGACGCGACTGATAGCAGACGACGCGCTCAACGCCTTCAAGATCGTACTGCATTAATGCACAGCCGATTGCGAAATAGCTGGCATCACAGACCACATGAAATGGCCTGTCCTGATCGGCTACTGCTAGGACTGGGAATTGTATCAAGCTCTGATTGATACCATCAAAGGAGCGCTGACATTCAGCGTTCCATAACCACCTCTCGTTCTTTTTCAACAAATGAGAGAGATGTACAGTCATCTCGGCGTAATTGCGTGAATACTTATGCAAATACGCCGCTAGCCCAAGGAATTTTCGAAGAACTTTGACATCAACTGGCACAGGCCAGTCGGTGATCGCTTTGATCTTTTCGGGATCGAGACTTACTCCGATCTTACCAACGATGCACCCAAGAAGTGGTATTTCGCTTGCTGCAATTATACACTTCTTGAGGTTTGCATACAATTGATGCTTTCGCATGATTGTAAGAACCTGTCGGACGTGGTACCTGTGAACCTCAACGTCCGACTTTCCATCCATAGCCCGACTATGGATGAGTACGTCATCGAAATAACTCGGCGCCAACTCTCGTACTGGTCTCAACAGATGTGATACACATCTGTTGAACGTAGCAGGGGCATTACTAAGCCCTTGTGCCATTACTAACCATTCCCAGAGCATGCCGCTAGGCGTGCTAACTGCGGTATATGGTATATCCCGTTCTCGCATAAGGATTTGATAGAAGCCATCCATCAAATCCATGGACGAAAAGATGGTACTCTTTGACATACCATCAATGATTACAACCTTATTTGGTATCGGCGTCTGAGCCGGTACCGTTGCAGCATTCAACTTGTTAAATGCATGCACTATCCGCCACCCTCCTGTTGCTTTTCGCACACAGAAGGTCGGAGAGCTATGTGGGGAAGTTGATTCCCTCACATGGCCCGCAGCTAAACGATCGGCAAAGAACTTGTCGATCGCAAGTACTTGTTCACGAGGCAGTGGCCACTGCTTCATGACACAGTACTTCGAGCCTGGTTTAAGCTCGACCTCGTGTCGAATACCTTCATCCTTCGGTAATTCGCACGGAACAGTTTCAGGGAATACATCCTTGAATTCAACCAAATCTTCAAAGAGAGGATTTGTCTTGAGCGATTCCCACGATTGGGACTCATATCGCTCAATTCGTGTCTTTTCATCTAGGACACTCTCGTCCATCGATGAAACTACTGAGAACTCTCTCGTTCTCAGTAAACACTGTTGCTGACCTTATGTCGGCTACACACTCTTCGTCAGCGATGAGTACGCAGATCTGCTTGACTTTGCCACTACGCAGATCACGCAAGAACCTTTTATGTTCGAGCGTTGGCAACTGAGTGATCTCCGAAGTCAACTTCAGAGGCGCAATCAGATCAAGTGTATAAGCGCCTACACTTGATCCGTTATTGACTATGACATTCAATGTCTCTGTCATTTCCTGGGGACTTCTTCCCTCAGGCTTCGAAGGACTTATTCCTTCGGCTTCCCGGGGACTTATTCCCGCGGGTTTCGGGGAACTTATTTCCGCCGTATTTGTAATCTTGGGACTTATTCCCTTTACTTCCTCTAGCTGGGGTTGCGCAACCACAGCGAGATCCTCTACGAAAGACTCTCCAGTCGATCTAGGATTATCGTTTCACTTAACCTGAGCGATCGATTGTTTCTCTTCTAGATGTTCCCCGCTAGGGATACATCTTTGTCCCAGTCCACCCGACTTATTCGAGTGGTGGACCTTCGGCGCAGCCTGTGTTTCCTCACAGCCGCCGGAACTTTGCTCCGAAGTGTAACCGTTTGGTACACTAAGGTTTTGTGCAGTCGTACTAACGACCGTACCACAAGTGAGGCCATTGCACTCACTCGTAGTACATCCACACGCTTGTGGACGCTCCAAAACGTTCATCAGATGGCCATCCGATGAACAAGCGGCAGGCATCGTTACTGTTCGATGTTGCCAGTTTACCCGTGGTTCGTACCTTCTGAGCCACGGTATTCCAAGGATGACATCAAATTTGTCATCCAAATCCAATACGATAAAGTCATCGTCATATTGGGTATCTTCCAGCGTATAGTGGATCTTCACTATACGCTTCATGACGGTTACGGATGCGCCTGTCGCAAGACGTACCGTCATCCTCGTAGGAGGTGTGTCACATTCACTGAACTTAAAGTGACCATCTTCTAGCGATTGGCGTCGCACAAAATTGCTGGACGCCCCACAATCGACTAGAGCTCGAAGGGGCAACTTATTCGTCACTTCGAGTTTCAAGGTAGTGTGTGAGATCTCATTACCTAGAGCAGCAACGCACAACGTTTGTGTGTTGGGAGCAACCTTCATCAAGAGGCCTACAAATTCTCTTGACGTTGCTGGACCAGTAGGGTGCTCCGCATCTACTGATCCTGTCCGTTTTTTGACGGTCCATCCCGTTGTTGCGTCTTTGCACCAACAGCGGACCCGCGTCCCTGCCCCTTTCTCATGGGTGGACGGTCACTACGGCAAGTGTTGCGAGACACTGGACGAGGGGCACTACACTCGTAAGCGTAGTGTCCTGTCTTCTGACATCTGTTGCATTTCTGCAATTTCTTGTAGTCTGTAGAGCGAGCCTTCTCGCTCTCTACATAACAGAGTTCCATCGGCTCTGGACCTCCGTTGTCATATCGTCTCGGTTGACGATATGATGTCGAGCTGGCGCAAGCCTGTCTCAGACTGAAGTCTTGCTGTTCTGCAATGGAAATGATTTGTTCTAGTAAATCTAGTTCAAGTCGGAACAGGTGAGTCTTGACGGGACAATCCGCAAGACCCTGCATGAACACCGAAACCAACGTGTGTTCATTCACCGGATTGGAACTTATACAACTCGTAAGATGTCGTATATGTTGCGCGTAACCGTGCACATCACGCTTACCCTGCTTGAGCTTCAAGAGTTTGGTTCGAGCTCTGAACTCAGCTCTAGGCGGTTCAAACGTTTGTCTGAGCCGCGACTTGAAGACTTCCAACGACCCAAACGCATATGGGTCGTGCAACTTGAGCCCCAGTGCCCAAGTCTTGGCACGTCCTGACAGACTTGACTGGTCAAATGCAACTTGCATATCCCCGTCGTTGATGCGCCGCGCCCTTATGGCGTCATCCAATTCACGAATCATCTCAAGAGGGAGTCCTCTTCGACTCCCCTATACTTGGAGATGTCAATCTTCAAGGTTTCGGGTCGACGCGAGTGCATCGACCCACCAGCAGCAGCCTGCTGCTGTCTCAACAGTTCAAGCTGTTGAGCACCCTGTTCTCTAAACAACTCTGCTTGTTGAGAACCTTGTTGGTGAAGCAAGGCTACTTTCTCGCGTTCTGCGTCAAGTTCATTTTGAATGAACTTGACGATAGTAGCATGTTGGGCATCTCTATTGAGAGCCTCAAGCATGACGCTAACAGCATGGATGCCCATGGTTGAACCCATTCGTTCAACCGCATCCCATTCGACATCGCTCAAATGGGAGTAGCCGTCACGCGTAGCGTGAAAGCTTTGGTCATCTTCATCATCCAACATATTTATGTCAGATGTGAACGTGGTCCTTGGACGGACTACGAAGTGCTACCAAGTGTCACGGTGCACCCTGAAGCTTGTACTGGTGACAGTACAAGCTACTTATTCTGTCGTCAGAATAAGGCGGTGCCTCGTAACTTCACGTACACTCGTACGTGCAGAGGAAGACGGTAAGAAGAAGCGAGTACTTGGTTAAAGTAAAAAGTAGAACTGTATTTATCATAGTTAATGTCTGCAATAAATCACTATTTATCTTCATCTAACTATGTCTAAATACAAATGTGTAAATGAAATATCTGCTCACCACTCATTGCGTGCGTCTGTCGTGGCGCGTCTTCGTTGGTTGATATAATGGCCTATATCAACCAATTAGGAACTACTCGTAAGTGCTACAGAATATTTGTCCTTATGACAATATTCAGAGAATATAACTCTTATAGTTATATTCTATTAACAATTTCTTATAAAATTGTTATGCAACGATTCACCCCGTTACAACACCACATTATTCAAGACAATTACGCACCACTGCATGCGTCTCTGTCAGATATCAAATATAGGTAGTGTTCTGTCCATGAGCCTTCGGATTCTTTTCTAAATGCTATCAGGCATATTATTTGCGCCAGAATTATCAGTTTATCGAACTCCTGGTAAAGTCGCTCCATGAAGTGTTCTAAGGTGAAATTCTCGTGGTACCACGTCTTTAACTGGTTGTTGAAGTACCGCTTAGGTCGTTCCGCTAATGTTGTGGCATAAGACATTGGCTTAAATCCCTTATTCGCTCTAACAAAAAAGTACTCACGATATATGCTTTGTAAGTCTACAAAAGAAAACCTTTTCTTCCGTTAAAGAAACCGTATTTAAGCTCTCTTCGTCGAAGAAACGGATGCAAGGATTTATCTAGGATGTCTTTGACATAGGAAAAATGGCTGGACTATGTTGTGACCTGTGGTACACAGTGATGGTGCTGATCCATCGGCATCTTCTATGGATGCGGCTGTGGATTAATTCGAGGCGACAAATTCTCATGAAAAAGACCAATCCTTGGACTAATTGATTCAGTCTTTTCTTGAAGTACTAAAATTCACTTTTAGGTTCTCAAATATGGTTGCGGCAGACACTTATAGACCTACCTACGTTACGACAGTGTTTAATTGTAGCACATCAGCTCTCTAACGCGCCGCCTCAAAGCAGCGTCCGAGCTCACTGCCAAATATGCCAGTTTTATTGGCACCTTACATGCTCTCTTCTTCAATTTTTTTCATTAAGGAAACTCCCAGTCTCTCAAGGCAGTCTTGTAAGGCCTCAAGCGCAGCATGTACAATCACATATACCGGTTCAAACCTGTAATTTAAACTACATCGCTGGTAATCTTTAAAATCATTCCTGATTATTATCGATTCCATCACGCACGTATCAAATCTGGGCAATATGGACATTCTATTATATGAATAGTGATCTGTTCAGGTTATTTCGATCGTAAGCAGGAGGTATATACACAACTTGGCTTTTAAGCCCTTCGCATACCATTAAGATGCCCAGATAAGGTTTATACACAATGCCATCTTCGGTCAATGTCCAACTCATATATTTGTACAAGCATCATCTAGATCATTTCGCAAAAACTAAGCAATAATTTTTTTGTGTACTTCGATTTAAATAATGGACTTGTAGCTACAAAAAAGTGTTGTGCTCGTAAACAAAACTGGGTGTCATTAGTTGTACTTAAATTTACGTAGAACTGTAGAATATGTCAACGTTAATCGTGCCTAATTTTTCTATTAATCATTTTATCGAAATTAATATAGAGTTGGACATGATATAATTGATTTTATTTCACCAAGGTGGCCAATGCTATGCGGAGTGTCTGGCAAAGGTTCTGAATAATTCAAATTCCAAAATTATGTCAATGACTGTAGATACATGAATAAGCTGATAAGTAAATGTCTATGGGCGTGCTCCTTGCTACCTTCTACATCCGCCACTTTTAATATCATCTGCGTAGGTCACCATGATACACCATTTCTTTCTAGCACAAACTTCCTTTCACGATCTGTCGCGTCCTAACGAACCATTTTTTTACCTTTTCTACATAACCAGTCGTACCTTGAAAACCATCGGCCGCGCTCTTCCAACACCATTGTTGACAATAATGTAAAAAACTGAACACCTTTAAACCCTGCTTGTCCACATACAAAAAAATTCGAACTCCATCCTCCGCTTGCACCTGTAAAACTGAACAGTGCTGCTTACCTTAATTGAGTCGTGGCAATCACACAAGAAAAAAGCCATCTATAAACACTGTTGCGGCCAGATCCGGAACCACAACTACAACATATCCAAAAAGATGTAGCCATACAAAAATGACAACGCAGTTCATATTGCTCTTTGCGAGCGAAAGATTAGGCATCCGTCGCTTACGCAAGAAGAATTGATCAATTGGCTTCAAGTAATTCACAATTTTTCCGTTAGCCTAGAAACAGTTTTTTTCTGACACTCAAACGATCAGTTAGAACCCTTGCCAAGAAGAAGGATATGAGTCTGTCATCAAGGCGGTAGAGTACAGTGAACTTCCTATCTATGGATAAGGTTCTGCACGAATTGCTACTTACATAACAGCACCAATTTCCATGTTGTGTGGCCTCATCAAAGTGAAGGCTGCGTGTTATCCTGATGAGCTCTACAATTACCGTAGGCGTTTGAGATCTAGAATAGCTAGCTGGTTATATTCAAAAAATTACTACGGTGTCAGGTCCCACCGCCGCGTTTACATATCTGGTGAAGTGAACATCCCTGTTATTGAAAAAAACTATCTGCAGATTCGATGAAAATGGATAAGTAGCCACGTGACATATACTTCATAAATGAAACCCGGATGTACTACAGAATGCAGGTAAGTTCATCATGACATAACCACTTCCAAGCTCCCTACTTGCTTTCACGGACATTAAACATCTCAACAGAAGGACAATTTACTGGCCACAAAGCATCTTGGAGGGTGCGATCAGGGCATAAGCTCCTCACTTCGACTGTAATCTAGTATGCTGAGGTTTCTTAAATCTACCACTTCTTGTCATAGGCAAAAGAAAATACTTAACGATACTATTTTTATAACAAAAAAAGATTAGGATGCAAATAATGTAGCAACTCGAACGATTGGTTGAAACAAGTCATCATGATCGAGTGGCTAAGCCATTTTAAGCGGAGATAGAAGGGCGAATGTCTTTTTAACTATTTACAACAGCGTGCACAAGCCCCCTTTTATGAAGCTTGCATCTGCTAGTACACTGCGCAACACAACCGTGTTCTATCTACCACCAAAAACATGCCGTCACAGACTCTGCCGTGCAGTGCAGAAAGTTACCGAAGCCTTAAGGCTTACTATTAGCGCTGTTAATGCCTCTTCATAAGATGAAGATAAGATAGCAGACCACAAGAGGTAGACGTAATCAAAGCGATGCATATTTCTGTTGTAGCCATGGATCATGGATGGATTTTTGAGACAATCCACAACTCCAATAACCAGTGTCGGATTTGCACTACCTACGCTAACATGACACCTTTACGTGCAATAGGTCGACAGTTGACACTAATCTGATCAAGGACCTCGAAGAATAGAATTTAGATCTTCGCTACCGGAACCTAATAGATATCCTTAATCTCGTAAACCATCCTGCTGAGCGTGAAATTGCGCATGTTTTGAATCAGGATTTTATACAGGATTTCTCCTCGGCTCCTGTATGTCGTAAGATGAAGCGAAGTACAATGAAAGTAAAGAATATATTCCTTTGAAGGTAAACTGAGAAACTGCATTTGCAAATTTGCTGCAGCATGTTCTGGATGCATCAAGCTGTTGTAAAATTCACGATGCTTGCTGCTATACGATCAGCCAAGGACAAAATAAGTATTTTAAGGACAAGCAAGATCTTTCCGATGACATTTTGTAGTTTTTCTTTAAGGTTAAGCTGCCGAAATGTAGATAGTTAATTATAAATTCGTGTCTGACATTGTGGATTATCGATTATTATTAGTTCTAGAACCGCCTGTAGGGTATAAACTGATAAAAATCATTATTCCCCCCTCCGTTTTCGGTTTAAATCCCCTCAGTTTGATAAAAACGCTTTGTAGTTGTCCAATAATACGCCACAAATGCAGGGAGCGATGTCGGAATTAGCTAGTTTTTAAAGTCAGTTTTGGTCGTAATCATATGCAATCAAACCTTTTTGAGCAAAATTGTCGTGTGGTAAACATCATTGTCAGCGTTCCAGATACAGTAAGCGATGTCGTTTAATTAAAAGATATGAGTGAGTTAGTGAGTGATTAGGTGAGGGAGTGCAAAGGCATCATATTGAACCAAAGCAAGCTGACATCAGCTTCACTGATGCAATAAATTCGTTAGAGCTTGTGGAGATGATGCGGCCGCTGCATGAGCCACAATGCACAACGATGTGAAAACATAATCGATCCAACACCTGCAGTATCTTAGTAGATTCTACTTTATTCCTCAGCACAGATATATAAACTTTGTAGGCACTATCATTCTTGCATTGCTCAAAAAGACCCTTACTTACACGAGCACGTATATCCTTGGCTTCATTGACAGCACGGCAACTGAATTGTCGTAAAGTAGAATTCGACTTGTTGCGGTACCTTTACATCTCTGTGATGACAGGGGCATCCGATTTTGCTACGCATGCGTGCTTGTCAATAGCCCCTGTGCACAGCCATCTTTGTGTCCTGAAGTGTGCTCTAATGCGGACCTACATTGGCACTTAAACAATTCCGGGACAGCACAGGAAAATAGATACCTGTACAGTGACGAACAGGACAAATGAATGAAACAAGCGACACGAACGATTCGAATACGCTCCAAAATGAATGATTAAGACTAAGAGTAGTCTTAGCACTCACTACAGCAGGAATCTTTACATGTAATCGTGATGAATATTGTTCGATGTTGTAGAGGCACCGACATATAATATGAGAATATCGATCGAGGGCATCTGCGGACGTAAAAGATTCTGTCCGCAAACTTTTTAGACAAATCTCAACATAATCTTGCATTAAAGAACACATAAGAACGATTGCGAAGTGTACTGAAATAGGTCAAATAGGAGTTCCAATACAATACCCTCAAGGCATGTCTATAAATTAGTCAATTATATATAACTATATTAAATTGAAGGTTATTTACCAGAAAACTGAGGAGAAAATAACGCATGCGTAAATTGTTTACTTTTTAGGTATGGTTAATACATTTACGTGACCTACTTGGGACCGGACAGGATATGTATATAAGAACAATACATTTATGTGAGGTAGTCATAGTGTAGACAGGTTCTACTGTAGTAGATATAAGGTTATCTTTTGTTGAACTTTCTTAAATTCTAAGTGAAATAGTTGAAGCTATAAAGTATGCAATAATGGTGGTATTTATTAAGCGAAATAAAGCTACAATTTGATAAATATATGGAAAAAAACTATTCTCAGTGACTAAGGCACGTATTCAAAATCTTATGACTTACGCCTAAACTCAAATCTATGCATAGTAGTCTTAAGCATTACAAATGTCTGACCCATTACTACAATTGCCAAAGCATTCACCCTTTTCTTTTCGATGTTAGAATCGAGTCAGTTTATAGTTTTTTTAGTTTTTTGAATTAGCATCTAACAGATTTTAAAAACAGTAAACACTGGTTTGGGGGGGGGTATATTGGCGCACATACTATGAAAGCAAAATTTAGTGACGCTTTGCTCATCTGTCGATTTATGAGCTTATAGCAATTTCCTTATGAAAATTCTTTTGCTTGCTCTCGTTACCACCAGAATACAGTTACTCCTAATAAAGCAAATACCGCATTGCACCGGATAGCGCTCGTTCTTGTGATATTTGACGCCCCCACATAACTCTTGAAATCAGAAAAGTGTTACGTCAAATCGTGAGGAGAGCCCATAATTCTTTTTGATGATATAGGACTATGACTCGACGGTCAGGTGCGCGTGTGGATAAAAGGCAAAGATACTAAAGCGCTTGCGAATTGGTCTGGCCGGTATATGTGGGCAAATGTACACGTCTAGTAACGATGCAAGCTTTTTATTCTTTTCTGCACTGTCGAAAGGACCCTAAAAGCTTACGATACAGAGTGATTGATCGGTTTACTGGTATAGTTTTAAGATAGCACCGTCTACTGCTTTTTATGTTCATGGATGTGTTTGGAAGAATCGAGAAGGAATTGCTGAGAAGAAGCACAGCATGACGTCATCGGATGACGTCACAAGAATAGCTTCTTAAACCTTCTAGAAGATCTTGAGAAGATCGAAGGGTGATCATTGGTCTGGATAAATCAGTGGGACTGATATAGTTTGTTTAAGTACATGGAATGAGTGGCTTGAAGCTGCGAAGAAAGTTTGCAAACTAAGGACCATAAAATATATTCACTTCACAATTTGCCTTCGCCTGCGCACATCAACTCAACAGGATAACCGCCTCAACCCGCTTCAAACCGCCAAGTCACCACGTCCACCGTGACAAGGAAGCGGTGTGAAGTCCTTTTGGGTAGTGGAAACTACTCCCACTGGGAGTATAACATGCGCATGACGTTGGCGCGCAAGGGGCTGCTGGTGCACGTTCAAGTCATTAAGAAAGAGGAAGAGATGACTGATGCCTGGCTGTTCAACGACGCTAAGGCATTGGTTATATCATCGCTCAAGGCGTAGAGCTACAGCATCAGACCAAGGTACGATCGGCGACAACAGCTATGCACGCGTGGGTCATCTTGCGGGACTTCTACAACCGCACCACGCTCCACAATCGTGTCGAGATGACACGTCGTCTACATGAGTTCAAGATGGAGAATGCTTCGACCATGTCGAAGCACTTGGATGCTTTTGACGAGCTTGTTGTCGGCGTCCAGACACTTACAGAGACAGTCGATGACTCTCGGCAACTAGTGGTGTTGCTTTGCAGTCATCCGACGGAGTATGAGCTCATCTCGTCAATTGAGGAGAATCCAATGATATCACGCTCATCGAGGTCAAGGAAAAGCTGTTGAAGGAGCATGATTGATTGCAGAGAAAGGAGACTACGGAGAAGGCGTTTCCTGTAAGCAGCAACGGTAGGCGGTTCAAGGGAGGCCAAGGTAATGGCCGCAAGGGAAACTATTTACGGAAAACCAACACCGGAATTAAAGGCAAGTGCTTTAAGTGTGGTCAAGTCGGACACCATAAGCGGGACTGCCTTAAGCGTAGCAATTCCGAGGAAGAAGGTGCTGTGTTTGCTGCTGGTGAATTGCGATACGAAGAATGGCTTATCGACAGTGGGGCTACGTCGCACATGACACCACATCGGAGCGAACTCTTTGAGTACAAGGAGTTAAATACTGGTCAACAAGTCTCTATCGCTGATGACAAGAAGCTCCAGGTAGTTGGAGTGGGAACAGTCAAGCTGAAAGGTCTGGAAGGTCGACGGACCATGAAGGTCGAGGTCATGCACATACCAGGACTTGACAAACGATTGCTGTCCGTTGGCAAACTGGCAGGACGAGGCATGAGGGTGGAGTTTCGAAGCTCGTCCTCCATCATTAAAAGTGCCAAGCACGCGATTGCAAGCGGCAAGAAGATTGGCAAGGCTTACTTCCTGGATTGCGAACAAGAAGAAGCTCGGTTTGTGGAATACGCATGGGCTGAAAGTGAGTGGGAGCTTTGGCACGCTCGCTTGGGACACCCCGGAAGATCTGGTATGGACAAGACACAGCGCGCTACGAGTGGTATGCCTGCGGTAAAGCGGGCATCGAGAAGCTGTGCAGTGGATGCAGAAAGGGCAAGCAGACGGTCGATACATTCCCGTCTCAATCGCTAACAAGGACGTCACATGTGTTGGAACTAGTACACACGGACGTGATTGGACCGATGAAGACGGTCTCAAAGGGTGGTGCACGATCCGTATTGACATTCGTAGACGACTACTCAAGATTAGTGGCAGCGTACTTCATGAAGCACAAGAGCGAGGTGGCCGCAAGACTTAGCTAGTTCAAGGCATTCTACGAGAATCAATGGGGCAAGCACTGAAAATGTTTACGGTCGGATAACGGGAAGGAGTTTGTAAAAAGAAGTTTGCCCATTTCTGTGCCCGTTACGGTATCATGCACCAGCGAACAGTACCATATAGCCCGCAACCGAACGGTGCTGCGGAACGCATGAATCACACTATCATGGAGAAGGAAAGGAGCATGCTGTTCTATAAGATGTCGGCATGCAGTGGTGGGCAGAGGCGGTCAGAACGGATGTGTACTTGATCAACAGATCCACAAACTCTGCAAATTCGGACGTAACACCGTTCGAGGTTGGTTTCATGATGAAGCCGAGTATTGAGCATTTGCGTGTGTTTGGATCGCAAGGGTATGCTCACATTGACGACGAAAAGAGGAAGAAGCTCGAACCAAAGAGCTACCTGTGTGTATTCCTCGGATATGCGGAGAACTCCCGGGGATACAGGGTGTTTAGTCTGGAAAGGTCGAAGGTTGTCATATCGCGCTCCGTAAAGCTGGACGAGCGGGAAGTTGAAGGCATACACGACACGGTGGTACCTGAGAAAGTACTAGTCATCAAGTATTTTTGGGACACTGATGAAGCAGTGATTCCGGTGGTTCGTCCGCCCGATGGAGACGAGACGATGTAATATGTCGAAGAAAGCGCTCCTGATGTCGAGATGTACAAGATGGAATTGGCTCCATTCGAAACAGGTATCATCATACCTCAAGTACTCGATTCAGGAACTCAAGAACCAAGAGACGATAAGTTAACGGAATATCAAGTTCCGAGACAAGCTTTTCAGGAGGACCGGTTAAAATTTTAGCCGGAGATATATCGGACGAGACGCTCACGAGACAGAATGCTGCTGCTTGAGAATGGGAATAGCAGTGAAGACACGTCAGAAGGTAGCGATGGACCATTTTCTCCAAAGCGTGCAAGAATCGATGACAAGGGTCTTATTGCAGAGGCTGTATTAGCCTATGCTGCAAGTGTTGGTGAGGCAGACGACGCTCCATCAACATACAGTCAAGCGTTAAGAAGCAACGACAACCAGCAAGTGAATTCAAGCGATGCAAGCGGAGCTCAAGGCGCACGCGGATAACGGGTCCTAGACACTGGTACCAAAACGGCAAGACATTCGACCAATCGGGTGCAGATCGATATTCGCTATGAAGCGAAACGAACACAGACAAGTGGTGCGCTACAAAGCTCGACTCGTCGCAAAGGAGTTCAAGCAGAAATTCGGTGTCGACTTCTTCGAGACGTACTCTCTCGTGGCAAACATGAACTCGATCAGGGTCGTGGTAGCTGTGGTGGTGACCAAGGGATACGTCACTGAGCAGCTGGATGCAGACACGGCGTTCTTGAAAGTGATCTTAAGGAAGAGGTGTGCATGGAAGTGCCAAATGGCATACCTAATGCTGAGAATATGATGTGCAAGTTGGATAAGGCAATCTACGGTCTCAAGCAGGCTTCAATGCGTGGAACAAGACAATCGATGCTGCATTCTGAGAGATAGTATTTTGTAGCAGTGGAGCAGATTAGTGTATCTACGTCAAGAGTCAAGATGACAAATTACATCTATGTGTTTCTCTACGTCGACGACATGATCATCGCCGCCAAGAACCGCAGGGAGATCCAAGAGGTCAAGACAGCACTCAAGAGCTTATTTTGGATGAAGGATCTAGGCAAGGCTAGATTTATTCTTGGCATGGAGATCGATCATGACCACAATTGCAGTAAGCTGATGATTCGAAAGATTCGATACATCGATGATGTGGTCAGCCGTTTTAATTAAGCGTACGCAAAGGCAGTGTTCAACCCATGTAAGTCCAAGTTGAAGCTGTCACAGATGCAATCACCAACGACGGATGTCGATAGAGCAGAAACCCAGTCGAAGCCGTACAGGTCGCTGATCGGATGTTTGCTATACATCACGACATGTACGCGCCCAGATGTGATGTATATCATCACGCAGTTGTCAAGGTTTTTGGAGAATCCAAGTTAGCAACTTTGAAAGGCAGCCATTCGTGTTATTCGGTATCTCAAGACGACAAGAGACTACGAAATAACCTACGACGGCAGCGCTAGCGAAGTAACAGCTACAGCGTACACGGACGCGGACTGGGGTAGCAACTTCGATGATCGACGCTCAGTGTCAGGGATAATGGTGATCATCGGTGGCGCACCAGCCATATACAAGTCCAAGTACCAAGGCACAGTGGATCTAAGCTCTGCTGAGGCCGAGTACATGGCTTTAAGCCTGTGTACACAGGAAGTGTTGTGGGTTCGTGCGCTGCTCAAGGATTTAGGTCACGAGCAAGTGGGAGCAACTTAAGTCTGGGACGACAATCAAGGAGCAACTGGGCTTGCCAGCAAAGCCGGATACAATGCCAGATCCAAGCACGTTGCCATTCGTCACCACTTCATCCAAGAGAATGTGGCCCACGACATCATCATGGTCAAGTACATCTCCACCATGGACCAGTTGGCCGACATGCTGACGAAGGCTATGGGGACCAAGCGACTATAATATTTGCTACAAGCAAGCAGCATTGGACCCAAGGGCATTTAGCAAAAGCGGTGAGTGGGAGTGTTAAGATAGCACCGTCTACTGCTTTTTATGTTCATGGATGTGTTTGGAAGAATCGAGAAGGAATTGCTGAGAAGAAGCACAGCATGACGTCATCGGATGACGTCACAAGAATAGCTTCTTAAACCTTCTAGAAGATCTTGAGAAGATCGAAGGGTGATCATTGGTCTGGATAAATCAGTGGGACTGATATAGTTTGTTTAAGTACATGGAATGAGCGGCTTGAAGCTGCGAAGAAAGTTTGCAAACTAAGGACCATAAAATATATTCACTTCACAATTTGCCTTCGCCTGCGCACATCAACTCAACATATAGGGACGTCCTAACAACCTTCGGGTAAGTGCCTTGCTATCTTTTCTTCCGTCATCCTCCTCGAACTTCTACAACTCCATATTAAGCTTTAAGATTACTGAACCATTATCACGTAAATTGATCGAAACGACATCAGGTTCCCGAGCGCGTGTGGACCAGTTTCATTCGGTCAGGATGAACACATGAATACTTTGACGAAGTGTTCATGACTCAGGATACGCACTTATATCTTCCGTACCACCCGTAGTGTCGTGTGTATCGATATGGTAAATAAGCACGACATTGGACTAACCCGTTGGGTTCACACAAAAACGGCGATGCTATAAAAGTTGTGTCGACATCTTTCAGATCACCCAATCATTTGCAATTTTGAAGTCGACGAAAGCGTCCACAAAAGACACCACTCACATTCCTTTGCCTTTTGGCATCCAGAGGCGCTGCCCGTCCCTGTTTCATAATGATGCCTTATATAGCGTCCCACCAACTCGACAAATGGCTTAAAGCTTCGCGAAATTCCATTCCTACGCTTGTTTTTGTTCGCGCCACACCAGCAGTCATTAGAAAAGAAAGATTTGTATATAGATGAAGGACATCCTCGCGCCCCGCCTCAATTTCAGCGCTTGTACACGCCTGTCTTGATGGTCCACCAAGCGTTCGCGAAGTGATAGATAGTAAGTGCAAGCCAAAGGCAACCCGAGCCACGCAATATTCTTTGACGGGCCGCGCAAGAGTTTACGTGGATATACACTCAACGACATAATACGGTGCTGTGGCAGTGCGCACTGCAGCTATGTAGATTGCTTGAGTTGCATACAAGGATATACGCAAAGTTTTACATTTGCTGCAATTTCGCATCTCTATTTCCGGACAGACCTCAGGAGAATCTTCTACGGTGACCACTCGATTACAAACTCCCGACTGGATATAGCACTGTCATTGCCATCCCGGCTAGTGTGAAGTCGCGACAGATATACGAGGATTAACTCTTATTTGTTGCATCGTGCTGCATTTCCGGTATGCCTAATTTTTCTTTTTTAGGGAGTTTGTACCAAGATACCGCTGATCATATCCTGTCAAAGGCCTTCGCAGACATTTTACACATTGTAACAATCTAAATCTATATCTTTCTATATTTAAGTCGATTCAATACTTGTATGAAACCAGCAATAGACAAAGTAATTGGTGTCGACAATAGTAGGTGATAGATTGCGGGCCTATTCGATGACAGCTCAATTGCTGGACCTACTTTAATAGGTACTTACGATTTACTACAAACTCTGGCTGATAGACTGAAATTGTTTGATAAGCAGAGAACTTATGAGATTGAATTTCCTGTTCAGAAATATTTTATTTCTGAACATGAAATTTAATTTCATTGAAAATTTTACTGAGTTTAACTAAAACAACTCCTACATAGAAGACTCTTAGAAAAATTGAAAACAAAGGATAGATATTTTGGGAACATTACAGGTATACCCACCCTTTTAATGCACACATACCCAGTCGGACTTAACAATTTAATAGCTTGCCACGATTCACTTAAATGAGTGTACTGTGATTTGATCTCAAGACCCTTGCCGGTGCTCTACCGACTAAGCTTAATATCAAGCTTTTCAATTAAGTAAAGCTACAAAATATACAATCATAAAATTGATTCTAAATTTTAGCTCGAAGCTGGTAAAAATTAAAGCAGCATTAAATCTAAAAAAATTTAAAAAGAATTTTACAAATAGCCACATTAAAATAAGAATAAATTAAGCTGCACTGCGATCTTGGTTCGAAAGAAGTTAATAGTCAGAACCTTGCGATGTTAAAGCATCTTAACGCGTCGATGACTTTTGCTCCTGCCGCCTACAGAGTATATATAAGAGCCGCCGGCGATCACGAAAACGATGATAGAAACGTGTACGATAAATAATTGGTGCACGTTAGCAAAAGTTGCGCAGGTGAGACCAGAATGGTTCGGCTATCTGTTTTCATTCGGGTCAGCAAATAACCAAAATAAATAATTAAATGAAGATTCGCGGAAATGTTGCAGTTCACGTGGTTCCTGGTGTCCAGTTACCGTCACGGTCAGCTTTTATACAGTGGCTAATGATTGTAGCAATGGCTCTACCGTTTGATAACAGCAATATTGCCGCTGTGGCGATCTGTTATTGGTATGTTGCTAATGATACGGCGAGTAAAAAACTAAAAAAAAATCATTCGTCAATCCGTCGTGTCACTATCCATTTAAGCTTGCTTTGCGTCAAACCGACACCTTTCAGGATCCAGTTCTGCTAGGACGCGGTCGTGGTGGTGATCATGATCCAAAATTCTGCAGTTAAGATACACTAGTCTTGTAGTTGATGTCAATCTACGCAGTAATGAAAGCTTACATATGTAATATCATCGATCCAGTGATATAACCCGACGCAATTACAAGGAAATCATCTGCTTGTACGTGTCCTTACGGGATTGGTTTGCTGTTCTATCTATCAAATGCAACATACCCCATCGCACAGAAATATCAGCTGCTGATGCTGCTACTGCAGTCAGAATGATCGTTAACAACACATGTACAAAAAGTTCGTTGACCTTACCAGTATATAATCATCGTATACTTACTACGCCGTCGTTTTCCAGTTCAGTTTTACGCATGCTGTAACGAATGAAGTGGAAGCCATGGTCGGGCTCGCGGTGCTACTTGACTTCACGTTATACTATATTTGCTTTTTATGCGTTTGATTATAGTACGGAGTAAGTACGGCACAGTTGATTGCGAGCCCGAAGGGTGTCGATATTAGTGACTTGTGCGCAAAATTAAATGCCACACTTTTTAATCGTACTTAACTGTGTGTGTCTGTCTATAAATAACGCGGATAGGTGTACTCACACGCACTAAAAGCGATCGAGCCTGTCTCCCTTATAGGCAAAAAGACATTTGTAAAGTCACTCTTTGGCTAAGTCACTATTTGACGCACGCAGTTGATTGTCTAAAAAAAGGATCGCATTTAGTGCGATATGCTGTACGACATGTACGGTATACCAAGGGTTATTTGCACAATCCAAAGACACAATTGTATGATTGAAATTTTTGGCACTTACCTCGCGTTCAGTCACTGATAGCTTCACCCTTCGATCTTGCAATAAATAAATTTCCTGTGATTTATTGTTACAGTTAAAGCACTAACCTAAAGAACGTAGTAGGAACCATCTGCCGTGATTTTACACCTGAGTAAAACAAATTTCCCGGTGTACCTACAGATGCAGGCGACTAAGATAAATTTATTAGCCCCATCAAAAGTGGCGATTCAGCCGCAGACGAATCCAGTGTCAGGAGGGAAAAAACTGCACCATCAGAACTGAGCGCTGTTGCTATTTCTATCGTCCTTGTTCAGTAAATGGCGAGACAAAGTGGGTCCAATTCATCATGACGTGCTACTATCTACTTATGGCTACAGGGTTACTTTTCGTCGCCATGTGTTTTACGTAAGAAAGAATTCTGGGGCTAAGAGCGTCATTCTGACGCACCTTCTTAACGCAATTTGGCAGCTATCCGCTTCATGCGCTTGGATACCGCGTCCGTTATATTCGTGATCTTTTACATAAAAACAACGAGAATTAAACACTTTTCGGGTCACAAACAAGATCGCAACTCGAAACTGTCAAGCTATGGGCGAGTACGGCATGCAATATTTCCGGACGCACTTTCGGCGCAGCGCGACGTCAATTATTTCGAAGAGAAATGTCAAGAAGACCTTTAAACAAGCACTCAATTTGTGGCTGTACAAGCTATGCGGTCCTCGAGTTCATCTTGTCATAAACTCATAGCATTTACCCAAAAGCTGATTTGTCAAAATACGATATCTAAATGCGATCACATATCGCAGGAACACAGTTGCAGCCCAACAAGCGACTTCGGTGGTCAAAAGTTCAGGTGCTGCTTTTTACGCGATGGAGATGGACTCAGCCGGCAAGATGCGCCTTCAAAAGAGCGAGAGAATGTGCTACAATCTGCAGTCTCCCGGATTAGCAACGAGACTGCGGCGCTACAAGTCAACAGCGTTTCCGCAGAAACCGTGACGCTAGAGTCGCTGGAGCCACTAAGCATTGAAAAGGCATCTGTCATAGTCCATTAACCTTTAGGCAGATGGAGAAATTAGGGTTTATATTACTTCATGCTGTTTCGACAAATGACGGGTCGTGATCAAGGTAATCCGAAGCAAGATGAGATCCACGCCACGTTTCATAGAATTTTACTACTTTTCGCGACACTTCACTGTAAAAAAGCTAGCCGGTGCCCCTGACAAACCAACGGCTTACCATTGATTTGACAACACTGTAATGTTTTCGGTTGCAGAAGGGATCGCCCTGATATTGTACCCGGTAACATTGTCACGCGGCCTTAAACGATTCGCGCTCTGATCTTCAGCTTAACGGTAAGGCAATGACATGTACGTTTTCTTCATTCTTGTAGGAAATGCGAGGGTCTTCTGAGCCTTTGGATATGGATCTTTTAAAGTCATTCGAAGATATGCTGGGTATTGCTATTGCGAAAACTCGCGAATCGTAGATAGGTGCTAAAATACACAGCTTTTTGTCCTCTGTTCAACATCTAACAACACTGTTTGAGCCTTTTTATTTGTCATCGTTATATCCCCACGACATATTGGCGGCAACATGCACCAGCACCTGAACGCATTCTTTACAACTCGGAAATCACACCTGGGGATACCTTTAAATGTGGATGTGCTATCGGATAGCGACTGAGCAGCTTAAACCATACCATGCCGACCATACGATCATCAACAATTGCAGAATAAAACAGAAATGCAACAGGAACAAATCGATCGCGGCGGACATTGTCTGGACTACCCAAGCGCTGAAGCATGCTCAAGTCAACTGGAAAAATACTGGAGCGGCGAGAGCGCGCAATGCCTATGAATTTTCAAATTCTCGAGCTACTGCGAATCGCTAATCATTCACGGACACCTTCAACGTCTTATCGTGCGATTGTTAAACCGCTTGTGATATGAACACTGTGAGCTGGATAAGAATATTTTGTTTAGATTCAGTTCCTGCGGCAATCTGTCCAGGGAATGTGTGGCCCGAGCATATGGCGGCAACATTTCCATGACAACAATTTTTTAAATTGGCCTTTTCTGATATCGAAACAATTGGTCTGCGTCAAGTGAAGGTCATTGCAATACGCAAACATCAAGCTGTAGAAACTGCAGAACGTGAATCCCGTATACACGCAAGCCTCGAGTAATTATTTCACATCTAGAGGATACCAGCTTACACGGAAGTCAGCTACGATACGTTGTCACAACCGGCGCTTATGTGCTGGGCCGGGAGGATCTTTAGACATCTTGCACAAATTTTGTTGAAAAATGACGCTCATACAATGTAGCTTACGGCATACTCTTAACTCATCGAACCTGATTGTGACCAACTTGCTGCTGCGCTAGCTAATTTTTGATCGTCTTACGAGTTGTTAAGCTTGCCCACAGATGGCTGCTGTGCACAAGAATATACCTTAGACGTAAAAAAACAAATTCAGGGCCAAATTCGGAATGAAAATTCATCTTGCAGCTAATGAAATCGTACACACAGACTTGCGTTGTACTTGAAGTTAGTAATTGGTAACGAGCTGGTCAAGTGCTACGTAGTGAGCTTAGTATAGCTTTCTTTTGTGTTACAACTGTAATGTGCCATAGATACAGGAGAAAAGCGAGTTTGAATTTTAGTTCTAGGCTATTAAATTGTCACCTGTATTCAATTCCAGTGAACAATCAACCCTTGTTTCAAGCCACAACAGCATGTGCAAGGAGGGACGGACTTGTGCATCTTCTATACAAGTATCTCGACATTTTTTTGGTCTAGTTGCGGTTCCTCTAGAGTAATGTGTTAGTGATGATAGAGCCTAGTTTTTGTGATACTGAGTATCTGTCGTGGTAGGATACTGGCATGTCCTAGTAACAATAAGGCATCAAGCCATCCAAACTCACATTTAATTTTGTTCTGCAACTCACTGTTTTTACTTCTGGCCAGCTCAGTCACACGCGCTGAGACACGTTACAATCTGATTTTAGTTCCATGCACCCGCATGTTCATCTCAATTTCTAGCTTCTTGTCTCACCCTCATCAACTAACGCTACTTAAAATACGATGTGGTGAGTGTAGTTCGTATACTTTGGTTGCAATATACAAACGATTCCAAACAAATGCATTGATACATCATTATGAGTTGCAATCGACAGCAAGCAAACAGTCCTCGTCCCAGCGCTTTTTGAAGTAAGTAGCAATGTGACGACCGTCGTCTCGCAAAGCCTTCCATTCAGCCAGCTCCTCAGAAGTCAGCCCGGGCAGCAAGTTTGTAGTCATGTGGTAGTCAGTTTCAGTGTCATGCAGCATCATCACCTCGCCTACTTCATCATAGCGGAGGCGCTGATGACCACGTACTATCGCCATCTTGCGCAAAGGGTCGTTGCTGTATACCACACGTTCACCAAAAGATATCTTGCGCTTGAGAGAACGCCCGACGCCATTTTGCTCCAATCCTCCTTCTGGCAATCCTGTGATATCGGCAAGCGTGTTGAGAATGTCATAATGCTCTGCAGCATCTTCGATCACAGTCCCCACATCATCACCAAGTCGGCCTTCGGCAATGATAGCAGCTGGCACACGCGTCATCGATTCCTCAATCGAATTTGGGAAATTGTTTTCGGGCCCTTGACCATGGTCCCCCACGATGAAAACAATAGTGTCATTGAGTACACCTTCCATCTCCATGCGGTCCATGAACTTTCCTAATTCCACATCGGTAAAGTACCTCACCTTCATGTACCTATCGATGCGCTCAGTGTGCTTCTCTCCTTCGTACAACTGGGAAAAATCAGGCTTGTCGACATCTTCATACCACTTTGGCCACTCAAATGGTCCATGACTCGAGATAGTGTAGTGCGTCAAAAACAAAGGCTGCTTTCGCTCTCCTTGATCTAACCTGTCTCTCTGCTCTTTATGCTTCTGAACAAGCAAATCTCCAAGAAGTTGAAAACTGAGGTCGTCGTGCACACCCCAGTAGAATCCTCGGTGTGCTTCACCGTCCCAGTCATCACGACGAATACCGAGCTTCTTTTCTGACAACGCCTTCATTTCATTGACTTCCCACACGGTGCCGAAACCATGGCTCATTAGGAAAATGTTCCAGTCGTCCAGGGTGATAGAAGATCCTGTGGTGAAGTATGTCTCGTATCCTTTTCCGGCAAAAAGCTGCGGCACACCTGAAAGCTCTGTAAACCTCCTTCCACCTGTGACCCCTGTCTTCTCACTGCTTTGATAAGGAACCTGAGCAAACAGTATGCTCTCCAAGGAGCGACTAGTAGGATAACTCGACCAGATATTGCGTAGAGCAACACCGCGTCTTGCCCATTTGTCAAAGTTCGGAGTTATCGTCATGTTTGTTCCTCTGAACAAATCCGATGGGTCTTCTTCTCCCACCAGGTAGCGTGAATCACGAAATCGAAACGACTCGACTCCAATGATCAGCACATTCGGTGGATCGGCGGGGTCGACGCTGACATTGAACGCGAGGTCACCGTGAAAGCCTGATGTGCGTCGGTACAGCGTGCTCTTTCCAAAAAACTCATGCAACTCTAAGGCGTCGACGTATTTTTCGGCCCATGATGGCTTGCCATCGACATTTGCAGGGTCCACGTATGTGAGGGAAGGTTGGAACGCGTGAACAAACATCTCGTTCAGAGTCGTGTTGATCGCTGCATACGCGATCAGAGAAGAGCACGAACTACAAAGTGCCATCACCATCAATGTCAGGACCGCGAGCCCCGCAAAAGCGGTAGACACTTGCAAAACACGGCAATGCTTAGGCTGTCGTTCTATCATTTCGTCACTCAGTGATGATCCCGTGTTGATTGTCTTAGAGACAGCAGGTCCATCCGTACTTCCTTCCTCCAACGCCACTGCTTCATACTTCACGCCTTCTGCCGCTTTCTCTGCTGAGGCGTTTACATAGCCTATCAACTCTAAGAAGCACACAGGGACTCGCACAAGATGCGTTGGACTCCATACAGCTAGGTCAGCCCAGCTACTCAGCGCACGCGCAAGTGCAAAAATGGTAGCAACGACAATGAGAAATCCTGCAGTCCCGTACGCTGCGTAGACTTCCCGAGTAGAAATCGGAGCAGCTTTGAGATGGTGTCTCTCACGAATCAAAGTCGCTGACAAGCCAAGCGTGAATCTCATATGGCGACACACGACAAGCATCAGGTCCGCGACAGGTGGAGCTATGGTGACGATACACAATAGCCACGAGACCACGAATGTTGTCATGACTCCAGCACGTCTGCTTGCCATTACTGGAGTTGTCCAAGGGTGCTTGGTCAATAAACGTCGGACAGTATCGAAGAGCCACAGTGCAGTTGCAAAATAGGTGGCACAGACAACGTCTTCCAGAAATCCGAGGCTCAGCACCGAAACCCTGACGATCACGGTGTTGTCACTCGAGCTTCCGTACATACCGATCAGAGCTGTTAGCGCGAGACATCGGCTCATGGAGAAGAAGAAGAGGGCGAAAGTGTAGGCAGACAACCATCCGAGCCACGGCATGGAGTCAAGGTCGGACGATTGAAACGTCACGCGGGACCAGCCCCAGCGTGAGACTTTGGTATCCGACACATTGTAGACAGTGAGATGTTCAGCACTGAGTTCGTGTATGCCAGGAAAGCGTAGTCGAGTGGTTTGAGGATGCTCGAGACGGTGACCCGAGGCCATCATATGAGACTTGGTTTGGTAGTATTGAATGATAACCTTTTTGCAACAACCGCACGTCTATCGTATCAGTTCAGTGGACTGACTGACGTGTCCAGGATGATGGCTACAACGGGACGATTTCTTGTCTCACATGTTGTTTAGATGGCGAAGCTGCTACAGTTATGTGCAATCGAATCTCCGGGGTATGTCTAAATACAATTCTTCTCTGGGCGAGGCTATTCCGTACTTCGAATTTGCTATTCCGTACTGCAAACGCCATCAAACGGTTTACGAACAGCTAATTAGCTTAAAAATTAAATTTAATCCATATTATGATATACATAGAAGGTCAGAGGTGCGGAGATTAAAGAGCTTCCACTGACTGGATTTACTGCTGAGCCTTACTGACTGGTTGAACATCTCGAAATGGAAGATAGCCAATTTCCAACAAATCTATCTCAAAAGCACCAAGTGTTGCTGACTCGTCTAGCTGAACCTGGTGTGACGAAACCTGCACCCGATAGTCTACCGAAGCTAGTGTTCCAGCACAAGCAAGCTGCTACTTCCTGGATGCAACTCTGACTGATTATGCAGCGATTCCAGTCAATGTACTTGCGAACACAATTGTCCAACTTCCTTCGGTGTAGGCTCGCGCTTATCCTGACCATCATCTTCGGCCTCGTGCTCGTCAAATCCGACTACACAACGTATCAAGAGCTAAACTCAGCCGTGGGCATCATTTTCGTGACAACACTGTATCATGGATACGTGACGTACGTTGCTTGTATGCCCTTGACCTGCGGGAACGAGCCGTCTACTACCGCAAGGCGACGCGCAGACGTACATCACTAGATGGTCATTCCCAAGAATCACGTTCGTCGAGATCCCCTACGTCTTTGGCAGCAATCTCCCCTTCAAAATTGTCTTTTTCACTCCTCTCCTCGGCATCTAGTCCTTCAGCACGGCTGTGCTCTACTGGCTCAACATCTTCCTCTTCGTGCTAATGCAGACGCTCCTGGTGTAACGGGGTGAATCGTTGCATAACAATTTTATAAGAAATTGTTAATAGAATATAACTATAAGAGTTATATTCTCTGAATATTGTCATAAGGACAAATATTCTGTAGCACTTACGAGTAGTTCCTAATTGGTTGATATAGGCCATTATATCAACCAACGAAGACGCGCCACGACAGACGCACGCAATGAGTGGTGAGCAGATATTTCATTTACACATTTGTATTTAGACATAGTTAGATGAAGATAAATAGTGATTTATTGCAGACATTAACTATGATAAATACAGTTCTACTTTTTACTTTAACCAAGTACTCGCTTCTTCTTACCGTCTTCCTCTGCACGTACGAGTGTACGTGAAGTTACGAGGCACCGCCTTATTCTGACGACAGAATAAGTAGCTTGTACTGTCACCAGTACAAGCTTCAGGGTGCACCGTGACACTTGGTAGCACTTCGTAGTCCGTCCAAGGACCACGTTCACATCTGACATAAATATGTTGGATGATGAAGATGACCAAAGCTTTCACGCTACGCGTGACGGCTACTCCCATTTGAGCGATGTCGAATGGGATGCGGTTGAACGAATGGGTTCAACCATGGGCATCCATGCTGTTAGCGTCATGCTTGAGGCTCTCAATAGAGATGCCCAACATGCTACTATCGTCAAGTTCATTCAAAATGAACTTGACGCAGAACGCGAGAAAGTAGCCTTGCTTCACCAACAAGGTTCTCAACAAGCAGAGTTGTTTAGAGAACAAGGTGCTCAACAGCTTGAACTGTTGAGACAGCAGCAGGCTGCTGCTGGTGGGTCGATGCACTCGCGTCGGCCCGAAACCTTGAAGATTGACATCTCCAAAGTATAGGGGAGTCGAAGAGGACTCCCTCTTGAGATGATTCGTCGAATTGGATGACGCCATAAGGGCGCGGCGCATCAACGACGGGGATATGCAAGTTGCATTTGCCCAGTCAAGTCTGGCAGGACGTGCCAAGACTTGGGCACTGGGGCTCAAGTTGCACGACCCATATGCGTTTGGGTCGTTGGAAGTCTTCAAGTCGCGGCTCAGACAAACGTTTGAACCGCCTAGAGCTGAGTTCAGAGCTCGAACCAAACTCTTGAAGCTCAAGCAGGGTAAGCGTGATGTGCACGGTTACGCGCAACATATACGACATCTTACGAGTTGTATAAGTTCCAATCCGGTGGATGAACACACGTTGGTTTCGGTGTTCATGCAGGGTCTTGCGGATGGTCCCGTCAAGACTCACCTGTTCCGGCTTGAACTAGATTCACTAGAACAAGCCATTTCAATTGCGGAGCAGGAAGACTTCAGTCTGAGACAGGCTCGCGCCAGCTCGACATCATATCGTCAACCGAGACGATATGACAACGGAGGTCCAGAGCCGATGGAACTCTGTTATGTAGAGAGCGAGAAGGCTCGCTCTACAGGCTACAAGAAGTTGCAGAGATGCAACAGATGTCAAAAGACAGGACACTACGCTTACGAGTGTAGTGCCCCTCGTCCAGTGTCTCGCGACACTGGGCGTAGTGACCGTCCACCCATGAGAAAGGGGCAGGGACGAGGGTCCGCAGTTGGTGCAAAGACGCAACAACGGGATGGACCGTCAAAAAACGGACAGGATCAGTAGGTGCGGAGCACCCTACTGATCCAGCAACGTCAAGAGAATTTGTAGGCCTCTTGATGAAGGTTGCTCCCAACACACAGACATTGTGCGTTGCTGCTCTAGGTAATGAGATCTCACTCATTACCTTGAAACTCGAAGTGACGAATAAGTTGTCCCTTCGAGCTCTAGTCGATTGTGGGGCGTCCAACAATTTTGTGCGACGCCAATCGCTAGAAGATGGTCACTTTAAATTCAGTGAATGTGACACACCTCCTACGAGGATGACGGTACGTCTTGCGACAGGCGCATCCGTAACCGTCATGAAGCGTATAGTGAAGATTCACTATACGCTAGAAGATACCCAATACGACGATGACTTTATCGTATTGGATTTGGATGACAAATTTGATGTCATCCTTGGAATACCGTGGCTCAGAAGGTACGAACCACGGGTAAACTGGCAACATCGGACAGTAACGATGCCTGCCGCTTGTTCATCAGATGGCCATCTGATGAACGTTTTGGAGCGTCCACAAGCGTGTGGATGTACTACGAGTGAGTGCGATGGCCTCACTTGTGGTACGGTCGTTAGTACGACTGCACAAAACCTTAGTGTACCAAACGGTTACACTTCGGAGCCAAGTTCCGGCGGCTGTGAGGGAAACACAGGCTGCGCCGAAGGTCCACCACTCGAATAAGTCGGGTGGACTGGGACAAAGATGTATCCCTAGAGGGGAACATCTAGAAGAGAAACAATCGATCGCTCAGGTTAAGCGAAACGATAATCCTAGATCGACTGGAGAGTCTTTCGTAGAGGATCTCGCTGTGGTTGCGCAACCCCAGCTAGAGGAAGTAAAGGGAATAAGTCCCAAGATTACAAATACGGCGGAAATAAGTTCCCCGAAACCCGCGGGAATAAGTCCCCGGGAAGCCGAAGGAATAAGTCCTTCGAAGCCTGAGGGAATAAGTCCCCAGGAAATGACAGAGACATTGAATGTCATAGTCAATAACGGATCATGTGTAGGCGCTTATACACTTGATCTGATTGCGCCTCCGAAGTTAACTTCGGAGATCACTCAGTTGCCAACGCTCGAACATAAAAGGTTCTTGCGTGATCTGCGTAGTGGCAAAGTCAAGCAGATCTGCATACTCGTCGCTGACGACGAGTATGTAACCGACATAAGGTCAGCAACAGTGTTTACTGAGAACGAGAGAGTTCTCAGTAGTTCATCTATGGACGAGAGTGTCCTAGATGAAAAGACACGAATTGAGCGATATGAGTCCCAATCATGGGAATCGCTCAAGGAAAATCCTCTCTATGAAGATTTGGTTGAATTCAAGGATGTATTCCCTGAAACTGTTCCGTGCGAATTACCGAAGGATAAAGGTATTCGACACGAAGTCGAGCTTAAACCAGGCTCGAAGTACTGTGTCATGAAGCAGTGGCCACTGCCTCGTGAACAAGTACTTGCGATCGACAAGTTCTTTGCCGATCGTTTAGCAGCGGGCCATGTGAGGGAATCAACTTCCCCACATAGCTCTCCGACCTTCTGTGTGCGAAAAGCAACAGGAGGGTGGCGGATAGTGCACGCGTTTAACAAATTGAACGCTGCAACGGTACCGGCTCAGACGCCGATACCGAGGAAGGACGTAATCATTGATGGTATGTCAAAGAGTACCATCTTTTCGTCCATGGATTTGATGGATGGCTTCTATCAAATCCTAATGCGGGAACGGGATATACCCTATACCGCAGTTAGCACGCCTAGCGGCATGCTCTGGGAATGGCTAGTAATGCCACAAGGGCTCAGTAATGCCCCTGCCACGTTCAACAGATGTGTATCACATCTGTTGAGACCAGTACGAGAGTTCGCGCCGAGTTATTTCGATGACGTATTCATCCATAGTCGAGCTATGGATGGAAAGTCGGACGTTGAGGTTCACAGGTACCACGTCCGACAAGTTCTTACAATCATGCGAAAGCATCAATTGTATGCTAACCTCAAGAAGTGTATATTTGCAGCAAGCGAAATACCACTTCTTGGGTGCATCGTTGGTAAGAACGGTGTACGTCCTGATCCCGAAAAGATCAAGGCGATCACCGACTGGCCTGTGCCGGTCGATGTCAAAGGTCTTCGAAAATTCCTTGGGCTAGCGGCGTATTTGCATAAGTATTCACGCAATTACGCCGAGATGACTGTACACCTCTCTCGTTTGTTGAAAAAGAACGAGAGGTGGTTATGGAACGCTGAATGTCAACGCTCCTTTGAGGGTATCAAGCAGAGCTTGATACAATCCCCAGTCCTAGCAATAGCCGATCAGGACAGGCCATTTCATGTGGTCTGTGATGCCAGCGATTTCGCAATCGGCTGTGCATTAATGCAGTACGACCTTGAAGGCGTTGAACGCGTCGTCTGCTATCAGTCGCGTCAGCTGCAACCAGCTGAGCGGAACTATCCAGTGCATGACAAGGAACTCCTTGCCATGAAGTATGCACTCGCGAAGTTCAGAGTCTATCTATTAGGAGATAGACCCTTCGTTGTTTACACTGACCATGCGTCCTTACGCACGGCAGTGAACAGCCCGCACCTTTCACAACGAATGGCGCGGTGGTTGTCATTCTTTGCAGAATACAACTTTACGGTCGAGTACAAACCAGGACGACTTAATGTCGTCGCTGATGCACTCTCACGTCGTCCCGACTTTGAAACAGTCGCGAAACCCAACAGTGAGACAGTCACTGTTGCGGTTATGACGTCCTCAGTCCCATCTACAATGTTGTATGATGATGTGAGGCGGGCATACGCCCAAGATGGTGAGATAGTGAAGTTGTTGTCACATCTCTCCCAACCATCCCGAGAATCGTTGAAACGATTGTCGTCTGCGTATCGATCTGCATCAGATCGATACACTACTCGTAACGGTTTACTGTACTATACAGCCGTTTCTGGTGACACACCACGTGTTGTCATTCCAGATGATATTGATCTGCGTTTGCGGATCATGTTCGAGTATCACGATGCTCCTATAGGAGGACATCGTGGCCGAGAGAAAACATATCTCACGGTAAGTCGAGACTTTTACTGGCCCCGCCAGTATCAGTTTGTGCGAAAGTATGTTCGCGCATGCGAAGTCTGCCAACGAGTGAAGTCAAGTCCTTCACTGCGTGCACCTTTACAGCCTCTACCGGTTCCGGCTGAGTGCTGGGAATCCATCTCAATGGATTTCGTCTTCGGGTTACCCAAAGACGCACGCGGGAATACGGGTATTCTCGTATTTGTTGACAGATTCAGCAAAATGGTACACCTTGTGGCTGTACCAGAGACAATCACGGCAAGTGGCTGTGCTTGTGTCTTTATTGACACCATCTTCCGACTTCATGGGTTGCCCCGTGAACTCGTATCAGACAGAGATCCACGATTCACTGCTGATTTCTGGCGCTCCGTGTTCAAATCACTCGGAACGCGCTTGAAGATGTCGACATCTGATCATCCAGAGTCAGATGGTCAGACGGAACGTGCCAATCGTGTCCTTGAAGAGATACTTCGAGGATACGTACACTCCTTTAAGAGTTGGAGTGAGTTTTTGCCAATGGTAGAGTTTGCCATCAACAACTCGGTGCATGCGTCCACGACACATACACCGTTTTACGTGAATGGCTTGCGCCATCCGCGTGTACCCACCTTACTAGAGTGTAACTCTGGTTTAAGGGGGGAGGGACTCGCGCGAGCAAAAACCGATTTGGTTCACGCTCATCACGCTCTGACGAAGAAGTCATTGCGTTTGATGCCGATATCGATAACATCGATATCGAAGAAGATGATGCCAGTGAGAGTGCGGAAGCCCTCACTGAAGACAATGATCCCAGTGAGAGTGCGGAAGCCCTCACTGAAGAAAAGGTTGTTGTTGCTGCAGTGCGCTCACAGCACACTGAAGCTAACGAGTCATCAGATGAGTTCATACTGGCTCGTGAAACGGTAGTCCGTTTTGTGCAAGACTCCATCGCCGAAGCGGTGGATAAGCAAAAGCAAAACGCTGACAAGAATGGAAGGGCAAACACTCTTTTATTTAATAAAGGTGACTTAGTCCTACTGTCTACGGTTAATCTACCAAAACATGTAGTGACTAACTTGGGTAGCAGTAAACTACTACCCAAGTACATTGGCCCATTTCGTGTATTGCACCGCCTAGGCAATGCATACACGATCGAGTTACCACGTAAGATGCGAACGCATCCCACGTTTTACGTTGGTCGGCTTAAGCCGTACCATCAGTACGCTGCTTCTTCCGATGAAGAACGCCCTTGCGCTCAAGCATCTCGCAGAGAGCCTTGTGCTCCCGATGGTGGGCATCAACAAGGGTCTGAAGAGCAGTTATCTCAGCCCGAGACCGATCAACAATCCCACGAGCTACCCTTAGCTCGTCACGAAGAGATGTCAGAGATCTCTCGTTCTCAAGCTGAGCAAAGGCAAACTCAGCTCGATGCTTCGAGGCAGTGTCCACCATCTGGAGACGCCTATTCCGCTCATGCTCGAGATCGTCGCGTAACCCTTGCGTTACGCGATCAAAGAAGCTCTCGGGAACACACCGATCCACATGATCGTGTGGAGAGCGTCTTTCCTCCTCCTCCACCTCCATTAGAGGACTCTCGCGGTGGCCAGCGCTATCTAGTAGAGCAGCTGTTGAACCACCGCGACGTGAACGGACGTCGGACGAGTTACCTCGTCCGGTGGCGCGGCTATCCCCCGTCCTGGGATTCTTGGGAGCCCCGCTCCCAATTGATGGTTGACGTACTGGGTCTGGTCGAGCAGTACGACGCGACACATCCTGTGCCGCAGAAGGACCGCCGGAGAAAGTCTTCCCGGCACGGTCGTAAAGGGATTTCAGGTTGTCAATCCCTTCGTACATCTCAGTAGAGACACGTACACGCCACCACGGGCTGGTAAGGAGGTAAGCCTCCTTAGGTGCTCGTGCAGAGTTGTTCACACAACATGGGCACGAGTCTCCCCAAGAGAGGCAGGGTAATCCTTTCTCCCTTGACAGACGATGCAGCTTGTAGCGTGCACCTGTCGGGGTTCGCTTTTCAAACTTATCACGAGCTTTGATAAGTTTGTCGTTCCAAGCGTCACGACCTACATCCTCGAGATTATGGATGTAGGCGTTCCACGCCTGAAGTAGTGAGGGACCATCACGTTTGTGATTCCCACTGTACCATCGATGTCTGAAGAAAGCATCGATGAAGAATTCATGTTCAGCGCGATAGTCTTTCGCGCTGGGGTCAAGGTGATGAATCCTTGACGAATCGAACAATCGTGTTCGATAACGATCACTCGTCGTCGCCGACAAGTGATCCATGACAGATTTAGGAGGCATCCATGCCTTCTTTTCTGGAGCGAGACGCAACACATTGCGGTCCCGCTCTTCCTGCGACGTGCCGACAGAAGTACTGGCACCTCGCTGTGAAGTGGTGTCCATTGGAGAAACGACACCACTATTAGCGCCCGAGTCTCGCGACCTCGAGCGCCTTCGCTTCGGCGATGGTTCATCTGACTCATCAGATGAACCAAAGATGCTGCGACGCAAAGCATCGTCCATGCCACGCTTGGCAGGCGGCTTGGATTCAATTGCCGTCGATACGGATCCGTCATCCGTATCAGGAGAGTACGAGACACCGAGCTCGTACTCTGTGAAGACACGAGTGTCTTCATGACCAGCGCCTGCATCACCAGGTGATACAGGCTGAGTCGATTCAGCAACCGATGGGACATCAGTTGCTGTAGTTTCTGCTTCGGCGTCCGCACAGAGACGTGCAGACGCGCTCTCGGCGGCCTTGCTCGCGCATCGCATGGGCTTGTTTACCATGCGATGAGATGTTGGAAAGTGGACGCGGACCAACAAGTGCAAACCCCGTCCCAAATGATTTGGGACGAGTATCCATTTAGTCAATCAGTCACTAAAGTGACTGATGGTTAAGGGGGGGGTGATGTAACGGGGTGAATCGTTACATAACAATTTATAAGAAATTGTTAATAGAATATAACTATAAGAGTTATATTCTCAGAATATTGTCATAAGGACAATATTCTGTAGCACTTCCGAGTAGTTCCTAATTGGTTGATATAGGCCATTATATCAACCAACGAAGACGCGCCACGACAGACGCACGCAATGAGTGGTGAGCAGATAACTGATTTACACATTTGTATTTAGTCATAGTTAGATGAAGATAAATAGTGATTTATTGCAGACATTAACTATTATAAATACAGTTCTACTTTTTACTCTAACCGAGTACTCGCTTCTTCTTACCGTCTTCCTCTGCACGTACGAGTGTACGTGAAGTTACGAGGCACCGCCTTATTCTGTTATCAGAATAAGTAGCTTGTACTGTCACCAGTACAAGCTTCAGGGTGCCCCGTTACACCTGGGCCAGCTGCCTGTCTACTTGCTGTCCAGTGGCGAAGTCGTTGCCGTTGTGGGCGTCCTCATTTATGTCATGTTCCTGCTATTTGCTTAGTTTAACTCGCCGGCTGCTGCCATATTAGACCGTTACCGACGGCTCTATGTGACGAAACTTCACAGCGCTGTTTCAGCTCGATCCTCTTCTCGCTCGCGTTCAGCAAATGTCCTAAAGATCAGGTGAATGATGAGGTTACGAAGGGTTACACCAACGTGCGGTCGGAACTCACCCTACGGATGCATAGCCGTCGGTGGGTTACACGACGGTCAAGCACTACCTAGACAACGCCTACGACATCTAACACAGCGACATGTGGAATGCTTTTAACTACGTCTTGGTCTTTCTCTCACTATTGTGGGTACTGGCGAGCTACAAATTACGAGTCATATAAAGCTTGTGTAAAAGGGTAACGTACAGGGAACTGAATCCAGTCAATGGAAGCACTTTTATCTTCGCACCTCTGCTCTTCTATACACAGCATAATACAGATTAAATTTAAATATTTAGCTAATTAGCTGTTCGTTAAAACGTTTGACGATGTTTGCAGTGCGGAACAGCAAAATTTGCGTAAGCCTCGCCCTTCTCCTCTGCTAACTTTTAGTCTCGGTTGACTCACTTTTCTATGAGTAATCAAAGAATATCAGTTATTGATTATAAACGGCGTCACACCTTTACTGTAGTTGTAACGAGGTAGCCCTTTACATGATATTGACACCAAACGGTGTCAATAGGGATATAGTCTAGCATGACAATATCCTACCAATAATAACTAAGATAGGTAATATTGATAGAATATCATCCCGTTTTGAATAATATTCATGCACTGCTTCAGGATTGGTTGATATAAGACATATCAACCATAGATTGCCACCAATCGCTGCTAGACGCACTCAACGAGTGGTGAGCAGATTGTCGTCATACCACGACGTAGTTTAATATAGTTAGATAAAGATTGAAGATAAATTGATAGCTTCACTAAATGAAAGACAGTCCTCTTTTTACCCTTTACTCGACCTAGCTGTTTAGTAGATTAGCTTCCTTCGCACGTACTGTTTACGTGAAGTATCGTGGCACCCCAAACAAAGGGTGCCCCTTTACAAAGCTGGTCTTTGTTTTTGCGTCTTGACCCAGCTTGCTTTATTTGTTCTCCGCGACAGTCGTAATACTAGCATCATTCATTTGAGGCGTTCAGGTGCAGATGTGACTTGCAATGGAGTAGCTGCATTTACAAGCTTTCTGTTTTCTGTGGAGTGTCCACATTTAATGCATAGGCACTGCGCAATATTTGACACACTGGCCAATTGCAATGGATCGTGCTGTTTCGACTGAGAGTACTTTTGTGGTCTCTATTGGCTTAGAGAAATGACTGGGGCTTGCTATTACTCGTCCATTCCAATAAATCAACGCTTTTGCAACCGTTGTGGGTTCCTTTGTACACGACAGTACTTCATTATTCGTATGTAGCAATTGAATAAGCACTTCAGTGTTGGCGCATATTGGTGTTATAGCAATCCTTCATTTAGAAATTCGATGTGCTCGAAATTGATGCAAAATAAGTGCTAATAACGGATTCGAATAAAATAGCATACTATAAGATGAAACAGTTTAACATCATAATTATCAATTAAACCATTTTTCTAGTAAGAGGTTACATCCACTCCATTATTATTTATGTTTTCTCCATTCTATTTTCGTAAGCTTACACTCAAAACGAAGCATTTCGATTAGTCAATTGGATTCAAATGGGCTGCATCAATTTTTTTAGATAAATTTATCCTCCGAGAAAATTAAACTAAGTTTCATTCAAACAATGAATTTTTAAAATAATTTTCGGGATGAAAAATTAAAACGTACTCCCTCATATAAAAATAGCCAAATACAGTGTTTGTAAGAAACTAGGGTCAACAGCTAAAAAGTGGTTTATTGGATGAAAGTGTACAGTGACAATCAATTGTGCACTTATCAGAACAAGTGTACAGATAAAGTGTAGCCGTGACGTGGACAAGGTGCCTTAAATAGTTATATTTCAGTCATGAACGGCGACTCGAAGAAATCTGTACCATGTTCACTTCTTCACACTTGGTTTAAATTGGAAAAAGATTAGCTGTGGAGAAGCAGATCGAAAACTGTCCTGTGTGGATCGATTTTTCCGTTAAGATACTCAACGTAATCTTATCGGTGGATTTGGAGTTGGGTAGTCGCAGTATGTGTATCATAAGCCTTATGCGTGACGGGGCTTGTATTTTAAGTGAATTAACAAGAAAAGCCCCGTCCCGCTTGAGGCGTATCGCGAAAGATACGGTGTAGGTGTTAGTAATATGAGAACATATATGAAGCTAAGATTAAGGTCAGGTTGCGATGACAATTAGCCGCGTTCTTAGTCGGTACGGCCAAAAAATTGGTGATGGGCATTTTAGGCACCAAATGCTATAGACTGTCCGTTTCAACGCAATAGATGAGGTACAGGTCCACATTCAACAGTGACTCTAAAGGATACAAGGCAAGAACTCTCCATGCGAGGGTGTAAAGTTACAATTTAGGATAACCGAGCCCAAAATAGGATATGGACTCGTTTCTTTTGCAAACAACACTACAAGGTTTAACAAACACTGCGATGTGGTGGCAGGGTGTGGTGACCTCGATTCCATAGCCGCATGATATAAATTGAATTGCCACCTTCCCCGACTGATGGACATGTAGATATTCATGTCACAAGGCGACGCGTGGCAGTCCGTTCCGATTTACGCAATAGGCACCGTCGTTATAAATATTTAACTAATTTGCACAAAAAAAATATTTGTTATACTTACAAGGTCCAATTGTTTTTTCAAACATTGATATCGGCCACCCTTCACCTAAGAAGCAGGCATCAAAATTATAATACCTCCCTTGATTTTTACTGTCTGGCGAGGCGCGCAAGTGGTTTCAAACACAACCCAGCTGCGATCGGACGCAGCTAAAAAGAGAATTACATTGTACAATATTGCGAGGCGGCTTGTGTGATCAGAAGGGCAAGCAGATGAAGATTTACAAACTAATCAAGACGAGCTCCACGATATTAGGTACCAAATTCCAATTTCTCTTCATTTATACCCGTAATTATGTAAAGGTTTCCACAAAATCACCATAAAACTCACTCTAAACACTATTAAATTTTCCCTTGTCACGAATTTGACATGAAAGTGTGCGACTTCGCCATTTTGACGCGAATACAAGTTGAGAGGGGAAAAGTCACCAAAATTAGTGAACCTTCCGACAGTGGTCATCTGAGCACCAGTGGAGAATCGGGGTCGTGTCAAGAAATGGGTTATTATTTTCCTAACACAATGTGGTGCACACCCAGATCTTCTGGTTACTTACGTTTGAACGCAAATCCCTCAGTTCAATGTGAAAATAAAGAGTTGAGGTGGGATGGAAGTGTCTAGGCAGAGGTATTACAGAAGATGCTTGGATATGGGGTATACTAAACTTTTTGAGGTTTGAGATGGGGTCTTAAGACAAAAAATTATTAAGCAAGATAGATCGACCGATCTGGATGCGAAACATCGACTCCTTCTGATGTCTTCTCGGCGACCACTACGGATTCTGCTACAAAGCATGATGCGCGTAGCATAATTTTTTCCGAAGTTAAAACGAAAACGATCTATCCGAGCCCACTGCCGCAATATTAAAGATAAAGAAATTGAGAATGGCACGAGAAAAAGAAGTAGGGTTCTGATAATATTATTACAATTGTGCTAAGAGATTGGTCCATTAACCTGTCAAGTTTGAAAAATGTAGCAAGATGAAAGACTAAAAACTGGGTCCAATGGCGAAGTGGAATCGCTTTAAGACGCTCAAGAATTTGCAAATAAGCTTTCATGTGCTTTGTATATTATAGTCTATGTTAAACGCAGCAATTCAAGATCCAGTTTAATCGGGGCGAACCAAGGTTCTACATTAACCTCAGTTGTGGGACCAAGCACACTGGTCAGGATTATAAGAAATATACAGCGGCAGCAATATAATAAATTTGACGCGGAGGATTTAAGCGGGAAAAATGTTTGCGTGAAAGGACCAAGTTATCTACATTTTGGATAGCAAGATGAGAAGTTAGTTACCCTGGCGGTCGAATGTCATTCCGAAGCTTAAGCGTACAACGCGATCAAGGGCGTTCTAACAGGATACTACAACTAATTGTCAGTCTATTCCGTAATGAATTCAGACGGTAAGTTCGGCATTCTGTGGGTCGGGGTTCAAATGGGGCAGCAAAGTTGCGCCATCTTGTAGAAGAAATCAAGACCGAACAATAATCAGCAGTAGTATGCGCCACTGAAACCCTCGTTTCGACCCACAAAGAACATTTGCAATCGTTTAATTCAAATATGGAACAATTTTAACAAGAACAACAAAAAATAACCGCTAAAGATAAAACTATATAAGCTAATAAGGCTGCAAGGTTTTGTATATAAGAACGCATATCTCAAGATGCTATCGATCGTGTTGCAACACAGTCAATCTGATATCGCATTCCTGCATAATATGATCCTGATTATTCGGGCAGGGATAATCTCCGACGTCCGTTGTAATTCTCTTTGAAAGCTTAACAGAGTTTGGAGCACTTCTTTTTCGCAATTAGGTCTTAGTTGTAGTAAATAAGTTTTTAAGGAAGTTTCATTGAACAAAAAGGTTAATCAAGAAACCGCATATATAGAATTAAGTAGACACTCCTGTGCCATCAAGCGACGAGCGACAAAATTGTATGATGGCAGTTAACAGACATCATACAAATTTGTCGCTCGATTAATACACTAAGATAGTTGATTGATCCTTCACATACGAAAACCCTATTTATATCGTTTTCTGGTACATGACATGATGTATCATTTGCCTGACAATATTCTTATGCACGACAGCAAACGAAAACTACGATTTTGGAGCATCTGTATCACCTTTAGGTCACGTGATCCGAGATAAAAGATGGCTATGCGTATAAAGACGTGCACGATACTATTACAATTCCAGACGTTCGTGATTTATCTTAAGAGTAACTTACTGAAATTGGAGATGAAGCGAAAGTGTTGAGAGCGGTAAGTCTCCTAAACACTAATGTAGTAAAAGAGGAAATGTAATTCTGCTGGAGCGGGAAATCTGACAAATTTTAAAACCTTTTGAATGACAGCTACCACATTTTTTCGTCTTATCTCGTCTCACACCTAACCTTATCTTTTTGTTTTTGGTTTCAACAGCAAATTTACTATCGTTCTTATCTTGAGTTAGATTTCGTTCATCTGCTAAAACATAGCGAAGAAAGCAATTTGTTAGATAGAAGTCGCTGATCAGAGCGCACTCAAACAAACTAAACCCGGTAAATGTTTGATTAAGCGCAGTGCGTCCAACGCTGTCCCAGCTTATAACCTTATACCACCTTCCATTTGTTTTAGCGTGCAAAAGACAGCGAGTTCTTGTCCGGTGGGTCTTTATACGCTGGTGTTCTTTATATAATGTTTTGAAGCGTATTGGTCACTTGACCGCTGCCTTATGTTTGCAGCCCGACAAAAACGTCGCCAACCTATCAGTTTTTTCGAGGCCAAAAAAACAAAGTAGCTAGTTGAACCCCTCAGAGGCTTTGGTATCTGAGATGCATCATTGAGGTGGACTACGCAACGTTTTGACGACGTAGAATGCGAATGTCGACAAATTAAAGAAATTCGTTGAGCCGTAACAAAATATGTAAAATTTTAGTATTTACTCTTCGATAACATTTTACAGAGAGCGTCCGTTTGGGTCAAATTCTCGATGTTTTATAGCGATTTCCAGAAGATAAATTGAATTCGGCGAATATATCGCCATTTATCACCGTTGGGTCGCCATGATGAAATTTCTAACAACAGGTTCACGGAATATGACCAAAGATTAACTTAGAAGGTATAGGCAAAGCGGAAATTCCTAGTTTTCGCCATAAAATTAAACCCTGCGCAAATTCTAATCATGACACCCTTCTCGCGTTGACCAAGACTTAGCTTATCGTCACTCTAACATTTGGACACGATTCGAATTAACAACTTCCTGATTAAAAAGGCTCCACATGGAAAAATTACCAGTACCATCTTCAGCGACTGCTTCTATAGCGATGCCATCATTACACGCTGCTTTACCATAGCCGACATCGCCGTATACAGATCGGGAAGCAGTTGTGCACTCTGAAGCCATACGCAGCCACGATAGCAACTTCAAAAATCGAAATAGTATTTATTACGTCTTAAATAATTATTTAAATACAAATCGTACCGGACATCAAACGAGACCTGACATCCTCACACTATCTCGTAAAAAACTGTTTCAAATCAAAGTAAAGTGTCTACTATTTTACTCCTATTATGATGATGGGTATAGTACTTGTTGGCATCTGTGTATAAAGATAGTAAAAAATGATGACATACATAGTTCTTCGCAACATTAAATTGTAATCGAGTACTTCCAACAACAGAATCAAAAGTTCTTAGACGAAACCGAAAGGGCTCTCATGATCAAGCAGAGCCAGAATAAGGGCTCGAAGAAGTCTAATCGACCCTGCTTTAAATTTGCAATTGATTTTTGTCTTAATACCAGTCATTTATCTATTTTGAGAAGATTAAAGAATTGCCGATGCATATTAGTGTGGCGGAGTGGGTTGCCAAAACTGTTTGACGAGACTTAAACCACTCACTGTGCCGGACTGCCAACTGTCGGAGAGGGTACCCCGATGCCGCTTGTGGACCTTGACTCACATTGTGTACCGTCGGTTAGCGGGTTTCACTCTTCGGAAGACTTGGTGATGATTGTAGACGTTGGCCTTGATGGAGATCGACCTGGGGGAGGCAAGCGGATATGCTTTAGTCGGAGTCCAATTTAGGCGACCACTCGATCGACTTGGTCGAGAGTGGTCTTATAACCAGTTGTCTCAGGTGCTGGTAGCGTCTAGTCTTTACTTGTTGCGGGGCTGTTAACCGCCTGGCCTTTACGCTTCTCTCCCTTACCACCAAGATTAAAACCCGCTTCTTCTAGCAGGCTTGAGTTGGGGTGGGTGCTACTCTACGAACCCACATGCCAATATACTTCTTGGGTTTCTTCTTACACTTGTGTTTTACTGACAACTGTCGATTCGATGGGTAGGCCAAACAGATCTCTGGCCCGGAACAGTTCGGTAGACTTACCAGATTCTTAGCGCACGACACGTCGTGCTACTTAGATTGCAAATTGAGTAGTGTTTGATTTTTTTTCTATCCTTTAAACTCCTCTACTCTAGTTTTGCATTGCGCCTGGGTTCGATATGATGAGTGGCCAAAAGCTACCAGACATTAAGGGGCCAAGTCTAACTATGGGTGACCAGGTTGGACTACGAGTGACCGAGAGGAGGGGCCAAGTCGACCTATGAGTGATCAGGTCGGACTACGGGACCAAGGCCCACCTTGTGCGACCAGGCCGACCGACGAGTGGTTGAGAATGATCCATATAGGTACCGTTTTACTGGTACCGTCATTCGGTATGACCCTGTTAGCGGTAACCACAACTGCTCGTCACGTTTGGACCCAACGGCCACATTTTTCCTTGTGAACTTTAGGTCTCCGGCCCCTTTCCCGGCCGCGATATCCCACGTCCGTCCGGCTCATCGACCCTTAAGTCCATCATTTTTGAACACTCGCTTCACCACAGCTGCTACTTGCACTTGCGCTACCGTACAGGGATTTGAGCACGAGCATGTCTTTATGACGCCAGTCCCGTAACCTCCACCTTTTCTTGCGGCCGATATCTTGGCAGCGTATACTTTGTGTGTTCGTAGCGAAGTCTTCACCTGGATCGTACTCACCGTCCATGGGTCCGGCTTCAATAACTGCTTCACCAGCACCTTCACCCTCAGCAGAGGTCTTTGCTTAAGCAGACCCATTTTTCGCTTTGCCTGTTGTCCTAGGTGAACCAGATTCGTCACTGTTGGTGAACGCTGGTGAGGCCTTCATGACCACGCGGTCAACTTCCCCACCGATGGAGTCGTCTCCGGTCACCTCTGGTGTGAGTGTGCCCCCACTCGTGACTGCTACCAGTATTGATGCCGTCGATGTCAATACGTCCCCACTGAGGAACTTCTTCGGTGGCCGTATAACCATGAGCGTACCACCCGTTGATGATGTGACGTTGCCTCGCCTGGTTGAGGCCTGTGATTGTCTAAAGACCTTGATGTTGATTCCTTCACCATATTTCTGGTCCTTTCGAAGTGAGCGCTTGAAGAAGGAGTTAGGTGACTCCTGCACCCTCATTTCACAGTTTCGCGAGAATCTACAGCGTGGGATGGCGCTGACCAACCACTGGTGGCGGCAAGTCGAACTTCTACGTAGTCGGATATACGTCCTCGTAGCTGATCTAAATTACTCCCATTTCTTAAGCAAACCTCTAACAAGTAGCACTGCTGTCGTTCAAGAGATGTTAAAAGACCCGACCGCAGGTGATCGACCCCCTGCTTCAGTATCCGGGAAGCGGTTCCTACGAAAATCCCACCACGCCCCATTCTAACCGGCATAGCGAGCTAAAGTGAGTGCACCGGAAGCTCTTACGGCGGGAAAGACGGTCTCCACGAGCTCCGGGGCAGCTGTATCGCCGATCACGCCGACATCGGCTGAAGCGAGCTAAAGTGAGTGCGCCGGAAGCTCTTACGGTGAGGAAGACGGTCTCCAAGAGCTCCGGTGCAGTTGTATCGCCGATCACACCGACAACGGCTGTAGCGACCATCAGTTCCCTCAGTGAGCCGATACGGAACGAATTTTCAGATTTTTGTCGGTTAGTCGTCGATTACAAAATGCGTCTCTGCTGAATCCTGCATATACGCTTCCTACGCCATAGGTACCGACCCCCCCCCGGTCTCCTACCAAGGACGTGTTTGGGTCGTTCGAGTATGAGACAGAGCCGTCTTCTTGGAAGAAGGGTGATTAACCCAGCGGCTCGCAGTTCTCTTACGACAGCCGCCAGTACGCGCTTCCGAAAGAGGACACAATCCTAAGATTAACTCAAGCGAGGGATCTCACCGCCAGTGGAGTGGCGCCTTAGTCGGTCGTCCTTGTCAACTCCTGATTTCTTGTCTCCATGACGCCTGGAGATACGGCCGACCAATTGGAGATACCCTGGTGTTTGATCAGTCTAGCAGACGGAAAACCTTGATCGTCCAGCGAAATGAAAGCCTTCGCTAGACATTCCTACCATGTTCGGGAGCCTAATGGCTACGAAGCCTTGGTTTGCCACCAAGGTCCCTCTTCCTCTTGTATCTTTTAAGGTGGTCGGCTGGTTCTCTGACCTGGCAGAAGCGTACAAGACCTTCAAGACCGAACATGCTTAGGCACTGTAGGATTCTAATCACTGCCTTCGGATCTCGAAGTACCGAGCCCGCGCCAGCTCCTTAATCACTATATACTACAACTACCGAAAGAATTGGTGGAGCAGGGCATTTTTGGCGTAGCATGATGTTGTCGGTCGGATCTTTGTAGGGGTGGCCGTTTATCGATGTAAGATTGATATCTTTTTGGCCTTCTTCCGGCACCTTCCTCTCCCTCGCGGCGTGGTTTGTAGGTTTTAAAGTTGTGAGAAGGGATTGGATTAGGTGGACCTGCTGGCCGCACTGCACGTCTAGGACTCCACGTGGCTATGGATCTCCCACTACCGACTCACCACCCAGGAATAAGGTCGCCAGATTTCAGAACAAATTGGTTCGTCCTTCGTAGACGTAATCTATCAAAACACCATGCTTTCAATATTTTTAATTCTAATTGTCCGCTCGTTGCATGTTAGCCACTCTGTGATGTTGTTTGCTTTTATCCAGCGTTGCACTGCCTTGGTCACTCATGAAAAGCTATGCCCGACTCCAGATAAATCCTAATATGCCTTAGGCCACACTTAGTCGGTCCGATTGAGTCACGGTCGAATTTTACATAGCCTCGGTTGACTTTATAATCTGGTCGCTCACGGAGGTCATCTCCAATCCACAGAAGACCAGGCCGACCAGCAGATACCCGGTATCCTCCTCCGCGGATAGTCTTCGTGACTCTGCGTCACTATCAAACGGTTATAAATAATCACTTTGCTTTGAAACTCTCGTAAAAAAAGCTCCACGCGCCAAATACATATTGTCAACCCGTGAGGGGTATGCTTGACCCATTTAACGGATCAAGAACTCGCGTAGCTGCCTACCGCAACGCGTCTTCTCGCTGACAAGGATTTCTAAAATCTCTTCCACTTCGTTTTGCCTTGCTCCATTTTACGCGTCCAGCTATCCTCCAGCACCAAATGTGCTTTAAGTCGATTCGGTCGGCCTCGTTCACTGTCAGTCGGTCACCTGGGCGATCAGGGAGCTCTTTGACCCTTTCCAGCTTAGAAATGTGAACGATCAGGAATAACTTGGAAATCTTATCCCTTACTCCCACCCACGCAGCATATACACCGACCAACTCCAAAAATAGAACGGACTATACCAGAGGTGAGCCAATTTTTCGGCGTACGCTCCCTTCACACGATCTACTTAGAGCCACACTTGGATACCTGGCCAAACCTTGTGACCGACCACTTGTTTGTTAGAAGTTAGCATTTGGGCATGACTGGACGACCGTAAATACTCGTTTACCTGTTTTTTTGCACGCTGGAAGTGACTCTGAATGTGGTATATCCACCTTCGTGCTATCGACCCTGGACATCTGGTGTTCAACACGAGTAATTTTGCCTCCATGGAAGTTATAGTATCCGACCCGTAGACCAAACAGAATGGTGTCTTTTTTGCACCCTATCGTGTGCAGTGTTCTGTGCAAACTTCTTCGTTCTGCGTATTCTTCCCAAACTTGCTGTGCCACATCTGAAGCATCCATCTTGATATAATTTTTAAGGCTTGGAGCATTCTGTACGCAATTCTGTTCGCCTGTGGTCGGTAAGCCAAAGTTGCCCATTGACGCTGCCCCACCATGCGATAGAACGCTCGATAGAAGTCCGACATGAAACTTTGGTTCCCAGTCATGGCGGAACACCTCGCTGGCCTCAAAACGCCAAAACACACGTTTCATAACCTTCGGCTACCGTCTGAGCAATTCTCGAAGCACTTGCCATGGCCATCACAAATCAAGTGAATAAGTCGACCCAAATCAATGGTTCGTTGTTGCCTTTATGTGAATTGGGCAACGAGGGGATAAGGTCCATTGCTATGACTCGGAAAGGGTAGGTCGCCTCGCCATTACCTGGGGGTTTTCCTTATAAAATAGGCCCTTCTTATCCCGTCTTGCAATCTCCACATAATCCCTCGTGTTGCTGCACACTTCAAAACAAGCCTCTCAATTGCAAAATCGGCAAATCCGATAGTAGGTGCTACCGACACCTTAACGATCGCCCTTCAGGCTAGCATGGTATAAATGTAACACGTCGGTCTGGAGGGATTCGGGGATCATTATTTGGGCAGTCATTTATCGTTCGCCCTCGTCGTTATTGTGGACGGGACAGAATACCAGTAATCGTTCTTCGCTGACCTCATAATCTTTGGCCATTTGCTGCATGACTGTGCTGATTCTGCGAATAGGCCGCCTGGATCCCCTTCTACATGCGCCTTCAGATCCATAATCCATCTCTCCTCCTCTTGAGCCTTCAGATACGTTCCACTCGCAGCTGTTGTATCACATCTCCTTGAGTCGGTTCTCCGGATATTCTAATGGGTGGCCTTTATTAAATCACCGCGATAACTCTAGCCGTCAGATTCTGGTCTTTGGGACCAGCAGCTCTGGCAGTCAGCTGATAACTTCCAACCCCTGGACACTCTTCTCTCGTTTTTTTTACTCGAACTCTCCTTGTCTGTGTAATTCTTCACTAGCCATCTGGTCCGCACTCTGGTCCCAATCGAGCTTTACGTGGAGTATCTGGTGGGAAGTCCACGACTGGAGCTTGATCAGATCTCTTGCACGCAATGGAGACAGCCCTGCAGCCTTGCACTTGTTTTCTCCGTGCATTCGCCGGACAAACAGATTGGAGTCTCCACAGAAAATTAGCCGCCGTCGTTCCAATATTTTTTACAGCTCGAAACCCTCTAACGTGCCTTCACGTTCGGCCTCGTCGTTCACCGTGGATTCTTTGAGCTATTTGGAGGCAGCGCTTCCTACTAAACACTTAGACAGGCTCCATACGACGGTGCTACAAGCCTTCTCTCCTCGTTATACACGAGCCGATCCAAAAATCTCTGTAACTGTAGGTCCTCGTCCTTCTCCACATTGAGTGAAGATAGGTTACCCTTCAGTTTTGCCTGTTTCTTAAGTTTCATAGCCGATTGGATAGAGTCTACACTCTCGCGGGGGTAGTACTGGCTGTTGACGCCCCACAGCACCTAGTTTTAGCCTTTCTTGCACTTCACAATCTCTGATGTCCACTGGGACAAGAGAACGGCCCAATAAACCCAAACTCCCCTGCAATCCAGAGAATTTGACCAAACAGGCCAACGTCGAGTGTCTCGTTGATACTTTAAGAGGCCGGGTAGCCAGCATTGTAGAACAAGTTTCCAATATCCGTAACAATGCCAACACCTTTTTCTCCACGTTACTGCATTTTTATTCGTTGGTCTTGAGTGTCCAGCTCGTGTAGGTCACTGGCATAAAAAGGCCTATACATTCCTACACCATCGACGCTGAGATGGCCCATTCGCTCGCGTCACAACTAATTATCGCTTCTATCGATGGGTCGAAATGTCTCAAAATTGGCGCTGCTGGAAACTTGTTCTTATGCATAGCAAAAGAAACTTGGAATTGAGACCAGTTTTCTTCTTCTTCACCCGTGTTCACTAAGTGGTGACCATCCTTAAACTTGCATTGCCGCACGGGAAGGCACCACTTTAAGCTCGTATAGGTTCGACACAAATATCGCATAATCCACGATAAATCTGCTGTGATCATTCAGACTTCTCGAAGAACGACTGCATGACCTTGAGGGTTGCTGGTAGAAGTAGGATGAATTGTGCTTAGAGGTCCTTTGGGTGGGCTTCCAAGTCTTCTCTGGAAACCCGGTGGCCGAGGTAGTCGGACCTTCGACTTCCCCAAGAACGCTTGACTGCACTAATCGACAAATTACATTAGTCGCATGCGCGAAACAACCGTTCCACCTTGTCGCGTAACGCGTCCTGAGATTTAACGAATATTAATATGTCGTCTCTGTACGAATGAAGACCCATTATCGAGTGGCCTGACTCTGTTTCTGGTTCCCCCGACGCAAAAAAACCTTCTGGATTATCCAAGCTAGTTCCTGGAGTAAACGTAAGAACCCGAATAACGCGTTGTCCAAACGTCGCTGGTAGACCTGTGGTGCATTCTTGAGTCCAAATGACATCCGCAGCCATTCGAACAGTCCTAACGGGTGACGAAGGATGAAATTAACCTTGCCCTTTCGGTCATGCTGACGACCCAAAAACCACTTGCCATATTCAGGGAGCAGTACCACAACGCTCCGTTCAGGTCTTCCAGTAACTCTTAAATAAGTGGTATGGGGTAGAACATGAGTTGAGTTTAGAATTTTACGAACCGGAAGTCAATGCAAAACCTTATGTCTGCTCTCCCATGTCGATGTCTCATTTGGCGCCACGAGTGGCTTGTGGCAAGGTATTTAACGTTCCCATTAGCAGATGTCGCTTCATCCATGTTGATTGCCTCAATCGATCCGACTATTCAGGCGTATCACCATCCGAATCAGGAATCAAGATGTCCTTTAACTCGATGCCTTCGGGCAAGGGGTCTACTTCTGATATAACTGCCCCTCCTTGACTGAATTCTTCGTCCGAAAATATCCCGCTCTCAAAGTGCAAATCGGTCATCGGATTGTGCTAGGTCCTCGTGTTTAGTGCTTGCTTAAGAGAAACCGGCATCCATAGGCTGGGTGACGGTGATCTTCATTGGAAAAGTGACGGCGACTCCTAAGGTTGGGCAACTGCGGTCGTTTCTTCGCCTGTTGGTAATTCGTCCACTGGGAGCTGTTGGGATGAGACGCTCATCACCGAGGTGACCTGTTTTGGTCTCTGCAGAATATGAAATGGGGTCTCACATTGAGGTTTCTTACTAATGAAACTTCTTCTTCCTCCATCAGGTCCAAATGACGGTTGTCCTGGTCGGTGGTCAGTTAACACGCCAAATTCCAAAACTCAGCGTATTTTTAAGAGTCCACCTTGACGAACCTTAGTGTTCTTGGTATTTGATACTTCGCTAGTAACATGCCAATCCTGGTGTCGTCGTGTAGCTTTAAAAACCGTGTGCTGGCATTCGTAACCTTCAAGAACTGACGTCGGCCTACCCTTCAGATCACCGTAGGTTCCTCTCATCAGCCATAGAACACTCTACTCCGAATCGCTATTTTTAAAGGTACTTACACATACCCTTTAGCAGGCAATTGTGCGAATTGAACCAGCCTCACGTCGGTCACTCTGCCACCGTAAAGCGTTCGTCGGCCGGCTAGTTGTAGACGAACTTCATCTGGGAGACAGAGTGCTCCACCGCCCCAGGTCCAACAGGATACCAGCTGGGAATATGAATTCCATCCCCAAATTGCCTCTTGGCCTACAATACGGCTGATCTATACCCTGGAATATTCACCAAGTTTACGTTTATGGTGATCTTGATGCGAGTGCGCCCTTCTGTGGTATAAATAGATTTCCCAACACCGACACATTCTTGTCTTGCATTTTAGTTAATTTGGCAGCCTACCTTACGAGCACAAGCGAGATCCAAATGGACATCTCGGCAACAGCATCAAACTAAACGTTTGCGCGATCGTTGTTAGATTTTCCAGTAGCTTTGGTCAGCTTAAATCACTTCGAAGGAGCTTGCTTTTCCAACAGCCCCTACATTCGCCTAGTAGTAGGTCCAACTCCATCACTGCATCTCCTCGAGCAAAGACATTAGGGTCATTGAGACAAGCAACATGAACCACAGGGTAGCTTCCAATCGTCGATATTTTCCTAATCTTCTTAACCGCAGTATGTTCTTCAAAAAGCTTTTCCCCTGTGGTACCTATATCTTCTTCGAAGCTCTTCTCCGCATGTGTAAAAATAAGACAATCAGAACGCTCGGCACGTACCAGATCAAACCTGGCGAGCGTTCTAATTTATCACCCCATCCTCCTTCTCTGGACACAACCCGGCGTGCTTGTTCTATTCGCTTGCCATGATGCAAGCCGTAGAGAGGAAGTCGGTGGCACTGTGATCAAAGAATTTTGACATTGTTTGTAGTGTTATCTTTTTCGTGCTAGCATGATGGACTAGCTGTTCTTGTTCCTTATCACTCCTGTCCAATCAATCACCCATCCACGCACCTGTCCAATCAATCACTCAAATGATCCTCAAACGCCATTCTAAGTCGTCAGCCGTTTCCTCAACTGTACCTTCAACCGTGCCTTTTTCTAAAATTTCTCCTCGGCTACGACTTACCGTCCTAACCGAGACCGATCATCTCACACAGCGCCGCGAGCTTGACTGCGTCCAGCGCCTTCGTCAAAAGATCCGCGACTTGTTGCTCCGAGCGGACGTACTGCGACACGATGATCCCGCGTCGAGCGAAGTCGCACACGAACTTCGTGCGAACAACGATGTGCTTGGCCTTGAGAGATGATGCCTCGCCGGCCAGCTGCTTCAGTGCCGCCTGATTGTCGACGTGTAGTACCATCGGTAGCGCCAGCGGCTTACCGATCTCGTTTAGCATCTCCCTGATACCAAGAAGCTCGCGCGCCTGCTCCGATGCAGCGACGAACTCCGCTTCCACCGTCGAGAGCGAGACGCCGCCTTGCTTCTTCGACGTCCAGCCGACCGGCATGCCGTTCAGGCGGATGATGCCGCCAGTCAAGGACTTCCTGTCGCTCTTCTCCGCCGCAAAGTCGGCGTCCGAGTACGCCTCGAGCTGGATCTTGACGTCGAGGTGCTTCACTGGTTCCATCCGAAACTTGTAGTCACGCGTCCCTTTCAGATACTGCGCGATGCGTTTGGCAAGCTTCATATCGTGGAGTCGCGGCTGATGAGTCTGACGCGTCGCCTTGTGCACGGCGAACGCAATGTCCGGCCGTGTACAACGCGCGATCCACAGCAGTCTGCCGACGAGGGACTGGAACATCTTGATTGTTGGCGCTCCCTGCACCTTAGTTTCGGTAAGCAGCGCGCTGTCATCTGGTAGCACGTCGTAGCAGTCAGCCCCAATCGGTGCTTTCGTCGGGTTTGCGTCCTCGAGCCCATGCTCACGCAGGAGCTCGCCGATCGCCTCGGCCTGGTCGACCACGTAGCCACCGCTGTTGTCAATCGTGACACACATGCCGAGGAACTTGTTAACGGTACCGAAGTTCTTGGTCGAAAAGCTGCCGAGGTTGACAAAGTATCAATCGACGGGTGCAGCGTCCGTGCCGGTAACAAGTAGATCGTCGACGTAGACGCCCACGGTGACCAACTGCCCACCCTCGACTTGGTAGTATAGACACATGTCGGAAATACATTGCCGGAAGCCGGCTTCGAGCAGCCGAGCGTGCAGGAGCTGGCTCCTGAGTCGGCCAGCCTGCTTGAGGCCGAACAGGCTCTTTCGTAGCTGCAGCACTACTTCCTTCTTTGTCGCTGCGCCTACCATCTTGAGCGCGTCTTGATCAATTGTCATTGCTTGCGGCACCTGGAGTAGTAGCTCAAGTGAGCTTCCTTGTCAGCCTTGACATACGCGTTGGGGATGTCGCCATGCTTTGCCGGGACACCCCATAATCGCCGCAAGCGCCAAGATCACCTTCACGGACGACATGTCTATGACAGCCGCGAATGTAAGCTGGTAGTCGACCCCAAAAACTTGCTCGTTGCCGCAGGCGACCAGTCAAGCCTTCAGGCGCTCTATCTCACCGTGCGCGTCGGTCTTGGTCTTGAAGACCCACTTCGTGTGCAGAGTGTTGCTGCCCGGAGGTCGTTTAATCAAGCGCCACACGCCATTGTCTTCTAGAGCTTGGAGCTCTTCGCGCATGTACTTTTCTTAGCCTTCACGCTTAGTGCTGCGTAGTGCTTCACCGTAGTTCTTAGGATCGCACTCATACACATGAGCCACCACGCTGTCGTCGCCAGCTGGCTCCTCCTGATAGCCGGCGCCTGTGCGCGTTTAGTTGCGCCGCGCTTCCGGTGAGCCGCGAGTGTCCACGACTTCGATTTCTTCTTGCCGGTGCGTGTCGTCGGCGATGCGGCATCGTCAGCAACCGGCGACTCTTTGCTTGTTGCCGCTGCCGCTGGCTCCACAATTTGATCTTCATACTCGAGCGCGCGCTGCAGCTGACCGTTTTGCTCTGCGCTGAGCGTCTCGACGTTGCGCGCATGCTGCGTGATTGTGACTTTGCTCTCCTTCTGGAGGAAGACGCGAAATCCCTTAATCTTGTCGCTCCGCCCAATGATCACGCCGACTTGTGCGCGCTGCGCGAGCGAGTTCTTGCCTGGGTCACGGTAGACCGAGCAGATAGAGCCAAAGGCGACGATGTCGCGCAGATCCGGCACTTGCTTAATTGGTACCTCGATCGGCGACGCGCGCTTCGCATTCCCGCTCGTTGGGCTGCGGTTGAGGTTGTACGCCGCGTACTCAACCGCATCGCCTTAAAATGTCAATGGCAGTCGGCTGGCAAAGATCATGCTGCGCGCCATGTTCAGGATCGTCCTGTGCATGCGCTCGGCCTTGCCGTTTGAGGCCTGATTTCTAGCCTCGCTGATCTGCCGCGCGACGCCCGTTCGCTTGCAGAAGAGGTCGACATTTGCGTATTCGCCGCCGCCATCAGTGCGTAGCACGTGGATCCGGCAGTCGAACTGGCGCTCAAAGAACGCGAGGAAGTGCTCAAACTTCTTGGCTGCCTTGTACTTTGTCGGCGCCAGGAAGACACGACAGTAGTTCGACTTGTGATCGACAAACTTAACAAGGTAACGATTGTGCAATCGATCCTTCGGGGTCATCGGAACCTTGAGGTCTGAGCAGATCACCCTGCCAACTCTGTCGATCGGTGAGTTTGATCCAGTGTCCTTCTTCGACTGCAGGTTTCTTGTTTGCTTGTCCTGTGCGCAATAGATGCACGTCGGGCGCTTGCGATTTGTTAGTCCGATGCCGGACGCGGGGTCTCTCGCCATACGCTCGACTGTGTCGTACGCGAGATGCCCAAGCCTTCGGTGGCTGCGCAACAGCGAGCCGCTTTGCGTGTCCGACTCGGATTCTTCCGGAGCTGTCGGGTCGTCAGGATCGCCATTTGCACGTCGCTAGGAGCTCGTGGCTCGTGAGTCGCTGCGACTGTCTGGACGTAGAGCACATTGTGGTCCATCGCCACATCGAACGCGACTTGGCCATTGCTGCGCCGTGCCAACACGCGCGACTCGCCGTCGTAGACGAGCCCGAACCTCTTGAACTCGAGCTTACCGTAGGAAATGATGTTGCGTGATAGCTCAGGCGCCAGATACACGTCCGTTAGCGTCACATCTTGCTGCTGTCCTCTCGCGAGCACAGTCAGCACGACGCTTCCGACATGCGTTAACCTGATGGTCTCCCCATCTACCAAGTGGCACTCTTGATCGCAGTCCCTCGCGTCGCGCAGCAGGGATGCGTCGTTCAAAAGGTGGCGGATGGAACCGCTGTCGAGTATCCAGTCGTCATCTTCTTCATCGCTGTCGTTATCAATCGCCATCGCCAGACTTTGACCGGTGGCGCGCGAGCCGTTGCGACCTCTTCCTTCACCAACAGCTAGCGTGATGCTGCCGCCGTCTTTTAGGCTTCTGCCCCTCTTCTTGTCGTCATTCTTCTTGATGCGACAGTCCTTCTTCAGATGGCCGACCTTCCCACACCCGTGGCAAGTGCGTGTTTCCCTGCGCGACACGGACTCGTCTACGTGCGCGACGACCTCCTTCCCGAAGGATCTTCCTGATCGAGAGTCCATCTCGATTGCTTGCGCGAAGTGCGCGATCTCTTCCGCGTGCACGAGGTAGTCGGTGCGGTGCGTCTGGTACTTCGCCATGAGTATTTCCGACAGCTCAGACGAGGCGTAGCGCACGATGTTGTCCAGAACCTGCTGCTCAGCGCCGCCCGCAGCTTCGCTGACAGCGACCAGATACAAGTAGTGTTCTGGCCAGGATATCTTGCTCTCTTTCTTCGACGTGAAGAGTTTCATTGCTAGAGCCACGGTTATCGTCGTCTTGAACGTGTCCAGCACGCACTGCATCGCGTACTGCAACGTAGGCAGCACGGAACACCACGTGTCGACCTGCTTGCTGAAATACCGCTCGGCAGTGCCAGTGAGGTACTGCCCGAGCACGTCAGTCTTCACATTCTCGCTCCACAGGAAACCGCAAGACTCCTGTGCCATGTCGACCTGGCGCCAAAACGTCTTGCCCCAGTCGAAGAAGCCGGACCCGAGTCCAACGTACACCTCGGTGCCATCGAACTTGCGGATCGCCAGCTTGCGCTGCCTGACATCTAGAGTGCGATACTGCATCGGCATCAATTGTTGCCGCTGGTGTACTGGCTGCCCTGGAGCTTCCGGTATCGCCTGGGGCACTGGTGGCGGCTGGTATGGCGGCAATGAGGCAGGCGGCTGAGGCAACGGATCAGCACGGTGCTGCAGCTGCTCTCCCGCTCGCATCCGTATATCTTTGAGCCGCGCTGGTCCACGCCGCAGTTGCTGCTGAGGCTGCCGATCGTGCAAGTCCTCAAGCTCCATTGCTCCGCCGTGGAGTCGCCCTGCGAAGTCCGCCCCGAGCTCTGATCGGAACAGCTCGCTCTTGTGAGCGCCGCGCATGCGCTCGTCTTCGTCCATGCGTGCTTGGGACGCTTCCATCTTCTGCATTCGCAAGTCCATGCCCGTGAGCATCTCGAGAACCCTCGCCAGTGCGTCCGGCTCCTCGCTCCTTGCGTGAGCGATGGCAGAGACGATCGTAGCAGGCGCGGCCGCGGCCCTTTCGTGACCGGTTGCTGGCGGCGCCTGTGCCGCGTTATCGTCTTCGTTTCCTTCCCGTCTTGGGCTCATAACCTATTCACTTGCCATGATGCAATCCGTAGAGAGGAAGTCGGTGGCACTGTGATCAAAGAATTTTGACATTGTTTGTAGTGTTATCTTTTTCGTGCTAGCATGATGGACTAGCTGTTCTTGTTCCTTATCACTCCTGTCCAATCAATCACCCATCCACGCACCTGTCCAATCAATCACTCAAATGATCCTCAAACGCCATTCTAAGTCGTCAGCCGTTTCCTCAACTGTACCTTCAACCGTGTCTTTTTCTAACATGGTCGAGTTGTACCATTGACGGATCGAGTTATGAAACTCTTCCATATGGTACTTTCCGTCCTCGTGGGTCTCTCCACACCCCTTGCACACAAACAAGCAATGATCCGTTGGGTTGCCCTTCTTCCCACAGCGGTCACACGTATTTTGTTTCCACAAACCCAAATATCCATGCCTTCGAGATCCACAATGAGCGCACTTCTGGTTTAGAGCGGCCTGTGACGGGAGAGGTCCCTGATCACCTGTTTTATGTAAATTCGTCTCAAGTCACCTTCGTCACCTGAGCCGTTCGAGATCGAATCTTTAGTAATCGACTCTTCCAAGGTCGCCCAAATCGCAAGTACTAACAGGTAATTTTAAGTTATTTATCGATCGGGGGGGGGTGCGGGTGCGTTTTGTAAAAACTTTCTCGATCCAAAGAGTACCTTGCCTCACCGCGCTTCTCTGCCTGACTCCCAGCACGTCTTCCAATTTGTCCACATCCGACAGGCGTAATATCGTGAGCTGTTCTGCCTGTTCCGGGTCTTCCAAAGTCTATGTAGTGCTTGACATGTTCTTTTTTTAATCTTGGGTGGCCCATCCTTAACCTTTATCTTCTTCCTAAGTCTAATTACGTTGAATCGGTACCGTTAGTCCAAAGGTAAAACATCCGATCTTTTCTTCGTGTGGTAGTTTCGGCAAGCAACTGTTACTCCCTTACCACAGAATCAAACTTAGAAATCTTGCAGGAGATCCTTCCAGCTTGATCGAGCTGAGCGACCCGGTTAACACTAGTTCTGAGCTGGTCCAGTTAGCAATCCACCTAAAACAAGACGCTTTTAGTCTTCGGGCGCTTGATCTCTCGTAAAGCGGTTTTTACCATGGTAACCCAACCGTGTGCTCGGTCCTCGTCTTGATCTCTTCCATAGTTTTTTAGGTCCAATTTTACTGCAAGTTTGATGCGAGCGACCAAGTTGGGATTTGTACTGCCGTAGCTGTCACCATCCTCGCCAATTGTCCCTCAAAGTATATGTCGTCCGGGTTGTACTCGCACGTACCGACTAATTCTATCTTTACATCAGTCGTAGTACGTCGTCTCGAAACTTTCGTTCGGATCCTCGGTGCTTGTTGAGCCGCTGTTACGCGCGCCTTTTGTGCCTCTGCGGTTGTCCTTCCATTTTAGTATCCTAATTGTACCTGGCCTCCCTGTAGAAATCGTGCCATCGCCGCGTAGAAGTATGTCTGCAAGTTACCTACCGTGTTGATAGGCGCGCTTCCCCCCAGTGTCTTCGTCACGTGGTGGTGCAGAGTTTCGGAAGCTACCGTGCTGTATTCCCTTTGAAAGGAAATTTACCCTATCAAGCGCTTGGAAACCCTCTTGGGTGGACACTTGTCGCTGTTTTGCAATCTTACTGATTGATCGCTCCACCCCTTGCACAAGCCTGGAGCATCGCTGCTCGTGTTGGTCCCAGTGGAATCCATGTCTACTGGTAAAGAAAAGACGAACCGTGTGACGACCGCTCATCCGCTTCGTGAACACCTGTCGGGAGAATCGGTGGTAGGGGACGAAGCGTCACTTTCGGGGTTTTGAGCTGTGATCGCGCTTGGGTTGACGTCCGGAGTCTTGGAATGTAATTTTGCTGTTGCGAGATGTTGCCGTCATAAATTGCGCTGGTGGTATGTTGTGTAACGGGACTAGAACCCGTTATGTTACTGACACTGAGGTCTTACGAGGAAGCGTGAGAGACACACGTGTAAAGGTGTGTCGTGTGGAGATCAATTCTAACTCTGGTTTTTATCTTTATATATTTTAACCTAAATCATCCTCAGTGCGAGTGGTTTCTGAGCCACTAGAGCCACTCAACTAAAAGTCGCATCCTATTGGCTGATAAAGGGTCTGTACCCACTTTCCAGAAGAGCAGGACTACGATAATTGTAGCCACTACACTTAGCTACAGTGTGTACCTACTATTTATGTGTGTACCTAGAAGAGCATACCTGAATGTATACTAGTTAGTAATGAAATTCTAACAAGTAGCGTAACGGTAACACCTCGTTATACTGCCCCTCAACTCAAAATCGCACTTAACGTGCGAAAGAACTAAACGAAGAAAAAGAATACGAACTATCTCTTCAGCACCGCGCACGTCGCGGTGAAGACAGCTTCGACTTGACAGCTTCACAGCATCATATCTTTAAGCTTTGCCAACAGAAGCACGCGTCGCCTCGACCAGTTCGCAGGCGACAAAGATGAACACGCGAACACCCCAGACAATTCGACAAGCGGCGCAACCACGATTGACCAATCACTGCACGCGTGGAGGATCTGCGGCTGAACTGGCATCCGACGCGCACGCAGCGACGACGAGATGTGCCAGTTCTGGTGGTGATGGAGAGCGACGCGGAGCAAGCCCGTCACGGTCACTCGCCGTGACTTAAGCATCACTAAGCGCATCTTGGACAGCGTACGTGACGCGATCATGGAGGCGTTGCTCCTACAACTATTGGAGTGACGAGGAGTCGATAGAAACCATCGTGCAGTCGCTGACCTGCACGAGCGGGTCTTCGACGTGTCTTGGAACGCCGACAGAGATTGCTGCTTCGTCCTCTATCGCGAGGGCTGTCGACGGTGTACGTCGAGTGGAGTGGCAGAGCCTGATCATGCTGCATGGAATCCTTTTTTCCAGATAACCTTCTTTACCGAGGAGCGCCCTCGGAAAGGACGCTACGAGCGAGTGCTGAATCAGATGCTGACAGCGCGGCCAGTCGTGCGCGCTTTTATCTAAGCGAAATTTGATGAGATTGAGTCATCGTACTCGATCTCGGTCAGCCAGTCTCTTTGCATCGCGGACCGTCCATCGTCCACAATCTCGGTTGCTGGGGACTCCATCACCGCGGCCTCACATGCCTGCAATACGTCTGAATCGTCTTCGAGAAGCGACTAAAGTGACTCCCGCGAATGACTCTCAGCAAGGAAGCCGATACAGCAATCGCGATACAGTCGTGCATCTAGTTGTTCGCGATAATCGTCACGGCGACGATCGCCGTGACGAGGAGACTCCTTCAGGTCGCGGTGATTGACAATGCGATCCACGATCCAGCGTAGATTCTCGGGGACGTCAATAAGTGGAGGGAGACCGTCGCACTGGAAGGGCGCACACGACTGCAGAGCCTGTGGAGGGTGAACTAGCCTCGATGGGGAGGTCGCGGAGCAGCTTCGCAACGTTTGGCGTCGTGTTGACGTCGTTGGCAACGACGTTCACCAGGCTCGTGACATGACGACGGAGGCGGATAGTCGCCCACTGGCGACTAAGACAACTATCGCCGGGTTTGCTTGGCGACTCGAGCGCCTCGAGCAGTAAAACGAGACGCTACGGCGGGAGAACGCGATCTTGAGGGGTCAGCGCTCGCCTGATTCGCCGAGGCCTCCGCGACATCGGGGGTCACGATATTCGCCCCCGATGCATCCGTCTGCGTCGTTAGAAGCGACGGGTGGTACCGCTTAAGACGCCCGACAAAAAAGTCGAATGTAGTCGCATAGAGGTAGGAATGTCAGGAGTATAGGCATCACCCATCGTCTTAATCACCTTGAAGGGGCCAAGACACCTTGGCACCAGTTTGTTACCACCAACGTTGGTAATAGTCGTGTCTTGAATGCCTGATGTCGAAAGTAGTACCTTGTCGCCAATGGTGAACTTCTCTTGTATGGTGCGACCGCGCTTGTCAGCGTCCGCTTTCGGTTTCTCGACAGCGTTTGCACCAGCGTCACGATCAAAACGCGTGACAACATGACGCTTTTGGATAAAGGCTTTGATGGCCGCCGAGTCAGAAAGATGTTTGCTCGGCGGCGACGCGTCTACGCACGAGTCAAGCGTAGGTGACGCTCGTTGAGAGCGTCTGAAATGGTCTGAACGGCGCGTGGAGTCGATTGAAGACTCGGTGACCCACCGTGTCGTGTCGCCGAAATTCAGTGGTCGATGATTACCTTGCGTGGATGGGAGGGTATGAGCAGTGTTCACTGCTGTTTTTAAAACTGCTGATGTCAGTCGATCTGTGACAACACAGTTGTAGGGTCGCCATGTTCAAATGGCGACGAGATCGCTGCTGTGTCTTTACTAGATGTCAGTTCGTCTACAGTGTCGCCACGGTCAAAAGTTGGCGACGTCGTCGCTGGTGCGCTGTTACTCGGTGCTAGCTCGTCTGGTGTCCCTCCCCACCAAGAGGAGATATCAGGTAGACCGAGAAGAACAGGAAAACGAGGACGAAGAGCGTTGCTAACGAAGAATGGTGTCAGTCCGGTCGAACCATGAACCTCGTTATTCATAGCAAACTTAGTCATGGTGAGAAATGCACTCCATGACGTAAACAACGCGGCGTAACTTTATAGGACGTCCCTAAGCACGCGATTTGCGCGCTCAGTCTGCCAATCTGTTTCGGAATGGGTAGCCGTAGACATCAGTAGACGCGTGCCCAGAACCATTAACAGCTGCAACCAGAACGCAGCTAATAAGTGAGGGTCCCGATCAGAGACGATCGTTGCAGGCAGACCATGGTGTCTAAAAACGAAGACGATGAGCAACGTCGCTGTGTCCTCTGCAATGATGGACGCAGCGACTGGAGCAAGATGCACCACCTTGCTGAAGCTGTCAACGACCACAAAAGTGCCGGTGCGCTCTTGCGCATCGGAGGGAAAACCAAAGGTTAAGTTCATGCTGACCGAGAACCATGCCTCGGTCGCCACTGTTAGAGAGCACAATGGAGCTTAGGAAGAAGGACTCGGTTTGACACGATGACACATCTTGCATGAGCGAACCCATTTGCGGACCCGCTTATACATGTGGGGCCAGTAGAGCGTACGAGACATGGACATATACGTCTTCTTGTAACCCAAGTGTCCACTGGTTGCACTGTCGTGGTGCTCGTGAAGAACACGAGCACGTAGATCGTCGTCGATAGAGACGACGATGCGAGGAAGGTAAAACTGATCCATCCGGTACATGAGAAAATCGCCGTTGAGTGAATAACGCTAGATCTGTGCTCGAGCCGACGCTGGAAGATCACGCAGCGTCATTTTAGACAGGTCACGACAGTATCGAACATCCGGTGCGTTGATGACATCGTGCGTGGAAGATGCCGCCTTGTCGAATCGAAGAGGGTTAAAAATTACTCCGCGTCGCTTTTACACCGAGTGCGACACAAGCAACACATTCGTCGTCATCATCATCGGTCAAAGCAGGAACTGTGATAGTAGAACGCGGATTATAGTCAGGCTGATGCTACAAAGCGTTGGCGAGGATGTTACTTAGTCCAGGCTTGCAAGGAACAACGAAGTTGTATTCAAACAAAAATTACAACCAGCGCGCCATGCGCTGGATAAGATGAGGGCTATTCGTTGCCGTGCGCAAAGAGGCATGATCGGTGTATAGTGAGAACGTCCGCTCGCCTAGCAGTTTAACGCGAAACTTGACGAGGGTACACTTTCATAGCCAGCAGCTCCTTATCATGTACAGGATAAGTGCGTTCAGGCGGCTTCAATCGGCGCGAATGATAGCTGATCACTAGTTCAGCGCCTTCGCTGTCATGTAGCATGAGAGCACATCAAATAGCGAAATCACTCGCATCCCATACCACATGAAATCGTCTAAGAGATAAGGCAGCGCCAGCACTGTCGCTGTTAAAAGTCTTCTCTTGATATCATCAAAAGCATCTAGGTGCCTTTGAAGCTACGCCCACGTGGCGTCCTTCTTCAACAGTTGAAATAATAGGCGAATCACAGAAGCAAAGTCCTTGGCATAATGATGTAGGTAGTTGGCTAGACCCAGCCTTTGGCGAGGATGTTTCTGCTCTTTTGGAACAGGCCATGAGCAGATTGAAAGGGTCTTCTACGGGTCAGCGCGAACCCCTTTCGCGCTGACACTGATGCCAAGCACCGGTATGTTTGGAGCACAGAAGATGCGTTTCTTAGGGTTGGCGTAGAGATAGTTCTCAAGCATCGCTTTAAACACTTGACGAATGTGTCCGAGGTGGACCGCGAAATCGGTCGTGCCGGAAGCGGCATGACTATGCACGAAGATATCGTCCAAGTAGCTTGGAGCGAAGTGGCGAAATGGGCGCAACGCATGTGACACTATCCGATCGAAGGCAGCAGGGCGTTATTGAGCCCCTGTGGCATCACGAGCCGTCCCAAAGTAGGCTGCTAGGCGTGCTCGCAGCGGTGAGAGGGGCATCTTGAGATCGCATCAAGATCTGATTTAAGCCGTCAGTGAGGCCAAGCGAATTGAAGATGAAACTTTCAGATATGGTGTCGAGCATCATGTCTTAAAGAGGGATCGGAGTCGGAGCTTGAATCGTCGCGTCGTTTAGCTTGTTGTAAGCGTGGACGATTCTCCATCCGTCTGTCGCTTTCGTGACGAAAAACTTGGGGCTGTAATGGGGTGAGGTGCTTTCGCGCACGTGGCCTGCCTGCTGACGCCCTTTAAAAAAGGCGTCAGTTGCTTCAACTTAACACTGTGGAAGTGGCCATTATCGTGTGACACAACATTTGGAGCCTGGGACGAGATCAATTTCGTGCCGCACGCAGCGATCAGCCGGTAAAATCACTTGAATTTTGTCAGGGTAGACATCCGTGAACTTTGGCGCTAGTGCGAGGGACGGGTTTTTGGTTGCGGCGAGCTCTTCCCATGATTGCACCGCGAAGCGCTCTCTGCGTGCCGACTTTGGCTCTATTACCTAGGGGCGCTCGTGCTTGTTGAGCGCCGGGTCTCGGACGACATCACATAGTTGTTCGACATCCGCCCTATTCAAATCACTGAGCAAGTCTTCCAAACAAATTTCAGGGAGATGCGTGATGATAGACTCAGAAGGAGGGGGTTGCAACCCTTACGGGTTGGCTGGTGGGGGCAATGCCTGTCTAATTGACAACGATAATAGTCTCGAGCAGGGAGAGCTATGCAGACCCAGCGACCCGGGGACTGCATCAAACCCAGATCCGTCGTCACCGACGGCGGAGCGACACTGAAGCTCGGGCCGGGCGGTAGACTGTGGTCGCGGCAGCAGTGGCTGCCACGACATTGACCGGAAGCCTCAGCTACGGCACAATGTCATCATCGTGGACAGAAACGGGAGCCAATGTTTGCTCAAGACACACCGAATGTACTGGGGTGTATCGTTACATAACAATTTATAAGAAATTGTTAATAGAATATAACTATAAGAGTTATATTCTCAGAATGTTGTCACAAGGACAAATATTCTGTAGCACTTACGAGTAGTTCCTAATTGGTTGATATATGCCATTATATCAACCAACGAAGACACGCCACGACAGACGCACGCAATGAGTGGTGAGCAGATAGTTGATATGCACATTTGTATTTAGACATAGTTAGATGAAGATAAATAGTGGTTTATTAACAGACATTAACTATGATAAATACAGTTCTACTTTTTTCTTAAGCTAAGTACTCGCTTCTTCTTACCGTCTTCCTCTGCACGTACGAGTGTACGTGAAGTTACGAGGCACCGCCTTATTCTGTCATCAGAATAAGTAGCTTGTACTGTCACCAGTACAAGCTTCAGGGTGCCCCGTTACACCTGGTAGCACTTCGTAGTCCGTCCAAGGACCACGTTCACATCTAACATGAATATGTTGGATGATGAAGATGACCAAAGCTTTCACGCTACGCGTGACGGCTACTCCCATTTGAGCAATGTCGAATGGGATGCGGTTGAACGGATGGGTTTGACCATGGGCATCCATGCTGTTAGCGTCATGCTAGAGGTTCTCAATAGAGATGACCAACATGCTACTATCGCCAAGTTCATTCAAAATGAACTCGACGCAGAACGCGAGAAAGTAGCCTTGCTTCACCAACAAGGTTCTCAACAAGCAGAGTTGTTGAGAGAACAGGGTGAACAACAGTTTGAACTGTTGAGACAGCAGCAGGCTGCTGCTGGTGGGTCGATGCACTCGCGTCGACTCGAGACCTTGAAGATTGACATCTCCAAGTATAGGGGAGTCGAAGAGGACTCCCTCTTAAGATGGTTCGTCGAATTGGATGACGCCATAAGGGCGCGGCGCATCAACGACGGGGATATGCAAGTTGCATTTGACCAGTCAAGTCTGTCAGGACGTGCCAAGACTTGGGCACTGGGGCTCAAGTTGCACGACCCATATGCGTTTGGGTCGTTGGAAGTCTTCAAGTCGCGGCTCAGACAAACGTTTGAACCGCCTAGAGCTGAGTTCAGAGCTCGAACCAAACTCTTGAAGCTCAAGCAAGGTAATCGTGATGTGCACGGTTACGCGCAACATATACGACATCTTACGAGTTGTATAAGTTCCAATCCGGTGGATGAACACACGTTGGTTTCGGTGTTCATGCAGGGTCTTGCGGATTGTCCCGTCAAGACTCACCTGTTCCGACTTGAACTAGATTTACTAGAACAAATCATTTCCATTGCAGAACAGCAAGACTTCAGTCTGAGACAGGCTTGCGCCAGCTCGACATCATATCGTCAACCGAGACGATATGACAACGGAGGTCCAGAGCCGATGGAACTCTGTTATGTAGAGAGCGAGAAGGCTCGCTCTACAGACTACAAGAAGTTGCAGAAATGCAACAGATATTAAAAGACAGGACACTACGCTTACAAGTGTAGTGTCCCTCGTCCAGTGTCTCGCAACACTGAGCGTAGTGACCGTCCACCCATGAGAAAGGGGCAGGGACGCGGGTCCGCTGTTGGTGCAAAGACGCAACAACGGGATGGACCGTCAAAAAACGGACAGAATCAGTAGGTGCGGAGCACCCTACTGGTCCAGCAACGTCAAGAGAATTTGTAGGCCTCTTGATGAAGGTTGCTCCCAACACACAAACGTTGTGCGTTGCTGCTCTGGGTAATGAGGTCTCACTCATTACCTTGAAACTCGAAGTGACGAATAAGTTGCCCCTTCGAGCTCTAGTCGATTGTGGGGCGTCCAGCAATTTTGTGCGACGCCAATCGCTAGAAGATGGTCACTTTAAGTTCAGTGAATGTGACACACCTCCTACGAGGATGACGGTACGTCTTGCGACAGGCGCATCCGTAACCGTCATGAAGCGTATAGTGAAGATCCACTATACGCTGGAAGATACCCAATATGACGATGACTTTATCGTATTGGATTTGGATGACAAATTTGATGTCATCCTTTGAATACCGTGGCTCAGAAGGTACGAACCACGGGTAAACTGGCAACATCGAACAGTAACGATACCTGCCGCTTGTTCATCGGATGGCCATCTGATGAACGTTTTGGAGCGTCCACAAGCGTGTGGATGTACTACGAGTGAGTGCGATGGCCTAAATTGTGGTACGGTCGTTATTACGGCTGCACAAAACCTTAGTGTAACAAATGATTACACTTCGGAGCAAAGTCCCGGCGGCTGTAAGGAAACACAGGCTGCGCCGAAGGTCCACCACTCGAATAAGTCGAGTGGACCGGGACAAAGATGTGTCCCTAGCGGGGAACATCTAGATGAGAAACAATCGATTGCTCAGGTTAAGCGAAACGATAATTCTAGATCGACTGGAGAGTCTTTCGTAGAGGATCTCGATATGGTTGCGCAACCCCAGCTAGAGGAAGTTAAGGGAATAAGTCTCGATATTACAAATACGGCGGAAATAAGTTCCCCGAAACCCGCGGGAATAAGTCCCCGGGAAGCCGAAGGAATAAGTCCCCATGAAATGACAGAGACAATGAATGTCATAGCCAACAACGGATCAAGTGTAGGCGCTTATACACTTGATCTGATTGCGCCTCCGAAGTTGACTTCAGAGATCACTCAGTTGCCAACGCTCGAACATAAAAGGTTCTTGCGTGATCTGCGTAGTGGCAAAGTCAAGCAGATCTGCGTACTCGTCGCTGACGACGAGTGTGTATCCGACATAAGGTCAGCAACAGTGTTCACTGAGAACGAGAGAGTTCTCAGTAGTTCATCTATGGACTAGAGTGTCCTCGATGAAAAGACACGAGTTGAGCGATATGACTCCCAATCATGGGAATCGCTCGAGACAAATCCTCTCTATGAAGATTTGGTTGAATTCAAGGATGTATTCCCTGAAACTGTTCCGTGCGAATTACCGGAGGATAAAGGTATTCGACACGAGGTCGAGCTTAAACCAGGCTCGAAGTACTGTGTCATGAAGCAGTGGCCACTGCCTCGTGAACAAGTACTTGCGATCGACAAGTTCTTTGCCGATCGTTTAGCTGCGGGCCATGTGAGGGAATCAACTTCCCCACATAGCTCTCCGACCTTCTGTGTGCGAAAAGCAACAGGAGGGTGGCGGATAGTGCATGCATTTAACAAGTTGAATGCTGCAACGGTACCGGCTCAGACGCCGATACCAAATAAGGTTGTAATCATTGATGGTATGTCAAAGAGTACCATCTTTTCGTCCATGGATTTGATGGATGGCTTCTATCAAATCCTTATGCGAGAACGGGATATACCATATACCGCAGTTAGCACGCCTAGCGGCATGCTCTGAGAATGGTTAGTAATGCCAAAAGGGCTCAGTAATGCCCCTGCTACGTTCAACAGATGTGTATCACATCTGTTGAGACCAGTACGAGAATTCGCGCCGAGTTATTTCGATGACGTACTCATCCATAGTCGGGCTATGGATGGAAAGTCGGATGTCGAGGTTCACAGGTACCACGTCCGACAGGTTCTTACAATTATGCAAAAGCATCAATTGTATGCAAACCTCAAGAAGTGTATATTTGCAGCAAGCGAAATACCACTTCTTGGGTTCTTCGTTGGTAAGAACTGTGTACGTCCTGATCTCGAAAAGATCAAAGCGATCACCGACTGGTCTGTGCCGGTTGATGTCAAATGTCTTCGAAAATTCCTTGGGCTTGCGGCGTATTTGCATAAGTATTCACGCAATTACGCCGAGATGACTGTACACCTCTCTCGTTTGTTGAAAAAGAACGAGATGTGGTTATGGAACGCTGAATGTCAGCGCTCCTTTGATGGTATCAATCAGAGCTTGATACAATCCCCAGTCCTAGCATTAGCCGATCAGGACAGGCCATTTCATGTGGTCTGTGATGCCAGCGATTTCGCAATCGGCTGTGCATTAATGCAGTACGATCTTGAAGGCGTTGAACGCGTCGTCTGCTATCAGTCGCGTCAGCTGCAACCAGCTGAGCGGAACTATCCAGTGCATGACAAGGAACTCCTTGCCATGAAGTATGCACTCGCAAAGTTCAGAGTCTATCCATTAGGAGATAGACCCTTCATTGTTTACACTGACCATGCGTCGTTACGCACGGCAGTGAACAGCCCGCACCTTTCACAACGAATGGCGCGGTGGTTGTCATTATTTGCAGAATTCAACTTTACGGTCGAGTACAAACCAGGACGACTTAATGTCGTCGCTGATGCACTCTCACGTCGTCCCGACTTTGAAACAGTCGCGAAACCCAACGGTGAGACAGTCACTGCTGCGGTTATGACGTCCTCAGTCCCATCTACAACGTTGTATGATGATGTGAGGCGGGCATACGCCCAAGATGGTGAGATTGTGAAGTTGTTGACACATCTCTCACAACCATCTCGAGAATCGTTGAAACGATTATCGTCTGCGTATCGACCTGCATCAGATCGATACACGACTCGCAACGGGTTACTGTATCATACAGCCGTTTCTGGTGACACACCACGTGTTGTCATTACAGATGATACTGATCTGCGTTCGCGGATCATGTTCGAGTATCACGATGCTCCTATAGGAGGACATCGTGGCCGAGAGAAAACATATCTCACGGTAAGTCGAGACTTTTACTGGCCCCGCCAGTATCAGTTTGTGCGAAAGTATGTTCGCGCATGCGAAGTCTGCCAACGAGTGAAGTCAAGTCCTTCACTGCGTGCACCTTTACAGCCTCTACCGGTTCCGGCTGAGTGCTGGGAATCCATCTCAATGGATTTCGTCTTCGGGTTACCCAAAGACGCACGCGGGAATACGGGTATTCTCGTATTTGTTGACATATCCAGCAAAATGGCACACCTTATGGCTGTACCATAGTCAATCACGGCTAGTGGCTGTGCTTGTGTCTTTATTGACCTCATCTTCCGACTTCATGGGTTGCCCCGTGAACTCGTATCAGACAGAGATCCACGATTCAGTGCTGATTTCTGGCGTTCCGTGTTCAAATCACTCGGAACGCGCTTGAAGATGTCGACATCTGATCATCCAGAGTCAGATGGTCAGACGGAACGAGCCAATCGTGTCCTTGAAGAGATACTTCGAGGATACTTACTCTCCTTTAAGAGGTGGAGTGAGTTTTTGCCAATGATAGAGTTTGCCATTAACAACTCGGTGCATGCGTCCACGACACATACACCGTTTTTCGTGAATGGCTTACGCCATCTGCGTGTACCCACCTTACTAGTGTGTAACTCTAATTTACGGTGGGGAGGGACTCGCGCGAGCAAAAACCGATTTGGTTCACGCTCATCACGCTCTGACGATGAGGTCATTGCGTTTGATGCCGATATCGATAACATCGATATCGAAGAAGATGATGCCAGTGAGAGTGCGGAAGCCCTCACTGAAGAAGATGATCCCAGTGAGAGTGCGGAAGCCCTCACTGAAGAAAACGTTGATGTTGCTGCAGTTCACTCACAGCGCACTGAAGCTAACGAGTCAGCAGATGAGTTCATACTGGCTCGTGAAACGGTAGTTCGTTTTGTGCAAGACTCCATCGCCGAAGCGGTGGATAAGCAAAAGCAAAACGCTGACAAGAATGGAAGGGCAAACACTCTTTTATTTAATAAAGGTGGCTTAGTCCTACTGTCTACGGTTAATCTACGAAAGCATGTAGTGACTAACTTGGGTAGTAGTAAACTTCTACCCAAGTACATCGGCCCATTTCGTGTATTGCATCGCCCAGGCAATGCATACACGATCGAGTTGCCACGTAAGATGCGAAAGCATCCCACGTTTTACGTTGGTCGGCTTAAGCCGTACCATCAGTACGCTGCTTCTTCCGATGAAGAACGCCCTTGCGCTCAAGCACCTCGCAGAGAGCCTTGTGCTCCCGATGGTGGGCATCAACAAGGGTCTGAAGAGCAGTTATCTCATCCCGAGACCGATCAACAATCCCACGAGCTACCCTTAGCTCGTCACGAAGAGATGTCAGAGCTCTCTCGTTCTCAAGCTGAGCAAAGGCAAACTCAGCTCGATGCTTAGAGACAGCGTCCGCCAGTTGGAGACGATTGTCCCGCTCATGTTCGAGATCGTTGCGTAACCCTTGCGTTACGCGATCAAAGAAGCTCTCGGGAACACACGGATCCCCATGATCGTGTGGAGAGCATCTTTCCTCCTCCTCCGGCTCCATTAGAGGACTCTCGCGGTGGCCAACGCTATCTAGTTGAGCAGCTGTTGAACCACCGCGACGTGAACGGACGTCGGACGAGTTATCTCGTCCGGTGGCGCGGCTATCCCCCGTCCTGGGATACTTGGGAGCCCCGCTCCCAACTGATGGTTGACGTACTGGGTCTGGTTGAGCAGTACGATGCGGAACATCCTGTGCCGCAGAAGGACCACCAGAGAAGGTCTTTCCGGCACGGTCGTAAAGGGATTTCAGGTTATCAATCCCTTCGTACATCTCAATAGACATACGTACGCGCCACCACGGGCTAGTAAGGAGGTGAGCCTCCTTAGGAGCGGCGCAAAGTTGTTCACACAACATGGGCACGAGTCTCCCCAGGAGAGGCAGGGTAATCCTTTCTCCCTTGACAGACGATGCAGCTTGTAGCGTGCACCTGTCGGGGTTCGCTTTTCAAACTTATCATGAGCTGTGATAAGTTTGTCGTTCCAAGCGTCACGACCTACATCCTCGAGGTTATGGATGTAGGCGTTCCACGCCTGAAGTAGTGAGGGACCATCACGTTTGTGATTCCCACTGTACCATCGATGTCTAAAGAAAGCATCGATGAAGAAGTCATGTTCAGCGCGATAGTTTTTCGCGCTGGGGTCAAGGTGATGGATCCTTGACGAATCGAACAACCGTGTTCGATAACGATCACTCGTCGTCGCCGACAAGTGATCCATGACTGATTTAGGAGGCATCCATGCCTTCTTTTCGGGAGCGAGACGCAAGACATTGCGGTCCCGCTCTTCCTGCGATGTGCCGACAGAAGGACTGGCACCTCGTTGCGAAGTGGTGTCCATAGGAGAACCGACACCACTGTTAGCGCCCGAGTCTCGCGACCTCGAGCGCCTTCGCTTCGGCGATGGTTCATCTGATTCATCAGATGAACCAAAGATGCTGCGACGCAAAGCATCGTCCATACCACGCTTGGCAGGCGGCTTGGATTCAATCGCCGTCGATACGGATCCGTCTTCCGTATCAGGAGAGTATGAGACACCGAGCTCATACTCTGTGAAGACATGAGTGTCTTCATGACGAGCGCCTGCATCACCAAGTGACACAGGCTGGGTCGCTTCAGCAACCGATGAGACATCAGTTGCTGTGGTTTCTGCTTCGGCGTCCGCACAGAGACGTGTGGACGCGCTCTCGGCGGCCTTGCTCGCGCATCGCATGGGCTTGTTAACCATGCGATAAATTGTTGGACAGTGGACTCGGACCAACAAGTGCAAACCCTGTCCCAAATGATTTGGGACGAGTATCCATTTAGTCAATCAGTCACTAAAGTGACTGATGGTTAAGGGGGGGTGATGTAACGGGGTGAATCGTTACATAACAATTTTATAAGAAATTGTTAATAGAATATAACTATAAGAGTTATATTCTCTGAATATTGTCATAAGGACAAATATTCTGTAGCACTTACGCGTAGTTCCTAATTGGTTGATATAGGCCATTATATCAACCAACGAAGACGCGCCACGACAGACGCACGCAATGAGTGGTGAGCAGATATTTCATTTACACATTTGTATTTAGACATAGTTAGATGAAGATAAATAGTGATTTATTGCAGACATTAACTATGATAAATACAGTTCTACTTTTTACTTTAACCAAGTACTCGCTTCTTCTTACCGTCTTCCTCTGCACGTACGAGTGTACGTGAAGTTACGAGGCACCGCCTTATTCTGACGACAGAATAAGTAGCTTGTACTGTCACCAGTACAAGCTTCAGGGTGCCCCGTGACAGGTGTAGTGTGTGTTAAGTAATTTGCTCGCTCTTAATTTAATCAAGTACGATCGCACGCGTACGGAGTACTGCTTTGAAGCAATGTTTACTTTGCTAAGCCTGTAAAAAATGAACACGATTGATACGAGCGGTTCAAAGAGACGTCTTCACAAAATTAACAATCTCAAGCCGCGTGTTAACACTCGCAGTTTTAATGATGTCAAACGACCATACACATCGCATTATATTTCTGGTGAAATTTGTAGCTATTCATCACATCATGCTTGCATTTGTGTAGGTCGCAGCAACAGCGGTTGCAGCTCTGACTGAGCGGAAGGTCGCAGAACAGGCTTCAGACCAAAGAGCAAAGAAGCTGCTTTGTTCAGTAGTTAGCGGTAGCTCTGGGATCAGTTACAGAACCGCTGCAAAAACGATCTCTTAGCTACTGCGCAGCTAGGAATCAGCAGTAGCTAGCACTCTTATTTCAATTTCACTCTCCATCTTGCTTCGCAGAGCTCAACCTGCCATAACTTCAGTAAAAAAACGGCCAAGAAAGGCCAAGCCGACGCCAAACGTATACGTTTTTAGCAATGTGAGGTGCGGATCTTGTCATCACATGTCGATTATCGATAGTGAATCAAGCTGTCACTTAGTGCTTGAAGGTTGCCTATTTGCAGAAGCAAGGGACTGCGAGTGCGGTTTTAGCAATGTGAGGTGCGGATCTTGTCCTCACGACATGTCGATTCTCGATAGTGAATCGAGCCGTCACTTAGTGCTTGAAGGTTGCCTACTTGCATTAGCAAGGGGCTGCGAGTGCGATATGCCTTATAATGATAGTTGAAAGTGAAGAAAGTTGGGAGTGTGCTTATGATTGTGACATTGGGAGGCAAGATTTATTTGATTCATACTTCATGTATTTTTGGCTTTAGCGCTCGCCGCAGCAGTATCCATACAAAATGCTATAGAAGAATGGATAAGCGCTCATGCACAAATAGGAACGGCTTGTAATTTCGTTGCGCGCAACTTACGAAGTGTTTTTCAATGTGAAATTGGATGGAAAGCTGATTTTGGTGTATGCGGTATCAAGTCAACTTGTTAACATGTCTGTGTTCAGCGCCCATATTAATAGTGGTTGTCAACTTGAGCTGACGCACACGTCGGCTTATTAAAGCAATTTTGTATGCACTTTGCTCACTTGTATCAGGGTGCAATGGATCTCGTAGCGCAGTATTCAGCGTCAGATATTAATTTGACGAAAGATGTAAGTCCGGTTGTGTGAAGTATATTTAATACAAGCAGATCGAGAATGTATAGTACAAGTAGGAATCTGGTCAAACAAGCCAGTGGGTTGAGTTGGCGGTGTCATATTATGAAAATCAAAAGGTTCAATTGAATTACAATACCGTCTATGCGACCGGCAGCTTGTCATCAGTATCGATCCACACGTCTAATTACTGCCGATTTTATATTGCAAAGCCAAAAGAAAAAACAGTGAAGAATAGAAGACTTATCGATTTGGGAAGTGACAAGGTTTCTGTGCACGCGTATTGCACACATACGGCGGCGGTACAAACATGACTGTGAATTCCTTTTCAGAGCGTCGGCGTGACACGCCAATTCAGCTAGGTGCGCAAAAGCGTTTGATAGCAAGACTAAGAGAATGCATCGTACCGTGCTGAATATAATCCGGTATTTGTTTTTTTCTATGAACCAACCACTTTATTCATGAAAAGATGATGTGATAGTTTAACGTATATCCTTAATCGAGTCCCATTTATATCAATTTCTACCGATTGAAGTCTTGGCAGGTCGAAGGCCGGAATCAGGTGTATTTGTGGCGTCCTGGTGGCAGTGCAATGTGTATCGCGACCCGCAGAAATACGATGCAGCATCGTGCACAAGTGGGGCTGTTTAATCACAACGCGCTACCACGATCTGTGACGAAACAGGTTCACGAAATGTACGAACACATGGGCCGATGCATAATGTGGTTAATTACGTCTACAAACCAGACCCAACGAGCTGTAACATAGCCATGAAAAGACCAAGGCGCAACAGTTGTGTTGACGCGATTAATACATACTTGACGGCTTTTAAATCTACGTTGTCTGCTTATAACCTCTTGGTCCATGAAATGCGAGATAATTTATAGCAAGTGTCAATGACAAAAACGGACAGAACTGGGAACATTTACAGATAAAAGCTTCTTTGTCACTTAAGCAAATGAACAGGTATATAGCGTCGACTTCTTAATGCCACTTGCCACATTTATTTCATGAGTACTACGTGAGTAGAGTCGGCTATGTTGCGTGAGCGTCCCCGCCGAGCATGGTGATATTCTGAGCGCTGTTGTGGAGGCTGGAAAAGAAGAGCAGTTGGACAAACTCTGAAGCTTTCCGGTCGATGTACAGATGAGTAAAGGAAAGTAACAGTCGATAGGTGTAATGGGCACAAAACTCTTGTTCTTTCGCTGAAAAAAGATTGTACGTATTGAAACTGTCGAGAAGAATTTGGATCCAACGATTACTCTTAAGCCGAATGTATGCCGGTTTCGTTTGAATAGTTGTGTATGTGTACTTGAATTAAAAGCGCAATGTTAGTGGCATGGTATGCATTATGCACCTTCTAAAACTGGAAATGGCTCTTAAGCGGTGGAAAAGTTCTTCGTGAGTATATATATGTTAATCACTCAAGAATCTTGGGCATGGCGGCAAATTTATAGGTATAAAATCGAAAATGATGAAGACATAGACTACAAATTGGACTAGGAAGAAGCAATGAGCGGTTGACTACGTGATCACGGAATACTGCACACGAATACGAAGCGAGTAAGATTAATGAACAATTGATACGAGCTGCTTGTAGGGAGCAAAATCAATCTTGCAATTTGTAGAAGAATGCAAATAGTTTATAAGGAATCTTGTCAACTCGTCAGTTTTCCGCTTTTGGTTTGCCCGGTGCACACGACCCTACACCTCGTTTACTGTACCCTAGGCCGCCCGTCAGACACACAAGCTGCGTATGTACGATTTGGAAGATGTCGAAAAGAATGGATAGCTATGTTATAGGAGGAAGACTTTAAAGCTGTCGGTGAGAACAAGGGAAATAGATTAAATTTAATTAAGCAGCGAAAAACCTTGATCGAAAGTCACTTAGCGAATTTAGTATTATTAAATAAGGGATGATTGTGAGATCGATTTGAAAGAATCAGAGTAGAGTTTTGTTATCGACAATAACAGCAGAGATCATGGCTGCATCAGAAGTCACTCGCGAGATGCCAAAAATTCGTGAGGTACGTAATGAGATCAGTGTACTGATTGGATTATCGATGCTAGTGCACTATATAATAATTAAGCGGCTGTGCAGAACGTTCATGAGAAGAGAAGTCGTCTACAAAAGAAAAGTGGTGAGACGTGCAGGCAAAGTTTCTGAGTAAAAACGCACGCCGCGAAATTATGAATCGAAAAACGTTCGCTCGGAGATGATAACAAAAAATTTGCTGACTTAGGTACTAGCTGCAACGAATTGGACGGAAATGTGCAAGTTGCTACGTCTGCCGTAAATTGCTGAGGTGTGCTGTATTTAATCTTACAGAGAGAATATGACGTCTAGAATTGAAGAGAATACAGTATAGCCGATAAGTAGTGTTACAATTGACCATCCAGGGTTTATTTTATGGTGATGGTGACAGATGGCGTCGACTGTCCGATGTGTCATCCTTGCATGGATGATGAGTGCGGTCAATACATGTTTCACGTCAAAGTAATTTAGCTCGCACAATTGCGAAAGAAAGAAAACATCTTGTAAGACTGAAAATCGGTATCTAACAAGATAATCAAACTCTCCTTTTACAAAAAAAGACCCCCTGTCAACCAAAAGGTACAGCCTCAACCCGCCGTGATCCAAGTGTTTTTAACATGCTTTGACTGAAAATGACGGGTTTTATAAGACAGACATCGGTCCAGATTGTGTAATCACTTAGTCGTGGTCGTATGAATGGATGGACCCCACCTTCAACGTCCACTAGACTGATAGTTGATGTATATTTATTGAAATTGAAGCCCTCGTATATCACTATACACCCTCGGTATATCGTGTTTGTAGTTATCTGTAGGCTGCACAACTAACTGGTTTAGGTCAGTACAAGATGGTCCTACCACTACACTCTGTCCAATGCATTTTCATTCATCGGATAGAGTCATTGTCATGATTGGCTACAGCTGAAGTAAGGGTAGATCATCAACTACCAGGAAGTCAAACGGTCACCAGACCGTAGCAGGTCAAAATTCGGTGTTCAAAATAAGCCTCCGGGTCATACTCAGCATTGCGCAGATTACAGCATGCCTGATACACTAAGTTCATTGCCAATATCACAGTGCTGTTCTACTTTAAAACAAGTGAAATGCCGTTTCGTACGTATCGAGTGAAGTGTGTGTGACGATATTCGTTCAAACAGTCGTTTAACTGGGTGCGTACATATCGAATGGTAAGTGTGTATGTACGGTTCTCTGAAACGAATAACCATATGAATGATGTTTGTCAAGAGGGGCGGAGACTTGTAAACTTTGATCTTGACTATAATAAAAGCACGCACATCTTACGCAAGAACTAATTGTACTCAAAATAATCGTTAAGGCACTTCACATAGCGATATTATCGGGAAATCGCTGCACTAAACTGATGTCTCAGTGCTCGCATCCAAGATAATATATAGAGGTAAATGAAAATTCCCGGATGGAAATCTCAACCTTTTTAGTTTGTGTACAACCGCATACGCTGTAGTTGTGCTGATTGGAGGACCACCTTTGTAGTCCATGCGCTTTTGTACCGCTCAAGCTTTCGTGTCGACACAGGTCATACTAACGTTGCAGCTGAATAGAATGGGTGTAACAAAGTTTTTTAGTAAGTGACATTCTCAAAACTGTCCCTTGGTTCATCTGTAAAAAATAAAGAGTGAGCATTTGATAGCATAGGATTGATCGCACGGGCCTCAAACGACATGTAAACCTCGACCCTTAACATGAGCTTTGCAATCTTAAGCTGAAAAATGAATCAAATCGTCAAGTGTATACTATCTGAATACTTGAAGTGTAAACAACGCACCGATGGACTTGCAATATTAAAATGCTATTCTAACACGTAGGCGCCGTCAATGTTTTGCTTCAACTCATGTTAAGAAATGTAAATCTCAAATCTGTCATTCCTTTGTGTGTTTCGAAGTGCATTAAGATAAACACAAGATTTTGATCACATATGAGGCCTTCAGGCATATTTGAGTGAGTAAGCAGCGACTGTAGTCCATCCTTGCTGTATAAATCTGTTGTTTTAATGCGGATCGGCGAATTGTTTTGGCAGTACAATGACACAGATCATTTTAACAATCAGAGGACCACCACACTATCTGCTGGTGAGATCTGACCCATAATGCAGCTATGGCGTTATCCTTCAGAGCCAAAGCATTATTTTGTCCAGCGCACATAATAGATGACTCGAGGCAACCTAAATTTCAGACATGACCCGGTTAACGCTCGATTTTTGATTAATATAGTGTACTCTAGCTTGTTAGTTGATACTAGTGTAAAAGATCATGAGCCACCTTGCAATGGCTAGAGAAGACTCGCGCATCCACTAGGCTTGTCTTTCTGCAGGACCTACGCAACCGGTTTAACTGCCTTCAAACTATGGTATTCCACCCGCCGAGTCCAGTCTTGCATCAGATAATTTTACACCACGTAACAAATAGCTAAACCGTACCACTAGGGACGCGCTCTTGGTTCAATCGGAAATTTGCTTGCTTTTCTACATCTAGTAAAAGCACCACACTAAATGCGTGCTGCATACCATATTCGGCATAAGTTAAAACCGCTACGTTTCGGCATCGTTTTTGCGCGCCACCGCCAATACACGTCATTTGCAACGGCAAAAGCTAAAAAAGGAGCACAGAGTGTTGACTATTTGCTTCACAGCATGTCATACATATCCTCGTCCAATGAGTCTATCGCTTCATCAGCTTGTTTCTCCGTTCGATTCATCACTTGTAATGGCACTTGAGTCGCCCCCAGATCCGGCATTATAGCATTGTCGCCACTAAACTCTTGTACCTGTAAAGCGTCATCATTCTTCTCTTCTTCACTATCAATGTTGGCATCCATGCTCGATAACAGTTCTTCACCGGCTTTCATCTCCACCGAACCCGACCGCGAAATTGGCGGCAAAGCGCTATACGCTTTAATCGCGTTATCCTTCAAACGGTTTTTCCCCACCTGTTCCTTCTCGTAACCACCAGCATCCAAAGCTGTAAATTTGCCTTCGCTCGACTCGCTGCTGTGTTCCTTTTCTTTTTCATCTTCTCTCTTTCTCTGCAACTTCGCTCCTGTCGCTTTTTTCCTCGCTAAAGTCAAATTTCTCTTGCCCGTTAATGTCTTCGTATTCTCGATGTGCATGCCTTTCCCCGCTAAAAGTTCTAGCTGCAGCCTCTTTATCTCATCTTTCTTAGCATTCAAAAGTGCACAGAAGTTCTGCACAAATTGATCTTCCACCTTTTGTTTCGCTACCAGCGCCGTTTCCAGTAGTGCCTCCTTTCGTCTCACCAGTACTTCCATCTGCTGCACACTGCTCTCCGTGTCAGCAATTGATTTTTCCATATCTCGTTGTCGCGTTGTCACTTGATGCAGCAAGTGTCGCCACGCTTCTGGACTTTCTGATGTCGCATGGAACTCGATCGTGCAGAATTTCATAGCGACACTTGTCCGCTCCATGAGCGTCAAGATTCGTTTTCGTTTGCACCAGCGCAAGTCTAAACGTCGTATCGATGCGTCAAAATGGGATGAAAGTAGAGCCGACTCGATCGCTGCTACATACTCAACATCCGAGCAATCGAGAACCTGTGGCTTGTGACAGGGCGCGACGTTTGCTTCGTAGAGCATTGGAGGATCGACTATCTGGATATGAAGAGAGGTAGAGACTGGGGAGGTGGGCAAAGAGGGATTGCAGGAGGAGATGATGCGGTGGCAGTGCACAAAGAGAGAGACCAAACACGAGGACTCGACGTCAACGGCAGCGATTTCTACCAACGACATGTTAAGCTACTGGAACTATGGTGAGAACTCGAAAAACTGGGTTTGCCTTCTAGTGTGGATCATGTTGTACAAACGATAATCGCCTTTTTCGTGAGTGTTAAACGGAATATTATGAAAACACAACGTGGGACGTAGGCGCTGCGTGAATCATGATTTATCACCCGGTGGTTTTTTATATTCTTACCAGTCAATTTGTATCGGATTCGAAACGAACGCCGTGATTCGACGAAATTGCCTGTCTGTGGAGGTCTGGTGTACAAAGCAATGGTTATGGTGTCACAGCATTTGAGTGCAGCAACGCCTTATTCCACTTGGCAATACTGTGCGAAAAAATTGAACTGCAATATTTTTAGGGAATTGCTAAATTCACACCCCTTTTCCTTATACACCTTTATCAGTGCGATGGTCGATCCTATCACGCTGTTCGATCCTATAGACGATGGGGTTAACGCTGCTTTAAATATCGAACTGTTGATGTAGATAATCGTTGACAACATTGAGCTGAAGTATACTTAGATGTCATCAACACATAATGAAACTTCTTTATCGCACATAAATAGATGCACACAGTTCGAATGGCTCTCCTACTACCTCTTGCAGCTGTACACGACAAGCAGTTCAGGTAGGCGGGTGTGTAGCAATTTAGCCAAATAGAGGGTGGGTAGAATAAAAGACGGAATTCCCTTTGACCCCTTTGAGGTAACCAAATCCAATTACTTCTTTATCATAAGGTATGGAGACTCGTTAGCGAAAACTCAAGGTTCATTAGCCGCTCCGAATATAAAAAAGAAGGGTAAATCAACGCCAGTCTGGGTAAAGGAGTTGATGCGTAAATAGTCGTAGCCTACGACGTGCGCATCAAATGCACTCAACCTTCAGATTTCGCATACAAGCTAATCGGAAAGCTTTGTACCGTGCACGCTGTTTGATAGCCGTATCATATCCATCATTGTCTCAGGCTAGAAGTATCTGTTTGTGAAACGGTTGGGTCCGTCAAGTTTGACAGTTGAAGAAATGATTAGTGTTGCAACTTCTCGATCAGTATCTCTATTGCGGTCAATCCATGGCGTTATTTCTGCTTCTACATGTGAATAAAATCTTATCCATTTCCTCTCTATTGATGAAGGATGTCGTCCCGAAGGTTTTTTTTCGGGATTAAAGTCCGGGATGCGCCTAAAACGCGAAATGGTAATATGTGCCCCACGATGGCAACCATTATGTGCGCTCGTCGAGCCGAAGGTCGACGCCATTTTGTCCTTGGCGCATCAGCATGGATTGCACTTGTAGACATAGTCTACAGTGTGCATGGTTTACTTTTTTCCATTCAAAATCTGTAGAGACAGCCCACGTATTTTGTTGACCTTTGTCTGAGCGACGGTTCCTTAGACGAGTGATGCGTTGTTCTCCTCACTCCGCACAGCGCATCTAAGCCCTTCTGATGCAGGGTAAATTATCCCATTCTACTGACCCTTTACGGCTATCGCAAAAGCCATTTTACTGTGCGCGGGCGTCGGTAGCTTTCTGTTCGACCTCGAGATCTTCATAGTTTTCTGCTGTAAGGGGCAAAAGGGAAAATAACTAGAGCCACTCGTTGCGGCCTTTCAAATCAAAGGTGTCTACGGCAAGAGCTGCAAAGGCAAGATCGTAGACTTGTTGCATTCGACTACAACAGTGTACATGCCACTATACGTTGGTTATTGTGATAATCTTTGGGAAGTCATTCCATGTGTATGATTTTGGAATTAACTTATTGCGTTTTTAGCTGGATTGATCGTCGGTTGCGTTGCAGCTTTGTCAAGATATTTTACTATTTCACCAAGCGCCAGGGTCACTGGCGAGCAATTGCATAGTTACCGCCACGACCATGCTCCAAGACGTCGCTGCCCGCAGTAAAAATCTGCATTGATGTTGATGCGCGAGGTCAAGCTCCGTACCACCACGCCCGAGACAAGCCCTGCGTGCAAGATTACTCTCAGCGGCACCGATTGGAATCTCGTGGAATGGGGCATTCCGGCCTCTAAATTCGTATGAACCATCAAGCATGGTATGCATTACTTTGCTTGTCTTTACACTATGAATTACATTCATTAGTTTCCTCATCGCGCATGGAGGCGCTCATAGGTATGCAGGTCAGGACTTTGCACTTTTTGTTGGGTGCAAGTTGAATGATCCCGTCCCGCGCGGGATGGGACGCGGGATAAGCCGAGCCCGCCCCATCCTGCGCGTGACAGAGACCCGAACGATACCACGAAAGAGAGCGTTTGGCGAAACGCCTGCAGCGTTTTTCCTGCCACAACGTTAGATTTAGTCATCTACCTTCGCGTAGTGACACGACGTGAAACAAGATAGAGATCAGCAAAAATGGACGACCAGTTGGACGGCATGGCCAGTCCTGGGTCTACTACAAAGGCACGATGATACTCGCGTTGGCAAGAGAAGAACGTGATGGAATTTGCCACAGGTAACAAGGCTCTCGCAGCAAACTTGAGCGCTAATGAACGAAACGAATCTAGTTATAGACGAACGCCATAAATGAGAGAACATCTTGGAGTCGTAGCAGCTCCAAAGAACAGACTGCTCCATTACAAGTCACGTTGATATGTGCGCTTATGTAGTGTGTTAGTGTTGTGAGCATCGCGTGAGCAACTTAGCAGCCATCATCGTGAAGACGAAGCTCAAGTCTAGCACCTGCAAAGGCTCAATTGCGTGATGCTGTCTGTATCCAGCTTAGTAACTTGGAGCAACCTTTTTAGTAGGTTATCTGCTCAAGCTGCTACTTCGAGTCGACTAAGGAAAGATGTTTGCACGAGTATGCAGTTGTGGCGATGCACTGGCTGGTTTTTTGCAAAGGCCGTGTGCGAGAGAAACGACTTTGTAGCATAAGCCGAACAAGAGCCGGGCCTGAACCTGATTCCCTTTTGAAGACAGTATGCACGAGACGGCTCGATCAATCGACAATACTCCTATAGCAAAATCGTCAATGCCAGGTGCGGGCGCTCGTAAACACGAAACCGTTTTCAGAAAGACGACGATCATTCCAGGAGACCAAACCGCGCACCTCTCCACATCGTCACGTCGTTTGTGATGAGAGAGAGAGAGTGACAGGCGCTAGCCGAAAAAAACACTGTCGTCCCTGCGCGGTTAAACCAGTGCTTTCTGCCCGCAACAGCTTGTAGCTGTCGAAGCAGTGTTTGTCGTAGTTCGGATTCGCTTGGTCAGCGGTTGTTTCCTCGGATTGAGCACCCAGCGGCCCGCGCTGTGTGCCCACAGGATGACGAAGCAGATGGAGCACGCTGTCCACCAGATTCGTGCCCAAGACCTGCTGATCTCCCCCACCGTGTCCGGAAACAGGCGGCCAAACTCCGCTCTGACGCCCGGAGGTAGGTCTGGACTGTTCGAGATAGCACTGCTGCTTTGTACGCGAGTAATTGCGCGGGCTGGACAACCATTCGGGTCCAATGAGCCACAATATACGCCCAACACTTCGCCGTGCCCTCGCAGTCCCAGATAATATGAATAATCCCTCATGCTGTCCTCGACAAGCCACATAACACGTGCATGATGAGTCTTGCGTTCGGCCCGATAGTATAGATTCAACTGATGGGTAGCGATCCGGTAGCAGACCCAAACCTGACAGTCTGTCAGGGCGTGTCTGTGAGCCCAGAGCTGTGCCGGGAACGTCGTTTGTGTTGAGGATTCACGGCTACCTTTACTTTGTGGTTAGGAACTTCAGCAGCTGGAGCAAATCCGAGGATACTGGTATGGCGATCGTATTGCGTAGGGCATAGGACCAGTTTCGCTATTAGCGAAACTGCACATGTGATGTATCGCATCACACGCGACAAGAAGTTGTCCATTCTCGGCGATCGTCATTTAACGAAGTCAGTTCACAAGAGCCGTCACTATTGAACTGCATTTGTTGTGAATAGGCCCTTCATTCCCCACAATCAAGCCCCCCACATGATGGACACGAGCCTCCGTCCCGAGCGTCCTCACTTCACCCGACAACGCTTCCCTGACACGCACGAACTCAGTGCGGAACATCTCACTGTCTACAATGTGATCGGATACCAAGGTCTCACGCTGGGGCTGGTCCCGCGTGACGTTTCAATCGTCCGACCTTGACTCCATGCCGTGGCTCGGATGGTTGTCTGCCTACACTTTTGCCCTTTTCTTCTTCTCCATGAGCCGATGTCTCGCACTAACAGCTCTGATCGGTATGTACGGAAGCTCGAGTGACAACACCGTGATCGTCAGGGTTTCGGTGCTGAGCCTCGGATTTCTGGAAGACGTTGTCTGTGCCACCTATTTTGCTGCTGCACTGTGGCTCTTCGATACTGTCCGACGCTTGTTGACCAAGCACCCTTGGACAGCTCCAGTAATGGCAAGTCGACGTGCTGGAGTCATGACAACATTCGTGGTCTCGTGGCTATTGTGTATCGTCACCATAGCTCCACCTGTCGCGGACCTGCTGCTCGTCGTGTGTCGCCACATGAGGTTCTCGTTTGGCTTGTCAGCGACTTTGATTCGTGAGCGACATAATCTTAAAGATGCTCCAATTACTACGCGAGAAGTCTACGCAGCGTACGGGACTGCGGGATTTCTCATCGTTGTTGCTACGATTTTTGCACTTGTGCGTTCGTCGAATAGTTGGGCTGATCTAGCTATATGGAGTCCAACGCATCTTGTGCGAGTCCCTGTGTGCTTTTTAGAGTCGATGGGCAATGTAAAGGCCTCAGCAGAGAAAGCGGCAGGAGGCGTGAAGTATGAAGCGGTGGGTTTGGAGGAAGGAAGTACGGATGGACCTGCTGTCGCTGAGACTATCGACACAGGATCACCATCGAGTGACAAGGAGATGCAACGACGGTCCAAGTATCACCGTGTTTTGCAAGCGTCTGCCGTTGTAGGGGGGCTCGTGGTCCTGACATTGATGGTGATGGCACTTTGTAGTTCGTGCTCTTCTCTGATCGCGTATGCAGCGATCAACACGACTCTGAACGAGATGTTTGTTCACGCATTCCAACCTTCCCTCACATATGTGGAGCCTGCAAATGTGGATGGAAACCACTCGTGGACCGAGAAATACATACATGCTTCGGAGTTGCATGAGCTTTTTGGAAACAACACGCTGTACCGACGCACCTCAGGCTTCGAAGGGGACCTCGTGTTCAACGTCAGTGCCGACCCCGCCAACCCGCCAAATGTGCTGATCATCAGCGTCGAGTCGTTTCGGTTCCGCGATTCGCGCTACCTGGTGGGAGAAGAGGACCCGTCGGATTTGTTCCGAGGCACCAACATGACGATAACTCCGAACTTTGACAAATGGGCAAGACGCGGTGTGGCTCTACGCAATTTTTGGTCGAGTTATCCCACTAGTCGCTCCTTGGAGAGCATACTGTTTGCCCAAGTTCCTTACCAAAGCACTGTGAAGACTGCCGTCAGTGGAGGAAGGTTGACAACAACGCTTTCGGGTGTGCCGCAGCTATTTGCCGAGAAAGGATACGAGACATTCTTCACCACAGGATCTTCCATCACCCTGGATAATTGGTACACCTTTCTTCCGAGTCATGGCTTTGACACCGTGTGGAACGTCACTGACATGAAAGTGCAGGCGGAAAAGAAGCTCGGTATTCGTCGTGGTCACTGGTACGGTGAGGAACATCGAGCCTTCAATTGGGGTGTGCATGACGACCTGAGTTTTCAACTCCTGGGAGACTTGCTTGTTCAGAAGCATAGAGAACAGAGAGAGAAAACAGCAGGAGGAAAGCCAAAGAAGCCTTTGTTTTTGACGCACTACACTATCTCGAGTCACGAACCGTACAAGTCGTGGCCGAAATGGTATGAAGATACCGACAAGCCCGATTTTACCGAGTTGTACAAAGGAGAGAAGAACGCTGATATAATCGAGAGGTACATGAAGGTGAGGTACTTCACCGATGTGGAATTGGGAATATTCATGGAGCGCATGGAGATGGAAGGTGTACTGAACGACACTATTGTAGTCATCCTGGGGGACCACGGTCAGGCGCCTGAGAATGACTTTGGTAATATAATGGAAGAGTCGATAACGCGTGTGCCAGCTGCTATCATTGCCGAAGGTAGACTTGGTGATGCTGTGGGGACTGTGATCGAAGATGCTGCAGAGCATTACGACATTCTCAACACGCTTGCCGACATCACAGGATTACCAGAAGGAGGATTGGAGCAAACTGGCGTCGGGCGTTCCCTAAAACGCAAGACTCCTTACGGCGAACGCGCGGTGTATAGCAACGACCCTTTGCGCAAGATGGCGATAGTACGTGGTCATCAGCGTCTCCGATACGACGAATCCGGCGAGATGATGATGCTGCACGACACTGAAAATGACTACTACATGACCACGGATTTGCTGCCCGGACTGACTTCTGAGGAGCTGGATGAATGGAGAACTTTGCGAGACGACGGTCGTCGCATTGCTGCTTACTACAAAAAGCGATGGGACGAGAACTGTTTGCTTGCGGTCGATTGTGAATCATGATGCGGGTGTGATCATTTGTTCGAAAACTGCTTGGCTGTTGCAATCAAAGGGCCTGAACTACGTCGGGGTTCCCGTTGCGTGTGTTGATGATGATGAGTAAGGCACTAGACTAAAGAAGGAACAAATGCATAAATTAGTGCTTGGAACTGAAACAAATGGTTTACGCTCCTTTTCAACGCGTGAGCTGAGTAGGTTCAATTCTACCCTGGAAGTTTCACGTGTAGTTCCTCAACTGCCCAGATACCTGCTATCAGTAATTTACAGGATTTGCGACTCGGTGGCGTCCCTTTTGCACACTTGCTTCACCTTATCTACCGGCTGCATCCCCTTTGGGACCAGTCGGTGGTGAGTTAAGATATTACCTAGGCGGGTGCGCTGCATTCGCCAGGGCTTAAACTCGGGCCTCCCGGTCAGAACAGTCGTGGTTTAACCACTGCTCCGCCCCGATCTGTTACCGCACCGCCCTTATTGTTTACCAGCCCGTGAGCTGAGGCGGCCCTACGCAAAGACAGTGAGGTAAAGAACAGATTGTTCGAATACGAGCCGGAACAAGGTAATGCCTTGTTTGCACTGAGGCTGACGAAAGGCCTACACCTCATTTCACTCAGGGGCCACCATAATTAGGCCCTATGACCACTTGTAAACTACTTTGTGCGAACGACGATTGCCGAAACCCTTGACTCGAAGTAGCTCAGCTAACTAGTTACTTGAGAAAACGGTGCATGAAATCAAAAGCTGGCATTACTTAAAAGCTTGTTATCTTAAGAGGCGCAAGGGTCTCATTGTGGTCATCAAGTGCAGCATAACTGTAACGGGTCACCCTTTGTTTAGGTTGCCACGAAACTTCACGTACACTAGTACGTGTAGAGGAAGCTTATCTACTCAACAGCTACGTTGAGAAAAGGTAAAAAGAGAACTGTATTTGATATCGTTTAAGCTATCAATAATAACTAAATCTTTATCTAACTACATTAAACTACGTCGTCGAATGACGACAAACTGCTCACCGCTCATTGCGCGCGTCTAGCGCGATTGGTGGCAATCTATGGTCGATATGTCTCACATCAACTAATCTTGAAGCAGCGAGTAAATATTATCTTAAGGGGAAAATAATCCTTCAATATTATCCATCTCGGATAAAATTGGTAGAATATTGTCACGCTAGGCAATATTCCTATTGACACCGTTTGGTGTCAATTTCATGTAACGGGCTACCCGTTACATCCCCCCCTTTAACCATCAATCACCCGTTAATTGAATTATATTCGATTGTGACAGGGTGACCACCGTTGGATCACTCTGGGAAAGGAAGCACTTGTTGGTCAAATTCCATTCATTTGCTAATCCAGCGCATAATTCGAAAAGCACGCGAGCTGCTACTGCAGCAGCAAGAAGGGCGGCTGCACGCATGCCTGCAGCCACGGAAAGCGCCTCTCACGCCTCAGCAGCAGGCGATTCGTTGCTTGTTGTCGTGAATCCTCCACGTGGTGAGTCACCACGTGCGACAGGTACATCCGTTGCGTCTGCAGCGGGTACCTCGGGTCGTAATCAAGACGAGTCTGAGATAGATCTCATCTATTCTGGCGAGTCGGATGACGCATCCGACTCGAAGGCGACTCCTCACGCCACTGGATCACCCGGGCGCGGACACTGCAAGAGCCAGGCTGACTGGCTCTGGTCAGCGCGGCGGTTTCATGTCCGAGATCTTCGGATCGAGTGATTATTCCGATTATTTTCCGCCCCACGTAAGTCCATCCAATGAAAGGACGCTTGGGGATGGTGGTGATGCGCCAACGCATCACCACGAGCGAAGTAAGTCAAGGGATCGGGGTAACACTGGTGCCAGTGCTCATGCTGGCACCAATCAAGAGGCCAGGGACCGAAATGTCCTGCGCCACGCTCCTAAAGTGGAGTCTCCGTGGATACCGCCATCCAGAAAGCTGGACCGGTTGGCCGGCATGACTACCGAACGGGATCGAATCCTGTTTTTCGATTGCAGGAAGATTTGCCTACCTGATTCCAGCACGAAAACTATCCGTGCTGAGGAAGAGTTTTTCACCGATGCGTTCTTCAAACATCGGTGGTACAATGGTAGCCGTGTTCAAGACGGCAAGCCTTGGTACAAGGATGGAATGCCCTCATCCACAACATCGAGTGCATAGGCCGTGAGGCTTTGCTCGCCAAACTTGATCAGCTCGCATCAGGTTTGAGAAATGTAGCCCAGCCGGGGCGCGATACAAGTTGCACCGGCTTTAAAGAGAGGAGGGATTACCCTGTCTCTCGTGGGTGATTCGTGCCCACGTTGCCTGGACAGCTCGAAACGTGCCCCTAGGGAGGCCTACCTCCCTAATGATCTCTACTGGAGGGCGCGCATCTCTTCCGATATGGCCGAAGGGATTGACACCTTGCAATCCCTGTACTCGCGTTCGGGGAGGTCGTTTTCAGACGGCCCTTCTTCGAACGCAACGGGTGGGTCTCGTCGTACTGCTCGACGAGACCAAGGACATCATCAATCAGCTGGGCACGAGGCTCCCAGCTGTCCCACGCCGGTGGATGGCCACGCCAGCGGACGAGATATCTCGTCTGGACGCCATGTACATCGCGATGGTTCAAAATACGCTCCACTAGGAAGTGTTGACCACCGCCTGATTCCACCAAAGGATATAGTGGCGGTGGGAACACCTGATCCGGCTCGAGGGTCGGATCAGCTTGATTCTCAAGAGATAAACCGTGTAACGAAACAGTTGCAAGATGACCTGGCTCACGAACGGACTCGGCGATATGAGCTTGAGGATATTGTAAGAGATAATTACAATTACCTAACGCACGATCGTTCGGACGATCGAGCCGCTGTTGCGTTCGCACAACTTGAGAACGAACGTTCGACTCGTTCTACTCGTGACGAGCTGGCTGTAGCTCGACGAGACATTGCTGAACTGCGTGAACAGGTCGCTTCGCTAGTAGACCATAACGGCTCGTTGAAACGGGACCACTCGAGGGTGGTCTCGGCTCTCGACCGCGGAGGTGTTCTTCGCATCTCGAAACGGGCTCGCACTGATACAACGGGCGGAGACGACCGACATAAAACGTAGGATGCGTGCGCATCATACGAGGCAGTTTAATCGTATATGCGTTGCTCATTCGGCGCAACACAAGAAATGACCGATGTACCTAGGCAGTAATTTACTGCTGCCCACGTTTGTCACTGCGTATTTCGGTAGGTTTACTGTAGACGGTAAACTAGTTCTCTTACATCGAATAAAAGTTTTTTTGCTCTTCCGGGTTTTTTTCCGCGTTTCTCTTCTGTTTGTCTAGTGCATATGCAATATGGTCTTGAACAAAGCGGACAACCGCTTCGCGAGTCAGCAGAAATTCCTCTGCCGACTCATCCTTGTTAACAGCAGTGCGCTTCGTGCGCACCGCTGAACGAACGTTGTCTTCACCAGTGAGGGTGTCATCGTCCTCAATTTGGCATTCATTGGTGATGATGAATATACCAGCATCGTAGTCTTCATAAACATCAACATCGATCGCATCGACATCGGCATCCATCACGTCGACACCATTGTCGACGGGTGATGAGCAAGAACAAGATAGATTTTTGTTCGAGCGAGTCCACCACCCCTTAGACTAGAGTCACACTCTAAGAAGGCGGGTAAACGTGGATGGCGTAGGCCATTCACGAAGAACGGTTTATGCGTTGTCGACGCGTGCACCGAGTTGTTAATGGCGAATTCCGCCATCGGCAAGATATCACTTCAACTCGTAAACGAGTGGAAAGACCCTCGAAGTATCTCTTCGAGGGCGCGGTTGACGCATTCCGTCTGACAATCTGTTTCTGGATGGTCAGAAGTAGACAACATCAAACGTCTTCCAAGTGAACGGAAAACGAATTACCAGAGCTCCGCCGTAAAGTAGGGGTCCCTATCGGACACAAGTTCACGGGGTAACCCGTGAAGTCGGAAGATAGTATCGATGAAAACACGCTCACAGCCCTGGGCTGTAATTGACTCCGGCACAGCAACAAGATGTACCATCTTGCTGAACCGATCAACAAACACAAGAATACATGTATTCTAATGAACTTCTTCGGGAAACCCGAAGACAAAGTACATCGATACGGACTGCCAACGCACTGCCGGAATCGGAAGAGGCTGCAAGGGTGCGCGAGATGAAGGACTAGGCTTCACCCGTTAACAAACTTCGCAAGCGCGAATGTATTTCCTCACAAACTCATAATGACGGGGCCAGTAGAAGTCACGACTCACCATGAGGTAAGTATTCCCGCTACCGCGATGCCCACTTGTCGAGGCATCTTGACACTCATACATGACGCGCAATCGCAAATCATCATTATCTGGAACAACGACACTAGGTGTGTTGCCGTTGAATGCTGTACAGTACAGCAGTCCATTTCAAACTGAAACAACGTTCGGTTGAAGAGCGATATTGAGACGACAAGCTTTTCAAAGCTTGACTTCACGGATCGGATACGTAATCCACTAATCGCAGAAGACACTCATCTTCTGCGTATGCTCTTCGCATGTCGTCGAGCAGATTCGACGAAGGAACTCTCACTGTTAGTGTTGCAACAGTGGGATTGCCCCTACAGTTGGGTGGAGCAGTCGACTCCAAATTGGGCCGACACGTAAGATAAACAGCGACGACATTAAGTCGTCCTGGTTTATACTCGACGGAGAAGTTGTACTACGCGAAAAAAGACAGCCACCTCGCCATTCGTTGCTAGAGGTGTGGACTGTTTACGGCCGTGTGTAACGTCGCATGGTACGTAGAAATGATGATAGGCCTATTTCCTAAGAAACATACCCGAAACTTAGCCAGTGCATATTTCATGGCAAGGAGTTCCTTGTCATGCACCGGGTAATTTCGCTCAGCTGCTTGCAGCTGACGCGATTGATAACAGATGATGCGCTCAACGTCGTCTGAGTCGTACTGCGTTAACGCGCAGCCGATTGCAAAATCCTTGGCGTCGCAGACCGCATGAAATGGTTTATCCTGGTCTGCAATTGCCAACACAGGCGATTGCAACAAGCTTTTTTTGGTGCCTTCAAAAGAGTGCTGACACTCAGCGCTCCATGAACACCTCTTGTTTTCTTTCGTAGACGAGAGAGATAGACGGTCATCTCGGCAAAGTTGCGCGAATATTTGTGCAAGTACGCCGCCAAGCCAAGGAACTTTCGAAATCCCTTGACGTCGACTGGCAGAGGCCAGTCGCTAATCGCCTACATCTTTTCCGGATCAGGGCGTACACCGTTTTTACCCACAATGGGGCCAAGAAGTGGTATTTTGTTTGCTGCGAATATACACTTCTTGAGGTTCGCGAACAACTTCTGCTCTTGCATTAATGTAAGAACCTTCCGTACGTGGATTCTATTAACATTCACGTCCGTCTTTCCATCCCTTGCCCGGCTACGGACGAAGACATCGTCGAATTAACTCGGTGCGAAATCGCGCACCGATCGCAACAGACTCGTAACACATCTGTTAAACGTTGCGGGGACTTTACTTAGCCCCTGTGGCATCACTAGCCACTCCCAGAGCATACCACTGCAGTTTCTCACTGCTGTGTAAGGGATACCCCGTTCACGCATGAGGATCTGATAGAATCTATCCATCCGTTCCATGGACGAAAAGATGGTTATTTTTGCCATACTATCTATGATGACATCCTTCCTTGGGATCGGCGTTTGAGCCGTTCCGTTGCAGCGTTCAGTTTGTTGAACGCAGGCACCATCCGCCATCCTCCCGTGGACTTTCGCACACAGAAGGTCGGAGAGCTGTGTGGGGATGTTGATTCCCTCACATGATCAGCCGCTAAACAATCGGCAACAAATTTGTCGATCGCTGTGACCTGTTCACGAGGCAGTGTCCACTGCTTTATGACACAGTATTTCAAACCAGGTTTCAGTTAGATCTCATGATGAGTGCCTTTGTCCTTGGGCAGCTCTCATGGCACGGATTCAGGAAAAAAAACTGAATTCAACCAAATCCTCACTTAAAGGATTTGTCTTCAAAGACTACCAAGATTAAGACGTGTATCACTCAATCCGGGTCAGTAGATCATCGAGGACCCTATCGTCCATAGATGAGCTACTGAGAGCCCGTTCGTTTTCAGCAACACTTGTGCCGACCGAATATCAGCGACGTACTCGTCCTCTGTGACGAGTACGCAGATCTGCTTGATCTTGTCACTACGCAGATCTCGCAAAAATCTTTAGATTCTAGCTTGGACAACTTGACCACCTCTGAAGCTAAACTCGGAGGTGCAACCAGATCAAGTGTATAAGCGCTACACTTGATCCGTCGTTCATAAAGACATTCACTGTCTCGGTGATTTCATGGGAAAAAACACATCCGCAGGTGGTTGGGGATCCACACCCTCTACATATCTCTTTCGGGGGTTATTGCTCTCAGGAACGCTGGATTTTTCTTCCGTTACGTGTACTATCACGGTCACATCTTCTTCGTTCGACTCTCTGTTAGTCAATCGCGCTTTAACGTGTTGTTCATTCATTACAACACTAATTCCTCCCCTTAAATGCACCCTTCTTGGTGTGCATACACGTTCCAATCCACTCGATCTCTTTGACTGGTGAACCTTCGGCGAAGCCTGTGTCTCTTCACAGGTGCCGAAAACTGGTTCCATGGTGTAGTGGCATTCTACACTGTGATATTGTGCAGTCGTACTAACGACCATACCACAAGAGAGGCCATCTCACTCACTCATAGTACATCCACGCGCTTGAGGACGCTCCAAGACATATGACATATGGCCATCCGATGAACAAACGGCAGGCATCTTCACGTATCGATGCTGCCAGCTAATCATGACTCGTATTTACTAAGCCATGACAGACTGAGGATGACATCAAAATGGTCATCCAAATTCAGTATGATGAAGCCATCATAATACTGCTTTCCTTCTATGGTGTAGATGATTTTGTGGTGAAGCAAGTACTCGAAAATGATCGACTTAAGGGTCGACGAGCCGGACGGACATGGAACCTTGCGGCCGGGAAACGGACTGGAGACTTGGGGTCACATGTAAGAAGCGGCCGTTGTATCCAACCGTGACGAGCGGTTAAGGTTACTGCCAACGGGGTCAAACCTACCAACGGTACTAGTTAAACGGTACCGATATGGATCATTCTCAACTACTCGCTCATGGTGGACCTGGCCACCCATCGGCCGGCCTAATCACCCATAGGTCGACTTGGCCTCTCAAGGTCCGGTGGCAACTGGCCACTCATGACAGCGAACCCAGGTGCAAGGCAAGGATAGAGTAAAGGAGTTTAAAGAATAGGATAACATTAATTACTACCCAATTTGCGATCCAAGTAGCACGACGTGTCGTGCGCTAAGAAACTTGTAAGTCTACCGACCTGTTCCGGGCCAGGGGTCTATTTGTCCCACCCGTCGATTCTACAGTTGTCAGCAAGACACAAGCGTAAGTAGAACCCCAGGAAGTATATCGGCCTGTGGATTCGTAGAGTAGCACACACACACACTCAATCTTGTATATTTAGCGGCCTCCATACCCTAGTGTTAAGGGAGAAGACACGTAAAGGCCAGGCAGTAAACACCCCTGAGACAAGTAAAGGCCAGGCGCCACCAGCACCTGAGACAACTCCTTATTAGACCACTCTCGACCAAGTCGATCGAGTGGCTGCCTACATTGGACCCCGACTGAAGCATATCCGCTCGGGGCCCCCTCAGGTCTACCTCCATCACGGCCGACGTCTGCATGATCATCGAGTCCTCCAAAGAGTGAAACCCGCCAAGCCGATGGGTACACAAGGTGAGTCAAGGTCCACAAGCGGCATCAGGGTACCACCTCCGACTGTCGGCAGTCAAGCACAGTGAGTGGTTTGGGGTCTCGTCAAACAGTATAGAAATGCCCACATCACAAAAATGGTGCGCGCACCCGGATCTTCGGAAGACGCGGGTTTTTACCGCGAGTCATAAGATGAGAAGACGTCGAGGTCACGACAGAACAGAAGACCGAAGAACCACTGTAGTACCTACCGCCAGTGACACAAGAAGACAAAAACAAAGAGTCGAAGGACCGACCGGACATTGGGAGGGGTCCGGGCAAGATGTTCAAGGTTGAAATTTTTATAAAAAAACAAAAACACCCTCCCTATGTCCTCGTTGATGACGTCTTGGGTCATGATACCTATCATGCCCCAGTGGACCATAAAGACGGTGGAAACCAAAAATTATGGTCCACGAGACAACAAACCACCCTGATCGCTAAGTCCAAGCCGATTAAAATCAGGATGAAAGCGCCGATGGACACCAAGTCGATAGTTCCCGACACCTCAGGACCATCGAAGGAGTCAAATTAACGGCCAAAGACGCAATCTGGAAATTTATGGTCCCCGACACCAAAACATCCCAAGACCGCTAAGTCCTAGCCGGTGGACACCAAGTCGGTGGGTCCTGCTCAAGCAAAACCGCCGGACTGGTCGGACAATGCTGTGACGATCACCTACCACCGACGCAAGCTGGACACCCTCTTGGCAATAGATACCGTCAGGAAAACACTTAAGATCTATCTGATTGGACAGCTAGCGGTAGTAATTATAGGTATTATTTATTATTTTACTTCCGGAGGTGGAGATGCAGAAACAATAAATAATGTTTATTTAAATACAAGTCACGAAACTTTTACAAAAAAATATAAATACGACTATTACAGATAATAATATGAAACGTAAGTTAGATACAATGATAGTAAATGATTATCATTTAATAAAAAAATTTTTTAAAGATAAATAAGACATAAATCTTGATAAATGTGGATCAGTTGCCATATATTGAGATGAATATAAATGAACTTACCTTTTTCTTAATATTTTTTTCGAAATAATTTATTTTTATTATTTTTAAATGACGATTTGTTTCTGCTAGACACGCAATAAAAAAATTTAAAAATAGGAAAAAGAGAGAACCGGTGTCAGCTCTACCGCGAATCCAGACAGTCACTGAGGCGGCCACTGCGCTGTAATCCTCCTCCGCGAGGCAAATATGGATAAAGGAAGGTTCGGGCCAAACAAATTATTTGACCTAGATTTCAACAGCCATCAAAAGCTTGTTGGAAAAGTTGCACAAGCGATTGTCGATTCGGTTGGGACCGCCACCAGACACAAAAATATACCACCAGCGCAACCGCTACCTACGCCGTCTCACGACATCCAGATGATGTTCCAAAACTATATAACCCAATCCCAAACACGGCCACAGATCGGCAACCCGAGGGTGATGTGCCGTCTTGTACTTCCAACTCTCCCGTCAGGTAATTAAGACGCGGATGAGCGGTCGTCAACCGGTTCGTCTGCTCTTGACCAGCACGACCGAATGCCACTGGGACCAGAAGTAGAAGCGATGCTCCAGGCTTGTGCAAGAGGCGGAGCGACCAATAAATATGATCACGAAACAGAGACACGTGTCCACCTTAACATCCAAGCGCCATATAGGGTTAATATTGACCCACTGTAGATAAAGCACATTTGCTACCGAAACTCTACACCACCACGTGACGAAGATGCCGGAGGGAGGGGGTATGCGCCTACCAAAACGGTAGGTAACTTGCAGACATATTTAGACGCGGCGATGGCACGATTTCTACAGGATCGCCAGATACAACAAGGATACCAAAAGGTAAGGCGACCGCAGAGGCACAAAGGACGCAGATGAAAGCATCTCAACAAGAACCGAGGACTTCAACGCAAGCTCCAAGACAACGTACTGTGTCTGATGTGGAGATTAAATAAGTTGGTACGTGCGAGAACGTCCCAGACGACGTGGACTCAAAAGGAACGATTGGCAAGGATGGCGACAGCTACAGTAGGACAAATGCCCAACATGGTCCCTCGCATCAAGGTTGCAGCAACATCGGACCTAAAGGATTTTTTACGGAAGATATCAAGACGAGGATAGAGCACGCAGTTGCGTGACTACGGTGAAAACCGTGTTCACGAGAGATCAAGCGCCCCACGATGAAAATTGGCTTGTATTCGGTGGTTTACTTACTGTACCAGATCAAAAACGGTATCGCCAAGTAAGTCGCTCGGTTTGATCAAGCTGTAAGGATCTCCTACAAGATTTACAGATGCAGTTCTGCGGTTTGGGAGTGCCAGTTGCTCACCAATACTACCATGCGAAGAAGAGGTCAGATGAGTCACCATTGGACTACCTGTACCGACTTAATGGGCTTGGACTCGGGGCGAAGATCAAGGACGGACCGCTCAAAGTACAAAAAGAACACGTAGACACTACATTGAGACTTTAGACGACCAGGAACTGGCGGATCAGCTCACGATATCGCGTATGGTGGATGTGGACGAATTGGAAGACGTGCTAAGAGCCAGGCAGAGGACGAAAGCGCGGCGAGGTAAGGTACTCTTTGTATCAAGCAAGTTTCGACAAAAGGCACCCGTACCACCCGACCGACCAAGAGAACTAACACGCTGGTCGGTACATGCAGTTCGGGCGACCATGGAAGAGTCGAGTTCGGAAGATTTGAGCTTGGAAGGCTTTGGTGAAGAAGGTGACCTGAGGCGAATTTGATTGATGACGATGGAAAGACAGAGGGACACAGGTGTGAAGAACCTAAGAGGCCGACCCATTTGAGAGGCCGACCATCACCGTCACCATAAAGGTAACCAGGGACCTCGTCCGAAGTCATCCGCCCAATATCAGAGGTGCGCTCACTGTGGATCTCGAAAGAATGGAAATATGGATTGCTGGAAACGACTCACGTGTGACCGCTGTGGGAAAAGGGGTCATCCAATGGATCGTGGTCTGTTTGTGTGAAAGGGGTGTGGTGAGGCTAACCAGGCTGGAAAGTGCCAGACGGAAGGGCTTTATAACTTAATTCCTCTTATGGTACTACCCGACCAAGAACGCCAGGATGCGTCCAGAAAGGCGGAGAAGATGATAAATTATAACGCTCGCCAGGTTTGAATCTGGTACGAGCCGAGCTTTCTGATTGTCATGTCTTTGCATATGTGGAAAACCGCTTCGAAGAAGATAGAGGTACCATAAAAAAGGGTTTCAAGGAGGATACCGTAGTAAAGAAGATTGAGAATACATTGAAGATTAAAATACACCATGTGGTTCATGTTGCTTGCCCTAATGACCCTTATGGCTTTGCTCGAGGAAATGTAGTGATGGAGCTGGATCTACTATTTAGGCGAATCCAGGGGCTATTGGAAAAATCATGCCCCTTCGAAGTGGTTCAAGCAGTTTAAGGCTTCTGGATAAGTCAATATCGATCGCTTAAACTTGTTGTTTGATACTGGTACCGATATCTTCATTTTAAAATGTCGCCTTTGCTCGCAAGGTAGGTTTCCAGATTGATAATAGTGCAAGACAAGAATGTGTCAGTGTTAGGGATTCAATACATACCACATAAAGGCACACTATTATCAAGATTACCCTGAACGGAAACTTGATGTATATCTTTAAGTTATGGAACGGGCCGATGGAAGGCCAAGATGTAATTTTGGGGATAGGCTTCATGGTTCCACTGGCATCCGCTTAGACATGAGGAGGGGGGAGCACGCTGCCTTCCAGATGAAGTTCGTATACATCTTACCGGCCGATGAAAGCTTTATGGTGGCAGAGTGACCGACGTGAAGCTGGTCTAAATCGCACAACCACCTGTTGGGGGGTATGCGGAAGTATCCCTGAAAAGATCGACCTCTGATCAGAGTGTGCTATGGGTGACGAGAGGAGAACGGTTGGTCACTACGATGATCCAAGGGGTAGGCCGACGTCAGTTATTGAAGGTGACCAATTTCAGCACACATTTTCGAGGCTACATGACGCCACCAAGATTGGCATATTGTTGGCGAAGGATTAAATACCGAGGACGCTAGGGTTCGACAGTGTGGGCTATCAAAAATAAGCTGAGTGGTGTAATTTGGCATCTGAATGTACCACCGACCAGAAGGGCCATCAGTTGGACCCGATGGAGGATGACGGGGGCCATTAGTGGACAACTTCCAGTAAGATACCCCATAATATATTCTGTAGCGACCGAAAAGTATCATTCTGGTGATGAACGTGTTTCCCCAACAGCTGTCGGTCGAGGAACTACTAACAGGTGAAGAAATGAACGCCGTAACCCAATTTTGGAAGCCGCCGGCCCTCAGCCGATTGAAGCCACAGTCACTCAGTCTATCGAAGCCGGTGTCCCTGAAGCAAGAACGAAACACGAGAATCTATCTGAGGCACACGACCAATTGTGCACTTTGAGAGCGGAGCACTCTGGTCTAAAGAAATCAGTCAAGGATGGGCAGTAGTACCAGAAGTAGACCCCCCCCCCCGCCCGAAGGCATCGAGTTGAAGGACATAAAGATCCCTGATTCGGATGGGAGCACGCTTGAAGAGGTGGACCGATTGAAGAAAATCATATGGAAGTAGCGACATATGTTAGTGAAAAAAGAGCAACTCCTTGCCACCAGCAGCTCGTAGTGCCATATGCAACATCGACGCGGGAAATGCAAGACCTATTTCATAGCGCGTGCGAAAGGTAGCCCCTTAGTTCTAAGAAAAGTTGTCCGACCCAATCGAGATTCTAGTGTAAGCGAAGATAATTCAACCGTCCACCTTGCCTTAGGCTAGTCTAATAGTTATCAGCGTTAAGAACAATGGGGTAGACATCAGGTAGTGCATTGACTACCGGTCGGTAAATTAATTGACTCAACTCATGGTCTACCTAGTTCCACTGATGAACGAGTTCCTGGAAGACTTGGATAGTGCGTTGTGGGTTTTGCTCTCCCGATTTGGCAAATAATTTTTCAGGTGGTCAGCATGGATAAGAGGACAAGGATGATTTGAGCCTTTGTCACCTACTAGGACAATTTGAATGGCCCGGATGTCATATGGACTCAAAAATGCACCACAGATCTACCAGCTACTTTTGGAAAACGCGTTATACGGTTTCCAACGTATCTTCCCAGGAACCAGCTTGGATGATCCAGAAGATTTGTTTGAGTCGGGGGAACCAGACACGGAGTCAGGTCCCTCGATATTGGGTCGTCGGTCTTACATAGATGACATACTTGTACCCGCTAAATCTCGGAACGTGTTTTTCGACAGGGTGGAACGAGTGCTGGACGTATGCGACTACTACAATTTGTCAACTATTGAAATCATGAGATCGTGGGAATGTCAAGTGGACGACTACTCGGCCACCGGGTATCCAGAGAAGAATTGGAAGCCCAACCAAAGGACCTTCAAGCACGAGTCGACCTACCTCTACCAACATCTCTCAAGGTCATGCAGTCGTTCATCGGAAGTCTGAATTACTACAGCATGTTAATCGAGGATAGTACTATCTTTGCGTCAACCTTTACGAGCTGGAAGAGATAGACCTCCACGGGTGTCGATGAAAGTTAAAAGATGGTCACCACTCAGTGACTACGGGGGAAGATTGAAGCGAAATGGTCTCGAGTTCAAGTGTCTTTTGCTATGCTCAAGAACAAGATTGCTACAGCGCCTATTTTGCGGCACTTCAAAAATCGAAAAAAGTGGTGATAATTTTTAAACGCGAGCGAATGAACCATCTCAGCGTTGTTGGTGCAGGACTATGAAGTCGCATTTGTTCCAGTGATCTTCATGAGCCGGGCACTCAAAGCCAACGAAGTGCACTACGGTGGAGAAAGAAGTGTTGGCGTTGTTGCGGATATTGGAAACTTGTTCTGAGATTCTGGTCAAACGACCTCTCAAAGTATTAACGAGACACTCAACGATGGCCTGTTTGGTCCAATCCTCTGGATTGCCGGGGCTTTTGAGTAATTGGGCCTCTCTCTTGTCCCAGTGGACATTAGAATTGTGAAGTGCAATAAAGGCAAAGATTAGGTGTTGGGGCGTTAGCAGCCAGTACAACCCCCCCGCGAGAGTGTAGACTCGATCATATCGGCTATCGCAACCAAGAAAGAGGTGGAACAGAAGATTTACCTACCTACCTACTACTACTGTGGAAAGAGACGACGAGCTACATGTACTGAGCTTTGATGAAACGGCTTGTGTAAAACAAGAGGCGCTTGTAGACCCGTCGTATGGATCCTGCCTACGTGGTCAGTAGTAAACGCTGCCTCCATACATCTCGAAGAAACCAAGGTGAATGAGGCCTAATGTAGAGGCATGTTGCTGAAATTCGAGTTGTTAGATCTTTGGAACAACGGCGACTAAATATCGGTAATCCTCCAATCTAATTGTCCAGTAGATGCGCGGGAAAATCGATTGCATAGCGTCATGGCTGTCTCCATTGCGTTCAAGAGCTCTGAGCAAGCTTCAGTCGTGGACTTCCCACGAGATAATCCACGTAAAGCGTGATTAAAATCAGAGTGCTGACTAGCTGGCTAGTTCGGCATTACACCGACAAGGAGTAGTCGAGTTAGTACCGAGCAAAGAGTGGTCAGGGTTGGAATTGATCAACCGACTGCCAGAGCTGTTAGTCCCCAAAGACGAGGATCGGACGGTAAGATTATTCGCGGTGACCCGATCAAGGCCATCCATCAAAGTATCCGGCGAAAAGATGCAAGAAGAGGTGGTACAACAGCTTCGAGTGGAGCGTATTCGGAAAACTCAAGAGGAGGAGAGCTAGATCATGGATCTAAAGGCATATTTTAAAGGGTACCTAGGCGGTCTATCGGCAGAATCGGCGCAGTCATGATGCGAAATGGCCAGAGATTATGAGGTCAGTAAGGAAGGATTACTGGTAAAATGTCCCGTCCACAAGACCGACGAGGGCGACCGAGAAATGACCGCCCGGCTAGTGATCCCCGATCTCTCCAGACCGACGTGTTGCATCACTACCACGCTAGCCTGGAGGGCGTTCATCAAGAGGTCGGACGATCCTGCTATTGGATTCACCGATATTGCTATTGGAGAGGCTAGTTTCGAAGTGTGCAGCGGTATGTGTGATCATGTGCGGATTACGAAACGGTAAAAGGGGGACATACCCTTCAAGGAAAATCCCAGGCAACGTCGAGACGACCTACCTTTCCAAGTCAGAGCAATGGACCATGTCTCCTCGTTGCCCAAGTCACCTAAGGAAAACACTATACTCTTGATTTGAGTCGACTTATTTACGGGGTATATGATGGAAAAGGCACGTTCTTTACGAACTGCTTGGACGGTAGCCGAAGGGTATGGAGAATGTATTTTTCGGCGTTTTGGTGCCAGCGAGGTGATCCGCCATGATCGGGAACCCAGTAGAATATCGGAATACTTTTAAGCGTTCAATCGCATGGCGGGTCAGCGTCAGCGGTCGACGATGGCTTACCAACACCAGGCGAACGGCACCGCGGAAAGAATGGTCCAAAGCCTGACGAAATCTATTAAGACGTATGTCTCAGATGTGGCGCAGCAGGATTGGGACGAATACGCAGAACTGCTAACATTTGCACTAAACACGATAGGGTGCGAAAAGTGACACCGTTCTATTTGGCTCACGGGTGGGACGCTAGAACCACCCTGGAAGCAACATTGCTTGTGGTGAAAACCAGATGTAAGCGGTCGGAAGCTAGAAGTTGGATGTATCACATACAGAGTCACTACCGGCGTGCAAGGGAACTAGTAAACGAACAATTGCGGTCGGCCTGTCAAACCCGAATTCTAACTTATAGTGAACAAGTGGTTGGTCAGCAGATTCGGCCGTGTATCAAAGCTTGGCATACCTAGATCGTGTGAATGAAGGGTACGCCAAGACAAATTGGCTCACCTCTGGCATGGTCCGTTCCGAGTTTTGAAGTTGATCGGTGAATATGATGCATGGTTGTAAGTAAGAGAAACGAAGTACAGATTATTCCTGATTGCTCACATCGCCAAGCTGAAAAGGGTTAGGGAGTTCCCAGATTGGCCAAGTGACCGGCTAACAGTGGACGAGGCCGACCGGATAGACTTTGACGAATGCTTGCTGCCGGTGGATAGCTGGGCGCGCGAGCTGGAGGAAGGCAAACACGAAGTGGAAGAGATTTTAAAAGGTTGTTTCAGCAAGAAGAAGCGTTACGGTCGGCAGCATCGTGAGTTTTTAATCCGTGAAAGGGGTCAAGCGGACCCCTCATGGGTCGACGAAGTGGATTTGAACTGTGGAGCTTTAAATCAAGAGTTTGAAAAAAGCGTGTTAGAATATAAACGTTTCGAGGTGAAGCAGAGTCACGACGACTAGTCGTGGGGAAGGAAACCAGTTGCTCGTTGGTCGGCCTGGTCGTCGGTGGATCGGTCATGAACTCCGTGAGCGACCCAAAGTTTTGAGACTAGCTAACGCTTTCTAAAAGTCGAACATGACCCAAAACCGGAGTGACTAAGCGTATTATAAGGTATACCGTGGTTTATCTGGAGTCGACCACAACTTTACATGGTAAATTAAAATCAGTGCAACGCTGGCTGACAAGAACAAGGTTTGGTAGAGTGGCTAATGAGCAACTAACGGAAAATGTGGATGTAAAACAGATTGAAAGAATGGTGCTTTGAACGATTACTCATACGAAGGAGGAACGAACTTGTTCTAAAGGCGAGCGACCTTGGTTTTTGAGTGGGGCTTCGAGGTGAGTCTGTACTGGGAAATCCATGGTCACGTAGAGTCCGAGAGATGAAGAGCAACCGACAGGTCGACTATGTCAGACCCCTCTTCACACCCAGCGAACAATAAACTACGCGTCGAGGGATAGGGCAAAACAAGTCCCATATGAAGGGATCCAAGAAGATGTCGATGTCACACCGATGAACGGCCATCCCTGCGAAGATCTGACCGACGATTCAACTCCACGTCCAAGGCGCCCTACTCCGCCGTTTTTCTCGGGCGTTGTAGTAGGAGGATAAGGAGAATCTTGTGCGAGCTAAATCTGCTGAGATCCGGAGGCAATGGGTAGCCTCCCAGAGCAACTGAGCTGAGCATGCTCAGTCTCAGAAGTCGCGTATACTTCATCCAGGTCAGCGAACATACTGACCACCTTGAATGACACAGGAATAAGAGGGACCTTGGCGGCCAACCAAAGCTTCGTAGCCATCAGGCTCCTGACCAGGGAAGGAGTGAACAGCGACATATTCTCAGACCTCTTCTTCGTTGGACGATCAAAATATACGTCTGGTAGGCCAAACCAACCCCAGCGTGGCTCCGATTGATCAGCTAGGTCGATAGGTGTCATGGTGACGGTTGACCAGGAGCTGAACAGGCCGACCGACCAAGGCGATTTTTACTGGAGGAGAATATCCTCGCTTGAGTCGAACTTGGGATCACGGCCTCTGGCAGAAGCGATTACTCGTCGTCCGACGTAAAGGTACTGCGAGTTGCTGGGTGGTCACCCGTCTTTCGAGGTAACGGCTTGGTCTCGGAATCGGATGACCCGAACATGTCATGGGTGAGAGACCGAGGATCAAGTCCTTCGGCACGGGATTCGTCGTGGCTGCAAGAGAGAGCGAAGACGCAGTCTTCGGCCGACAACGGGATGACTGAGATATAGCCATGGCAGCCTGGTTGTCTCGCTGTAGGAACTGAAGCTCAAGTTGGAAGATGTTGGGACGATCGACAATGCAGATTTCATAAAACGCGTGGGAACCGTCTCCTCTGCCAATGAAACGTCCGGGACGCTCACCTTCGTCCGCCTAGCCGGTTGGTCTGAGGTGCGGGTAGACGTCCGCAGAGGCCGCTTGCCGGCGGCGGGAGCAAGGGGTTGATCGTACGTAGTAGAGAGTATAGAGTCTTGTGGCAGCTCATGAGTGACACCAGGGCTACCCCTTAGAGGTTCGCCCGCGAAATTAAAGTGGCTGAGCTCTGCCACAAGAAGAGACATCCGACTGTGGCGAAAGTCGACTTGCTGTCGCCAGTGGTCGGGCAGCATCATCTCATGCTGCAGGATTCCAGCGAAGCTGCGACACGGGAGCACTAAAGTCACCAAACTCCCGTTCCAAGCGCTCAAATCGGAGTGACCAGTAATGTGATGATGAAGACATCACGGCCAATCGACTTTCACAGGCCTCGACATGGCGAGACAACGCCACCACACCCACAGGTGGTACACTCATGGGAAGACGCCCGCCGACGGGGTCATTCGGTGGGGCCGAATCGATATCAGAGGGAGCGGCACGGACAGCAATCACGACTAGGGGCGAATTCACACCCGAGGTGAGCTGAGCCGACTCCGCCGGTGGCGAAGTCGACGGCGTGGTCAGGGCAGCCTCACTTGCTTTCACCAACGATGACGACTCTGGACAAACGGGGATGACAGACGATGCAACAACTGGGTCTTCTTGGGCAGAGACTTCTGCTGAGGGTGCAGGTGTTGGAGACGCAGGAGGTGGAGCCTGATCCTCTGACAGTGAGTTGGATCCAGGTGAAGCCATCTCTGCAAGCACACGAATTAGACAATGACAAGATATCGGCCACAAAAGCAGGTGAGAGTTACGGGATTGGGGTGGTGAAGATATGCTTGTTTTTGTACCTACGTACAGTCTATCAAGTGCAAGGGGCGGCTGTGGTGAAGCAAGTACTCGAAAATGATCGACTTAAGGATCAACGAGCCAGACGGACATGGGACCTCACAGCAGGGAATGGGACTGGAGGCTTGGGGTCACATGTAAGAAGCGGCCGTTGTGTCCAACCGTGACGAGCGGTTAAGGTTACTGCCAACGGGGTCAAACCTACCAACAGTACTAGTTAAACGGTACCGATATGGATCGTTCTCAAATGCTTGTCGGTCGGCCAGGTAGCCTAAGGTGGACCTCGGTCACCTGTAGGCCGACCTGGCCACCCATCGGCCGACCTGGCCACCCATCGGCCGGCCTAATCACCCATAGGTCGACTTGGCCTCTCAAGGTCCGGTGGCAACTGGCAACTCATGACAGCGAACCCAGGTGCAAGGCAAGGATAGAGTAAAGGAGTTTAAAGAATAGGATAACATTAATTACTACCCAATTTGCGATCCAAGTAGCACGACGTGTCGTGCGCTAAGAAACTTGTAAGTCTACCGACCTGTTCCGGGCCAGGGGTCTATTTGTCCCACCCGTCGATTCTACAGTTGTCAGCAAGACACAAGCGTAAGTAGAACCCCAGGAAGTATATCGGCCTGTGGATTCGTAGAGTAGCACACACACACTCAATCTTGTATATTTAGCGGCCTCCATACCCTAGTGTTAAGGGAGAAGACACGTAAAGGCCAGGCAGTAAACACCCCTGAGACAAGTAAAGGCCAGGCGCCACCAGCACCTGAGACAACTCCTTATTAGACCACTCTCGACCAAGTCGATCGAGTGGCTGCCTACATTGGACCCCGACTGAAGCATATCCGCTCGGGGCCCCCTCAGGTCTACCTCCATCACGGCCGACGTCTGCATGATCATCGAGTCCTCCAAAGAGTGAAACCCGCCAAGCCGATGGGTACACAAGGTGAGTCAAGGTCCACAAGCGGCATCAGGGTACCCCCTCCGACAGTCGGCATTCCGGCACAGTGAGTGGTTTGGGGTCTCGTCAAACAATTACGAAAACTCACTCGTCCACAATTCCCACTACACGATTTTTCACTGTCACGGATGCGCCTGTTGCTAGGCACACCATCATTCCCGTTTTATCGATATCTCGCTCAACAGAGTTAATTCTACGAATCTAAATCGACTGGCGTCTATCAAAATTGTTCGACGCCCCACAGTCAACTAGGGCGCGAATTAGAATTCTACTTGTCGCTTCGATCTTTAAAGTGATCGGTTTTCCCTCATCACTAGGGGCAATAACACACAGTGACTGTGCGTTGAAAGCAATTTTCGTCAAGAGTCCTGCAAATTTTCTTGATGTTGCTGGATCAGCAGGGTGCTCCGCCCCTACTGTCCCCAACCAGTTTTTGGCGGTCCGACATGCTGTCGTGGTTTAGCGACATGGTCGGACCCGCGCCTTGGACCCTTCCTTGGCCAACGGTGGTAATCACATCCTGTCTTTGGACGTGATGCGGTGCTCGGGACACTACACTCATGAGCGTAGTGTCCAATCTTCTGACAGCGATGGCATCTTGCCGTTTGCTTGTGACTCAGAGAGCGACAGTTTTCGCTCTCGATATAACAGAGGTCCTTTGGTTCGGGACCTCCTGTTTCCTGTCGTCTCACCGGACGATAGTTTGACGAGTTATCCTGAGACTGTATCAGGCTAAAGTCCTCTTGTCCGCATACGCTATCGCTTTTTCCAGCGTATGGAAGTCCTCTCGGAACATGTAGGTCTTGACCGGTCCATCTACAAGACCATAGGGTGAAAACGGTGATGACCTTGTGCTCGTCAACAGGGTATTCCGTGATGCTACTCGCAATGTAACGTAGGTGCTGTGCATAAGCGTGCACATCACGCTTACCTTGGTTGAGCCTCAGGAGCGCAGAGCGTGCTCTGAACTCGGCTCTTGGCAGCTCAAACGTTTCTGTGAGCCGGGAATCCAAGGTCTCTAACGATTCAAACACATTCGGGTCGTGAAGCTAGAGCCCTAAGGCCCAAGTCTTTGCTCGTCCTGTCAAATTTAACAGGGCGAAGGTGACTTGCATCTCGTCACCCTCGATGTGACGGGCTCTGATTTCATCGTCTAACTCGACGAACCATCTCAAAATGGAATCTTCATCGATGACCTCGAACCTTGCGATGTCTATCTTCGTGGTTTCGGGTCGACGCGCGTGCGTTGGCCCGCCCATCGGATAATGAGATCCTTGCTGGTGAAGCAAGACTATTTTCGGTATTTCGGTAGCAAGCACCCCCTTGTAGGAACTTGTTGATAGCGGCATGTTGTTAGCATTTGTTTAGAGACTCCAACAAGCCACTGATGGCGGGTTCGCCCATGATCATACTCACACGGCCAACTATCTCCCATTCTGATTCACTCAAGTGGATGTAGCTTTCACGTGTGACGTGAAAGCTGTCGTCTTCTACGTCCAACATTTCATGTTGAACAGACACTAAGTAGTCATTGGACGGACTACGAAGTGCTACCGGGTGTTACGGGGCACCCTTTGTTTGGGTTGCCACGAAGCTTCACTTGGACTCGTACGTGCAGAGGAAGATAATCTACTTAAACCACTAGTTTAAGTAAAGGTAAAAAGCGAACTGTATTTAATATAGTTAAGCTATCAATATAACTTCACTCTTTACCTAACTATATTAATCTACATTGACGTATGACGACAACCTGCTCACCACTCATTACGCGCGTCTAGCAGCGATTGTATGTAATTTTAATGATACGTCTTACATCAACCAATCTTCGAGCAGCACATGAATAATATCTTAAGAGATAACATTCCTTCAATTTTACATATCTCGGGTAATATTGGCGGGAGACTGTCACGCTAGACAATATTTCTATTGACACCGTTAGATGTCAATATCATGTAACTGGCAACCCGTTACACTAATGGTTCTGATACTTTCCAGCGATTCTTCCTCGTTCAAGAAAGAAAACGCGGTCATTCAACAAGAAGACGGGAGATCAGCTGAGTTTTTTTCGCAGGTAAACGTAACCGGGCATATTATTTCAAATTTGATTTTTCAACGTTGACAAAGCGAGGAGACAAAATGTGTGCAAACTTGTGCTCAGGACGCCTGTTAAATTTGCAAATGATCGGACAATTGAGTTTGGATCAAGGCAGAAGGCCCTTCACTTGAATTAAAATGCGCCAGCTTACACTATGTCTGACCTGCATCGGACTAATGTCAGGTTATGCCCTTCTGCACAACGCGACGTCAAAAGTTGAATCAGTGAATGACGGCATTACTGCTGCTATTACGAGACGTTGCCATCTACCGCCTACAGCACGCTCTAGCATGTGACGAACATGGTAGATATGCTGCATCTACACCCATACCTTAGCCACACCGGGCTGGATGCAAAGCCCGCCACAATTATCATACCAAGGTAGGAAGTGGAGAACATTGTGGGAGAGGAGGATACTGAGATGGGGTTAAAGCTCTGGAGCCGGACTGAAATTAAGGTCAAACAGCATTGCAATCCGATGGCCGTTGAGGAGGTTCTCACCCCTGTACAAACAGGCATGAGTGTTCGTCCAGGACACAATAATCACGTAACTTTGGAAGCAGTGCAAAGGTGGAGGAAAAACAAAGAAGGAGCTGTAGCATAGGAGGAGGCATTTACAGACAGATCTAACGAGTCTGGAAGATTACCGCTGTAAATAGTGTCTGTACCTTGCTCAATCTGTTCCGGGAAGCCCACTGTTCTGCCTAGAGCTGCTTTGAGGCCTTCAGGCTGACATTTGCAGTGCCAGTACCACACAAACCACGTCAATATTTCATTTAAATAGAATTCCTCCCCCCCATCCAGTAAAAACCTCCCTCTATACACATCGATTCGCGTGTCAGCTATGCGCGATAAGTCATAAGATGACCATAGAACGACCCTGGTGGACGTCCATCCTATAAGTTCGCGAAGGTTATCAGGTATCGGGGAAGCATGCATCGGAAGAATGACTGTGCGTGTAGGTGTACCTGGAGTAACCCTAGGTGTACCTAGAATCACACCATAATCTGCGCTTCTCTTGCGTGACCGTATCCTTTTGTTTACGGCAGCATCACTCGAACCCACGCGACTCTTTTCCCATTGGTTGTTATATGCCGCTCCTTCAATGTTCCAATCTCGGCACTTTGTGCAAAATTACCACCTCGCCGTAATTTATAACTTCATGCAGCGACTCGCACACTTACGTCGGCCATGGGGGCGTCGCGGCACGCGTCCGTCTCACCTCGCCAGCATCTTCAGTGGCTCTCAATCTTTGTCGGTTCTATCGCGTCACTACTCCAGTGCCACGTCACAGCTGTCTCCGTCCCGAATGAACGTAGCGGATCTCCTAGAAATGTCCAAACAGTTTCGCAGTAAACAGACGAATTATATCCACGAGGACAAGACGCTGGACGACGCTGTCCAGTGTCTCATGCAGAACGAGAACTCGGCGGCGCTCGTAGTGGTCAATAGTCAGCATCAGGTGGTGGGGCTGATTACTAATCGATTGGCTTTGCACCGAATCGTGCGGATGCGGTCAACAGGCGAGACGACGCAGTGGCACACAAGGGTAATTTATGTTGAAACGCGTCGACGGTTTTATTTTGCACTCGAGAGGCCGTTTCTGTAGTTTACGGTATTTTTCGAAGTGGAGGAAAATCAGCTATAGTTGGACTGCTGGATTAATTCAGGCCGCGTTTGCTGGTTGTCGTTGTTGTTGCGGTTGTTGTTACCCTAATTTTCTTCATAAATTGATTACTTGTCAGGTGTCAGAGGTGGCGATTCCAGCAAGGAAGATGCTGTTTGTATCACCTGAAGACTCGCTCGAAGATGTAAGTGGTTGTTGCTTGTTCAGACAGGCAGAGGAATATTATCGATTGGGAAAAACAAGTGTGCGTAGCTCACGGTTTCGTGAGGTTCTAGTGTCGAGCCGTGATGGCGCTGTCGGGTTTCGGCGAGCTGCCGGTGTTGAAGGGAAACAAACTGCTGGGCACGGTGTCGCTCACGGATATTGCGTCACTGATCCATCGCCACGATGCTCAGCTGAATCCTGACCCTTCGAGGTGCGTTGTGTGAGGTCGCCGATAGTTGACGCTGGACTGAGTCGTTTTCATTGCCTCGGGGTGGTTGTGTAATTCAGTGCCAAGTCTGACTACATCAACCTGATCCTGCCGCGCAAGGGGCTGCCAGCAAATACGTCGCTCGACAAGACCGTTGTGCAGAAGTATGAAATTGCTAGGTTGTGGCACTGTTCTGCAGACTAATTGGACCTGTTGGTTTTTTCCTCTGATGTCAGCAAGAACGCCCATCCAAACGACTGGACATTCTATTTGCGCTCGTTCGCTATGTCAATCCCGCACCCGCAGAAGAAAGTAACAGGTGGAGAGGACGCTTTCTTTTTGGGCGTCGTGCCTCGCAGAAATGCGGAAGAAAACACAGCAGCGCTTGCACCGGAGAACGAGTCAGCCAATGTCAATGTTTCTGGTCTATCAGTTGCTGACGGCACGCAGGGACCCGCAGACGTGCTGGCGCTGGGAGTTGCCGATGGGGTGGGCTCGTGGTTCGAGAAAGGGGTGAGCGCACGGCAGTATGCTGAGGAGCTCATGACTTCTGCACACAAGGCTGTACAAGTCTCGTACGCGAGAGATCACGAAATCGAGCCTTCAGAAGTTTTGCACGCTGCTTGGTCCACAGTGCTACAGAAGCAAATCATCGGCAGCTCGACTGCTTGCGTTTTAGCATTGGACCCGGAACAAGGAGAACTGCATGCCATTAACCTGGGAGACTCGGGGTTCCTGATTATCCGCGACAAGGCATCGGATCTCGAAACTGCGCGATTGCGGGGTACGCTAGATGGATCGCTGACGCGTAAGATCATCGACCGCGAGCAGGACCTTACGCCAGCTGGACGACGGAAAGGAGCCCACGTTACATACCGCTCACCACAGCAATTGCACTACTTCAACTGTCCTTTTCAGTTGGGCTTTGCGGGTGCCGACCTTGTGAGCGATGTAGTCGACGATTTGGCGCGTGGAACGTACTCACCCATGCGGGAGAAGCCGCTTTTTGAAACCCCGGAGAACGGAATGAGACTGCGGGTACCAGTGCTTGAGGGGGATCTTATTATTCTAGCCACTGATGGACTCTTCGACAACGTGGACGAGGAAGATCTCCTTGAGATAGTGCGTACCGAACCCGACCTGGAGACCATGACGCGCAAGCTCGTACACAAGGCCTACGCTTTGTCGCTTGATCGAACGCGTGACTCGCCTTTTGCTCGACTAGCCAAGGAAAACGACTTGCTCTGGGGCGGCGGTATGCCAGACGATATTACTATCATTGCATCGCGAGTCATGAAACACGAGTCAAAAGAGGAGATGAGAGCTGAGGCCGCTGCAGCAGCCAGCTACTGAAAGAAATAGTAGCATGCTGTCAGTGCACAGCAGCTTGGAAAAGAAAAAAAAAGACACGCGAAACTTACGAGTGTCGTTGCCGTGGTAATGTGTTGAAATTCGAGGAACAGCTGCTTACACTACGCCTCATGTGGCTGTGTCAGCAATCGGCACTTGCAACGCTGATAAGTCTGCTTCATCTGTAACACCTGGATCCATGCCTTGGCCATTTAGTGCTACACCGTCGTCACCTAGTGCCACGCCTCCACCGTCCATGTCTTGTTCTTTTTCGTTGTCGTCACCACTGTATTTATCATCGTCAAGCTTACCACCGCCAACATTGTCAACGGGTTGTAGGGTATCTTCCAAGCATGCGTCGCCATTCTTCCCACTTTCGCAGCATCTGACGTCATCGGTCGTAGGTCCAGCGTGTTGACTCTCGCTGTATTGCTCGCATACCAGCGTTTCTTTCACCTCCTCCTCTGAAATAACAACAACGTCATCATCATCATCATCATCATCATCATCCCCACCAGCAAGTGTCTCGCCATCCTCATCCGCATCCTCTACTTCATCTTCATACCCTCCAGCTTCATCCTCTCTTTCTTCTTCAACATCGCCATCGTCCAGTACCACGGCGTCCTCATCCTCATCAACACTATCATCATTATTATCATCATCGTCATCAAGTACGACTGGCGCTTCTGCCGACGACCCCCTCGCGTAAAAGTCCCTTATCCGAACAGCGTCCCTCACCAACGACAACGCCGATTCCTGAGCACAGGCGTCCACCAAAATGGCATCTCGTGCATCTTCGTGTCCGTACAAAAGCTCCTCTCCGTACTTTTCCAGCACCGTCAGACATAATTTGCTTCGCGTCGAGCCATCCAGCTGCTGCAACAATTGCCTCGCTTCTCTCTGATTCCGAGCCCGTCCAATAACCTGCGCCGTCTCCTCCTCTTCTTCCTCCTCCTCTTCAATGTCGCGATCACTGGACTGCTCATACCCGTCGCCATCTCCATCCTCTTCCTCTTCAGCATCCTCAACATCCACAATATCAATGCCACAGCTTCGACCAGCCAGCACCTTCCTTTCCTCAGCTACCTCTTCCTCTCCCTCCTCCTCCTCTTCTTCTTCTATCCACTCAATCACCTCCTTGCTTCTCCCTGTACCCAGATCCACGCTTTCCATCTCCTGACTCCCGCTTCGCACGCGTGAATTCACCCCCTCGTCCATCGTCACCGTCTCCATCCCCTCCTTCTCTCCATCCACTACCAAGTCCCGAGTCAACTCCTCGTCGTCTCTCTCGTCCCTCTGCTGTGGAAATTCCTCCTCCTCATCGACATCCGGAAGCTCCTCGTCAATCCATTTGCTCTTCTTGACCAAAGGACGGACCACCACGTCACCGTCGATCGTCTGCTCACTGGATCCGTTGGACTCGAACTCCTCACCACTCGCGCCCTCGAAGGCGTCGGCGGCAGCGCGTTTGGCGGCCATTGAGAACGGCATCGAGTCGACTGAAGCGGCTGAAAAAGCACCGACGTCACTGGCAACGGACGCTGAAGACGGGACGGGCGCTGAAGACGGGACGGAAGCTCGGATACGGTCGGCCATTGAAACAGACGAGGTCGGTTAATCGGTCAATCGGTCGGTCGGTTGTCTACAATGAGCAAGTTACAGCAGCGGCAACGGACGCGACGACGATACTTTTGACTTTTGGTTTTGGTCAGTTGTGGTGGGACTGCTGACCTGTTGACGCTCGAAGAAAGAAGGAAGAAAAAGTAAGCGAGAGATAAAAAGCACTTGATACCATGGTCAAGTTTGACAAGTGGAGAAGGGTGGAGACTTTTGGGAAGGACTAGCCTAACACCCATTTTTGCTATCTTCACATTTGTCATACCGGTACTGATAAAGTGTCCATCGGTATTAGTTCATAGCAAGAATTTTATCTAGTGTACGAGTGCCTCCGCCGATAAAATTTGCAGTATCAGTACTGTTTCACAAATATGCTACTATTGCCTCCCAATCTAGTGTGTGCCGGAGCTTGATGTGTGTTACTCACGATACAGTAAGATGTGAACGTACTAATGGAAAGGTTACACCTTAAATTGTATACAGGAGTTTACGAGCTCTCGCAAGCATCTATGCGTATTCTTGGTCATTTCATGGGGCAATCGATGATTGTAAGGCACTACTAGTCCGAGTCAAGTTTATGCACTTTATTTCACGTGTCCGACACTAGGGTGAGCTATTCAATGAAAAGAGAAGTTGCTAAGCACAACCTTGTGCTCACCACAACACTCAGAACGGTTCTCCCATCTACAAATATCTCAACCTACGCTTTACTTTGATGGAGAAGAAGCCGGTCCTGACTGGTGTCAAGTTTCACAAATATGGTAATATTCATGTCCCGCTTGAGTTTAATGGCAGAACATGACCTGTAACGGGGCACCCTGAAGCTTGTACTGGTGACAGTACAAGCTACTTATTCTGATGACAGAATAAGGCGGTGCCTCGTAACTTCACGTACACTCGTACGTGCAGAGGAAGACGGTAAGAAGAAGCGAGTACTTGGTTAAAGTAAAAAGTAGAACTGTATTTATGATAGTTAATGTCTGCAATAAATCACTATTTATCTTCATCTAACTATGTCTAAATACAAAGGTGTAAATCAGTTATCTGCTCACCACTCATTGCGTGCGTCTGTCGTGGCGCGTCTTCGTTGGTTGATATAATGGCCTATACCAACCAATTAGGAACTACTCGTAAGTGCTACAGAATATTTGTCCTTATGACAATATTCTGAGAATATAACTCTTTTAGTTATATTCTATGAACAATTTCTTATAAATTGTTATGTAACGATTCACCCCGTTACATCACCCCCCCCCTTAACCATCAGTCACTAGTGACTGATTGACTAAATGGATACTCGTCCCAAATCATTTGGGACAGGGTTTGCACTTGTTGGTCCGCGTCCACTTTCCAACATCTCATCGCATGGTAAACAAGCCCATGCGATGCGCGAGCAAGGCCGCCGAGAGCGCGTCCGCACGTCTCTGTGCGGACGCCGAAGCAGAAACAACAGCAACTGATGTCTCATCGGTTGCTGAAGCGACTCAGCCTGTGTCACTTGGTGATGCAGGCGCTGATCATGAAGACACTCGTGTCTTCACAGAGTACGAGCTCGTTGTCTCGTACTCTCCTGATACGGATGACGGATCCGTATCGACGGCGATTGAATCTAAGCCGCCTGCCAAGCGTGGCATGGATGATGCTTTGCGTCGCAGCATCTTTGGTTCATCTGATGCATCAGATGAACCATCGCCGAAGCGAAGGCGCTCGAGGTCGCGAGACTCGGGCGCTAATAGTGGTGTCGGTTCTCCTATGGACACCACTTCACAGCGAGGTGCCAGTACTTCTGTCGGCACATCGCAGGAAGAGCGGGACCGCAATGTGTTGCGTCTCGTTCCTGAGAAGAAGGCATGGATGCCTTCCAAATCAGTCATGGATCACTTGTCGGAGACGACGAGTGATCGTTATCGAACACGATTGTTCGATTCGTCAAGGATTCATCACCTTGACCCCAGCGCGAAAGACTATCGCGCTGAACATGAATTCTTCATCGATGCTTTCTTCAGACATCGATGGTACAGTGGGAATCACAAACGTGATGGTCCCTCACTACTTCAGGCGTGGAACGCCTACATCCATAATCTCGAGGATGTAGGTCGTGACGCTTGGAACGACAAACTTATCAAAGCTCGTGATAAGTTTGAAAAGCGAACCCCGACAGGTGCACGCTACAAGCTGCATCGTCTGTCAAGGGAGAAAGGGTTACCCTGTCTCTCCTGGGGAGACCCGCGCCCTTGTTGTGTAAACAACTCTGCACGAGCACCTAAGGAGGCTCACCTCCTTACTAGCCCGTGGTGGCGCGTACGTATGTCTATTGAGATGTACAAAGGGATTGATAACCTGAAATCCCTTTACGACCGTGCCGGAAAGACTTTCTCTGGTGGTCCTTCTGCGGCACAGGATGTTCCGCATCGTACTGCTCAACCAGACCCAGTACGTCAACCATCAGTTGGGAGCGGGGCTCCCAAGTATCCCAGGACGGGGGATAGCCGCGCCACCGGACGAGATAACTCGTCCGACGTCCGTTCACGTCGCGGTGGTTCAACAGCTGCTCAACTAGATAGCGTTGGCCACCGCGAGAGTCCTCTAATGGAGCCGGAGGAGGAGGAAAGATGCTCTCTACACGATCATGGGGATCCGTGTGTTCCCGAGAGCTTCTTTGATCGCGTAACGCAAGGGTTACGCAACGATCTCGAACATGAGCGGGACAGGCGTCTCCAACTGGTGGACGCTGTCTTGAAGCATCGAGCTGAGTTTGCCTTTGCTCGGCTTGAGAACGATAGAGCTCTGACATCTCTTCGTGACGAGCTAAGGGTAGCTCGTGGGATTGTTGATCGGTCTCGGGATGAGATAGCTGCTCTCCAGACCCTTGTTGATGCCCACCATCGGGAGCACAAGGCTCTCTGCGAGATGCTTGAGCGCAAGGGCGTTCTTCATCGGAAGAAGCAGCATACCGATGGTACGGCTTAAGCTGACCAACGTAAAACGTGGGATGCGTTCGCATTTTACGTGGTAACTCGATCGTGTATGCATTGCCTAGGCGGTGCAATACACGAAATGGGCCGATGTACTTGGGTAGTAGTTTACTGCTACCCAAGTTAGTCACTACATGCTTTGGTAGATTAACCGTAGACAGTAGGACTAAGTCACCTTTATTAAATAAAAGAGTGTTTGCCCTTCCATTCTTGTCAGCGTTTTGCTTTTGCTTATCCACCGCTTCGGCGATGGAGTCTTGCACAAAACAGACTACCGTTTCACGAGCCAGTATGAACTCATCTGATGACTCGTTAGCTTCAGTGTGCTGTGAGCGCACTGCAGCAACATCAACCTTTTCTTCAGTGAGGGCTTCCGCACTCTCACTGGGATCATCTTCTTCAGTGAGGGCTTCCGCACTCTCACTGGCATCATCTTCTTCGATATCGATGTTATCGATATCGGCATCAAACGCAATGACTTCTTCGTCAGAGCGTGATGAGCGTGAACCAATTCGGTTTTTGCTCGCGCGAGTCCCTCCCCCCCTTAAACCAGAGTTACACTCTAGTAAGGTGGGTACACGCGGATGGCGCAAGCCATTCACGTAAAACGGTGTATGTGTCGTGGACGCATGCACCGAGTTGTTAATGGCAAACTCTACCATTGGCAAGAACTCACTCCAACTCTTAAAGGAGTGTACGTATCCTCGAAGTATCTCTTCAAGGACACGATTGGCACGTTCCGTCTGACCATCTGACTCTGGATGATCAGATGTTGACATCTTCAAGCGCGTTCCGAGTGATTTGAACACGGAACGCCAGAAATCAGCAGTGAATCGTGGATCTCTGTCTGATACGAGTTCACGGGGCAACCCATGAAGTCGGAAGATGGTGTCAATAAAGACACAAGCACAGCCACTTGCCGTGATTGTCTCTGGTACAGCCACAAGGTGTACCATTTTGCTGAATCTGTCAACAAATACGAGAATACCCGTATTCCCGCGTGCGTCTTTGGGTAACCCGAAGACGAAATCCATTGAGATGGATTCCCAGCACTCAGCCGGAACCGGTAGAGGCTGTAAAGGTGCACGCAGTGAAGGACTTGACTTCACTCGTTGACAGACTTCGCATGCGCGAACATACTTTCGCACAAACTGATACTGGCGGGGCCAGTAAAAGTCTCGACTTACCGTGAGATATGTTTTCTTCTCGGCCACGATGTCCTCCTATAGGAGCATCGTGATACTTCGAACATGATCCGCAAACGCAGATCAGTATCATCTGGAATGACAACACGTGGTGTGTCACCAGAAACGGCTGTATAATACAGTAAACCGTTACGAGTAGTGTATCGATCTGATGCAGATCGATACGCAGGCGACAATCGTTTCAACGATTCTCGGGATGGTTGGGAGAGATGTGTCAACAACTTCACTATCTCACCATCTTGGGCGTATGCCCGCCTCACATCATCATACAACGTTGTAGATGGGACTGAGGACGTCATAACCGCAACAGTGACTGTCTCACTGTTGGGTTTCGCGACTGTTTCAAAGTCGGGACGACGTGAGAGTGCATCAGCGACGACATTAAGTCGTCCTGGTTTGTACTCGACCGTAAAGTTGTATTCCGCAAAGAATGACAACCACCGCGCCATTCGTTGTGAAAGGTGCGGGCTGTTCACTGCCGTGCGTAATGACGCATGGTCAGTGTAAACAATGAAGGGTCTATCTCCTAATAGATAGACTCTGAACTTCGCGAGTGCATACTTCATGGCAAGGAGTTCCTTGTCATGCACTGGATAGTTCCGCTCAGCTGGTTGCAGCTGACGCGACTGATAGCAGACGACGCGTTCAACGCCTTCAAGATCGTACTGCATTAATGCACAGCCGATTGCGAAATCGCTGGCATCACAGACCACATGAAATGGCCTGTCCTGATCGGCTATTGCTAGGACTGGGGATTGTATCAAGCTCTGCTTGATACCCTCAAAGGAGCGTTGACATTCAGCGTTCCATAACCACCTCTCGTTCTTTTTCAACAAACGAGAGAGGTGCACAGTCATTTCGGCGTAATTGCGTGAATACTTATGCAAATACGCCGCTAGCCCAAGGAATTTTCGAAGACCTTTGACATCAACCGGCACAGGCCAGTCGGTGATCGCCTTGATCTTTTCGGGATCAGGACGTACACCGTTCTTACCAACGATGCACCCAAGAAGTGGTATTTCGCTTGCTGCAAATATACACTTCTTGAGGTTAGCATACAATTGATGCTTTCGCATGATTGTAAGAACCTGTCGGACGTGGTACCTGTGAACCTCAACGTCCGACTTTCCATCCATAGCTCGACTATGGATGAATACGTCATCGAAATAACTCGGCGCGAATTCTCGTATTGGTCTCAACAGATGTGATACACATCTGTTGAACGTGGCAGGGGCATTACTGAGCCCTTGTGGCATTACTAGCCATTCCCAGAGCATGCCGCTAGGCGTGCTAACTGCGGTATAGGGTATATCCCGTTCCCGCATAAGGATTTGATAGAAGCCATCCATCAAATCCATGGACGAAAAGATGGTACTCTTTGACATACCATCAATGATTACGTCCTTCCTCGGTATCGGCGTCTGAGCCGGTACCGTTGCAGCGTTCAATTTGTTGAACGCGTGCACTATCCGCCACCCTCCTGTTGCTTTTCGCACACAGAAGGTCGGAGAGCTATGCGGAGAAGTTGATTCCCTCACATGGCCCGCTTCTAAACGATCGGCAAAGAACTTGTCGATCGCAAGTACTTGTTCACGAGGCAGTGGCCACTGCTTCATGACACAGTACTTCGAGCCTGGTTTAAGCTCGACCTCGTGTCGAATACCTTTATCCTTCGGTAATTCGCACGGAACAGTTTCAGGGAATACATCCTTGAATTCAACCAAATCTTCGTAGAGAGGATTGTCTTGAGCGATTCCCACGATTGGGAGTCATATCGCTCAATTCGTGTCTTTCCATCTAGGACACTCTCGTCCATAGATGAACCATGAGAACTCTCTCGTTCTCAGTGAACACTGTTGCTGACCTTATGTCGGTTACACACTCGTCGTCAGCGACGAGTATGCAGATCTGCTTGACTTTGCCACTACGCAGATCACGCAAGAACCTTTTATGTTCGAACGTTGGCAACTGAGTGATCTCCGAAGTTAACTTTGGAGGCGCAATCAGATCAGGTGTATAAGCGCCTACACTTGATCCGTTATTGACTATGACATTCAATGTCTCTGTCATTTCCTGTGGACTTATTCCCTCAGGCTTCGAAGGACTTATTCCTTCGTCTTCCCGGGGACTTATTCCCGCGGGTTTCGGGGAACTTATTTCCGCCGTATTTGTAATCTTGGGACTTATTCCCTTTACTTCCTCTAGCTGGGGTTGCGCAACCACAGCGAGATCCTCTACGAAAGACTCCCCAGTCGATCTAGGATCATCGTTTCGCTTAACCTGAGCAATCGATTGTTTCTCTTTTAGATGCTTCCCGCTAGGGATACATCTTTGTCCCGGTCCACTCGATTTATTCGAGTGGTGGACCTTCGGCGCAGCCTGTGTTTCCTCACAGCCGCCGGAACTTTGCTCCGAAGTGTAACCGTTTGGTACACTAAGGTTTTGTGCAGTCGTACTAACGACCGTACCACAAGTGAGGCCATCGCACCCACTCGTAGTACATCCACACGCTTGTGGACGCTCCAAAACGTTCATCAGATGGCCATCTGATGAACAAGCGGCAGGCATCGTTACTGTTCGATGCTGCCAGTTTACCCGTGGTTCGTACCTTCTGAGCCACGGTATTCCAAGGATGACATCAAATTTGTCATCCAAATCCAATACGATAAAGTCATCGTCATATTGGGTATCTACTAGCGTATAGTGGATCTTCACTATACGCTTCATGACGGTTACGGATGCGCCTGTCGCAAGACGTACCGTCATCCTCGTAGGAGGTGTGTCACATTCACTGAATTTAAAGTGACCATCTTCTAGCGATTGGCGTCGCACAAAATTATTGGACGCCCCGCAATCGACTAGAGCTCGAAGGGACAACTTATTCGTCACTTCGAGTTTCAAGGTAATGAGTGATACCTCATTACCTAGAGCAGCAACGCACAACGTTTGTGTGTTGGGAGCAACCTTCATCAAGAGGCCTACAAATTCTCTTGACGTTGCTGGACCAGTAGGGTGCTCCGCACCTACTGATCCTGTCCGTTTTTTGACGGTCCATCCCGTTGTTGCGTCTTTGCACCAACTGCGGACCCTCGTCCCTGCCCTTTCGCATGGGTGGACGGTCACTACGCCCAGTATCGCGAGACACTGGACGAGGGGCACTACACTCGTAAGCGTAGTGTCCTGTCTTTTGATATCTGTTGCATTTCTGCAACTTCTTGTAGTCTGTAGAGCAAGCCTTCTCGCTCTCTACATAACAGAGTTCCATCGGCTCTGGACCTCCGTTGTCATATCGTCTCGGTTGACGATATGATGTCGAGCTGGCGCGAGCCTGTCTCAGACTGAAGTCTTCCTGCTCCGCAATGGAAATGGCTTGTTCTAGTGAATCTAGTTCAAGCCGGAACAGGTGAGTCTTGACGGGACCATCCGCAAGACCCTGCATGAGCACCGAAACCAACGTGTGTTCATCCACCGGATTGGAACTTATACAACTCGTGAGATGTCGTATGTGTTGAGCGTAAGCGTGCACATCACGATTACCTTGCTTGAGCTTCAAGAGTTCGGTTCGAGCTCTGAACTCAGCTCTAGGCGGTTCAAACGTTTGTCTGAGCCGCGACTTGAAGACTTCCAACGACCCAAACGCATATGGGTCGTGCAACTTGAGCCCCAGTGCCCAAGTCTTGGCACGTCCTGCCATATTTGACTGGGCAAATGCAACTTGCATATCCCCGTCGTCGATGCGACGCGCCCTTATGGCGTCACCCAATTCGACGAAATATCTCAAGAGGGAGTCCTCTTCGACTCCCCTATACTTGGAGATGTCAATCTTCAAAGTCTCGGGTCGACGCGAGTGCATCGACCCACCAGCAGCAGCCTGCTGCTGTCTCAACAGTTCAAACTGTTGGCACCCTGTTCTCTCAACAACTCTGCTTGTTGAGAACCTTGTTGGTGAAGCAAGGCTACTTTCTCGCGTTCTGCGTCAAGTTCATTTTGAATGAACTTGGCGATAGTAGCATGTTGGGCATCTCTATTGAGAGCCTCTAGCATGACGCTAACAGCATGGATGCCCATGGTCGAACCTATTCGTTCAACCGCATCCCATTCGACATCGCTCAAATGGGAGTAGCCGTCACGCGTAGCGTGAAAGCTTTGGTCATCTTCATCATCCAACATATTCATGTTGGATGTGAACGCGGTCCTTGGACGGACTACGAAGTGCTACCAGGTGTAACGGGGCACCCTGAAGCTTGTACTGGTGACAGTACAAGCTACTTATTCTGATGACAGAATAAGGCGGTGCCTCGTAACTTCACGGACACTCGTACGTGCAGAGGAAGACGGTAAGAAGAAGCGAGTACTTGGTTAAAGTAAAAAGTAGAACTGTATTTATAATAGTTAATGTCTGCAATAAATCACTATTTATCTTCATCTAACTATGTCTAAATACAAATGTGTAAATCAGTTATCTGCTCACCACTCATTGCGTGCGTCTGTCGTGGCGTGTCTTCGTTGGTTGATATAATGGCCTATATCAACCAATTAGGAACTACTCGTAAGTGCTACAGAATATTTGTCCTTGTGACAACATTCTGAGAATATAACTCTTATAGTTATATTCTATTAACAATTTCTTATAAATTGTTATGTAACGATTCACCCCGTTACATGACCGGTCAATCACTAAAGTGCCGGAAGTTAGTAGAGTGCGGGAGTAGCATGATATACTCAATGTCAGTCTTTTGTCAACTGAGCATACAAAAGAGGCTGATGTCATCGAGGTGAACATATAAACGGTGTTGTGCCTTGTCGAGAGGCAAGGCGGAATTCTATAGCGCAACACACAATCTTTGTCAGCAGAAATATTGGTGAAATCTTGAATGTTTTCCACGAGAACTTATAAATGAACGCTATCTATTACAGCCACGCTATCTGATTAGAAGTTTGTTAGAAGGATAAAAAGGATGCCTTACGTCCTACTATACTCAAGTTGACGCATACATATAAATTCACATCTTTAGTCGTTTCTCAATTCTCATTGAACAGCCGTGCTCGAACCCGCCCTGTCGGTGGTGCTGCGTATGCGGTTCTTCCGCGGGGGTTGGCGCTCGCGGCCGCCAATTGTGGGTTCAGACAGCACAGGGAAGACACGAACGCATCTGTACATCGTAGGCCGCGGCCGTAAAAAAGCTGACAATCGGTGCTGATTTGTTGTAGATGATGGTTTTGGTTTTGTCATCGTTTCTACGAATGTAATTGCCTTTTAGTGTTTTATCTGTTTGTTTGTGATTTTCGTTTCAGTTCCTACTGTTTTGTTGCTTGTGTCGTTTTTGCAGGTGTCGTTATTCATGCTGCCGATGTTGATGCAGCCATTTAGCTTTTGTTATTGCAAGCCGTTTATGTTGTTCTTGTTGCTTCTGCAGGTGTTGGTGATGTTGCTGTTGCTGTTGCTGCTGTTGCTTTTTTTTGCTTTTTTGTATATGCTGCTGGAGTTGGTGTTGTTACTGCTGCGGGTGTTGCTGCTGTTGTTATTGATGTTATTGTTGCTGTTGTTGCTGATGCCGTATTTGTTGTTGTCGCAGTTAATTTTATGTTGTTATATTGGTGTAACTATTGTTTTTGCTGTTGCTACTTCTGTTACCGTTCTTACTGTTACTACTCTTTTGTGGCATTGTTGGTACTACAGTGCTGCTGACGCATTTGTTTTAGTTGTCGAATATGAATTTGCTTCATGCTCACGAGCTCTAGTTTTATTAGCAAGTAAAACCATTTTAATCGGTGATCATGAATCCGTTCTATCAGTTTGACACTTATTTTATTTATTCGAATGCCTTCAGCTTTCTTCGACTACAGGCGCATTGCAAGCAGGAAAATATACAAAGATGCCTCAAGTATAGTCTATCAAAGTTGTTTTTTCATTTTATTGCTAAAAAGCGTTAATTCATAGGTTTCATCCGGACTTTTGAGATGGACATCACAAAAATGTGAATCTGAAATGTCACTTATGCTGGATTATATAAGATAGTGCTGTCTTAGCTTTTCGGGTGCACAAAGCTGTGTTAGATATGAAGGCACGATTTAAAGCAATATAAAACCGATACCATTGCTGATTGCTACATGGTAGTGCTATTGCCTGGATAAGTAGATGCTGTTGAGAGTTACCTCCACGGACAGCTTGATGAAAAAGCAGATATCAAGAGATTTGACAACAAGCACGACATTCGATCTGATTTACATTTTGACAAAATCCAGCATATGTGTCATCCTTTAAATGAACAAATAAACTTTGCATTGAAACATATGGTTCGGCCTTTAACAATGTCTTATCAGTTTGTCGTACCGTATTCGTCAACAGTTGGCATGCGGATCCCGAACCTTCATCTCTGGTGCCACGCCACGTGCTGCATTGTTACGATGTGCTACAGAACTCCTTGACGTTTTCTTACAAAGTAAGTTGGTGGTAATCAATGACTTTTTAAGGGCCTAGACAACCACTAGATTCGACCCAATTTTTCTCTACGGCACCCAGCTTGCCATTGTCCTTTGCAAAATGTTGACGGAATGTAGCATTGTAACGCGAGAATAGCATACGCATCTTTCACTATCACGGTAAATTTCCACGGTAATCGAGGGTTTATCTGTAGAGTAAGTCAGACGTGTCAGCATATCGCGTGTGATTGGTGATCATGATAGATTAAGTCCTTTTTTGAAGCACAATGTCGATAAATGTGTACCACATTAACTTGAGCATAAAGGACGTGGGTTATTTTTTATCCAGCTGACTGGGGCATTTGTTATTTTCCTTTAAAAATATACAGTTTGTGCGAGCGACACTCTTTTATAACACATGGAGATAGAAGCGTCGCTTGTGCATCGATACGCGGACGCGCGTTTCATCCATGTGCTACTCGGTTGTGGAGTTTCACATTGAATCCAAATACGTACAGGTTGTACTAGCACAATTTTTTAATATTTTACACCTGCTGATAACTTAGGATTGTGGAGGTACTAAATACTTACGACAATCTTTTTAATCAGCCATTCACCGATGGAGGTACCTTGAAACCGGTACGGGTGTGTGAAGACAGCAAAACTTGGCTGAGAATAATCATTCCCGAAGAGGAAAGGTCTAACCTGATTTAAAACCTTGCACATAACTGTACCCAGTCACTCTTCATCCAATAAATCGAAAGCAAGTAATCAAAAGTGAATACAACGCGCATCGTACTTAAGGAGGAATTTGCATCAGTAAGTACCATAGAGAGACGGACGCGCGGTCCAGATCATCGTCATGCCCTCTCCCTCGGTAGACTTTGTCAAAAAGAAAAGAATCAGGATAAAACACTGTGTACAGAAACGCGGGTCAGATGCGCCCCCCCCCTCGCCGGGGTATCCACTACTACCTTTATTAATCGGGGAGCGGGCTCTGCTCTACCATCGCTAAATACTACGAAGGACCTTGTAATAATTAATTTAATCAACTAACCACCTCAAAATTACTTCTGCGACTGACATCTGTGTCGCTGACCAGGAAAAGAGAGTACGCGACGACAACTCTCTTTACTTCAAACGAAATCATATAGCTTGGCTATTTTTTAATAGGTCAGAAGTTCCTTAGGATGGCAGGGTTGTTGGTGGTGTAATGGGTCATATGGCCAAGGATAACCGAAAATTATGCAAAATACAAAAAGTTATTGCATTCATTACTTGGATAAATCACATTCTTGTAACTCATTACTCATACAAATCATACAGTTTGAGCTCCACCTAGCTCGTACAATGGTCTCTAGCTCATAGAGCATAATTTAAGATAAAGGACTCAAAAGCATTTTTCCGGGGGACAAAAAAATCATACAAGAATACTCTTAAGCCACGGCAATAATTTACCGTATGAAATTGCGCACATTTGTTGGAGACGAAAGATATAAGTGTAAAGAAAGAATGGAGCCAAAAAGAATTATGGGTGCCCTGAGAGTGTTTATCATACGGATGGACATCTGAAGCTCACGAATACGCCCATGGAAAACTCCATCATCCGAGATCGAAAAATTAAAGACGGAATTAGTAACACCTAGAGTTTTAGTGTTTTGCATCTTGCTGGTCTTCACCCTTTCCAGGTTCTTCCCCCTTGGTCATCCTACTGTTCAGCCTTCTGCACAATCTCGATAGTTTCATTTTCATCTATCTTCAGGTGTGCTGCATCATCCTACTCCGAATAATTAATCAAATTAAATATGTAATAGGGATTGCTGACAGGAATATCTATGATGGCATCCTGCAACTAGCTTTCAACTACTGCTACTACTGAGTAAAAACAGAGGGCAGGGGCTAGATCTCATATAGAACAATATGGTTGAAATGTTTAGACAAAGTTGAAGCTGAATTTTCTTTCCACGCCTTTACACTCCGTTTCAAGCCGGTCACCTGGTCAAACTTGTAGAAGTTGACACCACCCGCTTTCGTCGCGGTGCACAGCACTTCAATCTGGCGTGTGTAGTGGCGCTTAATAGCAGTGATGATTACGGCATCCATGGGATGGGTTTTGGTGGTAGACCTGAGGGACTTAAACTGCACGTCTCCAGCTCTAGATCATCGGATGTTTGGGATGATATGACACACCTGTGGCTTGCAGAGGGGTGATCGGTCCGCTAGAATCGCTTGAGAGGGTCTTGCGTAGTTGCATGTAAGGCTGAGATTATATTATATACCACGTTACTCTACCGTGCCTAACCGAATGCTTCATCTTGTTCCATTGATCCATCGACCCATCCAGCAGATTTTTCCCAGCTAGGCGTTGAGGAGTCGTTAAGTAAGATCCATACAACATCAATCAATCATATGTCTCCAACATCAATCAATCATGTGTTATACTCCCCCATGAAGCAACGAAACAACACCTTTCTCTTACTGAACTGGAAAAGAGTAATGCAGTGTCAAAAGCGTTTATTGTGAGCTGCGGTTTTTCAATATAAAACCAAAATTGAATACCCTACTCACTTACCTTCATGTCGGTGTCGAATTTCTTAGTCCACTCTTTCAATAGCACATCAGTCATCCAGGTCTTCTCGATGTCCAGATAATATAACCCTAGACGACTTCAGACTTTTAATAGAAACTGAAAAAAATTATTGCTTTCTCAATATAAAGGCTAAGTTTTTCAGTTCCATCCGCATTGGTCGTGAAGGCTATAGAGATCTGCTTATATGAAAAGGAAAAAAATTGTTTTGAACTAAAAGCAGCCAAGCCTTAACTCATTTTTAGGAATAAAATTAACGCTGACATTCTCTATCGTGATCCCTTTGAACTCTTACTGCATAACTAACCCTTTTAGAACTATTTTGTAGAATGAGCCTCAAACATTTACATCATTGTACAGCAAAAAATGAATCAATATTATTAATCTCACACACAGCAGCTTCGTCCATGTGAATAGCGAGCAATTACAGCTAGAAGTCAAGGCAATGCTGCATTTATTGCTTTCTTAAATGCGGTTTGATGTCACCGCGAATCCTGATGCTGCGCAGCTTCTTTCGCTTCTGGAAACGTTGAAACTATCCGCTGGACAAACGGGGTTACACAAATTAATGTGACAACCAGGTGCGTTGGTGCGGTACACGCAAAAATAGATCATTATCACAGATATGGCGTTCTTTTGTATCACTTACGTTAAGCGATTATAGCGTTCCCTATCGGTTATGGTTAGATAATGGGTCTATCCTAGCAAGGTCTTCATAAAGGTGACAATAGTTCTGGTGTGGTACACAAGAAGAACCACGATGAGGACTATTCGATTAGGTATCATTGTTACTATTTTAAGACGTAAGAAAGGTTTATTATCGCTACAAATCAGTAAATATATTCAGTTCCCCTTTTCATCCGATTCAGACACGTGTTTCTTGCTAAGACGTCTCTGGTCGTAAGGAGTTAAGTGCCTGAGTTAAGGCCAAGTACTCTTAGGCATTGGTGCTACGTGATTCCTTGATATTGAGTCCCCTACACCAGTACTAAATCTAAAGAGCTAGTACGTACACTTTATGTTAGGTCTCACTAAGTTCGTAAGACCTATCCTTCTTAAAAATTTTGTTCGTTTTGTTTGACATAATAAGAGACTATTCGCGTCTAAAAGGCTTCGTCTGACAAAGGAGTGAGGGTACCTCTGCTACTCCTGGTAACACTTGTTGTCAATCTACAAATAAGTCTATAAAGACTGTCTTTAGTAAGGATGGGAACAATGATAAACCTCTCTGAGGCTTATAGATTTGTGATAGAGAAAATTAGAGCGCAATACGTGAGGGAACAAGTGGATTTGATCCTCACACAAGGTCATGACGCGATTTGCTCACGTCTTAACGCTTTTATGCAGTTTGTTTCCACTTTGATTGGGTAACTAAATGACCTTTAGGCATCGGATATGACTACTCGTTATGTTTCCGTACTGATGAAGAGCCAAGGGATTGCTCCCTTGTCTTGACTGTGGAGAACTTGAAAGAAAAAAAGGGAGAATATTCTCTCGTGTATCAGAGAGGTAAAAAGTACACATACTCCATTCAGCTCCGGTTGGAGCAACAGCGAGTTGGTTCGGCTATCTTAAAATTGGTTGGTAGAGCCAGAGACTATGCCTATACGTGTAGCACGTCGGTAATCATGGCTTTCTTCAAGTTTTGCTAAAACAGCAAAAAGCCCGGGTGTTTGATCTGCCTAACCAGGCATATCAGTTGTGTTGTTGTTTCCTATTTCTCCGTCAGGGTAAAAAAAATTATCGGACTACGTCCAGAAAATGCGGACTCTGCTTGCTGCCATGCAGCTTGTTCCTTACCAAAAATGATTTGTAGATTAACTTTGAGAAAGACCTTCATATGGGTGTGGCTCGAACAGAAGTATACCAAGTACACTAAATTCTATTTGAGGCGGCTGTGGATATCGCGTTGAACGCTGAGCTCAGTATCTAAGCAGCCCGTTCTGTTTCCAATGGCTACAACCTAAACTCGTCGAGCTCCTGAAGTTCATTCAAAGGGCCGGATCCCATGGACCTCAGTCTCGCCGAGACGGACGAAGAAGAAGAAATTTGAGCTGTATAACAGCATTGAAACATTCGACGTTGTTTTTAGTGCAGAAGCACAAAGAATCTGCGACATGATTGAATATTGCGCAGAACACAACAGTCTACTTCAAACCGAACTTACGCCGCTAATTCAGAAGTCTAGCACGTGCGGAAATTTGTAGACCCTCAAAAGGCGCGGGGTACCCTGTTGGGGGGAGAACTAGGTTTTGCTGAGTCCCTAGGTGGTAGTGGATAGGAATATTTATCTTCTAGGAGTCCTTTACACTATTATACGGGCGGTGAATAGTATACAGACTTGTTGGTCGCAAATGCGGCTGTTATGGGCTTTGACAAACCCTGGTCGAATTTGATTGATTCTAAAGGATCCGATTATTATGTCAGAAGGTGTCTACTTAGAGGAAATTAAAGCTACGTTGAGGCTCTATAAGCGCACAAGGGTGATAAGATCACTGTTCGCTTAACGGCGTGAACTATAGTCGCTGCACATAAAGTTCCTGTAAACTTGGGTGTGAAGTTTTCGATTTTGAAAAATTTAAGCGCTGTTCAGTCGCAGATTTGGAATCGAGATTTGATCTCATTCTTGGTATGGATTGGCTCGAGCGCCATGAGACATAATCAAATGGAGGTCGCGCTGCTCCTAGCAGAGCTTTTGAGAGTCATGAACCTGCCCCTGCTATGCATCAGGAGCGCTATTGTCGCGATTACTGGATGATAATATCAAGGTGTTATACTGTGGGAACAGCTGTTGATGCCCCAAGGGCTGTCTAAACTTATTCGCTTGGTAATGCAACTTTTCTTTCCGCATCTGGATCACGCACAAACGTAATTTGATGACATTTTTGTCTATGGTTGAGCCGAAATAGGTCCTTCCGATATTTAAAATCACATCAGTCATTTGCGAGCCGTGCTAAAGTGCATGCGCACACATAAGTTGCACGTCAACGCGTATAGATGCATTTTTTGTGCAGAGGAGATTATTTTTCGATCATTTTGCATTGGCAAGCGTGGGCTTTAAGCTGACCCCGCTAAAGTCAAGGCTATTTTGAACCAATCAATTTTTAAGAATCAAAAAGACGTTCGTAAGTGGCTTGGCCTTGACAATTACTTGCTCCCTCCGCTTTCCTTTAGCGCTAATATTACTTGGCTCAGGCCTTGTCGTGCTTACTGCCTCGCTTAGTGCTGGCCGGTGTCTCACATGCTGCCGTTTCGACACGTCCTTCTTCGCTGAGAGTCCACACTCTAGCATCAACCACGCGGTTAGTGAAGCTCGTGTCGCCGAACAAAAATTAAAAATTTAATGGAATCTTTAATCGAGAAATGACGAGACACAGACGTTGTTGGAAGATGTTAGTCTTCCCATCCCCTAACCAGAACTGCTTCTCATGTAAGCGAGGTAGGTGTAAGATCTGGGCTCGCGCACCGTTGTGGTGGAGTGAGGGCTCGTGACGAGCCGTAGCTCGCGCGCGTCAAAGAGTTTTCAGGACTCTCTGCAGGAATGTTACTCACTTTTGAATGATATTCATTCGCTGCTCAAAGGTTGGTTGATAAAGATACCCTTGTCGATGCCCATCATCGGGAGCACAAGGCTCTCTGCGAGATGCTGGAAAGCCGGATAAAATGAGCTGGCATAGCTGAAAGCTGTCGTAGTTTATTCCCAGTGGACATTGAAGTGGCGACAGGAGTGCCTGCTGGGTCTTCAAGCGTACCTTGTTTTATCCGCTCGATCCGCATCCGCTGGCCTCATCACATCCTGGAGCTGAAGAAGGTTCCAAGGGTTCGGCTGTTCGCCAAATTAAAGTGAAGTCGCCAGAAGTCTTGCTGTGCTGAATGGAGCCTGTCCGATAGGGACCCCCGCTTTAGAGCGGACCAAGTAGGCTTTCAAATACAAAATATATGAAACAACTTTTAATAACATTTTTATATGCATTAGTTTCATTTAACATTTTCCAAGCAAAACCTGCAATTACTTCAGATTTAGACGCGACTACTCAACAACAATTAAATAGAGGAGTTCGTTTAACTGAAATGTTAAAAAATTCACGATAAGTTAAATCATAATAAATTTTTAAATAAATTTTTTTGTTGAACTTGCTCTACGATGATGCAGGTAGATTTCGGCGCCCACGCCGTTATTGAATGGCTTACACCAGCGGCATCAACAAGGGAGAGCTGATCGGATTCGCGGATGGCTTATCCTAAGGTTCACCACTCGAAGAGATCGAGTGGACTGGAAAGGGGGAAAACGCTGGTATGACTCGGCCATTGATTAATCTTCTTTATAAGGATATTGGTTGGCGCTGGGACAACACCTGTACTGACACATTTTGGGCAATAAAAGAGAATCTCGTTCATGCTCCTAATTTGACGTTTCTAAATCCTGAGTGCCCTTTTATTGTTGTCCATGATGCATCCGATTTTGCTATAGGCAGCTCCCCGTTACAAATAGATGCGTTAAGTTGCGAGCGAGTTTTTGCACTCGAATTTCGTCAGCTGGAGGCCGATGAAAAAAGCTATACATTTCATGACAACGAGCTACATGCCATGAAGTACTCGCTTGTCAATTAAACTTCCATCTGCTAGACTACAAGCCATTCGTCGTCGATACGGATCACGCGTCATTATGCACAACGAAACAGCCGCATCATCTCTCTCAGAGAATGACACGGTAACTTACCGTCATTGTAGAATATATCTTTGAGGTAAGGCATAAACCGGACAAACTAGATTTGTTGACAGACGCCCTGTATCGCCGAATTCATTACGAGCTTGTTCATGTCACGACTTTTTCGTCTCGTATTTAGGAGCTCATTCGTGTGGCCTATGCATGGAGTCCTAAATTTAAACCATTTTTTATACCCGTAAAAGTCAAAATCGCAAGGACTCGGACAGGCAATTATCGGCGCGCTTGCGGGCCTGCCTACATCGATATTTTATCGACAACGGGCTCTTGTGCTATCGCACAGATGTAGAGGACTTGCATGGCGTTTTTGTATGTTATGATGAGGATTTAAAGTAACGAATCATCTTTGATGCCCACGATACTGCCCTCAGCGGACATTCGGGTCGGATAAAGACTTGTGTATCTGTGAGTAACTACTAGTAGCCCAAACTCTACAAATGGGTGGGAACATACGTGCGCACATGCAAAACGTGCCAGGGGGTACAATCCTAGGCAAATTTGGCTGCGCCACTCGCCAGTATACCTGTGCTGTAACGGGGCACCCTGAAGCTTGTACTGGTGACAGTACAAGCTACTTATTCTGATAACAGAATAAGGCGGTGCCTCGTAACTTCACGTACACTCGTACGTGCAGAGGAAGACGGTAAGAAGAAGCGAGTACTCGGTTAGAGTAAAAAGTAGAACTGTATTTATAATAGTTAATGTCTGCAATAAATCACTATTTATCTTCATCTAACTATGTCTAAATACAAATGTGTAAATCAGTTATCTGCTCACCACTCATTGCGTGCGTCTGTCGTGGCGCGTCTTCGTTGGTTGATATAATGGCCTATATCAACCAATTAGGAACTACTTGGAAGTGCTACAGAATATTGTCCTTATGACAATATTCTGAGAATATAACTCTTATAGTTATATTCTATTAACAATTTCTTATAAATTGTTATGTAACGATTCACCCCGTTACATCACCCCCCTTAACCATCAGTCACTTTAGTGACTGATTGACTAAATGGATACTCGTCCCAAATCATTTGGGACGGGGTTTGCACTTGTTGGTCCGCGTCCACTTTCCAACATCTCATCGCATGGTAAACAAGCCCATGCGATGCGCGAGCAAGGCCGCCGAGAGCGCGTCTGCACGTCTCTGTGCGGACGCCGAAGCAGAAACTACAGCAACTGATGTCCCATCGGTTGCTGAATCGACTCAGCCTGTATCACCTGGTGATGCAGGCGCTGGTCATGAAGACACTCGTGTCTTCACAGAGTACGAGCTCGGTGTCTCGTACTCTCCTGATACGGATGACGGATCCGTATCGACGGCAATTGAATCCAAGCCGCCTGCCAAGCGTGGCATGGACGATGCTTTGCGTCGCAGCATCTTTGGTTCATCTGATGAGTCAGATGAACCATCGCCGAAGCGAAGGCGCTCGAGGTCGCGAGACTCGGGCGCTAATAGTGGTGTCGGTTCTCCTATGGACACCACTTCACAGCGAGGTGCCAGTACTTCTGTCGGCACGTCGCAGGAAGAGCGGGACCGCAATGTGTTGCGTCTCGCTCCAGAAAAGAAGGCATGGATGCCTCCTAAATCCGTCATGGATCACTTGTCGGCGACGACGAGTGATCGTTATCGAACACGATTGTTCGATTCGTCAAGGATCCATCACCTTGACCCCAGCGCGAAAGACTATCGCGCTGAACATGAATTCTTCATCGATGCTTTCTTCAGACATCGATGGTACAGTGGGAATCACAAACGTGATGGTCCCTCACTACTTCAGGCGTGGAACGCCTACATCCATAATCTCGAGGATGTAGGTCGTGACGCTTGGAACGACAAACTTATCAAAGCTCGTGATAAGTTTGAAAAGCGAACCCCGACAGGTGCACGCTATAAGCTGCATCGTCTGTCAAGGGAGAAAGGATTACCCTGCCTCTCTTGGGGAGACTCGTGCCCATGTTGTGTGAACAACTCTGCACGAGCACCTAAGGAGGCTTACCTCCTTACCAGCCCGTGGTGGCGCGTACGTGTCTCTACTGAGATGTACGAAGGGATTGACAACCTGAAATCCCTTTACGACCGTGCCGGGAAGACTTTCTCCGGCGGTCCTTCTGCGGCACAGGATGTGTCGCGTCGTACTGCTCGACCAGACCCAGTACGTCAACCATCAATTGGGAGCGGGGCTCCCAAGAATCCCAGGACGGGGGATAGCCGCGCCACCGGACGAGGTAACTCGTCCGACGTCCGTTCACGTCGCGGTGGTTCAACAGCTGCTCTACTAGATAGCGCTGGCCACCGCGAGAGTCCTCTAATGGAGGTGGAGGAGGAGGAAAGACGCTCTCCACACGATCATGTGGATCGGTGTGTTCCCGAGAGCTTCTTTGATCGCGTAACGCAAGGGTTACGCGACGATCTCGAGCATGAGCGGAATAGGCGTCTCCAGATGGTGGACACTGCCTCGAAGCATCGAGCTGAGTTTGCCTTTGCTCAGCTTGAGAACGAGAGATCTCTGACATCTCTTCGTGACGAGCTAAGGGTAGCTCGTGGGATTGTTGATCGGTCTCGGGCTGAGATAACTGCTCTTCAGACCCCTTGTTGATGCCCACAATCGGGAGCACAAGGCTCTCTGCGAGATGCTTGAGCGCAAGGGCGTTCTTCATCGGAAGAAGCAGCGTACTGATGGTACGGCTTAAGCCGACCAACGTAAAACGTGGGATGCGTTCGCATCTTACGTGGTAACTCGATCGTGCATGCATTGCCTAGGCGGTGCAATACACGAAATGGGCCAATGTACTTGGGTAGTAGTTTACTGCTACCCAAGTTAGTCACTACATGCTTTGGTAGATTAACCGTAGACAGTAGGACTAAGTCACCTTTATTAAATAAAAGAGTGTTTGCCCTTCCATTCTTGTCAGCGTTTTGCTTTTGCTTATCCACCGCTTCGGCGATGGAGTCTTGCACAAAACGGACTACCGTTTCACGAGCCAGTATGAACTCATCTGATGACTCGTTAGCTTCAGTGTGCTGTGAGCGCACTGCAGCAACAACAACCTTTTCTTCAGTGAGGGCTTCCCGCACTCTCACTGGGATCATTGTCTTCAGTGAGGGCTTCCCGCACTCTCACTGGCATCATCTTCTTCGATATCGATGTTATCGATATCGGCATCAAACGCAATGACTTCTTCGTCAGAGCGTGATGAGCGTGAACCAAATCGGTTTTTGCTCGCGCGAGTCCCTCCCCCCTTAAACCAGAGTTACACTCTAGTAAGGTGGGTACACGCGGATGGCGCAAGCCATTCACGTAAAACGGTGTATGTGTCGTGGACGCATGCACCGAGTTGTTGATGGCAAACTCTACCATCGGCAAAAAACTCACTCCAACTCTTAAAGGAGTGTACGTATCCTCGAAGTATCTCTTCAAGGACACGATTGGCACGTTCCGTCTGACCATCTGACTCTGGATGATCAGATGTTGACATCTTCAAGCGCGTTCCGAGTGATTTGAACACGGAACGCCAGAAATCAGCAGTGAATCGTGGATCTCTGTCTGATACGAGTTCACGGGGCAACCCATGAAGTCGGAAGATGGTGTCAATAAAGACACAAGCACAGCCACTTGCCGTGATTGTCTCTGGTACAGCCACAAGGTGTACCATTTTGCTGAATCTGTCAACAAATACGAGAATACCCGTATTCCCGCGTGCGTCTTTGGGTAACCCGAAGACGAAATCCATTGAGATGGATTCCCAGCACTCAGCCGGAACCGGTAGAGGCTGTAAAGGTGCACGCAGTGAAGGACTTGACTTCACTCGTTGGCAGACTTCGCATGCGCGAACATACTTTCGCACAAACTGATACTGGCGGGGCCAGTAAAAGTCTCGACTTACCGTGAGATATGTTTTCTCTCGGCCACGATGTCCTCCTATAGGAGCATCGTGATACTTCGAACATGATCCGCAAACGCAGATCAATATCATCTGGAATGACAACACGTGGTGTGTCACCAGAAACGGCTGTATAGTACAGTAAACCGTTACGAGTAGTGTATCGATCTGATGCAGATCGATACGCAGACGACAATCGTTTCAACGATTCTCGAGATGGTTGGGAGAGATGTGACAACAACTTCACTATCTCACCATCTTGGGCGTATGCCCGCCTCACATCATCATACAACGTTGTAGATGGAACTGAGGACGTCATAACCGCAACAGTGACTGTCTCACTGTTGGGTTTCGCGACTGTTTCAAAGTCGGGACGACGTGAGAGTGCATCAGCGACGACATTAAGTCGTCCTGGTTTGTACTCGACCGTAAAGTTGTATTCTGCAAAGAATGACAACCACCGCGCCATTCGTTGTGAAAGGTGCGGGCTGTTCACTGCCGTGCGTAAGGACGCATGGTCAGTGTAAACAACGAAGGGTCTATCTCCTAATAGATAGACTCTGAACTTCGCGAGTGCATACTTCATGGCAAGGAGTTCCTTGTCATGCACTGGATAGTTCCGCTCAGCTGGTTGCAGCTGACGCGACTGATAGCAGACGACGCGTTCAACGCCTTCAAGGTCGTACTGCATTAATGCACAGCCGATTGCGAAATCGCTGGCATCACAGACCACATGAAATGGCCTGTCCTGATCGGCTATTGCTAGGACTGGGGATTGTATCAAGCTCTGCTTGATACCCTCAAAGGAGCGTTGACATTCAGCGTTCCATAACCACCTCTCGTTCTTTTCAACAAACGAGAGAGGTGTACAGTCATCTCGGCGTAATTGCGTGAATACTTATGCAAATACGCCGCTAGCCCAAGGAATTTTCGAAGACCTTTGACATCGACCGGCACAGGCCAGTCGGTGATCGCCTTGATCTTTTCGGGATCAGGACGTACACCGTTCTTACTAACGATGCACCCAAGAAGTGGTATTTCGCTTGCTGCAAATATACACTTCTTGAGGTTAGCATACAATTGATGCTTTCGCATGATTGTAAGAACTTGTCGGACGTGGTACCTGTGAACCTCAACGTCCGACTTTCCATCCATAGCTCGACTATGGATGAATACGTCATCGAAATAACTCGGCGCGAATCTCGTATTGGTCTCAACAGATGTGATACACATCTGTTGAACGTGGCAGGGGCATTACTGAGCCCTTGTGGCATTACTAGCCATTCCCAGAGCATGCCGCTAGGCGTGCTAACTGCGGTATAGGGTATATCCCGTTCCCGCATTAGGATTTGATAGAAGCCATCCATCAAATCCATGGACGAAAAGATGGTACTCTTTGACATACCATCAATGATTACGTCCTTCCTTGGTATCGGCGTCTGAGCCGGTACCGTTGCAGCGTTCAATTTGTTAAACGCGTGCACTATCCGCCACCCTCCTGTTGCTTTTCGCACACAGAAGGTCGGAGAGCTATGTGGGGAAGTTGATTCCCTCACATGGCCCGGCTGCTAAACGATCGGCAAAGAACTTGTCGATCGCAAGTACTTGTTCACGAGGCAGTGGCCACTGCTTCATGACACAGTACTTCGAGCCTGGTTTAAGCTCGACTTCGTGTCGAATACCTTTATCCTTCGGTAATTCGCACGGAACAGTTTCAGGGAATACATCCTTGAATTCAACCAAATCTTCATAGAGAGGATTTTCCTTGAGCGATTCCCATGATTGGGACTCATATCGCTCAATTCGTGTCTTTTCATCTAGGACACTCTCGTCCATAGATGAACTACTGAGAACTCTCTCGTTCTCAGTAAACACTGTTGCTGACCTTATGTCGGTTACATACTCGTCGTCAGCGACGAGTATGCAGATCTGCTTGACTTTGCCACTACGCAGATCACGCAAGAACCTTTTATGTTCGAGCGTTGGCAACTGAGTGATCTCCGAAGTTAACTTCGGAGGCGCAATCAGATCAAGTGTATAAGCGCCTACACATGATCCGTTATTGACTATGACATTCAATGTCTCTGTCATTTCCTGGGGACTTATTCCCTCAGGCTTCGAAGGACTTATTCCTTCGTCTTCCCGGGGACTTATTCCCGCGGGTTTCGGGGAACTTATTTCCGCCGTATTTGTAATCTTGGGACTTATTCCCTTTACTTCCTCTAGCTGGGGTTGCGCAACCACAGCGAGATCCTCTACGAAAGACTCTCCAGTCGATCTAGGATTATCGTTTCGCTTAACCTGAGCGATCGATTGTTTCTCTTCTAGATGTTCCCCTCTAGGGATACATCTTTGTCCCAGTCCACCCGACTTATTCGAGTGGTGGACCTTCGGCGCAGCCTGTGTTTCCTCACAGCCGCCGGAACTTGGCTCCGAAGTGTAACCGTTTGGTACACTAAGGTTTTGTGCAGTCGTACTAACGACCGTACCACAAGTGAGGCCATCGCACTCACTCGTAGTACATCCACACGCTTGTGGACGCCTCCAAAACGTTCATCAGATGGCCATCTGATGAACAAGCGGCAGGCATCGTTACTGTCCGATGTTGCCAGTTTACCCGTGGTTCGTACCTTCTGAGCCACGGTATTCCAAGGATGACATCAAATTTGTCATCCAAATCCAATACGATAAAGTCATCGTCGTATTGGGTATCTTCTAGCGTATAGTGAATCTTCACTATACGCTTCATGACGGTTACGGATGCGCCTGTCGCAAGACGTACCGTCATCCTCGTAGGAGGTGTGTCACATTCACTGAATTTAAAGTGACCATCTTCTAGCGATTGGCGTCGCACAAAAATTGTTGGACGCCCCACAATCGACTAGAGCTCGAAGGGACAACTTATTCGTCACTTCGAGTTTCAAGGTAATGAGTGAGATCTCATTACCTAGAGCAGCAACGCACAACGTCTGTGTGTTGGGAGCAACCTTCATCAAGAGGCCTACAAATTCTCTTGACGTTGCTGGATCAGTAGGGTGCTCCGCACCTACTGATCCTGTCCGTTTTTTGACGGTCCATCCCGTTGTTGCGTCTTTGCACCAACTGCGGACCCTCGTCCCTGCCCCCTTTCTCATGGGTGGACGGTCACTACGCCCAGTGTCGCGAGACACTGGACGAGGGGCACTACACTCGTAAGCGTAGTGTCCTGTCTTTTGACATCTGTTGCATCTCTGCAACTTCTTGTAGCCTGTAGAGCGAGCCTTCTCGCTCTCTACATAACAGAGTTCCATCGGCTCTGGACCTCCGTTGTCATATCGTCTCGGTTGACGATATGATGTCGAGCTGGCGCGAGCCTGTCTCAGACTGAAGTCTTCCTGCTCCGCAATTGAAATGGCTTGTTCTAGTGAATCTAGTTCAAGCCGGAACAGGTGAGTCTTGACGGGACCATCCGCAAGACCCTGCATGAACACCGAAACCAACGTGTGTTCATCCACCGGATTGGAACTTATACAACTCGTGAGATGTCGTATATGTTGAGCGTAAGCGTGCACATCACGCTTACCCTGCTTGAGCTTCAAGAGTTCGGTTCGAGCTCTGAACTCAGCTCTAGGCGGTTCAAACGTTTGTCTGAGCCGCGACTTGAAGACTTCCAACGACCCAAACGCGTATGGGTCGTGCAGCTTGAGCCCCAGTGCCCAAGTCTTGGCACGTCCTGCCAGATTTGACTGGGCAAATGCAACTTGCATATCCCCGTCGTCGATGCGACGCGCCCTTATGGCGTCATCCAATTCGACGAACCATCTCAAGAGGGAGTCTTCTTCGACCCCCCTATACTTTGAGATGTCAATCTTCAAAGTCTCGGGCCGACGCGAGTGCATCGACCCGCCAGCAGCAGCCTGCTGCTGTCTCAACAGTTCAAACTGTTGAGCACCTTGTTCTCTCAACAACTCTGCTTGTTGAGAACCTTGTTGGTGAAGCAAGGCTACTTTCTCGCGTTCTGCGTCAAGTTCATTTTGAATGAACTTGGCGATAGTAGCATGTTGGGCATCTCTATTGAGAGCCTCTAGCATGACGCTAACAGCATGGATGCCCATGGTCGAACCCATTCGTTCAACCGCATCCCATTCGACATCGCTCAAATGGGAGTAGCCGTCACGCGTAGCGTGAAAGCTTTGGTCATCTTCATCATCCAACATATTCATGTTGGATGTGAACGCGGTCCTTGGACGGACTACGAAGTGCTACCAGGTGTAACGGGGCACCCTGAAGCTTGTACTGGTGACAGTACAAGCTACTTATTCTGATAACAGAATAAGGCGGTGCCTCGTAACTTCACGTACACTCGTACGTGCAGAGGAAGACGGTAAGAAGAAGCGAGTACTCGGTTAGAGTAAAAAGTAGAACTGTATTTATAATAGTTAATGTCTGCAATAAATCACTATTTATCTTCATCTAACTATGTCTAAATACAAATGTGTAAATCAGTTATCTGCTCACCACTCATTGCGTGCGTCTGTCGTGGCGCGTCTTCGTTGGTTGATATAATGGCCTATATCAACCAATTAGGAACTACTTGGAAGTGCTACCGAATATTGTCCTTATGACAATATTCTGAGAATATAACTCTTATAGTTATATTCTATTAACAATTTCTTATAAATTGTTATGTAACGATTCACCCCGTTACATGTGCCCACGAGGTGTGCGGAGTCTATAAGCATGAACATTTGTTGATATTCTAAAAGACTGTGATGGCAAGAAAAGAATCATTGTCTTTGCTGACCGTTTTAGAAATGTGCATCACTTGGTGGAGGTGCCGGTCTCCATCGATGGAAAAGTCACACCTATTATGCTTATCAATTGTGTGTTTCGTTAGCACGGGTTGTCGCTAGAAATCATCTCTGATCACTACATTTGCTTAACAGGAAAGTTTTGTTCTTCAATCTTCAAGGTGATTGGCACGATATTATACAATTTTAATACTATCATCCTTAGACCAATGGTCAGACTGAGCGATTTGATCGCTTTATAGACAACTTACTTCGCAGTGTTGGTGCTGAGTCGCCTAAGACTTAGAGATCGATGCGCTCTGGCTTTGGGTTTAATTTAAACAATGCTGTATGTAACTAGACCGGCTTTACGCCATGCAATGTATATAGTCTCACGCACAACCGCCTTCCTCTCACGTTACCAATCCATGGTTACAGGATTTAAGAAGGAGATCTTGCTGATAAGCTTGCTGATTATTAGCAACGATGATGCAGAAAAAAGTCAGCGAGTTTCTCACGACGAGCTTTTGTTTCTTAAGTCATGTGTTTGATGCAATGGCTGATAGACAAGAATACACAAGAACAAGGTTACGCTTAAGTCAGAGGATGTACTGATTCTTATAAAGTTGGATACCAAGTCTTTTATAATGTTAAAAACCTACCCAAAAATGTAGTGTCTGCCGCCTTCAAGAAGAAATTGCATCCGCATCTCATTGGGCCGTTTACTGTTATTGCGAAGAAAAGCATTAACTACTCAATCAATCTCTTGTCCAAGTTGCACACACACATTTTTTTATGTTATCTTGCAATAGTTATATCATGATCCTATTCTCCTTGGAGTGTAAAGCTCTTGTGCGTGAGGTTGGGACGTCCTCGATAGCTGCATCTTCTTCAAGAGCTCCACCTGGCCGTCCAGTCGTGACAGGTTGTAATCCACCTTCAGAATTCACTCCTCGACCGAGTCGATCGAGCCGAGAAGGTTCACCCATTAACGCAACTGATCCAACTCATTCGATAACTATTCATCAGCGCGCTGTACTGGGTTAATATTTCCCATCATTACTTCCTCTCAGTCGAAGACAAATCTGGAGCCGCCTGCACGTGAGCAAAAGACTCTAGGAGTCGCTTTACCTCTGACACCAAGTCGTCATGAGCTTGTGCCGACAGATCGACCCTATTCTGTGTGGTTAGACAAGCGAAATAAATAACAGTTTCATGCTGAGAGAATTCTGGATTGGCGTCTTCACAAAGTTCATTACCCGTATCTGGTGAAGTGGCGTGAATACCCTGAGTCTGAAAATATTTCGGTGTTTGAAATACTCCTTTGGCAAAAGTGCCTGTACGCTGTTGCCATATTTTTGCGTCTCGCTGCAGGTCAGCTAGCACCCCGGCGCAATTTATACCATTAAATGTGGGGTTATAGGATTGTTCATTAACACCGAGCGACTGCTTGCACACAGAAACAGTGGTGGTTGTACGAGCGACTGTTTTTTCGTACTGCGTGCGATACAGCGAACGTAGCTAGTCTTTGGCCTTTAGCTTAGCAAACTCATATCTCAGCTTGCGCTCTAGCCAATCATCGGCCATGATGAAATAGATTAGAAAGCACTCATGCTATGCAGCCGACGTGCCCTGTTTGACCAGCGAGTAAACTTTCTGTCATCCTCGGCCTCACTCTCACCTGGGTAGAGAACGACCGGGATCGTTCCCTGTGTCGTTACAGAGGCACCACGTGGTTGTTTCGACAACTTAATGTGGTACTCGGAAATCTTCGTCGCTTCGGGCGTCATGTACCTCTCTGTGAGAGCATCTCGCTCGGCAATGTTGTCAGACGTCGTGACCTCGCGCCCTTTGAGCCAAGCAGTCAAGGGCTGCCCTGAGAACTTTCTCAACAGCGCATCAACGCTCAAATGCTTGAAGCAATAGTCCGAATGCGCTTCAGCAGTAGCAAATGTCTGAGATAGACATCTAGCTCCCTCATTTTCCTCGATATGGCGTTGCTGTTGCTCATCGATCTTTCTGGTTCTGGTAGATTTATCAGGAGTATATGAGGCATGCTTAGCTGCTAGCGGTTTATCCGTACTTCGTTCCGAAAATGGCTTTGGCGCTAAACGAGAATGTTCGTACGACGATGAAGTGTCAGTTTCAAGGTTTTCACCCTCTTTTAAGACAGTGTCACAGCCACAATCAGCGATGCTTTCTTCTTGTTTGGTGTCTTCCAAAGATTTGAAGAAATTTAAATACTTCACCATTTATGCGCAATGTGTCGTGAACACAATCGTGAGATAAGGACACGAGACATTAATCCTGTAAATCTTTAATGATGCATTAACTATGAAAGACCGCGAATCAGTGCAGCTAGACCATAACGACGGCGCTACACATCTGTTAAGGTCGGGTATGCTTACATACTCAATCTTGCTCAAAAACAGTATAGTTTTCGAAGTCTCTACTTTTAGCGAAAGGACATAATCTTCTGCTATACGCTCGCGTAGTAGGCATGAAAATGCACTTTTAGAGTGTAAGCGCACAGGTAAACTAAGTGTTCGATAAAAAGTTTGCAATCGGACGCGTGCAAGCGCATTAATCATTTGACTGAACCTAATACTTTTTAGAAAAAAACGCATAAAAACATAACCTGAACGACATCGTAAAATTTACGTATATAAACCATGTACAAGCTGATCGCACACCTTTTGATCGCGTCGGCTTATTGCATTATACAAGTAATTCGTGGCTTTATTAACGTGTAGACCAACAACCGTTAACGCTTAAGAATGCCTTCTTTACAAGGCTACACAGGTTCAATGTTAAAATGTTTGATTCCTGGTAATTTTTGCGTTTATATTTTGTATAGGGAAGTAGTAAATGCTATAATAACGAATTTCGTGACAGATCATGCTTGTAGATATTGAGCATGAATAAGCAGAGAGTAGAACTTTAAGTTGTTGTGGTCGACTCGCGTCTGGAACCCAAAAATAGGACTGCCCTTCAAGAGTTTATTGTGGTATAGTTGTTCTTTAACTCTGTTTTTGCACAGCCTTAAACGCACAAAATCGACAATCGATTCGTTGTTTCGGCAAATGTACTTGTAGTTTAAATTAAGCCTTCTGCAATTTGTCCTTTTGGGTTCCATCGAGATTTTCGTCTAATGCATTCCTTTCGATCTAACCTCCTGAAAACTGCCTGAACCTAGCATCTTCTAATGCCCATACTTCTGTGACTCACACCAATGGGTGGATGTCGTTTTTTTACGCGTTTAGTGGTCACCGGGGAAGCATAGGCCCGACCAGAAGACTAACAGTTTCCGTGGTTGAAGACACGCTGGCTCGTCGATCGAAAGGTCATAAAGCAGTGTTTCCGATTGAATCCCTGGAACGCCGCTCGAAGATATTGTAAATGATGCCGTCTATTGGGCCATCGGATCGTCGTGCGACAAGAATCATAATTGCCATCTACTGGGTCATTGGGTCGTCGGTAGACATGTCTTAAGCAGTACAATCTATTAAGTTGAGCGGATTGTCACTAGACACGGCTTTAGCATTACTATCTATTGTTATACTGGCTTGTCGTCGTTGTCGACGCTTTAGCAGTACCATCTATTGAGTTGAACAGCTTGATACTTGAACCGGCCTTAGCGGTCTCATATATCAATTTGACCAGTTCGTCGTCGACGAGACTCTTGCTTTTGCTGAAATGAAGTATTGCCCACCCAGGACAACTTGAACTCTTGAAGCCTCCATTCGAAACCTCTACGAATTATGCCTCTTAAGGTTCGACGGAAGCCATAATTTAACCCACGCAAGGTTCCATCAGAAAATTAGACGCTTTACTAGTACCTGAAAGATCCTGCTTTTTATTTAATCGATTTACCCTACTGACTTTACAATTAGATATGCGTCAGGTGAGCGGGCATTGACGGCCTGACCGAATGTCAATTTTATCACATTTGCCATATTTTGTGACCATCTGTGTTTGGCAGTTGCACCTAAATCGCCTGATCGGACATATTGTAAACTTTATGTAGTGACTGCTTTGATCGCTGCATAATAGTTTTTACTGGCCGCAATCTAGCCCCTCTTACCCATTTCATGGGTAGCTGTCGAGGTCGCACGCATTATACCCGGATGCGAAATCTATTTAGAAAAATTTGGACCGCACGCTACAGCGTTGCAGAGAACAGAAGTATCGTTTGCTTGCACGTCGCCTTTTTGAGTGTTTATGGTGCACTGATAACAAGCTTGAATAGCACCAAACAATCCAGAAAATTTCATTCCATGTTTTTGGCTCGGCACCCCACATACAATGGCATTGTTAATTCACTTGTAGTCAGAGATGAAAACGGCTAAACTATCACTCTTGCAATGCCTCTCATCAACGTCGAGAATGAAGGAATGTACTGTGGCTTTTCGTACTTTGCGAAAAATCTGGTTTGTAATGACTGGGCGTCCAGTATTTTGCAATTTCGGTAGCATTCGAGCGGCTAAGACTATACAGATCTTTAAACGTATTGATCAAACTCCAGTTTTGCAAAGTACACATAATGAGCACCCTGAAGAGCCTACACGGCTGTTGTGAACGATTATTTGAAATGAGGTATAGAAGGCACACGCGGCGAAATTGCAGCATGATTTCAAGATGCAATTTTGGCCATTCGAGTGAAGTTTGGTAACGCAATAATTTTGTTATTCTCGATAGAGAACACCCGGCAGCTGGACACTTCGTGTAAATATGACCACATTCATACCAGCCGCTGCACCAGAGGTATTCAATCGCTATATCTGTTTCATACGTCGGGCTAAAGAAGCTTTCAATTCGTCAAAAGTGACAACAAAGCGATGAAAAATAATGGCATGAGAGTATCTGCATCTCGCAAATCTATTTTTAAATTTGCTAGCGTCGAAATGTATCGTGGTAGCCGGCGTGAATTATTAAGGCTCGTCAATGAATTGAAAGGCTGCATTCTACTCCCCATTTAAATCTGATTCGTAAAGGGGACGCTCTTGTGTCGGTCAATAAGCGGTGCGATGGTCCACGAGTACTGTCTACATCGTCTCCTCTCCAGGATCATCCAACATTCTTCGAGTGGATGCAGCACAGCCCTCTTGTTCGTGCCCAAAGTTTGACCAGTTAAGAATGCTTGTCGCCAATTAGGTGCTGTTCTACACACTAGTATCAATCAAGACCGTCGCATAAAGCGTTTAATTCGTGTTACTTTGTCAGCACTTACGAGACAGCGTTTCTTCGGAAAGGAATGTAGCTTTCTCTAAGCACGGACTTTATTGGTGACATGCAATTGAGCCCTCCCCATTTTACAAATAGTCTGGAAGCCCGTGCAAAAGACGCATTATTAGCGCAGAGGAGACCGGGCATAGTTCCAGGAATGTCTGTCAAAGTCTCATCGAATCGATCACAACAGAATTCGTTACGTCGCCACGCCGACAAAGCTAAAGATTCTAACGCATCCATCATGCCGTCAAATGCGGATTTGCCTACTTTCGTACAGCTCTTATTCGACACGGGAGATTTGATTCAAAGCGAATTAAGTGCTCATAATGAGCATGTTACTTAGATACTCAGATCGAAATGAAGCTGAAAAATGAGCTGTACTGCACAATTTTGTCATTACCTGGAAATTCCGACTCATTATAGTATCTCAATGTTTTTCTGTGCATTTTTAAAGTTTTAAGACCATCTATGTTCTTAGCTGACTCAATTATGCTTGAAAACTTGCTATCACGAAACAACAAGCTGAAAAACGACATGGTCTGTACGAGATCGTACAATGTTGTCTCCAAATCACTTGTTTTTACGAAGGTTGAATTCATGACACAATATAAGTGAAGGCTCAACGCGCATTGAAGCTGTACAGGAGTCACGCCGGCTGCTTATTTCTCGTCTTAGGTTGTGACAGCTTGTTAAAGATTCCCGTTCGAACAAAATTTTACACTGTGTGCTGCAGGGTTAAGACTTATCATATCTGAATTTGTAGCTACCTCCCCATTTCTTTTTGATCGTCTTGATCCTTTCTAAACGCTAATGACTGTAGAAAGCGACATCTTTTGGCTGCAATGTAAAAAAACACATCGACACATGTTAAGTAATTGTCACTTCCATGGTCAGGTACTCCTTTCGTACCTAAAATCAGCTGCACGAGCGCGCATGGAACTGAGTTTGTAATTAGAGTTGCCGCCTCCAGAATCTAGATTATCTACATTCTTAATGTCACTCTTGATTGCTGAATTTGGCTGGTAGCATCGTTATAAATTACGCTCGTGCTGTTATGCAATTAAACTTAATAGTTACGTCTCAAAATGGCGGTCGTGGCCAAAAATTTATACAAACAAGAGATCTCCTCTACATTGGAAAAACAGCTCCTAGTCTTAGACATATTTCATATTACCTAAGCATAAACATCCCATCTGAGTAAACTCTTTCTTTTCCTGCACTCTTCTTATCAAATGATGCCGTCCTTTCTTCATCCTCTGTGGCTCGTGACTTCTAACCATGCTGCATTAAAACTTATCCATTGCCATTCATGAACGGATTTACATAATCCGACAGCGTATACTAGATATGTGTTGCTGCTTACCAATCTTATTTGTAGAGTGAATTCACAATAATGCTTGGTAGCCGCTATTTTTGATCATCTTGCGGAGGCTCATCTGGCTAGTAAATTACTCTCAAAACTTGCCTTGAGTCGGTACCCAGCATTCATGTGTAGCAATGCTATTGTCAACACTTAAAACACCAAAGTGTGCACGCATGAAAAATTGTCAAGCATTGCTGTAGAGTTGTGTGGTCTAGAACATTTTAAGAACAGTTATCGTGAGTGTGGGTGTAATTTAATTCAGATCCACACAATATTATAGGTACTACAGTCATTCCTCGAATAACTCATAGGCTTGGTGGAGACAAAATCTACGAATTAGCCGAGTGATGAGTTACGCTTATTTCCAATCTTCTTTTCGTGAATTAAAAGCCAATAAATCAGCGGTCTCCCCTCTGAATTTTTTATAAGGATGTTCCATGTACTGCTTCACCAATGCACAAAGGCCCGATCTTTTCCAGTAGAAGGCCAAGAAATATAAATTGAGCCAAAGTGTTCTGGAAAATTGAGCTTCTCGCGCGTTTGTGTTCATCAGCTCACCCAGAGCAATTTCTCACTCATTTTCAAGAAGCGTACTGATCTAGAGTGTATGACAGATGACAAACTTTTCGCCAAAAGCCCGGGAGGCGCTCATACAAGGAATGTTTCCTTGATTGGTAATATCATCGAGGTCAAGTTCTAGGTGTTTATGAATGCATCAGGCTTCTGAGGGCACCACCAGATTCTCCAGTGGTTAGTCGCAACACTTCCAGCAGCGAAACAAGCTGCGCAGCATCAGGAATATGTATGGCGAGAGTAGTAAAGCAAATGGGGAAGCTATGGATGCAGCATTGCCTGGACTTCGGGATGTAATTGCATGCTACGAGCCCTGATATGTTTTTTGCATGACGAATGTTGTGTGAGGATCAAGACATCTTTATTTTTACTGATAATGTACAAAATTGCAAATGTTTAGACCCATTTACAACATCCGATCGAGAAGGGAGCTCCGCAGAAAGAGATTGAGGGTCTGACGAGATAGAAAGCCAGAGGTGATTTGATTCCTGGTAAGGTTTCAAAGGTCGGGAACGTACAAATTGATACACGCTTACCTTCCTTTTGGGTACGGATCTCATTCTACTTCACGGCCAGTGCGAATGGTATTTTGAATGTCTATCCGTATAACTGCCACCCCTCAGAGCACCTTAATATCTTGTATTTACTGGTTTAGTGCAATCAGACACTTAGTCTTCTTTTAATCATGCATTTTTATTCAGTAATAGGTTTTCCTTCAGTAAAAAAACAGATGTATCTTTGTCCTTCGGAAAACTAATCAATTCCTGATAGTCATGAGTTACGAGTTATGAGTTAGCGACCATAGAACGAGCTTGGTGGAACGCAATTTGTATGAGTTATGTCAGTTACGTGGATGTGACTTATTCAAGGAATGACTGCAGTACTAGATGTGGACAGACACTAGTTTTGGGAAATTGTGCTGGCAGAGGCACAAGTAGTGGGAAAAGCTCCGTGTGGAATGCGTCAGTCAAGCTGAAAAATAGTACATAAAGTGCCAGCTTCTTAGAAGTTGCAAATACCGATGGCTACTGGCTTAAACCCGGTTGGAGGGATATCTAGAGCGCAAAAAGCGGAGAAGAGGCTTGTCCTTCCCAATAATTCCCATCCTTATCCACTTTTCAAACTTGACCATGGTATCAAGTGCTTTTTATCTCTCGCTTACTTTTTTCTTCCTTCTTTCTTCGAGCGTCAACAGGTCAGCAGTCCCACCACAACTGACCAAAACCAAAGTCAAAAGTATCGTCGTCGCGTCCGTTGCCGCTGCTGTAACTTGCTCATTGTAGACAACCGACCGACCGATTGACCGATTAACCGACCTCGTCTGTTTCAATGGCCGACCGTATCCGAGCTTCCGTCCCGTCTGCAGCGCCCGTCCCGTCTGCAGCGTCCGTTGCCAGTGACGTCGGTGCTTTTTCAGCCGCTTCAGTCGACTCGATGCCGTTCTCAATGGCCGCCAAACGCGCTGCCGCCGACGCCTTCGAGGGCGCGAGTGGTGAGGAGTTCGAGTCCAACGGATCCAGTGAGCAGACGATCGACGGTGACGTGGTGGTCCGTCCTTTGGTCAAGAAGAGCAAATGGATTGACGAGGAGCTTCCGGATGTCGATGAGGAGGAGGAATTTCCACAGCAGAGGGACGAGAGAGACGACGAGGAGTTGACTCGGGACTTGGTAGTGGATGGAGAGAAGGAGGGGATGGAGACGGTGACGATGGACGAGGGGGTGAATTCACGCGTGCGAAGCGGGAGTCAGGAGATGGAAAGCGTGGATCTGGGTACAGGGAGAAGCAAGGAGGTGATTGATTGGACAGAAGAAGAAGAGGAGGAGGAGGAAGAGGTGGATGAGGAAAGGAAGGTGCTGGCTGGTCGAAGCTGTGGCATTGATATTGTGGATGTTGAGGATGCTGAAGAGGAAGAGGATGGAGATGGCGACGGGTATGAGCAGTCCAGTGATCGCGACATTGAAGAGGAGGAGGAAGAAGAGGAGGAGACGGCGCAGGTTATTGGACGGGCTCGGAATCAGAGAGAAGCGAGGCAATTGTTGCAGCAGCTGGATGGCTCGACGCGAAGCAAATTATGTCTGACGGTGCTGGAAAAGTACGGAGAGGAGCTTTTGTACGGACACGAAGATGCACGAGATGCCATTTTGGTGGACGCCTGTGCTCAGGAATCGGCGTTGTCGTTGGTGAGGGACGCTGTTCGGATAAGGGACTTTTACGCGAGGGGGTCGTCGGCAGAAGCGCCTGTCGAACTTGATGATGATGATGATAATGATGATAGTATTGATGAGGATGAGGACGCCGTGGTACTGGGCGCTGGTGATGTTGAAGAAGAAAGAGAGGATGAAGCTGGAGGGTATGAAGATGAAGTAGAGGATGCGGATGAGGATGGCGAGACACTTGCTGGTGGGGATGATGACAATGATGATATTGTTGTTATTTCAGAGGAGGAGGTGGAAGAAACACTGATATGCGAGCAATACAGCGAGAGTCACCACGCTGGACCTACGACCGATGACCTCGAATGTTGCGAAAGTGGGAAGAATGGCGACGCACGCTTGGAAGACACTTTACAACCTGTTGACAATGTTGGCGGTGGTAAGCTTGACGATGATAAATACAGTGGTGACGACAACGAAAAGGAAGAAGACATGGACGGCGAAACTGCAGCACAGTAAGGGGTTCGTAAATTAATTTTAACATCAAAAGAATCGTCGGGAGGTTTTTGCTGATTGTTTTGTGACACAAAGTTCTGTTTGGTTGTGGTGTTGACAGCCTGATCCTATTATTGATAGTTGAGAAGCTCTGGCCGCGGTTGCTGGCTCGGGGGCATTTTTCATACGCATCTGATAAACGTACCAGGACATACATTTACTAAATGTTGTCCTCAGAAAATGTATGAGGACACATGAGCCTATCCGACAGAATGCAGCCATCGGAATGAATGGACGTCGTATCACGAGAATCTTGTCTTCCTGTCCTCATAGTATCGGCGGTGACTCGGGTCGAGCTTGATTGCCCGTTCGTACAGTTCCACGCTCTGCTTCTTGGAATCCTGCCAGCCATCGACGGAAGTCATTGCACCTACACGGTCATGTACATCAGCGAGCGTGACAACGACCCACTTTGCGTCCTTCTCCATATCTAGCAATTGCTCCAGCCACTGCACTTGGGTCTTCAAGAACCCAGCTGCATCCTCGAGCGACGGCTTCATCAGGTCCAACATCGATGTCAACAGCCAGCGGTAGTAAAACCACGCACTTTGGTCATCCGGCTCCGTGAAAACGGCTTGTTGCACAAATTCGATCTCACTCGACAGCACGTCAACCGTTATCGGTTCGGGCAGAACAGTACTGCGATGATGCAACGCCGAGTAGTTCGAGAAATTCTGCTCAATCTTCTTAGTAGTGAACGCCAACTGCTCGGTTTTAGACACTCCAGCCATTTCACAGACGTATCGACGGTAGTTCCAGCAGTGAAAGTTACGCTCGTCTTGATTTTCAAAGAATGACATTAACAAGATAAGTCAAAAGGTTAGATAAGTACAACACCACGAAATCGAGTCACTCACCGAGATCCAGCAGCTTGTCACACAACCCAATCTCCCTCTTTAAATCTCCCAGTCCTTGGTCAATAATCCACTTTCGCTGAAACCAAGCCGAGTAGGACTTGGGATTCCGTTGCAACGCGTTCTGTTACACGAACAAGTGTCAAATTTCGTGTCGTAGTGCAACATTCGTACCACATCCCACAAAACATCTCGTACCAAGGTCATTTCAAGTTCTCTTTTCGCCATTTCCTGCATTTTAGACGCACAGTTATCCGCTTTTTTGGCCAGAGCAGTAATGACCTGACGACGATAACTCCAGAGCATGTGGAACTCGGGGTTTAGCAGCAGCAGGTGGCTGGTCAAAGGCAGCACGCTGGGCTCGTAGAGCTGCTGCCGCTTCATTTCTAGCACTTTGCTTGCCACGTCGTGGTACATGCGCACTTTAGAGACCTCTTCTTGGCGCTGCTCGATTGTCTTCTGCTGTTCATGCTCGCGCTCGATGCTCTTGACACGCCCGTGCATGCTGTCGGATTGGGTGGGACGTTACCGGTTATATATGTTTTTGCTGCGTCTTTTTGGGTGGCACTCGAGTGAGGGATGAGTGGCAAGGACCGAATTGGAGTTACGGCGTGCAGTATTTGAATGTGGCTGCTTCATCTACGTTATATCGAGTGTTTAGGGGACTTTATTGATTTTGACGCAGACGCGACAGATACATTTCGGGTTTGCAGTCCCTCTCTCTCGGGCAAGCGCCATCCCGCGTGAACCGGATCTCACCGATTAGGAGCCCCTATTGATCTAAACAAAGGAATCTGTCTAAATTGATACAGATCTTCACACACATTCGAAGCTTGATGTTTTATTACATGAAGGGTGCAATCGGATAGCCCCCGCCATTCCTTTGTTTCAACAAGCACACTCTTCCTAAAAATTATAGTAACTACGTCGAGCATTTTTTTCAGTGACAAAGGCTCCAGTTGGATAGCTTTGCTGGCTTTCGAGTTTATAAAAGAGACGTATTTGATTTCAAGATCTCCAATACTCGAACGGATACGAGTAGATGTGAGCTCACAATTACTTGATTATATAAACCCGTGCTGGGCAACGCTTACATCTCGTAGAAAGCTATGCAAAATCGATACATAGTCGTCGCTTCACCTTTTGGGACGATCGAAACAACATCTGATGACGCACTTTTGGTCCAAAGCTCGCGAGGAAGTCCTCATCGTTTGAAGATGTTTCCGCTGTATTTTGTGAGTCTGTACAGCGTGTCGGTTGCGCTTTCTCTCGAATCGATTCTGCGGCTGAAACGATAAACTGCAACTCCTCATCACCACAATCATCTTTCAACAAAGTCCAACATGAAGATCATTACTAAGTTATCCCCTTGCTTCATGATAGTGTCAGCGATAAAGATTGCATTTTGTGCTGCTGTGTAGCGCAGGCACGGCAGTCCAGATGTACCAAGAAGAATATGGCCATGTGTGTGAGAGAAAGCTGAGGTAGAGGGAATATCAGGGCAGGGAACTGCATAACAGAGGAATGTGCGTCCGGTACAAACGAGAGATGAGGTGGAGTGTGCCTCTGGTAAGAATGCGGCGTGTGCGTTGAACATCTCCAAGGATACAATAACTATCCCTTCAGCTTTCATATCAACGAACGATTCGACATTGCGAGTGATGAAAAGCATGTAGGTGCTCGAAGTCTCGGAAGTCGGACGATTCCAGGGTGTAGCAACTGTAAGAGCAAACCTAACATAGTCATGCAGTCGTCTTGACCGGCGTCGTCAATGTACGAAAGACAGCAGATGCTGACGATTGGCGATCCTGTTTTTCACACTGCCATTTCGCTTCCCACATGTCGCACTGCTATGTATTCTGCATGGCCGTGTTAATGCTACCTCCGACAATTTGGTCGATATGCATCGATATTGTGCCGACACTTTGCTATCTATATTGTGCAGTGCACTGCCGTCTGCAGTGCTGTCTTCAAACGCAGTTGATCAGTCTGTTGTTGCATAGTATGTGGCGAGCGACCGTCCCAAATAATGTGGAGAACTTACCCGACTGTTCGAAATGTCCGTACAAAATCGAAGACGTCATACATGCGCGACGATCGAGATTACGGATTCATCATGTTCGCGAACGCGTACAGTGAAGCCCACCTAGGGCACTTTTCGTATGCTTAGACTATGACGTTTGTAAACGACTTAGCACAGACCTTCATGATGACATTGCTACCCTCATGACTAAGACACCATACATGAAATTGAGACGGCATGAGATCTGTTCCAGTAAATTGTTGTAAACGAGTGCTTAGAGGTTTGGCCACAAAGACTGCATGTTAAATGGTCGTACCGTCGGTTAACACTGAAGTATTCGGCTTTGATAACTCAGCCCCGTTTCAGTGGAGTTGTATGAATATGACACGGCAACATACGGGGACAGGTAGAGGATGTGTGTTAGACTATGTTTACCAGGCAAAAGTTCCTACACTGAAGTCTCAAATGACATGCGTTACGGACGAATCCGCGACGCTGGAAATAGAGGCCGATAACAATTTCTTGGCGCGTGGCTTTGTCGCTCCAGATCGATGACAGCGCATCGGACAATCGCGCGTTTCTCCGACTGGTTGTGTCCCCATCGGTAGCTCGTACACGACATATGTACAACGTATAGTTTCTTTTTTGCTGCTAAATCACCGGCGCGTTGCAGCTATGCAGTTCACGCAGCCCAATGTGACAAAACCAAGTCGATCAACGACGACAGTGCTAACAGTCCTTTATCCTGAACTTTATGAAGAACTTAAGAAGGCGCTGCACTGTTTTTTTTGGCCCCATCGATTTAGTTCTCCTTTGTTGACTTCCTACAAGCCCTTCGTATTCGCACAATATCATATTGAGCTTGTAGAAGACTTGACAGCAACTAAAACTACCGTAGACGAATTTTTCTGAGACTTGACAGCAGGTTAACTTCAGTGAACAATCTTTTGAAGAATTGACAGTGTCTGAACCACCGCAGACGAAATCGAACACCAGCTGTGAGGTACAACGGTTGAAAAGTCTCACGTATCTTTCTGTTGCCAGAAGACGAGTAGTGCCTGGATGCGCAGACGGACAATCCATGTGATGATAGGAATTCTTTTTCGTTGCGCATGCCGAATGTTGTTTCTCGCTTCAGCGTGTCAACTTCACCGAACGCAGAGATGTTTTACTGTGCTCATGATCGCGTCATATGTAATGGAGTGACGACATGATGCATTTTGTACTGTAATAAAGCAGCGTGGAATCAAATTGAGCTCCTTACGAGCTCCTACAGCATTGAGGCATCTTAGCACCGAATCTAGGCAGTGCTCATTGTCAAGCACGTTCTATGCAAACATACGGTGACTTTGTTCAGAAGTTTTACCGGAACAATTTGTGAATGAGATTATTTATTTTGTGAGATCTTTAGTGATTCCTGACGCAACGTGCGTCAGGGTAAGTGGTTCGTAACACACCGTGCTTTCGTAATAGATTGAGATCGATGATGTTACGGGGTGAGCCTATAACCCTTGATACCTGTTGTTTAAACCATTATCGAAAAGGTTGATGACAACTTAATTAACAAGTATCAAGGGTTGCTAACAAGAAACATGCTTACTGTAATGGGGTAGCCTGTTCATGAAATTGACACCAAACGGTGTCAATAGGAATATCGTCTAGTATGACAATATTCTACCAATATTATTCGGGATGGATAATATTGAACAAATATTATCCCCCTTTTGCATAATATATATGCGCTGCTCTATGATTGGTTGACAAAAGACAAATCAACCATAGATTGCCACCAATCGCTGCTAGACGCGCGCAATGAGAGGTGAGCAGGTTGTCGTCATACGACGGCGCAGTTTAACATAGTTAGATAAAGATTGAAGTTATATTTATAGCTTAACTATGTTAAATGCAGTTCTTTTTTTACCTTTACTTGACCGAGTCGTTCAAGTAGATTAGCTTCCTCTGCACGTACTAGCGTACGTGAAGTTTCGTGGCACCCAGACAAAGGGTGCCCCGTTACACTTACCCCGTTACATCACCCCTTTTGAAAGATAGTCACTCAGTCACTATCATGTTAATGTGGTCACCTTTAGACTACATCGGGGATAGAGAGCAATCATTTTGGTCTTACGAGTTCATTTCTGGATTTTCATTGCATGGTGAATAACTCCATGCGATGCGCGGCGAAAGCTGCTGAGAAGGCAGCTGCGAGTGCTAACGCCACTGAGGCTGGGCATCGTCAAGATGCCCAGCCTCTCGCGTCACATGACGCTCTGTGTGCTGACGCTGCAACTCTTCCTACAGCACCAGTTTCGGAAGAGGCATGTGGTAACTCAACACGTGCTTATATTGATGGCTCACAAGTGGAGATCATCTATTCGGGGGAGTCGAAAGGTGGTTCCGACTCGAAGAAGATACCTAGGTCGCCCGAGTCTATACACCCACCAAAAATAAGAGTCTGCGAATAGTACTCGAGTGGGTAGCGAGACTCTTGGTCACTACAACAGTATGTTTAGTTCGGAGGGTGAGCATGCTGACTCCCCCTCTTCTCCTGCTGCTTTGTATTGTCCTTCTAGCAAATGCGGTAATGAATTGCGCCGTTGTGATAATGTTTCTAGTGGTACCAAGACTTCTGTTTGTATCACGCAGAAGGCGATAGACGGAAGTGGGCTGCGTCTAGCCCCTGGACACAAGCCTAGTGTAATACCAGAAAGGCTTGTGAATGACATGTCAAGCTAGACGAGTCTCCATCATCGAATTCCATGATTCGACGCAAGGCTGTTACACGGCCTCGACATCAGCGCGAGCAATTTCGAGCTGGAAAAGACTTCTATTTGGATGCAGTTCCGAAGAATCGCTGGTATAGTGGAAACACTATGCGGTACAAAAGATCGTTGCTGCAGGCGTGGAACGCCTTTGTACTCAATGTGTAGCACATGGGGCGCGAAGCTTAGCTTTAGAAACTTTACACAGCTCGTGTTAGGTTTGAAAAACGAACGTTTTCTGGTGCAAAATTTAGGTTGCTTAATTTGTTTCGTGAGGAAAGAACTCCATGCCTCTCGTGGAGCGGCCCATGTCCGTGGTGTTTCGACAGCACTCAAAGCATCCAAAGGGAAATGTACTTCATTTCTTCGCCTTAAGGTACGGAACACATCTATTCTGAGATGCGATGCGATTGCTAACCTGCAATCAATCTACCAGCGCCACGGGCTCGTGTTTTCCGATGATTCTTTTGATTCATCGGATGTGTCTCGTCGTACTGGTGGACGAGACCCTCAACGTCAATCGTCATCTGGGCGCAAGGCATACAGCTGTCGTGTGACAGAGGATAGCCGCGCAAGCAACCAAGATAACTCGTTCGCTGCCCCCTCACGTCACGGTGGATCAAGATACACTCCTCGTGAAAGCGTTGATCACAATGCGAGTCTACCAATGACTGTGGTGGGGGCGGAGAGATCAATTCCAGGTGGTTTGAGGGAGTTGCAGACGTAGCTAAATTATGTTCAGCAACGTTTACGCGATCTATGCGATCGCACTGGTCAAGAGAGACAGGGGCGTCTCTGTTTGGATTCTTGGGTGCAACGCCTTCGCCTTCATCGATATGATGACCGGGCGGAGTTCGCGTTCCATTAAATTGAAAAAATAGAATAGTCGTAATACCTTTCGCGACGACGTGTCTGAAATTCGTCGCCAAAATTTGGCACTACAAAGCCAGGTTGAGAAACTGGATCGGGTTCAAAAGAATCTCTTGTATATTCTTGAGCGTGGCGGGTACATTTGACCGAGATAAAATGACTCGTGCTGATAGTACGGGTGGAGACGGCCGACGTAAAAATATAGGATGCGTGCGCATCCTGCGAGTCAACTCGATCGTGAATGCATTGCCTTTGCTATGTAGTAAACGAAACGGTCCGATGTACTTGGTTAGTAGTTTTCTACTACCCACATTAGCTACTACGTGCTTAGTTAAATTTACCGTAGAAAGTAGAACAAATACTCTAACTTTAAATAGAAGATCATCATCTTTTCCCTGTTTGTCTACATTCCGATTCTGACGGTCCACCGCGTTATTGTTAAAGTATTGCTCTAAATTGGACCACTGCTTCTTGTGTCAGCAGGAAACCTTCTGCTGACTGACTTTGGTTTTTGTTGCTGTGTGCCTTGTGCGCACCACTAAGAGGTCACCTTCTTCTTCAGAGAGGGTGTTCTAATCCTCGCTGCTGTAGCCGTTGGAGATGCTAAACATGTTTTTATCGTCATCCTTATCTGCTTCGATGAAGATTTGTTAGACATCGGTTACATTCATGTCGTCGATTGCCTCGACACGTCATGAGCAAAAGCCATCACGGTTTTTGCTCGAGCGGATTCCCCCCTTTGAATAAGAGTTATACTCTAAAATTGGTGGGTAGGCGTAATGGCGTAAGCCGTTCACGAAAAATGTTCTATGCGTTGTTGATGCATGCACGTAGTTGTTGATGGTTAACTCCACCATCGGCAAAAGGTCGCTCCAAACTGTAAAAGGTTGGACGTATTATCGAAGTTTATCATCGAGGACGCAGTTGACGCGTTCTGTATGACCATCGGTCTTGGGATGGTAGAAGCAGACATAGTCAGACGTGTTCCGAGGCATCGGAACACGAATCGCCAAAACGCTGCCGTGAATCGAGGATCTCTATCAGAGACTGGTTCACGGGAAGACTGGGTAGTCGAGATACCGTGTCAATGACGATACGGGCACATCCATGTGCTGATATTGACTCATGAACTGCAGCAAAATGTAAAATATTGCTGAATCGGTCTATGAAAACAACAATATCATTATTTTTGTAAGAGTCTTTGGAGAAACCAAAGATGAAGTTTACTGAAACGGACTGCCAGCACTTTGCCAAGATTGGTAGAGGCTGCAGTGGCGCACGGATGAAGGAATAGGCTTCACCCGTTGATACACTTTACGATCAAGAATGTACTTGCGAACGAACTGATACTTGTGGGCCCTGTAAAAGTCGCAACTTACCTTGAGATGAGTCTTCTCACGCCCACGATCACCGCTTGGTGGTGCATCATGGCACTCGTACAAGATGCGCAAGCGCAAATCATAAGTAGTGGGGACGACGACACGAGTTGTATTGCCGACAATGACTGCATAATACAGCAACCATTTGCGTGTTGTATATCGATATGCGAAATGTTGATACAATGTCATTAAGTCTTTGAGATATTATCTAGAGGAGTCACCAGATGATCCAATAGTCGCAGAAGAGCATTATATCTACTAACGTCTTTTCATATTATTAAGCAATGTGGACGACGAAACACTATTAACTAGTGTTGTGATAGTGGCATCAACCACAATGTTGGACTGCGCAGCCGACTCAAAATCGGGTCGGCGCGACAACGCGCCCGCGACGACATTAAGTCTCCCGTATTTGTACTTCACGGCGAAGTTAAATTCCGCAAAGAAGGATAGCCACCTCTCCATCCTTTATGAAGGAGTGTGTGCTGTTTACGGCCTTGTGTGATGACGCATGATCAGTGTAGACTACAAACGGCCTATCTCCAAGGAGATGGACGTGAAACTTCGCTAGTGCGTACTTTATGGGACGGAGATTCCTTTACATGGGTAATTACGCGTAGCTGCTTGCAGCTGACGCTAATGCTACGAGACGACGCGCTCTGCGCCATCTGCATTGTACTACATTAACGCGCAGCTGTTTGCGATATCGCAGGCGTCACTGACCACATGGAATGATCTGTCTTGAGCTGTAATCATTAAGATGAGCGATTGCATCAAGCTCTTCTTGATAACGTCTATGGAACACTGATAATAAGCGTCCCATAACCACTCTTATTCTTTCTCAAAATACGAGAGAGGTGAACGGTCATCTCGGCGTAGTTGCGCGAGTACTTGTATTAGTATCCGCTTGACCAAGGAACTTCCTAAGTCCATTAATGTAGAGTGGCACAGGCCAGTCAGTAATCGCCGTGATCTTCTCTGGATCACGGTATACGCCGTGTTTACTCACGATACACCCAAGATATGGTATTTTGCTAGCAGCGAATGCATTCTTCTTGAGGTTGGCATACAAGTTATGATTTCTCACAAGTGTAAGAATCTAACGACCGTGTTTTCTATGAACCTTTACGTCCGTATTGTTACCCATATCCTAGCTATGGACGAATGCGTCGTCGAAGTAACTCGGTGCGAAGTATCGAACCGGTCTCAACAAATTGGTTACACATCTGTTGAGAGTTGCAGGGGTGTTGTTTAGCCCTTGTGGCATCATTAGACACTCCCGCAACATAACACTAGGGGTGATCACTGCTGTGTTCAAGATGTCCCGTTCACGCATGAGGATCTGATAGAAGCCATACATCAGATCCATGGACGAGAAGATGGTACTTTTTGATGTACTATCTATGATAAAGTCCTTCCTCGGTATCGTCGTCTGAGCCGATAACATTGCAGCATTAAGCTTGTTGAAGCGTGTACTATTCGCCATACTACTGTGGCCTGCTCACACAGAAAGTCGGAGATCTGTGAGGGGAAGTTGACGCCCAACACATGACCCGCAGCGAAGCGATTGGCAAAGAGCATGTCGATCGCAATTACTTGTTAACGAGGCAGTGTCCACTGCTTCATGAAACAGCACTTCGACCCCGGTTTGAGCTCGATTTCATGTCGAGTGTCTTTATCCTCAGGCAATACGCGTGGCGTGGATTCAATGAACACGTCCTTGAATTCGATCAAACTCTTAAATAAAGGATTGCCTGAAGTGAATTTCGACATTGAGACGGGTATCGCTTAATCCAAGTCTTCTCATCGAGGACTTTTTCATCCATCGATGAGCTGCTGAGAACCAGTTTGTTCTCTCAAAATATCACTACTGATGGAATTTCAGTCATGTACTCGTCCTCCGTGAAGAGTACACAGATCTGTTTGAACTTGTCACTAGGCAGATCTCGCAAGAACCATTTCGGTTCTAGCGTTGGGTTTTGTTGATCTACAAAGTCAACTTTGGAGGCGCGATCAGATCAAGTGTATAAGTCCCTACACTTGACCCGTCATTAACCAAGACATTCAGTGTCTCGATTCCTTCCTGGGAACCCTTTTCCACAGGCTGCCGGGGACTTATTCGCTCAGGCTATTGAAGTATCGTTACCTCAGCAATAAATGAGGTGTTTCTTTCTCAAGCACGTGGTGACTTATTCCCTTGACTTCTTCTAGATGTGGTTGCGCTACCACAGCTAGGTCTCCTACAATCGAATCTACAGCCTATATCTAGGATAATCGTGATGCCTTTTGTGGGAAACCAAATCATTATTACTTGGATGTCGCCCGCTAAGCGTACACCCATGTCCCAATCCACTCGACTTGTTTGAGCGATGGACCTTCGGCTCTGCCTGTGCATCCTCACACATGCCGGCAGCTTCCTCCAAAGTGTGATTGATTGTTACAATGTGATCGTGTGCAGTCGTACTAACGACCGTACCACAAGTGAGTCCATCGCACTTACTCGAAGTACATCTACACGCTTGTAGACGCTTCAAGACAGCTATTATATAGCCATCTGATTAACAAGAGAAAGGCACCTTCACGGTTTGATGCTGCAAGATGGTCCTTGGCTCGTACCTTCTGATCCCCAGGATGACATCATTTTTATCATCCAAATCAAGTACGATGAGGTCATCATTGTACTGCAAATCTTTGAACGTGTCGTGAAATTCCGCTACACATATCATCACTGCTATCGGTGCGCCTGTTGCGAGGCGCACCGTCAGTCTCGTAGGAGGTGTAACGAGCTCGACGAACTTGAGCCTAGGATCCTCCAGCGACTGGCGACGAATAAAATTGTTCGACGCCCCACAGTCAAATAATGCATGAAGTGACAAACCCTTTCGTCAAGTCGAAATTCAAGGTGATGAGGAATACCTCGTAACAAGTGCTGATACATACAAGGGTTGTGAGCATAGAGAAACTATGACTAATAGGTTTGCAAATTCTATTGAGGTTGCTGGATCAGTTGGGCGCTCCGCCCCTACTGACCCGACCATTTTTACGGTCCGCCACGCTGTTGTGACCTCGCAACAGCGTCGGACCCGATTCTGTTGCCTTTCTTGGCAGGCGGTCGATAACTTCGCTCCGCGTTTCGGGAAGCTGGGCATGAAGAACTACACTCGTAGGCGTAGTTTCCGAACTTCTGACAGCGATTGCACTTTTGCGATCACTTACTGTCCAAAGGGCGAGGTATCTCGCTCTCAACTGCAGAGGTCCATTGGTTCTGGATCTCCAGCCTCTAATCGTCGTGAAGGGCGATAAGAGATCTAGCTAGCTTGAGCCTGTCTCACACTTAAGTCTTCTTGCACCGCAATTGTAATCTCTTCCTCAAGCGACTCAACTCGATGCGTAACAGGTGGTTTCTCACGGGACCATCTGGAAGGCCCTGCAAGAATATCTTGTTAACACGAATCCATTTACAGGTTTCGCCACCATGCAACTTGCAAGCTAGCGAATGTGCTGAGCGTAAGCGTGAATGCCACTCTTGCCTTGTTCTATCTTCAGGAGACATGAAATAGTCCTGAGTACAGCTCTTGGCGGCTCCAACGTTTAGCTGAGCAGAGTCTTGAAGACCGCCAATGATTTAAACACTTCTAATTTGTGTAATAGAAAATCCAGTGTCCAAGTTCTAGCACGCCATGACAAATTCAATATGGTAAATGCAACTTGCATTTCCTCATCGTCGATGTGGCAAACCTATGTGGCATCGTCCACTTCAAGAAACTATTTCAACAGGGATGCTTTCTCGACTCCCCGGTACTTATCTTTTTTTTCATCAGAAGGGAAATAACTCTAAATAACATTGGATACTTCTTACGTGAGAGTCTCGCGTCGACGCTGCAGAAGCAGACAAAGACTGTCGCTGTCTCAGAAGCTCAGTCTGCTGAGGACCTTGCTGATACAGCTGGGTCACTTCAGCTCGCGACGCGTCAAGTTCTCATTGCAAGAACTTGGCGACTACGGAATGCTACTGGTCCCTATCCTTTGAGGACGGCAGAGACTAGACAGCTTCTTCGCCAACAGTCGAGCTCGTTTGTTCAAACGCACTTTATTCGACATCACTCAATTAAAAGTAACTTTCATGGATGCCGTGAAAGGTGTCGTCGCCTTTGTCGTCCAACATGGTCATGCTGAACGGGTTTTGTGGTCCTTGGACGGAATACAAAGTATCACCATGTGCAACGGGTCACCGGAGCAACACACTGAACCACCGGTGTGAAGCTACTGTCACCGAAAGCAGCGTGAGCGATGCCCCGCTACCCTTGTGAACTCTACAGAGATAGGGAAAGCAACTAGGAACTGACTAGTTGCTACTAAAAACAAAACTTTGTTAAATGTAAAAGTCCTAATCATTGACGTATGTTTTGGTCCTAAGTTGATTCTACGTTTAACTACAAAAGCGTACCCTAATGTCTTGCTCACCACTCTTTGCGCGCGTCCATCGTTGATTAGACCGCTAGAGCTGGCTGATTAGATGACCCGTATCAGCCAATCGGTGAGTGTTTTTGAATATTGCCTTTTATGGTAATATTCACGAACATTATCAACCTTTATGATGATGTTCAAAGTAACAAGTATCAAGGGTTAATCACATGTAACAGGCTCACCCCGTTTGCAGGTGACGACGACGCATAACATACTCAATGCGTCTGTCGTGGATTGATTGCATCATTTCTGAGACGTCATCGAGGTCTTCAATATTTCTACGACGTCATCGCGATCTGACTTCCGAATACTGGTACTATTTATGTACTATGATGTATCTCAATGAAAACCTCTTTAATCTGGTTGTTGTGACGAAGACGTGAAAGCTCCATCAGGACTGCGGGCTTGAGACTAGCTCCAGATTGTACACAGCATTCTACCACATCTCGTAAGGGTCCATACCATCTGTGTGTGTCTATTCATGGCACAGGACTCGCACAAACGTCGCATCGCCCTCCTTGCAATTCTCTACGTAATCTTCCTCGACTTCTCATCAGAGAAACGTCAGAGGCGATGCATGCTCGCACACGCGTCAGTACGCTCAAACCACATCCCAATATGTCCATCTAGATGATACGCTAGCAGCAAACGACATACACACGCTTACTGCATTGTGAAACAGGTTACAGCGCCACTGTCTTTCGATTTGCAACAGCCCAAGATTCGATCGAATAGCTCCTATAATCGCACCTGACTAATCCTAGCCAGACCTGCTGCTAAAGGAACCAAGCGAGCGATCGAAAGAAGAAGAAGAACGCACACTGTTCCGACTTCCAGCCCCACCCACCTCCATCTCGTTCTACAAATCAAGCGACACTCTGGCTTTCCCAATCATCTCCTCCCATCCATCACCGGTCGGTCGTGCTGTCGTCAGGCGCTGGACAATGTGCGGATCGAAACTGCGACATGGTCGTCGGTTTCGTCTGCGTACCAGGTCCCACTACTCAATCAATCGATCCGTCGGTCGATCGTACCACGTGCATTACGACCAATCACCGCGCTGCACGAAACAGCTTGAAGCCATCGACGTCGACCGCTCTCTCTCCTCGCGTCACTTGCCATTCTCTCTCTCGGTGCCAGCAGCTCCGTTAGACACAAATAACCGCCAGCATGAGCTCCAGCTGCACCCTCGTCGCAGACAGCACGGACGACGCCGTGCAGATGCTTTTAGGTCTCATCGCGTTGTCGTCGCTGTACGCCAAATGGCGGGTCGAGTGGCCACGGAGATCGGCCAAGGTCTGGTTCATGGACGCACTGAAGCAAGGCTCGTCTGCGGCCATGATTCACGTGATGAACATTGTGCTCGCCATTAGTCTTGTGGTTTCTTCCGATACACCGAGTGATCAGGACCAGGTAGGTGCTGATTGGTCGAAACTAAGAGCGGAAGTTGATGTCGCAACGCTCATTGGCTGATTCGGACTCTGGTGTTGTGTCTTTGTGCAGTGTGCGTTTTACTTTATGAACGTTGTGATCGACACGACTTTGGGCGTGTATATTGCCTATTTATTACTACAGCTATCTACAATCGTAGCGGTAAGATATCGAGTAGTGATGTGGTCTTTTTTACTGCTGCAATTGTTTGAAAGTTGATGCTCATGTGGCTGCTTGAACTTGTAGAATCGACAGCAGTGGAGGAGTCTGCAGTGTCATGGATACTATGGCGATCCGCCGGCGTGGAAAGTCTGGTGGATACAGTTGCTGCAATGGTGCACGATTCTAGCCGTTATGAAGGTCTTCGTCGGCGGGGTGATTTACGCTTTCTCGACACCGCTGGGCTGGATGGGATCGCTGCTGTTTTACCCCGTGCACAACCATCCGAAGATTGAGCTACTTATCGTCATGATTGGCTGTCCACTGGTCATGAACATGGTGCAGTTTTGGGTCCAAGATAGCTTTCTCATGAACCATGCTCAACACGACAATGAAGAGCTGCCACTTCTGCAGACATCCGTGGCCGGCGCTGCCTTACTGCAAAAGCCGCGCAGCGTGTCGAACGTCTCCAATGCCGCTGACGTGTACGATATGCTTTAGTCTTGCTATGTTTGACGTGCTGTGTAGACGGTGCGCTTTTATAAAGATATTAACGGCTTTTTCCATTGTTTTGCGTAGGCGAACGCATCCCCGGGACGTCATTGTGCGGACTGGATAAGCGGGTGGTCTTGTCATTCACAGCCCATATTTTCTTGCACTAAATAATGCATTAATAACAAAGTCTTGCTATTTCGGGCCATCCTAGCTGACTGGGGAGACCCAAAGCATGTTGAACATGTTGATTCAGGTCGTTCGATCGGACAGGCGGTGCCTTTGTTGAGCACATCTCGTTTACTCCACGATGTAGTTGTGCAGCTGTTGTTCAAGATCAAACCTACTCCAGGTATTGATTGCAAATTAGATAATCTAGTTGGCAGCACGGCCAGGAAATAGATCTCAAGTCATTTCCTTGTTGAACGCTTGGCATTGACGACACAAGTAAGGTGCCAACTCATCGTCCCAATAGATTCTGAACATGTGCAGCGATCGCCTTGTGAGTTTTTCAGTTGCACCATTTCATACTCGCGTTGTCACGAGACTAGAACCAGAAAAGCTTGTGTGCATCACAGTGTCCAGCAACTTGTATGGTGCTTCGCAGCACTCACAATAATTATAAGGCCGTCGTATGCTCCGAGCACTGACTCAAATCATTGGCCACCTGCAATTGGTGTCGATCCGCCTCACATTCTTAACGAATCGGCTTCATGGGTATTATCATCCCGGACACACGTCACTGGCTCGCAAGCCGTTCTTGCTCGATCTGAACAAACAGTATCGGAGTTACAGTCATTGATGGTGCTTTAAACGTGGAGAAAGGCACAACTGCACGAGCAATTCTGTTGCAACTAAACCGACCATCCGACGTATTTTTTACAGGACTTGACGCCAATAAATACTCTGCGACCTCTTAAGCAGTATCCGTCACGCTTGAGACAGAGGCATCATCGCAACGAAAACGTGCACTTACAAATGCCGACCAGAAGCTCTGATTAGAAAACTGGTAACGAAACCTAGTTACCCAGTTGCTCGATTTAATCCAAATGTGAGAATGAAAAAAGTCCCAAGTGATCGTCCATACCAAAAGTCCTCCTGAACCACGCGACTTAGAAACGACCCCGCATCGCGTGTGCGTTAGAAAAACCCACCCACCCACACCCACCCACACCCACACCCACGCCCACACTCGACTCACGAGACAACAAAACACAGGAACCCCGTCAAACTTGATGCCTTTTCACAACAAGTGGATCCAGCCAGTCGCCACAATTCAATTGTGCAGCTCGTCCGTAATGGTCCGTGAAAGGAGAGGAGGACGCAATAGCAACGGGGAAGGCGCCCGCTCCACGCCGTACGAAGGAGCGCGTCATCGCCGTCATGGCGAAGAGTCTAGGGGGTCCCGGGGCAAGCGAGGGGGCGGTCGAGGAGGGGGTCGTCGACGAAGTGACAAGCCCAAGTCCAAGACCGTGACGGAGCTGGACGCGGAGATGGACAGGTACTGGGGCAAGTCGGAGGAGCACGCGAGCAAGAAACTCGATAGTGACATGGACGAGTATTGGAAGACGAAGGGGGAGAGCGGTGAGTGATGGGAAAAATGGCAAGAAGGGGATGGAGGGTGGGGGGGGGGTGATGGTGCTGACAAGTGTGTCGCGTTGTGTTGGTTGTTATAGTGAAGGAGAAGGAGAAGGAGGAGGAGAAGGAAGAAGGAGGGGACAAGGAGGATAGAAAAGAGGAGGAGGTGGGTGTTGCTGCTGCTGCTGCTGGTGGAGAGAAGGGGGACGTGACGATGCAGAAGGTTGATGGTGCTGCTGCACCTGTTGCGGAGGTTTCTACCGAGGAGACATAGGGACTGCTGCTTTGTGGGAGAGTGCGTGCTAGTTGGTTCTCTCTCTTTTCCACGTTGGAAGTGGTTGCTGTTGTGGTTGAGAGAGAGCAGAGGAACAAATTGACTGCTGGTGGGAGATCGGCAAAGTGTTGATGGGATGATACACTGGACACAAATGTGGAAGCCGCCGTTCAGCCTGTCTTTCATTCTTTCGATAATGCTTTATTCGTAGTGGTTTTCTTCCGTCTCAGCCAAAGACTTCCTGGAGCTCGCCCATGGCAGTAAGCACTAACCAGAGTATACCCACGATCACGGAAAGTAAAGACGAGAAGATCGATATGCGGAATGCCAGGATCTCGGAGCGGTCGCCTAGTCGACCTGTAGCTTCACCGTACCCAGCAGCAAAGACCCCCATTGTGACAATGGATGTCAAGCAGAAGGAACCGAGATAGATGAACGACTTGACCGTATCGTGGAGCCCTACTGCAGGCAAAACACCGAGGATCCCACCTGGTCCCGCGATTCCATGCACGATTCCTACGAGCAACGCAGTGAACTGGAACAAGCACACACACCACAACTAAACAGGTTACCAAATGCATACCTCTTGTGCCTGTTAAATCCGAGGTGTGCAACCGGTGACGATAGCATTGCCGGGCAGTGATCAATGAGCTGGCTTTCCTACCTTCTGCGTGCGTGCGTTCCGAAAGTCGATCGTCGGAAACCTGACGCCGTCACACATGGGATCAGTAGCAAACTCAGCGTCGTCAATCCGACATCCTGCTTCACCAGTCGATTCGCTGCGATCCGGCAGGAGCTCTTCTAGCGCTACCATGCTCTCGCATGGACTAGTAGCAGTGGATATGGTCTCTTCACTGTCTGAGAGTCGTCGTGGCGGTTCTGCTTCCGCATCAGCAACAGATGACTCCACGCCAGCGGGGATGCCACCCAGCTCTCGAATCCTCAAAGTCTCCAACCTTTTCCATTGCAGTGATGCCTCCTCATCAAGTCCGTTCGACACCACCTTCCCGTCAATTAATTCCGCCCCTTCTTCGTCTAGCAATGTACGACCAGGACTTCCACCCTCCGTCTCCATCTCCGAACCTTCTCGAGCTACTTCTTCGTCCATCCCCTATTGCACACAATTCTCCATCTTTCTCTGCTCCGAGATATCCTGATACCTCCTGGATATCCCTCGTCTCTTGCTCTGTCTCGACTTCTTCACCCCTTCGAGCACTCCATAGAGTCCCAATCCAATCATAAAGACACCCGCAATAACGTCTGTCACGACATTAAGCACGGAAAAGTCGAGTTTCCCGTCCAGTGCAATAAAGACAATGGCCATGACGATAAGGCCGATACTATGACCGCAGCCCCATCTGATTCCGAGCGAAAAGGAGCGCCACGAGGTCCCTGCAGAGAGCGTCGCTAAGGCGCTGAGATGGTCAGGACCCGTCAGGACGTGGACGAGGCCAAAGAGCGTGCCTGTCAGTATCAACTGGAGTAGAGACGCCTGTTTGAAGCCACTTGTCTCCTCGGTAGCGCCCTCTACAATCTCCTCATGCAGCCAGCGATGAGACGCGGCGACGTTCATCATGACGTTTACTTTGCAGGTTAACGGACTGGCTTAAGACTGAGTGTTCAGGATAAGAACGAGTCCGGTTTGCACCGTTGACCCGGCTATGCGGGATATCAACGTTTCGATGACTTTTTGACGGATGAAACGGCACCTGCTCGCTCGAAGAAAAGTCGCATCTGCTTGTCACTTTTTGTCTCATGAGTCAAAGGGTTCACTTTGGCACAACGCGTTGCGTGGAAAAGGCAGGACAATTCCTGTGAAAAGACCTTTTCGTGTCGAAACGAGTGGATGATGCAGACGTGCAGAGCTACGGGTCGAGCTGACTCGTCCACTTTGTGTAGTCAAGCAACTGCGTTTGGTATTCCAGCTGATTTTTGGACTCTTGTGCGACGCGGCATACGTCTAAGCAACGTGAACTGCAGCAACCGCGGAAGGTGAATGTGTACGAGTTGGGAGGTTTGCGTAATCTGCCGCACATCGGACGCCATTAGTAAGCGCCCAGCACTTGACTGTAATGTGAGATACTCCCAGTACACAAAGTACACCCCTGCGACGTAATGTAGGTTCATGTGAAAAGAATTGGATCTACAGCAGACACGAAAAAAAGCGAGACGAGGCCCCGTAATAAAAAGAGAAAACAGGCGCACTCACTCCTGCTTCTTCTCCTCCTCCTCAACGTGACGCTGCTCGTCACATCTCACTCGTCGCGCTGTTCACGACGCTGTCAATCAAACTCCTAATCGACTCGATGCTCTCGGCACTTCCGTCGACTCGAGACAAGATTTCAATGGCAGACGCCCACTCTTTCACGACCTTGGCCTTCTCCAGAGACGCGGCCCATTTCTCCGTCTTGTCGTCCCCCACATCCCCTCCTCGACGCTCGACTTCCTTGAGATTCTTCTTCTTTTTCACCACCTTCTTCACATCATCATCCCCAACTCGCACTCTCTTGGTAGACGACGACAACGACGACGACAGCGGCGGTGGTGGTGGCGGTGCTAACACCACGTCCATCTCCTTCTCTTCCTCAAATTCTGTAGCCACACTCGGCGTCACAGCCGAACTGTCCTGCCAATAATTGACCAAAAGGCCCAAGAAATCCACTTTCGTGCAGCTTTTACGTGGATGGAGATCCAGCACGACACACGCTGAGCGCAGCGTGCGGGAGCGACAGGCATTGAGCTGGTCCTGGAGCTCTTGAACGTGGCCGTGGGGCGGAAAGAGCTGCACAAATTGGGCCACGTCAGCCGGGAGCTCCATCCCCGCAGGTTTCTTCGAAGATTTCGAGCCTTTTTTCGGGGACTTTCTGGGAGTCGATTGTGGCGTTACGTCCGACACGGACATGGAATTAGGGGTCGTCAGCGCCAGCCAATAAGCAACGAGCGCGGAAATGTACCCGCCCTTTTTATTTTGTCGCTTTGAGATGCACAAATTGAGACGAGAACACGCCGCGCGCAAGTCGTGATGCGTAAACGCGCTGAGCTGGTCCTTGAGCTCCACGGCGCCAGCGTCGGCGGGAAACGTCTCCAGGTAATCGAGGAGACGGTGCACGGCGTCCAGCTCGTCGTCGCTGGGCGGGGTCGTATCGGATAAAGTCTTGATTGGACGTGGGGGGGAGTATGCGGACATGCTTTTTAGGGGGACACGGAGGGACTAAATTGGAGTGGCCAATGGCTAATTTTTGTGACTGGTGATAAAAAGCGGAGGTCTGTGTGTAAATGGAGGAATACGGTCACGTAGGGTACACGGGGTGGGTACAACCGCTTTCGTTTACGGGAGTCAGACTGTGCTCATTTCTATTGCGTTGTCATTTCTATTTTATGGAGACGGTAGCGGCAGGGACAGACAAGAAGTGCCAGTCGCCACTCGCATACAAAAGCGCTCTTTTTGGTGTCACTATTATGTAGTTGTAAATTAGTGCGGATCGAACACGAGGAACTCAATTTTACCAGTCCCTACTTTTGTAATTCGTTTCAGTACTTTTGCCCACACAACATCTTGAGCGGTGAAACTTGCATTCATGGATACACAAATCGTGTATGTGCAAGGTGTTGCCTTATATACCCATGCTGATGATCAAGAGACATCAAGTGCCACGCGACTTCTCCATTATGGTACCAAATGTCCACTGGTGCTGGACGCATAGTTGACTCGAAAGAAGACACTGCGCCTTGTACTTCCAGCGACCATGACTATTAGGGATCGGTCGCTGATCATGTTTGTACACATCATCGTTGCTTTGTCCAGTTTACGCTTGTAAGGCGCCATAAGTGTTGGCACTCGTGAGTAGCTGCATTTCAAATGGCACCTGCTCATGCTCAGCTGTAGTATGCGCGTGCAAAAGTGACACATTACCGCTGTTTGCAAGCTGTAGTGTAGCCAGAAAGACGCGGCACACCTCAAATTGGCTCTTGCCATCCACCAAAGTCTCAAACGGCACCGTGTCCCGCTCTTCTTCCTCTTCCTCGGACACCACATTAAGCCTAGCACGTTTCAACTTCTCACGCATTGATGATCCACTCAGCTTATCGAGACTGAAGCTCTTGTGTTCCTCTTCTAGACGCCCAATAATTTCTCGACCATAGTGATGGATATCAAAAGGCGGGTGTGCGTCCTGCTGCTTCAGCAATGGTGTTAATTTCTCCTGCCACTCGCTAACTTGCTTGCTCAGGTCTGTCTCTCGGACGTATTTCTCAGTACCAGACATGAACGACGCCAAGTGCTGTCTACAGATCTCATCGTACGTGAGCGGCCCATCGAAAGAACTCGCAGCCGCCTCAGCCTCATACGATCTCATCATCTCGTCCATAACATGTACTTGATCTACGTCGCCTCCATCAAACCCATCATTATAGTCATTGTCGTCACCGTCCTCGTCATCTCTGTTGCCACTCGCATCGTTCCGGAAAGCCATGCCCAAGCGCGCCGTTCCAGTAGACAGCACAAAGGCTCGCATCTGATCGTGTTCATCGACCGCTTCCTCCTCCTCCGTAGCCTGCTCACGCAGTAGCATGGCTTCGGCGCTCTGTTTCTCGCGAGCGTCGGAACGACGCATGATACTACGCCATTTCGCCTCACGCTGCCAAAGCACATCGCAGCTTTTTGCAAGAAGCGGGGTCCGGCAGAACATCTTTCGACAAGCTTTCTCTAGCGGATTTTCACTTGCTGTCTCTGTCCAGACCCACGATGCCCATTGCAGTCCGTTCGATCCCATAAAGAAGCGGTCTAGGAATGCTGGGTCGGACAGACCATCCTGCACTGCATCATCATCCACGCCCACGACACCTTCCTTGTTGTTTAAAGCCACGAGGTCTGCTTTCCTTTTCTTGTACACCGGTACACGTGGATATGATCGTCCCTTCTTGAATGGGAGCGCCACTGATGTGCTAGCATCATACGCATCCAGTGGCGCCCACAAGTCCTTCTCACTCACTGGCATCGCGGTCACTGCAGCGCGAGACGAGTTCTCGTGAACTGCATTCCTCTGCTGCTGTGCGTCATCTCGAGCATTCTCCATGCATGCGTCCTGCATCGATTCACCAGCGTCAAACTCGTAGTCCGGCTGCTTGTCGAATGGATTCATCATCCCTGCATCATCGTCGTTGTCGTTATTATCGTTCGCATCCATATCGTCGAAATTCAGCGCAGTCGCCGGTTCATCTCCATCTGCAGCCACCCACATACCGCCGTACCGTCCCGGCGTCTCTCCAAACGCTGACTCAACAACTCGCTGCTGCGCGCCAAGATACTTTTTGCTCGCTTCGTCCAGTAGCAGCACGCCACTTGCATGCAAGTTACACGACAGCAGCTTGTACGTTTCGCCATGGTCGCGTTCATCCGGCACTAGTGACCCCATCAATGCAATCGACGCTTCCATATTGTTCTTGCTCCGATGCAGCGCCTTGGCCTCTTTCCTCTTCCTCCCTCCTCCACGACCGTCACACTCTCCATCTCCAGCTACTGCGCTCTTGAGCGTAATATGCGACGGCTTTGCTTCCTCAAGCTCGTCATAAAGCAGCAAAGCCGTGTCCAACACACTAGCAGCAGCTCCATTTTCGTCCTCCTGGGTCTCTCCAGTACCTCTTTTCCCACGCTCCTGACTCTGCTGGTTATCGTCCTGTTGCTGGGACAAGTGAGCCAGAGTCTGGTACACTAAAGCATGGAGATACTCGACTTTCCGACTGTAGATGAGACTCGTGCCCTGGATCAGCAGCGCAGCTTCAGCAAAGTTCATGACTCCAGTGGCCCCTCCTTCTCCATCTCTCGAGATTTGGGCACTGCCACTTTCCGGGTCAAACGCGATGCTCAGCGTCTCTAATTTGTCCATATAATCTTCTAATTCAGTAGCCAAATCAATATTCCAGTTTTTACTCAAGTCGCTGTGCAGAGAAGAGACCATCCGGACGATCACAGCAGCAGCAACAAGGCAATACAGAGGCAGGGGTAGGGTAAGAAGAGAGAGAGAGAGAGAGGGAGAGAAAGGGAGGCAAAGAGAGCGATGAGACGTACCGAAGCGGCTGCAGCAAGTGCTGCAGACGTCCTCCGCTCATGATTGTCGGAAGTGGTGCGTGAGCGGTGCAATGTTGCGCGAATGGAGCGTGTGGTGGGGATGTATGTTGCTAGAAGGATAGCGAATGGACAAATTGACAATGGCGGGGGCAGAGAAGGAGTTGATTGGGTGGCGGGTGTAAATATTCGCTTGGCCAATCGCTCATTTCCTGCTAACGCTGCGCGACTGCAATGGGTTCGTCGATTTGCTCAGGGTTAAGTTAAATTTGTGGTGGGTGTTGTCATTTTTGTTGACAAAAGGGTATACACTGCATAAATCAGTCGACGGTGTGTATACGGAGATCCCTGCTGAATCTGATTGTTGAAGTGGTTTTACTCAGCCGATTGAAAGATGAATACGTTTGATTCAGAGAACTAACTACCAATAGACCGCACACTCATGCTGTCGAGCTGCATGCACAACGGACACACAACATAACCGTAAAACGAATCATCATGTGCTCGGCTGTCGAGAAAAGCTTCAACTGTTGCCTTCACGACCCAAATCGATTGCTGCGAGCGCAACAGAAGCTCAGAAAACCAGCAACTTGCAGTCCAAGCGCCTCTCTCTTCCTCTGCTACATCCAGTCTCCACTCGATCTACCACTTGGCACGCAGTTCATTTGGGAACGCAGTCACAAAGTCCAACCACTTCTCGACGTTTGGGTACTTTGTCAAGATATCCTTACCTACAACCTTCACGCGCTCAAACACAGCCGTATCGTCCTTTGAGGGTGACGAGCCGTTCACAAAAGTGGACCCCGCGAGACGCTTTTCCAGCACGTCCAGGGCCACCGAGCCGGTCGCAGAGATCAGCGCAGCCGAGCCGCTAGCCGCTGCAGGGGCCGGGGCTACTTGTTCGTCCGGCTTCATGGCAGGAAAGAGCAATACCTCCTTGATGTTGAAGCGGTTGGACAAAAACATGGTCAGACGGTCAATACCACAGCCCCATCCAGCAGTAGGCGGCAGGCCGTACTCCATGGCCGTGCAAAAAGACTCGTCATGTGGCTGGGCCTCATCGTCACCAGCAGCAGCCTGCTCCATCTGCTCAATAAAACGCTCACGCTGAACCTTAGGGTTATTCAGCTCCGTGTAAGCGTTGCAAATCTCTGCTCCTGCCAGGAAGAGTTCAAAACGTTCCGTTAGTGCTGGCTTCGAGCGGTGATACTTGGCTAGCGGCGAGTTGTACACTGGCTGATCCATGATAAAAAACGGCTTGGTCCAGTTTGCCTTGTTGTCCTCAATAAAGTGGCCCACTAGCTTGTCTAGCAGACGAGCGATTGAGCGGGGACGAGCGCACTCCAGCTCGTACTTGGTAACTTGTTCCTCCAAAACTGCCATACACTTTTCGGGATCATCAATCGGAATCGTGATACCAGTAGCTTCTTCCACAGCAGATACCATGCTCACGCGCTTAAACGGCGGCGTAAAGTCGATCGTGACAGGTTCTTCACCCGGTTCCTTCTGAATCGTAATGCTGTAGCTTCCTGTAATCTCCTTAACCATTTCAGAAAACAATTTCTCCGTCATTGTCATCAGATCATTGTAGTCCGCATAAGCCATATAAAACTCACAACTAGTAAATTCTGGATTATGGGTCAAGTCAATGCCTTCATTACGGAATTGACGTCCAATCTCGTATACTCTATCAAGTCCACCAATCACTAATTGCTTCAAATACAACTCTGGTGCGACACGCATGAACAAGTTCATATGCAGCTCATTATGGTACGTTACAAACGGCTTGGCCGTTGCGCCGCCCACAATCATGTTCATCATAGGCGTCTCCACTTCCAGAAACTCCCGCTGGTCCAAGAACCGACGGATAAAGTTAATGATCTTGGCTCGGGTGTAAAACACGTCGCGCGTGTCATCATTGAGAATGAGGTCCAAGTAGCGTTGACGGTACCGCGTGTCCTGCTGGAGGGTTAGGCCTGCATGACTTTTGGGCAGCATGTGCATGCAAGGAGAGAGGAGCGTCACTTGCTGGGGGAAGATCGAGAGTTCCCCTTTTTTCGACTTGCCGGGGTGCCCTTCGACCCCCACGATATCTCCACGACGTAAGATGCTGTGGATCTTCAGGAACGCACTTTCACTCGAGTACGAGCCAATGTCCGACATGATCTGGAGCTTCTTGCCATCAGCTCGGAGGTCGTAAAACACCAATTTGGCTCCAGAGGCGCGTTTACTATGGAGTCGACCAGCAATCGAAACGACGACATCGGATTGGTGGGTGCCGGGTTCGATATTGTCATATTTCGCGTGAAATTCCGCTAACGTGAGCGTTGTGGTGAATTTGTGAGGGTAAGGGTTCACGCCCTCGGCTTCCAGGTCGAGCAACATCTTCTCGCGATTGGCGAAATAAGCAGTCGGGTCCAGTTCGTCCTCGTCTGCCAGGGTTAGGGCTTTTGATGTGGTTGGTGCGGGGCCAGCTGCTTTTTTCGCCGCTTTTTCAGCTTTGAGCTTGGCGGCTTTTTCGGCTTTTAAACGGCGTTTGAGCTCGTTTTTACTCACGGGAGCAGCAGCAGCTGCAGCAGCAGCTGGTGAGTCGGAGGCGGGAAGAGCGGGGGAGCTGCTCATTGTGGAGGGCGAGAATGGGCACGATTGAGAGCGAGAGAGAGGGAGTGGTGGGGTACGACGAGGTTTGGATAATGACTGGCTTGAAGGACGATTGGGAGGGAGGGGTGTGTGGATACGGAGGAGGGACTGGAGGATGGTAGAGGAGATTTGATTGGTTTTTGACGATATTTAGCGGAGAAGCGAGTATTTTGTCGAGTATGGCGACTTATGTGGTGGATAATAGCTACTACTTGTGGTAAGTCGTAGAAAAAGTAGAAGTAGTAGTAGTGCGTCAAAGTGGTAGTAGCTATATTTCTAGGTTTGAATAGTAGTAGTAGCAGTAGTAGTAGTAGCTGTTATATTCGTCATCGTCCAGTAGTGTGAGCAAAAGTAGTTGTACTAGTACTAGAACAAGTAGTAGTAGGAGTAGTAGTAGTAGTAGTAGTAGTAGTAGCTCCGTAGTAATATTCGAAGTAGTGAAAAAGCGGCTTTTACAAATTCACGACACTTGTACATTACGAAGTGAAAGTGTCTGCGATGAAAGTGGCAGGCGCAGGATTGGGTCCATGCATTTTTATAGTAACAGTGAATTACGTGCGTTCATGTAACGGAGGCACCCCATTACACCTATCTTGTAGTTAAACTACATGCTGTAAAATATTTCGTGTACAAGCGTAAGAGGAAGTTGGACTGGTCTCTGATTTATGCACGAGGAGTTGAGTTGCGTCTTTGCTTAAGTCACGAGGACGTCCGAAAAGCCCGACAATCGGCCCTCTTGCCCTAGGCGGGAAGTCCCCTATGGTGTGGCACAGATCAAAAAGGGGAGGACTTTTGCCGCTGTGTGCGCCACGAAAGGCAGCGCAGCGTGCAAGCCAAAGAGAGCAACAACCAGGGCATCCCGAGGTGTAGGGCATGTCAAACCGACCGCCTTGCACCACGTGCAAGTTCCTGCTCTTCTACATCCGTCATCAAGTCGCTGACCCGTTCGCCGAGCGCAAACTCCGGTCCCACGAAGCGAACTTGCTAAGAACGTGATGCTGTCTGGTGGACCCCTCTCCGACGGTACATGCTAGGGACAAGTCAAGATGGCTCTTCGTGACTGTCCGAAGTGGTTTGAGACCCCCCCCTGCAGGCGCTCTGCACCCTACATGCACCCCCAGCTTGATTCCCGGTCACACGTACCTTTTCAGAGTGCCCCCCATGTCGCCCGATGTATCGAGCCAGCAGAATGAGCCAGAGAGGAGACAAACAAAGTAGTCATGGTAGATGACCAATAGCAACCAGACATTAAAGACTAGTCACAATTACTACGAATAGACCGTCTGAATTTCTCTAAAGCTAGGCTGGTCTCTGATTTGAGTACGAAAAATTGAGTTGTACTTTTTACTAAAGTCGCTCGTAGAATTAGCGCGAAGTTCCTGGGCACCTGGTCGGAAGACAGTAGACTGTACCATAAAACCAGCTCACCTGATCTGCTTGAAAGCTCTCCGCAGGGATTCCAGTAAGGTTTACACACGACCGATCGTTGTAGGCGCAGAATGATGCGACATGCGTATAACGCGACGGTGATCGACAGCACGGCACGTCTGGACGAATGCGTTCGCCACTGGTTATGATCACGCCTCCCACAATCGATCGCTTCCATCAAGCTCCCTGACTTCGAGTTCAGTAAACCGCCATTTCACCAACTCAAGAGTATCGTCACCTCGTTCATTTTCCAATTCTGCACAAGTAACACAGCTAATCATGGTCGCTATTGATCATAAAGGCGTTGACAGTGCTTGTATCGGGTACGATGATGCCAAGACACTACTCGCTCAAGGATCAGTGGCGCTCCATGAGCACGTAGCTTCTCGATTAACGTCGTCCCTTGGCAAAGCGCTTCCTCAGGTCGAGGTGCGTTTCAAGAACGTGTCCATCTCCGCCGATATCGCGGTCAAGGACGCTACTGACGAGGAGATGGAGCTACCGACGCTTTCGAACACAGTGACGAAGACTCTGTACAAGTTGGTGACCAAGAAACCGGCAGTGACAAAGCGCATTTTGAATGGTGTTACCGGAGTCTTCAAACCGGGAACCATCACCCTCGTGCTCGGCCAGCCGGAGTCAGGCAAGTCGTCTCTCATGAAGTTGCTGAGCGGTCGATTTTCAAGTGATAAGAACGTCACCATGGAGGGGAAAATCGCGTACAACGGAACACGTGCAGAAGAGCTGCAGCGGCTTTTGCCTCAGCTCGTGTCATATGTCCCGCAACGTGACAAACACTACGCGAAATTGACAGTGAAGGAGACACTCGAGTTTGCACATGCTGCATGTGGTGGCGAGTTGTCTGAACGTGACGCGAGTCAGTTGGTACATGGTACTCCTGCTGAGAATACAGAGGCTTTAAACGCTGCGCGGGCACTGGCCAAGCACCACCCGGACGTCATCATCCATGAACTTGGTCTAGAAGGTTGCCAGCATACGATCGTCGGTGATGTGATGACTCGTGGTGTGTCTGGAGGAGAACGCAAGCGCGTGGCGACTGGCGAGATGGCGTTTGGAAACAAGTACGTGATGATGATGGACGAGATCAGCACGGGGCTAGACAGTGCCACGACGTTCGACATCATAACGATGCATCGCAGTCTCGCAAAGACGTTCTGCAAGACGGTGGTGATCTCGCTTTTGCAGCCATCGCCCGAGGTGTTTGCACTTTTCGACAATGTCATGATTCTGAATGCTGGTCACCTCGTGTATCATGGACCATGTGCGAAGGTTCAAGACTACTTTAAGAGCCTCGGGTTCGAGTGTCCTCCGACTCGTGATATCGCAGATTTCTTGCTGGACCTTGGCACGAGTGAACAGTACCAGTACGAAGTTAAGCTCGAAAAGGAACGCACGTTGATCCGTACTCCAACCGAGTTTGCTCTAGCGTTTGAGCAGTCTTCGATTTATGCGCAGACTCTTCAGGAAATGGAAGAGCCTGTCCATCCGAGTCTTGTCGAAGACATGAAGACCACCATCGTTGTCAAACCGGAGTTTTCTCAGAAGTTTTGGGCAAGCACAGTGCTGCTCATTTATCGACAGTTCGTTGCCACGAAACGCGATACTTCGTCCCTCTTTGCACGCTTCTTCATGACGGTCGCAATTGCCATGATGTGCTCAATCGTGTACTACCAGTTCGAACTAGCCGATGCGCAAGTGGCAATGGGTATCATGTTTGAGTCTGTGCTCAACTTGTCGGTCGGCCAGGCTACACAAGTGCCAACATTTATGGCTGCGAGAGAGGTGTTTTACAAGCAGAGAGGGGCCAACTTCTACCGGACGGCATCGTACGTCGTCTCCAGTGCTGTGAACCAGGGACCTCTCGTTGTCCTCGAGACGTTCCTCTTCGGAACAGTCATCTACTGGATGTGTGGCTTCGTGAGCAGCTTTTACAATTTCTTGGTGTTCCTTGTGGTGCTGTCCTTGACGAATCTAGCATTCGATGCTTTCTTCTTTTTCTTAGCGTCTGCTTCACCGAATCTCAATGTAGCAAGCCCCTTGTCCAGTGTGGCGACCGTTTACGCCTGTGTGTTTGCGGGCTACACGATCACGAAAGACCAGATTCCGGACTACCTGATCTGGCTTTACTGGGCCAATCCCATTTCGTGGGGAATTCGTGCGCTGGCGGTCAGTCAATACAAGAGTGCTCGATTTGACACATGCGTATACGATGGCATTGACTATTGTGCAACCTACGGTTTGACGATGGGGAGGTTCTCATTGAGCACCTATGAAGTTCCGTCGGATGCGTTCTGGTTGTGGGGCGGAATGGCTTTTATGACCGCTACCTATGCCTTCTTCTTGATCCTGTCGTGTTTCGCACTTGAGTACCATCGCTTTGAACGGTCTGAGATTGCGGTGCTGGACACGAAGACCAAACCAAAGGTTACGGACGACTACGTAGCTACAGAGACTCCACGCGGGTCAAGGAATCGGGACAAAATGATGGTTTCGGTGAACCAAGCAAGCGACAATTATTTCATCCCGGTTACAGTGGCTTTCAAAGACCTCTGGTACACCGTTCCGGATCCTACGGATTCCAAGAAAACGATTGATTTGCTTAAAGGCATCAGCGGATATGCGTTGCCTGGTACCATTACAGCACTCATGGGGTCTTCTGGTGCTGGCAAGACTACTCTGATGGACGTGATTGCTGGGCGTAAAACAGGGGGCAAGGTTCGTGGACAGATACTTTTGAATGGACATCCTGCCACGGACTTGACCATTCGTCGATCGACGGGATTCTGTGAGCAGATGGACATCCACTCGGAGTCCTCAACGTTCCGCGAGGCGCTGACCTTCAGTGCATTTCTGCGCCAAAGTGTCGATGTTCCTGACGATCACAAGTACGACTCGGTGACTGAGTGTCTCGATCTTTTGAATCTTAACCCCATTGCAGACAAAATTGTTCGCGGCAGTACTTTGGAACAGATGAAGCGACTAACGATCGGTGTGGAGTTGGCAGCGCAGCCAAGTGTGTTGTTTCTAGACGAACCTACGAGTGGATTAGATGCTCGCTCGGCAAAGCTGATCATGGACGGTGTGCGTAAAGTGGCCGATACTGGAAGGACAATTGTGTGTACGATCCACCAGCCCTCGGCAGAGATATTCAGTCTCTTCGACAGTCTGCTACTACTCAAGCGTGGTGGCGAGACCGTCTTTGCGGGTGAGTTGGGCGAGAATGCTCATGAAATGATTGCATACTTTGAGTCAATTGATGGAGTAGCAAAGTACAAGGAAGAGTCCAATCCGGCTTCATGGATACTTGAAGTGATTGGTGCTGGTGTCGGCAATATCAACGGGACCAAAGCTGACTTCGTGGGGATCTTCAAAGATAGTCCACACTACGAGCGTCTGCAGTCCATGCTCGATTCCGAAGGTGTGTGCCGTCCATCCGCGTCTCTACCTGCACTCCAGTTTGATACCAAACGCGCTGCGTCAAATCTGACGCAGATGAAGTTCTTGCTCCAACGCTTCAGCAACCTCTATTGGCGGACGCCTTCGTTCAATTTGACACGCTTTGTCATATCACTGGGACTGGGTCTGGGCTTTGGCATCACATACGCTGGGAGTGAGTACACGTCGTACTCTGGTGTAAACTCTGGACTCGGCATGGTGTACATAATAGTCATATTCATTGGATACATCTCATTCAACGGCTTGATCCCAATTGCAGCAGAAGAGCGTGCTGCCTATTACCGCGAAAGAGCGTCGCAAACGTACAATGCGTTTTGGTACTTTCTTGGCCTCGCAGTCGTTGAGATCCCGTATGCAGTTGTCGCAGTGCTACTGTTCTTGATCCCCTTTTTTCCCATGGTAGGCTTCTCTGGACTCGGCACTTTTTGTATCTCTTGGCTCGTCTTGGTGCTGCAAGTGCTGCATCAAGCTTATATGGCGATCTTACTCGTTTTCTTGCTGCCGAACTTGGAAATGGCGGAGATCTTTGGCGTGATCTGGAACATGGTGGGCTACTTGTTGTCCGGCTTTAGCCCCCCAGCCTCAAGTTTGCCGTCAGGGATTGTATGGGTATACCGTATTACACCGATGACTTACAGCGTTGCCGCCTTCTCGGGCGTCGTGTTTGGTGCCTGCAGCAGCGATGGCGACTTGGGGTGCGTGCAAATGACGAATGTTCCCCCGTCACTGGCTGCGGACATCACTGTGAAAGCGTACGTGGAAATCAACTTCTGGATGGAAAACAGTGAAGTCGGCCGGAATTGCGGCGTGCTGGCAGTTTTCGTGCTTCTCTCCGGACTTTTCTCGCTGCTAGCGATACGCTTCTGCGATTACCAGAAGAAGTAAGACCATCGGTGAAGCAGGTTTGTGAAAACCTAGACGCGATGGCTGCTCCCCTACGTTCCAGGCCTTCAAAGCTCTATCATTTCTTCGATTGTCAAGAGACTGCGTATGCAATTCAGACGCTTGATGTGTCTGGAACGTATATTACATCTCAGTCTCGTAGTAGGTCTAAAAATGGTTAGGTCGATTGTTTAATCTATGACGGACACTTACCCAGTACAACGCATGCTCTACTCACTGTCTATCGATCCGCGATGAAAACCGCTGTGATTCACCAGTCACTGCAGCTAGCAGCTCGGAATCGTCACGTGCGGAGTCATGTCGGTGCCAAAGAGCCCAAAGTGCTTCTCGTACTGCGCTCCCGTGTAGCTCACCGTCGTGTCGTACATCATGAACCAGTACGACTGGCCCTTGTCGCGAGACCACGCTACGTAGTCGTTCAGGTACTGTTGCATGCCCTCACGCGACGGTTGGTTGCCGGCGTAGCACTCGCCCGCGTACGGCCAGCCTGTCTCGGTCAGGTGCACTTTGGCTGGACCGAACTTGGACGTCATCTGGTCCCATTGGGCCTGCAGCTTTAGTATTGAAGCCTGCGGACCGGGCGTGAAGAACGGGTAGATGGTGACCCCAATGTAGTCCACTGCGTTCGCGAGTTTCCACGCACCTTCGGCGCTCAGCCACTCGTTGATGCGCTGCACTGATCCAATGGGCGTATCCCAGTGCACGCATCCCCTGACCCGGTTGATAAACCCCACGAGCTCATCAGCCGAGTACTGGCCAAAGCCGTTGTTGCGGAGGTTCTCGTTGCCAACGTAAACGGCCTCAACGGCCCAGGGGTTCCGAGCAAAGCCGTCGCACACTGCCTGAATCTCGCAATCAATCTGACTGGGATTGTTCAGCTGCACACCAACCGCGATACGGAGGCCGGCCGCAGCCGCCATATCGATAGCATTCACACCACTCAGTCGCGCCTCGTACGTGCGGATGCTCGAGAAATACTGAGCAACCTGTCTCATGTCCTTCTGCAGCACATCCCAGTTGACGAGAGGATTGTGCCATGGCGCGTAGCAGACGCCCGTTCCGAGTGGTGCGGCCTCTACGGAAGTGACAGCCACGGCAGTGGCGAGGACGAAAGTGGTTGCGAGTTCCTTTTTCATCGCTACTGCTTTCGTAGCTACTGTAAAGCTTCGGGGTTGTTCGTTTGTAGAGAGGGTCTTATGCTTACCAAGGCAGATTGAGGAATGGAAGCGGTGACGTCAAGACCGACGCGGGTTCTACGGATTGACGTGACGTGCGGCGCAGAAGTCCGACTTGGATGTCACGTGTTTGGTGTCCAGTCGTGTCGCTGAGGATCCAGGCGCACTCTTGAGATTTGCTCACGACTTTCGTGTGGGAATTACTACCGCCGATGGGATGTACTACGGGACCAAATGCTGAAGCTCGATCGTTCGGTTGAAACTTTCGTTGCGGAGACTCTCTTTCGGTGTATTTGACTCGTAAAGACCGTGTCCACATATGCTCGCTCACCAGATGCATTCTTATTCCATGTGGGCGTTATCTCAATACATCAAATCATGCGAGTATCGTTTATCAATGTGACTTTAATCATGGTGAACGTAATCAGGGTGAGCGACCTTGTACATATTGACTATGCCGATCGCTGCTTCGTAGCTGCTTCGTGGAACAGCCAGCCGAAGCACGCGATTTTCGAGTCAAGAGAGTAGGCTCTACGCTCGGCTACGTGCATCAAAATCAATCGATTGTAGAATTGCGGTCGCTTGATTAATTGCTCGCCTCTCTCTTGCGCTCCTTCCGAGACGAAGACTGCATTCCAAGGAGGGCTGACGCAAGGCCATGTTGTGACCAGGACATCCGTCCCACTGCTGCCTATCCCGCGCATCCCTCATAGCTGATCCCCCATCCCACACACGTGAAATGGGATGAGGGATAAGCCGTGACCATCCCGCGCGTCCCGCATGCAATTATCTCTTACAATTCTAATGTGGAAGTCCTATAAATTTTCTATTCACATAATTCGTACTTGGATTTAAAAAGCACTAAATGAATGAGCCATCTTTCATATATGTTTGCATACTCAGGTTCAGTGTTCATTGCTAAGATGCTACTCGAGCTTTCTGCAAAGGCATGTTACACGGCACTGTAGATGCCTGTGAGGATTATTTAGCATCCCGCCACGACTACTCGACGCACATCCTAAACTTAGTCGCAACTCGCGACCTTAATTCTTGTTATGGTGAGTACCTTTTGGCAGTAAGTTTATGTGTAAGTTTGCGCACTCAACTGATTGCAGTTCTGGCTGGACCTATTGTCGATTGCTATATATCTTCGTCAATACATTACTTTTCCACCACGGATCACGATCGCTTTCGAGCAATTGCATAGCTTGAAGGTACCGCCAATACAATGATGAGTCGCTACCCGCTGATCTCCAGCTACACTCCTGTTGATGCGTACGTTAAATCATTGTAAGATTTCTGCCACTCGCCTAAGAAGAGCCCAGCTTGGAAGGATTGCCCTCCGCAGCACCGATCATAATCTAGTGGAGCACGCCATATGCCCTCTATCCCGTTCAGGTCGGTAACACTTACACACACTACGGTTTGTATTGACTTTCTCGCTATGATTCTCATTCTTCAGGTTCCAGCGCGTATGGAGGCGCTCGAGTGTGTGCAGATCCATACTAATCACATTTCTGTAAGGTATAGCTCGGTGGTCTCGTTCCGCAGTGTCCCGTGGGAAATTCTCATCCCACGCGGGATGGGCGCGAGATAAGCCAATTTCGACTCATTTCGCGCAGGACGGAGCCCTTGTCGCAACGACTCAATAGACTCGCGTCGGGAATGTAATGATTGTGGTCAAATCGACAAAGAATCTGCTCATACGTAGTCGTACTTTCCATTCGCATGGGTTGTCTGCCCTGCGGCGAGTAAAGGTCTCCGACTCTGATGAGGTCGCGACTAGTGTCGACCGTTCTGAATCGAGTATGAATGCGCTGCCACTGTTGCCTATCACAGTGTCTGATTACACATGATAACGAAAATGAACCGATACGTCGTGAAAACGAAGATTGCGGTCGTGATTAAAGACTAACGCGATATCTGTTGTGTTTTGGAGCGTAGCCACAGACATCCAGCGCTACAATAACCTTTTTGACGTAAGGACATGCATGCACAATGTATTACCAAGCGTAGGCGAATGTTTGAACCGAATTTCGAAACATGCGACCAGGTAATCAATCGCCTGTAATCGTGTGCGAAAACAAAGCGCCACAGATAATATTACTCAGTACGCGAGACTTTCAGATTGCCTACTTAGGCTACTTATTACTGCACAAAATATTTGAATAGTGGAAGCCACATCGGTCATCTACCATGTGGTGATTGCTTCCCTTAACCCTTTCTCATTATGCTGGCATGATACCCCGGATGTCATAGGGGGCACTCCGAGAGAACACATGGTTTCGACCGTCGACCGGGTGCGAGTAGGTTTTACGCGCACACGTGACCGGATGGCTGGGCTGCTCGTGCTTGCGGAGCAATCTTTTGTCATGGGAAAGTGGATGTAACAAGGTAAAACATGTCCGTTTGTACAACCGGCAACGATGCCGATTACAAAAGGATTGTTATACCCCTTTACGGGCAATCTATAAAAATTGCAATACGTTAACGCATATCATCGTAAAAAATTATAATAGTTTCCTTGCATCCCTCTTCTGTAGACATCCGACTTAACAATTTCGATAGAGAAAATGGTTAAAAGCACCCCTTAATTAATTAAATGCACGCGATGTTCAATGCAAGCCTTTTTTGGTCGGCGTAACCGACCGTAAACTCATATTTGTAGCTAGGGGATTTTGAAAATTACGGACGCCTTAATCAATGAACGCCTATAACTAGTTCGTGTGAATAACCGCAGCTCAGATTTACATTTAGTAGAGTAACACATTGTAAAGGTAGCGGAGCGCTAGGTTGCCTTAATTTTAACAAGTGCATGCTCATCTCATAAGAACAGACTAATAACACCTACAAGTATATTCGCACCTCCACGCAAATCTCCTCCAACCTCTTGTTCACCGTCAGCACTTCCAGCACATTTTTACTCTTCAGTTTGGAGCGCGGAGATGAGCACCATAGGAACTGCGTACTTGTGCAAGTGGTCCCTCAAACTCGTTCTGGATGCATTGCATCTCAAAATTGCCGCCTGTGACTGAAGGGCCGCTCTTGCTGGAAACTGCCACCAACGCACTCATTTTTCTTTTAATCGCACGCTATGCAATTTTCAGGTCTAGATGAATCATTTTAGTCTCGCTCATATCTTACACGGAATACATCAAACGCTGAAAACTTTTCCGTCTGTTTCATCGTGATCACGCTTTACTTTATTGCCAAGTACCTGCCACATTCACGTGCTCGTTGGGGGACCCGTGAAATATTCACAGTACTGCTCCCGAATCGCGTGTTCCTCCAGGCCTGAAAATGGATGAGATCGCACGTTATCAAGTAGTGCACCAAAGCTAAGTCAACACATACCACGTACACAGGAACATAAGAACGCGGACGGTGCGCACAATCTTGTTTAAAAAGTTGACTCGCGAAAGATCAAAATTCGCCAGATTAATCGTTCGCGGCTGAGCACGAGTACAAAAATACTTTACCAGCGAGTTGCTAGTAGCCTTGCATTCACCTATCAGCTCTTGCAACGTACATCTTCCTGTTAATTTGACGACAAGACTATAGCCTGATACGCAACCGTGGACGACCGAAAACGTTTCCACATAAGGTCGTGAATTTGACGACAATTATTGATTGACTTTAAAGGGTGTCCGTTAAGTAAATTTGTGGGTGTGCACCTTACAATTCCCTCTTTAAATAGTAATGAAAATCTATTCACATCCACAATCATTGATCGCGTAAAAGGGTAGCCCGTTACATAATATTGACACCAAACGGTGTCAATGGAAAGATTGTCAAGCGTGACAATCTCTTGCCGAAACTACCCGAGATAGGTAACATTGAAGGAATATCATCGCTTAGGATATTATCCATGTGCCGCTCAAACATTATTGATAGAAGACATATCAATCAAGATCACCACCCTTCGCTGCTAGACGCGGGTAGTGGGTGGCGAGCAGGTTGTCGTCAAACAAAAATGTAGGTTGATAGAGTTAGATAAATACAGAAGTTGTATCGATAGCTAGAATATATATTGAATACAGTTCATTTTTTACCTTAACTCGAACGAGCTGTTTGAGTAAAGTAGCTTCCTCTGCACGTACAAGTGTGCGTGAAGTTTCGCGGCATCCCAAACAAAGGGTGCCCTGTTACACCTGGTAGCACATCGTAGTCCGTACAACGACTACTTAGTGCCCGTTCGACATGAACATGTTGGACGTTGAAGACGAAAGATTTCACGTCACACGTGAAGGCTACTCCCATCGAGTGACTCAGAATGGGAGGTAGTCGGCCGCGTGAGTGTGCTCATGGGCGAACCCTCCATCATTGGCATGTTGAAGTTTACAAACAGAGACAAAAAACATGCCGCTATCAACAATTTCGACAAGGAGAACTTGCCGTCGAAAGACAGAAGATAGCCATGCTACAGCAGCAAGGCTATCATCAGTCGATGGGTGGGCAGACGCATACGCGTCGACCCGAAAGTTGAAGATAGATATCTCAAGGTACAAGAGAACCGATGCAGGTTTTCTCATGAGATGATTCGTCGAGTTAGACGTCGCCATTAGGGCCCGTCACATCGAGGGTGACGAGATGCAAGTCACCTTTGCCCCGTCAAATTTGACGGGACGAGCAAAGACTTGGGCCTTCGGGATCAAGCTTCACGACCCAAACGTGTTTGAGTCGTTAGAGATCGTGAAGTCACGTTTCATCCGCAACAGCCGAGTTTAGAGAACGCTATGCACTCTTGAGGCTAAAGCAAGGTAAGCGTGATGTGCACGCTTACTCACAACACCTGCGCTACCTTGAGAGTCGCGTCACGGAAAACCCTGTTGATGAGCACGCGCTCACCAACGTGTTCATCTACGGCCTTGTAGATGTACCGGTCAAGACATGCATGTTCCAAGAAAACTTCCATAAGCTGGAAAAGCGATAGCGTATGCGAAACAAAAAGGCTTCAGCCTGAGACAGTCTCAGGCTAACTTGTCAAACTATCGTCCGACGAGACGACAGGAAACAGGAGGTCCCGAACCAATGGACCTCTATTGCACCGAGATCGAGAACTCTTACTCTCTGAGTCTGAGTCACAGCAAACGGCAAGATGCCATCGCTGTCAGAAGATTGGACACTACGCTCATGAGTCTTGTGTCCCAAGCACCGCATCACGTACGAAGAAAGGACGTGATGACCGCCGTTGGCCAAATAAAGGTCCAAGGCACGGGTCCGACCATGTCGCTAAATCGCTAAAGCAATTCGGTCTGCCTAAAAACGGTCAGGGTCAGTAGGGAGGAGCACTCTACTGTTTCAGCAACGTCAAGAGAATTTAAAGGACTTTTGACGAAATTGATCCCAACAAACAGTCGCTGTGTGTTACTGCCCCTAGTGATGAGGTTTCACTCATCACTTTGAAGATCGAAGTGCCAAGTGGAATGTCACTTCGCGCCCTTGTTGACTGCAGGGCGTCGAACAGTTTTATTCGACGCCAGTCGCTTGGAGATAATAGGCTTAACTATTTTGAGCGAGATTTCCCTTCAACGAGGATGACGGTGTGCCTTGAACAGGCGGATCCGTAAAAGTGAACAAACGTGTAGTGGGAATCCACTACGCGCTAGAAAGAAAGCAGTACGATGATAACTTCACGTACTGGATCGGGGTGAAAATTTTGACGTCATCATCGGTCTGTCATGGCTTAGAAGATACAAGCCATGGATTACCTGGCAGCATCGATCCGTGAAGATGCCTGCCGTTTGTTCATTGGAAGGCCATCTGATTTACTCTTGGAGTGTCCAGAAGTATGTGTATTTACTACGAGTGAGTGCGATGGCCTACTTGTGGTACGGTCGGTAGTACGGCAGCAAGAGATCACAGTGTAGAAGGCCACTACACTGTGGAACCGACTTCCGGCACCTGTGTAGAGACACAGGCTGCGCCGAAGATTCACTACTTGAGAATATCGAGTGAATTCTAACATGTATGCATACCAAGTAGGGTGCATCCAAGAAGAGAGACTAGTGTTGTTCAGGATGAACAACACGTCGAAGAGAGATCAACTGTCAAAGAGTCGATCGTAAAGCAAGTACGATCGGCTAATAGAGAGTCGATTCAAGAGGACGTGACTGTGGTAGTACACTCATAGTCAGTAACCGTGTTGGAAGAAAGTTCTAGAGTTCCTAAGAGTAATAACTCCCGAGCGTTTTGTTGAGGGTGAGTTTCCTCAACCACCTGAGGACATGTCTCCCGGGAAAGCACCGAGATAGTGATGGTCTTGGTGAATGACGGATCAAGTGTAGGCTCTTTTAAACTTGATCTAGTTACTCGTCCAGAGTAAGCCTCATGGGTAATCAAGTTGCCAACGCTAGAATATAAAAGATTCTTGTGAAATCCGCGCAGTGACAAGATCAAGCAGATCTGCGTACTCGTCACGGAGGACGATTACGTCGTTGATATTCGGTAGGCACAAGTGTTTGCTGAGAACGAAAAAATTCCCTTAGTATCTCATCGATGGACGAGAGTGTACTTGATGAGAAGACTCGGATTGAGCGATACACGTCTCAATCTTGGGAGTCTCTGAAGACAAATACTTTGTGTAAGCAATTGGCTAAATTTAGGGATTTTCCCCCTAAATTCGTGCCATGTGATTTGCCGAAGGACAAGGGAACTCGGCATGAGATCGAACTGAAACCTGGTTCGAAATACTGTGTCATGCAGCAGTGGCCACTGCCTCCGTGAACAGGTCACAGCGATCGACACATCCTTTGCCGATCGTTTAGCGGCTGGTCACGTGAGGTAATCAACATCTTCACACAGCTCTGCAATCTTCTGTGGGCGAAGGGCCACGGGAGAGTAGCGGATAGTGCACGCGTTCAACAAGTTGAATGCTGCAACGGTACTGACTCAGAAGCCGATACCAAGGAAGGACGTCATCATTGATGGGATGTCAAAGAGTACCATCTTCGCGTCCATTGATCTGATAGATGGCTTCGATCAGATCCTCATGCGTGAACGGGACATCCCGTACACAGCATTGAGCACCCTCAGTGGTATTCTATGGGAGCGGATAGTGATGTCACAGGGGCTAAGTAACGCCCCGCAATGTATAACAGATGTGTTACGAATCTGTTGCGATCGGTTCACGATTTCGCACCGAGTTACTTCGACGATGTATTCGCCCATATCCGGGATATGGATAGAAAGACGGACGTGGAGGTTCATAGAATCCACGTCCGGTAAATTCTTACACTTATGCGTGGGCACAAGTTGTTCGCGAACCTCAAGAAGTGTTTATTTGCGGCGAACGAAATACAAGTTCTTGGCTGCATCGTGGGTAAAAACGGCCTACGCCCTGATTCGGAAAAAATCAAGGCGATTAGCGACGGACCTGTGCCAGTCGACGTCAATGGACTTCGAAAGTTCCTTGGCTTGGCGGCGTACTTGCACATTTAATTGCGCAACTACGCCAAAATGACCGTACATCTCTCTCGTTTGTTAATAATAAGGAGAGGTGGTCATGGCGTACTAGTGTCAGCACTCCTCTAAGATATCAAGGAAAGCTTGATACAATCACCTGTGTTAACGATGGCAGACCAAGTAAGACCATCATATGTGGTCTGTGATGCCAGCGATTTTGCAATTGGCTGCGCGGTGATGCAATGCGACTCAGAAGGCGTTGAGCGCGTCGTCTATTGTCAGTCGCGTCAGCTGCATGCAGCTGAGAATAATTTTTAGAGCAGGAAGAGAAACTCCTTGCCATGAAATATGCACTGGCTGAGTTTCGGGTGTATCTCTTTGGGGAAAGGCCCTTCATCGTTTATACCGACCGTGCGTCATTACGCACGGCCGTAAACAGTCCACACATTTTGCAATGAATGGCGAGGTGGCTGTCTTTCTTCGCAAAGTACAACTTCTCCGTCGAGTATAAACCAGGACGACTTAATGTCGTCGCTGATTCTCTTTTGCGTCGGCCTGATTTCGAGCCGACTGCTCAACTCAACAGTAGGGGTGATCCCACTGTCGCGACACTAACAGTGAGTGTTCCGTCGTCGAATCTGCTCGATGACGTGCGAAAAGCATACGAAGAAGATTAGTCTCTTCTGCGGTTGATAGACTATGTATCCAATCCGTGCAATCAAGCTTTACAAAGCTTATCGTCTCAATACCGCTCTTCAGCCGAATGTTATTCGGGTTGTGATGGACTGCTGTACTGTACAGCAGTCAACGGCGACACACTTCGTGTCGTCGCTCCAGCTCATGCTGGTTCGCGATTATACATTATGTCTGAGTGTCACGATGCCCCATCAAGTGGGCAACGAGGTAGAGAGAAGGCTTACCTCATGGTGAGTCGTGACCTCTACTGGCCCCGCCGGTATGAGTTTGTGCGCAAATTCATTCGCGCTTGCTAAGTTTGTCAACGGGTGAAGCCTAGTCTTTCATCCCGCGCACCCTTGCAGCCTCTACCTATTCCGGCAGAGTGCTAGCAGTCCGTATCGATGTACTTCGTCTTCGGGTTTCCCGAAGAAGTTCATTAGAATACTGGTATTCTTGTGTTTGTTGATCGGTTCAGCAAGATAGTACATCTTGTTTCTGTACCGGAGTCAATCACAGCCCAGGGATCTGCGCGTGTCTTCATCGATACCATCGTCCGACTTCACGGGCTACCCCGTGAACTCGTGTTCGATAGGGACCCCCGCTTTACAGCGAAGTTCTGGCATTCCGTGATCCGTCCACTTGGAACACGTTTAAAGATGTCGATTTCTCACCATCCAGAAACCGATGTTAGACGTAATGCGTCAACCACGTCCTCGAAAAGATGTTATGCGGGTACGTCCACTCGTTTAAAAGCTAAAGTGAGCTCTTGCCGATGGCGGAATTCGCCATTAGCAACTCGGTGCATGGGTCGACAACGCACACATCGCATTCGTGAAGGGCCTACGCCATCCACGTTTACCCGCCTTCTTAAAGTGTGACTCTAGTTTAAAAGGGGGAGTGTATTCGCTCGAACAATTACCGATCTGGTTCTTGCTCATCACCCGTCGACAATGGTGTCGACGTGATTGATGCCGATGTCGATCACATCGACATCGATGATTCTGGTGGTGATGATGATGCTGGCATATTCAGCATCGCCAACGACCGCCACAGTGAGGACGATGACGCCCTCACTGGTGAAGAAAACGATCTTTCAGCAGTGACCACCGAGCGCACAGCTGTTAACAGGGATTAATCCGCAGAGGACATTCAGCTGACTCGCGAAGCGGGTTCCCAATTCGTCCAAGCCACTGTTGTAGACGCAATCGATAAACAGAAAAGAAAAGTAGACAGCAGTGGAAGAGCAAATGTTCTTTCATTTGATAAAGGAGACCTAGTTTTATTTGTCTACAGCAAACCTACCAAAACACGCAGTGACAAACGTGGACAGCAGTAAATTAGTGCCCAAGTACATCGGTCAATGTAGTGTGTTGCGCCGAATGGGCAACACATACACGATTGAACTGCCCCGTAAGATGCGTACGCATCCTACGTTTTACGCTTGACGTCTCCGCCCGTACAATCAGTACAAGCCCGTTTCGAGAGGCGAAGAACGCTTTTGCGTTTAAGTCTCGAGAATACCCTAGAGTGGTTCCGTTACAACGAAATTAGTCCGGTCGACTGGCGAAGAGATCTGCTCACGCAGTTAAGCGATGTCCTGACGAGCTCCAGTCAGCTGGTCACAAAAAGAGAACGAGTCGAACTTTCTTTATCAAGTTGTGCGAACGCAAACGCGGCACGATCGTCCGAACGATCGTGCGCTAAGAAACTTTATTTATCTTTTACAAGATCGTGGATCTCATAACACCGAGTCCGTTTATGAGCCAGGTCATCTTGTAATAGTTCCGTTACACGGTTCAGTTCCCGAACATCAAGCTGATCCGGCCTTTAAGCCGGATTAGGTGTTCCCGCCACCACCGCATCCTTTGGTTAATTCTGGCGGTGGTCATCGCTGTCTGGTGGAGCGCAATTGAATTATTGCGACGTGAATGGCGTCCGGAAGAGTTACCTCGTCCGCTGGCGTGGCTATCCCCCGGCGTGAGACAGCTGGGAGCCTTGTGACTAGCTGATTATTGATTTCCTTGGTTTCGTCGAGCAGTACGACGAGACCTACTCGCTGCGTTCGAAGAAGGGCCGTCGAAAAACGACATCCCCGAACGCGAGTACAGAAATTGCAAGGTGTTAATCCCTTCGGCCATCTCGGAAGAGATGCGCGCCTTCCACTAGGGATCATTGGGTAGGAAGGCTTCCCTAGGGGCACGGATATTCGTGTTCAAGCAACCTGTACACGAATCAACCCACGAAAGACAGGTTAATCCTGCCTCTCTTGACAGCCGTTGTAACTTGTATCGCACCCCTACTGGGTTGCGTTTCTAAAACTCGATGCGAACTGCTTCAAGTTTGGCCAGCCAGGCCTCACGGCCAAAACACTTGATGTTGTGGATGAGGTCATTCCATCCTTGCACCAAGGTTTTGCCGTCTCGAACACGGCTGCCATTGTATCACTGATGTTTAAAAGTGCATCGGTGAAGAACTCTTTCTCAGCACGGATAGTTTCCGTGCTGGAGCTAGGAGGGCAAATCTACCTACAGTCAAACAACGGGATTCGGTCCCGTTCATTAGTCAGCCCGGCCAACCGGTTTAAATTTCTGGATGACGGCATCCAAGGAGACTCCAATTGAGGATCGTGGCGCAGGACATTTCGGTCCCTTGCCTATTAATTGGTGTCAGCGCTCGTGCTGACACCAGTGACAACCTGATCCCTCGAGTTACTTCGCTCGTGGTGATGTACAGGTGTATCATTACCATTCCCACGCGTCCTATCGTTGGATGGACTCGTATGAGGCGAGGACACGTCAGAACAATCTCTGAATCCGAAGATTTTAAGCATGATGCCGCCATGTTGACGAGAGCCAGTCAACCTGGCTCTTGCAGTGTCCGCCCCGGGTGATCCGGACGCGTGAGGTATCCTTTTCGAGTCGGATACATCATTCGACTCGCCAGAAGAAATGAGATCCATTTCAGACTCATCTGTATTACGATTTGCGGTACACGCTTCCGACGCAGCGAATATACCTGTCGCACGTGGTGAATCACCACGTGGATGATTCACGACAACAGGCAACAAAGCACCTTTTGCTGATGTGTGAGAAGTACTCTCTCCGGCTTCTCGCATGCGTGCAGCCGCCTTTCTTGCTGCTGCAGTAGCATATCGCTTGGTTTCAAAACCATGCGTTGGGTTGGCAAATGAACAGATTTAAACAACAATTGCTCCGTTTCCCAGAGTGGTTCAACGGTGGTCACCCTGTCCCAATCGATTTTATTCAATTAACGGGTGATTGATGGTTAGGGGGGTGATGTAATGGGTTAGGCAGTTACACGATATCGACACTAAACGGTGTCAATAGAGATATTGTCTAGCATGACAATGTTCTACCAATATTATCCGAGATAAATAATATTGAAGGAACATTATCCCCTTTTGGATAATATTCATTCGCTGCTCCACGATAAACTGATAGCAGACATATCAACCATAGATTGCCAAAAATCGCAGCTAGACGCGCGCAATGAGTGGTGAGCAGGTTGTCGTCATACGACGGCGTAATTTAATATAGTTGGACAAAGATTACAGTTATATTGATAATTTATCTACATTAAATACAATTCTCTTTTTACTCTTTACTTAACTTAGTCGTTCAAGTAGCTTAGCTTCTTCTGCACGTACTAGTGTACGTGAAGTTTCGCGGCACCTTAAACAAAGGGTGCCCCGTAACAGTAGACTTGTCTCACCGTGATCGGGGGCTCCAAGGAGAGCAATCTGACCAAACCACCACCATTAACGGATTAGCAACGAGATACCTAAATGGATTACCTGACAGTTAAGCAACTGTTTGCAGCCCTGACCCTAATTGATCGGGACAAGGCTGCCGGCGATCTGGCAGATATACCACTTATAAAACTTTCGTAGCTTCAAAACACGGGACTAGAATAAATGGATGCGAGGGTGGAAGTAGCGAGGCCAACGATAAGAGATCACATTATGGGGTCTGCAAGGGACACACATTATGTCCGAGAGAGAGCACATCGGGCTGGAGATGCATGGCGGACCATCCGGGTCGTTCATTGTGCGCAACCTGAGCGTTAGCACTTAAAGATGTCTTATTTCAGTTTATTAAACGACGAGAATGGAGGCGTAGCGATATTACGTAACCTACTCAAGCATCACGACAGCAGGTAACGGCACCCAGAACCCTAAAACAAACGGTTCCTCTATAAAAGGAATTATGCTTAAATGGGCACTTGGTACCCTGTGCCTGAGACACACGGATGATATCCCACTTAAAGAAATGTATCATGTATTATCGGTTTACAGGGGCTGAACAGCGTCAGCCATAAGATGGGAGAGATCTTAGTTGTAATTACGTAGGACATAAGTGTATAGATTAGGTATAGTAGGATTAAGATATTATATAGGTTTAAATGTAAATAAAATTCAGCTCCCCTTTTGATCTTAGGACACGTGCCTTGCAAGGCGTCTTTGGTCGTTGATCACTGATCACTGAGAGATAGAAACACCTTCTTGAGGTATCTAGTCACTCTTGAGCACTACGTGTTGTAAATTCACTAGAGCGTAAGATCCCCTGAAACAAGGACCATTAGATGTATGATTGTTGACTCATTTAGTCTAGTTCTTTAAAACAAAGTCGCTCGTTGAGGGTTAAGTCTTCCTCTGACTTAAATAGCTGTGTAGCTTCGCTATACTTGGCAGCACTTGTAGTCAATCTACGCCTGAGTCGTTGGACTTATTCGCAGTGAGAATGGAAAGCCCTACTTCTCTCTCTGAGACTTAAAATGTCGAGCTTGATAAGCTATCCGCATCTTTGGGTCTTAAGTACTTGGAAATCCTTGTTTTACAAGGCCCTGAGGTATCAAATGCACGTGCTGAAGGCTTAATGCAGTAAGGAGAGATCCTTCTAGGGCAGGTCCAAGACCAAGAAGCGTTGGCTGTGTCTACACGCTATCTGTCTGTACCAGTTGCAGAGTCTAGGCAACGTCCGCTTAGAGTGTAGGTTAATAATTGCTCCGGTAAGAAGGGTGAGAATCTCATCCTCTGGATCCGTGAGATTAAGATGTCCTTGTGATCAGGCCTGATCGAGCTTGACCATCAACAGGTCTTGCTGGCTTTCTCAAAGCTAGATGAAAGAGCTATATAATGGGCCTTGGCGTGTAGCACGTAGGTTGACTTGGCATTTCGCACAAGGGAGTCGCTTAAGTCACAATTAGTACAGGTGTTCTCACCACCCAACCAAGCTTACCGCGTGAGTTCACGCTTTGTATCTACCCGTCAGGTTATAAATGAGTAATCGGACTATGTCCAAGAGTTGAGAACTATCATGGCTGCAATACAGTCTGACACTTTGCATGAGGCAATTTATGCGACTATCTTCATAAAAGGTCTTCGTACTGGCATTGCCAGAACCGAAGTTTTTCGGATTCACCCTTCTACTTTAAAAGAGGCCGTGAGAATTGCTCTTAATGCTGAGCGTAACTTCAAGTCGTCCAGGCTTGGCTGGAATGGGTACTACCCTAGATCTGAGAGAGCAAAATCCACAAGTGGTCCGGCCTTAAACAGGCCGGAACCGATGGATCTCATCTATGCTGAAGATGAAGGTAAAGAAAAACATTAAGCTGCTATGTATCAACGCATTGTACGACGATGTCTTACGTGCAGAATTATTTAACACCTGCGGCCTGGCTGCCCTTTGCACAAACAGCGTCAGTCTACAAATCGACTCTCAACCCCGAGCCAGAAATCAGGCATGGCACGGGGAAATGCCGACACCCAAAAGGCGCGAGGCGCCCTACTGGGAAAGAACTGTATTCTGTTACACATCACGATATGAAGATAAAGATGGTTTATCCCCAAAGAGCTCCGTACCTAATGGTATGGAGCGTGGATACAAGTCTGGCTTGTTGGTCGCCGAGGCGAAAATTATGGGATCTGAGAGGCCTTGGTCGATATTGATCGACTTTGGAGCGTCTTGAAATGATGCTCGACGTCGTTCTCTAAAAGGAAGTCAGCGTTATGCTAAGCGCTTACAGCGCATGAGGGTGATTCTATCACGGCTCGTCTAGCGACTGGGACTCGTTTTACTGTGCCTAAAGTTCTATTAAAATCATGTATGCAGTTTTTAGTCTTTGACAGCATTAAACGCTGTCTTGTCCTTAATTTGGACTCGAGATATGATCTCTTTCTTGGTTGGGCTTGGCTTGAGCGCCAGGAGGCATGAGTTGATTGGAGGTCTAAAACCTTAGGCGCCACGCGCAACGTTCCTAGCGAAGTTTTGGAGGGGCATGGATTACCTTCGACAGGCAATAGAATCACTACGGACGCGAGCCTGTGGCAGGAGATGTCAATGTACTGGACATTGGAAGCTCTGAGCTATCGAACTTTGATGTCGTAAAGATAAATTTCGAGCGTAGCACGTTATGTAAATTTGATACGGCACGAACTCAGTTGAGGGATACTCGTTGCGCTAACGATTCACTGCATGCTGAAAGCATGGTTGGCTTAGCCGGATTATCAAGGATGTGATTCCTTTAGTGTGTGTAAGGTGGTACGTGAAAATTTACTGAGTGTGATCGGCTGTAAAGGCACCACATTTAATGTCGGTAATGATTTTGTTGGCGAATACACCGTTAAGTGCAAGTCTAGGCCCGCATTATGTACGTGGAGTGGCTCGTAAAAATCCACTGGGTGAAGAGTTCGAGTTATATAACACTTAAACGGATGTCGATCAAGACATCCGCTGTCGTGTAGATCGTACTACTACTAGTAGTGATATAGGGGACAGTATTGTCTCGACCCCTAAGGGGTGTAAGATCTCAAAGAGATGCCTTGGGCGCAAGGTGGCAGCTGTACAGCGCCGTGCGTCCACACAGTTACTTAGTGAAACTAGAAATTTGCTTTACACACTCTTTAATAAAGCGACTAGTCAGGTTGATGAAAATGTTAGCCAGGAAATCTATCTATCTGTGGATGCTCTGTGTGATCTAGACGAAATGTATGATGTCGAGGTTATCCAGGCCTTAAAGGCAGGAGATATATCCGAATGAGTAGACATTAGACCCAATGTCGAGTTGAACTTGTCCTCAAAAAACGGATGAGTCTGTACTAGAAGACATAAAAGCGGCACTTGGTGCGCGAAGTGGATATTCGGTAATTAAGATCTTTTGGGTAAGAAATTTTTTTTAAATGTGGTGTGTCACAATCCACCATCAATCTTACCACCTGGTAGAGGTGTACGTCATAGTATTGACTCAGTTTTAGGAGCTAAGTACTGCTTAACACGGCAGTGGCCTTTTTTTTAAAGAATAGTGTGACGTCATTAATGATTAATCATGTGCTAATCACGCGGCTGAAATGGTTCGTGAAGTTAAATGTCCCCACTGATCACCGACATTTTGTTTCAAGAAGCCAAATGGCAAGTGGGGCATTTTCCATGATGTTATAAGCTTAATGCAGCCACTTTACCGGCGCGGACACCTATTCCTAGTAAGGATGTTCTTCAAAACAATATGGCAGGGTGTACAATGTACAGCGCACTCGACTTAGTCGACGGTTAGTACCACCTTCTCATGCCAGATAGTGACATTCCACTAACAGCATTGAGTACTCCGAGCGGTATGCCCTGGGAGTGGCTCGTTATGCGACAAGGGTGTCTTAAGCCCCGGATACTTTAGCCATCTGGTGACGCAACTATTCAAACCTCATCGAGGTTACGCACAAACGTACTTTGACGACATCTTTATCCATAGTCGTGCAACGAATGGTCGATCAGATGTGGATAACCACATTGATAATTTATGAGCGTTGCTCGAGTGCATGCGCATGAATAAATTGTACGTTAACGCGTTTAAGTGCATCTTTAATGCAGAAACACTCTTTTTCTAGGGTGCTTCGTTGGATAGCGAGGCCTTCGAGCGGACCTCGCTAAGGTATAGTCCATAGTCAATTGGCAGGTACCTAAATAGAAAAAAGAATTGCGCAAGTGGCTTGGCTTCGCCAATTACATGCATAAGTAAAGTGAGAATTACGCAAACAAGGCTTGGAAATTATTTAATCTTTAAAAAAAGGATGTGTTTTGGTGCTGGGTTCGTACCGAACACGATGCTTTTGAAGCGGTTAAAAAATTTCATTCATGCGCCTATATTGTCTTTGCCAGATCCTGATCGTCCCTTCAGTGCCGTTTGTGACGCATATGACTCTTCCATTGGCAATGCTCTGTTACAAACAGATGTTGATGAACGTGAGGGCTTCATTGCGTTCAAGTCTTGCCAGCTTAAAGCTGCTGAAAAGAACTATCCAGTCCATGACAATTAACTACTTGCTATGATGTATGCTCTAGTTAAATTCAGCGTACATCTGCTTGGCTCAAATCTATCTGTCATCCATACAGATCATGCTTCATTGCGCACTGCGACATATTTGCCGCATCTCTCTCACACAATGGCTCGTTGGCATTCCTTCTTTGGAGTTAATAACTTCGAGGTGAAGTATAAGCCAGGAAAGCAACATGCCTTGGCTGATGCGCTATCGCACCGACCCGACTATGAGCTTGCTCATGTTACGACACTGTCGTCATCAGCTCCTGACTTAATTCGTGCGGCTGATGCCAAGGACGAACAGTTACTTACTACGGGTTCTTGGGAGATATGAGTATAAAGACTCGGACGTAACATTGTCGGCACTTTTACGTGCAAGGCTATATCGTTTTTCCATTGATTACAGCATGTTGTGCTATCACACGAATATTGGGGATACCTTTCGTTTTGCTATCCCTCATTGTGAGAAGTCAAACCTTCAAATCCTCTAGGTGGCGCATGATACCGCTTTAAGTGTTTATCTTAAGCGTGATAAGATCCATGTCTCAGTGAGCCAGGATTTTTTGTGGCCCGAGATGTACAAATGGGTGAGCGCCTATGTGCGTACGTGCGTAACGGGTCGACGAGTCAAACTTACAGCACATGCGGCTGCGCCTCTGGCTAGTCTGCCTGTACCCACACAGTGTTGATAGTCCTTGAGTATGGATTTTGTTATTCGGACTACCGAAGGATTCGGAAGGCAACACTGGTATTGTGGTCTTCGTTGAACGTTTGAGCAAGATGGCTCATTTAGCGTCTGTGCCGGACACGATCGATGGCGAAGGCACAGCAAAGATGTGTATCGACCGTGTGTTTCGCCAACATGGCTTGCCTGTGTCAATTATCTCTGATAGAGACTCCCGCTTCACTGGGAAATTTTGGAAGTCTATCTTCAAGGTGCTTGGCACTCGGTTAAACATGTCCACGGCGGATCATCCGCAGACCGATGTTCACACTGAGCGTGTTAATTGCGTCACTAATGACATTTTGCGCGGTGTTTGCGCTGACACGCTAAGGCGTTGAATATCAATGCTCCCTATTGTTGATTGTGTGTTGACAAACGCTGTCATGCTTTCACAGGCTTTACATCGATTTGCATAAGTGGTCCCACCCTCCCTCCCGTTCCATTAACACTACTAAACTTAGGCTCAGGGCTTGGTGGGAGAGAGGTTGCTGAATGGCTTGCTACGATCATCCCTGCTACTATTGAAAAAACCGGTAGGCGAGTTTCTCGAAACGCAATCGAATGTCTTACTACGTGTGCGTGACGCAATAATTGATAGCCAAGGTCAACAAAAACCACAAGCTAATGCTTAAGGCAGGAATGATACTGAAAGGTGTAAGGTCGGAGACCAAGTATTACTCAATGCCAAAATCATCTATAAATGTTGTGTCTTCTGTCTTTGAGACAAAGTTGTGCCCACGCTTCATTGGACCTTTCACGGTGACCGCCAAGAAGGATCTTGCGTATAAGCTCAACCTTTCACGAAAATCGCGTACACACCCAGTGTTCTACGTAGGCTTACTTAAGCCGTACCGGGATCCTTTCCATGTGAACTTGGAGGCGCTGGCGCCGACGACTAGGGCGGTATCCTGGATTGCTGCAAGAAAATTAGCAAGTCCAACTCAACCTCGCTCAGAGTTTAAGCACGCTCCGTCGCCTCTTGAAGACCCTTCACATCGAGAATCAATTTCTCGTGGACTAGTACCGGTATACCGGCCGCCACCGACGCTGCTCGATGAGTATGGGTGTCGTTGGTTTCATGTCGACAGACTGCTGAATCGACGTCGTCGTCATGGCCACTACCAGTATCTGGTAAAGTGGCGTGGGTACACTGAGTCTGAGAACTTATAAAAATACGAGGCATCCCCAAGGCAAAAATGGCGTTATGCTTTAGATGTTTTTAAATATCACGGCCATGGCCATCTCGATACCGAGACCTTTCCCACCACTAATGGTGTGGATTAGTGGGTTGGTGGTCATAGTCTAACAAACACTCGCGGCTACCGTAGTAGCCGAAGGATACCGCGTGCGATTACGCAATAGGCGTCTGGCCTAATGCTTGGAATAGTCATACTGAAGCTTGCGTTCGAGACGCAAATCAGCCACACTGGCACTAGCTCTCAGAGCAGACATAGTGCTGAGGCGACGTATGCAGTGCACCCAGCGGATTAAGGCATTGCATTTCTCTCTCTCTGTTTTGCCTGCAGACAAGATAATGGATTTACCCTTAACCTTTGGGACCGGTGTAACACGTGCTTGTATGTCAAGGCGTGACTTGTACTGACCTTGGGTCGTTAGGTGAGGCTCCAAGTACCTCTCGCGAAGTGCCTGTTCGCTCGCTACCACCTTAGGCGAGTAAGGCCTGTGGCTGATGATCCACGCTACCAACGATTGGCCGGCTGCTTGACGCAAGCGTCCTCCACACTAGGTGGAATGAATACATAGTCACTTTGGTGCTCGAGGGTTGCGAGCATTTGCGTATGGTACCGCGTGCTTTCTCCTTGTTGAGAATATTTGTTTTCGCTGATCAAGCGGGTTTGTGATGATAGTATCATCCAAACCGAGTATTGAGCGCGGCGCCAATGGAGAATTCTCATCATCACGTCCAGGGAACAGACAGGGGGCATTACGAGGTTTTACCTCAGACAAGGGTGTATCACACATTGTCCCTGCATCACCCGGAACGCCGGTATAGCTACCATAGTCCAAAACCTCCCCCATTTCGAGGTGATCACTGAAAGTATTTGACTCGTTAGGTGATGAGGACATCGTGCTAAAAGCTGTACGTTGCCGTAAGGTGAACCGCAAGTGTACTGACCTCGTGAAAGAGCATAGTTTGATTAAAATGTTCGACTGGGACGAGGTTCGATTGACGTTTCGGGAGACGTCACTCTGGTGGGGGACGTGGTTTAAAGGAATTACGCGTAAGTAGGTACCTGGTACCCTAAGCCTTAGACACACGGATGATATCCCACGTATAGAGATATACTATATTTTATCGGTTTACAGGGGCTGAATAGTTTGAGCCATAAGATAGGAGAGATCTTAGTTGTACTTACGTAGGACATAAGTGTCTAGATTAGGTATAGTAGGATTAAGATATTATACAGGTTTAAATGTAAATAAAATTCAGTTCCCCTTTTGATCTTAGAGACACGTGCCTCGCAAGGCGTCTTTGGTCGTTGATCACTGATCACTGAGAGATAGAAACACCTCCTTGAGGTATCTAGTCACTCTTGAGCACTACGTGTTGTAAATTCACTAGATCGTAAGATCCCCTGAAACAGGGACCATAAGCTTTACGCCTGTTAACTCATTTAGTCTAGTTCTATACTACAAAGTCGCTCGTTGAGGGTTAAGTCTTCCTCTGACATGAGGAGCTGTGTAGCCCCGCTACACGTTGCATCTGAATATAGAATCATTTAGAATCTTTGCTGCCGATTTCGCCACAACATGTGTGGAGACCGGAGAAAAACGCATCATTTTACTTAATCGATCCTCTAGAATTTGTACGAACGTGTGGTTTTTTTCATATGGTGGGAGACCACAGATTTAATCTATGCTGACTGGACGCCAGGCTTGCGTAGAATTGGAAGTGGTCTTGTTTAGTCTTGTGAAGACGGTGAAGCGTTCACACGCTATCAAATCTTATAAGCGTGTACCCAATTTGTGATGTTCTTGTACATGCGCGGCCAGAGGAATATGCGCGAATGACCGCGAGGTCTTTTGACGACCCAGGTGACCACAGGCTGGTGGTCACGGAATCTAGGCTCCAATTGTTTTTGGAGATCTTCAGTAGCAGTAATTACGACACGCGGATAATTGAAGGTGTCTATCGTATATGTCATCAGCGGACTATGGCGAGCGCAGTGTTCGATGATTTTGCGCGTAAAATGCTTCCACTTTTTACCAGGGGGTCGAAGATAACTGATAAATCCTGTGTAAAAGAAATCACTCGCATTACGCTTAGCGATCTGAGTCCGAACTGACATCACAGAATTTAAATTTAATGTATTAAGCCTTAGATCAATATAGCACCTACAAATCGCATCATTTTTATCATTAGCAATACCTGGTAGATGATTCGTGTCACGTCGAGGATCGTAATTAGGACGTCGATAAAGTGTATCAATAGAAACTTTAATCTTGCCGGGCTTGTAAACTACCACGAAACTTTACTCTAAGACATACGCTGGGACAAGTGAAGAGTCTTGATGGCGATATGCAGAAATACGTGATCTGTATAACCCAAAAAAATTTCCGCCAAGAAAATTACTGCGAATTTGATCAGCACATAAAACATAGCAATAAGTTCCTTGTCATGTCCCGATAATTCTTGCAGCAATTTTCATCTGTTGTAATTAATAGCTAACGACGCGATCTCGGCCCTCATCTTCATACTGCACTAAGGTGCATCCAATCGCAAATTCACTAGCATTGCAGACAACATAGGATGATTTATAGTCTTAAGGCAGCATGAGCACCGATGCCTCAGACAAGCTCTATTACACGAAGTCAAGGCGGGTTGATGTCCTTCCTTCCAGGACCAAACCACATCTTTCCTCAGCAAAGTTGATAATTAGCCAGGCCGAGCCATTTATTGTAGCTTAATTTCGTTACTGGGCCTGGACTAGAAGCATATCAAGTAAACTTTCTCGGGATCAGCACGGACACCTTCCTTGCTATCATAAAGACCGAGTAGCCCACAGAATACACTTCTTCAAATTTGAATATAATATATCCTCTTGTGTCACTATTATCAATTTTCCAATTGCCAAATGTTTACCTCCGTGGCGCTGAGCTGGTGCTTAACGCAACTGTGAACAAAAATGTCGTCGCAGTAACTTAGTGCAAATTCGTGTAGCGATCAAATTTATTGTGTGATCATCCGATTACACGTATCTGGAGCAAGCTAAAAGCCTTGTGGTATGACTAGCCACTACCATAGCATCTGATTTTTGGTGCTGATTGCAGTGAAAGAAAAATCATTTTCCTTATTAAAAATGCGAAAAAATGCGTTGGTTAGGTCGATGACTAAGAAAATCTTGCTGCCTGACATGGTATCCAATACCAATTTTCTCGTGAAATCATTGTTAAAGCCGGGATCGTGGCGTCCTTTAACTTCTTATAGGCACGCACGGTGCGCCAACTACCGGTACATTTCTTTTCACAGAAATTTGACTCAAATGCGACCAGACAGTTTCGATAACACGGCCAGCCTTACGGTAGCCCCAAAACAAGTTGTCGAGTGGGATGATTAGATAACACGGTAATTTTCACTGCTGCGTTACGCAATACTTCAATTTTGGCACGAGATTGATCTCGTGCGCACTCCACGATCCGCTAGAAGTTCAGCGGTAATTTTTTCCGAAAAATAATGGCATGCTCGCGAGCAATATTTCAGAAACAAAGCTATCCAAAGCACGGAGGACTTTCCGGGCATGTGCCACAAGTTGCTTTTCGTGAGCTTATTTAGACACGGCGCTCTTTGAAAGTGCCCTTTAACTTCTTCAGTAACCGCTTCGGCAGCCGGAACGATGCGAACTTGCCCTTGAGGTCATACATAAGATTTGTACGGTAGTGCTGATAGAAATGAAATCTTTTCAACAGCGTACAAAAGATTTCGCTGCATCAAAGTAGCGGCCGTGGTGTGTATGCTCTTCTGTATATTCAAGCGTGCACACTGATTCCGCCACTACAAATCATCTCAGCACTTTGCCTAAAACTACACCTTCTCGGCGATTGGCGTGCTCCTTTCTTGCGTCTACCCTTTTTTGTGTCTCGAGCCACTGTTTGAGACTAACACGTCGCTGTCTCGACGGGAACGATATAACCCCCCGTATACGAAGGAGCTCTGTCTGCACTACTTTGTTCACTTTCGGAAATCAAAGTCCGTTTATTCTCGTCGATTCGGGGCGGAAGCTAGTCTTCGCCCGCCTGAGATCTATGCGGGAGCTCGTTCTCGACCTCCTTGATAACAGTGTGGAGCCTCTGCACGACCGCCTATTTAGGAATCGATTCCCTGCTCGAACGATGTCCGCGTATGCGGGAACCCCTGTTGGACCGCCTCGTTAGGAATTACAAACCTTTGCTAGATCGACGTTCGTGTTTGCTGGAACTCCTGCTCGACCGCTTTGTCAATCGGGAGTCCTTCTCTACTGATGTCTGTGTTTGCGAGAAAACGTTTGTAGCAGCCTCATATTGTGGATCTATCAGTGTGATAAAATATACCGGGCACAGAGTGCCATCACTCTCTCTTCGCTGGCTTCTGGTCGTAGCAAGTTCGTCCATGGCCCTGACGCGAGGACAATCAGGTGACGCAGCCAACGAATAAGTGAACACTTTGCTTACGCCATTTCCACTTCGTCATTTCACGAACCAAGATAGCCAATCTATCCTCGGCTTATACCGTGACAGACGTGATATCCCTATGATGCAATCAAATGCACAGTTTGCCTCATACACCCGAAATTCATCACTGCTTTAAAATCCGTTAAACGTGTTTGGCAAAAATCACCGTTATACGCGGACATGTCAAGGTTGTCCATCGGCAAGTACGACAACAAAGTTACCTGGATTTTCTCAAGCTGTAATCGTAGCCGGAAGAAGGGAATAGAACGATGATCGAAAGATGCTGTTGGATGCACCTAAATCCAACAACGCTCGAAATAGTCGTTTTACTCCAGCAACGATGAGATTGGCAATAATCGGCTCGAATCGTCGCGCACAATTGTGGCATCGAAGTGAGTATGTGTTAATTTCGGGCTAAGAGCCCGAGTGTACACCTGAGTAATCGAGGAACTGTAACAGCCTTTAGGGCACCCCGCGTCCACTGAAAACACTCGTTTTTTTAGGAACCATCGACGACACAGTACCTCTAGGTGAGAAAGTGGTGTTCATGACCACCGGTGCTAGTAATCGGCAGGTGGCCGCATGATGGTCCGTCTTGCCGCACAGGAAACACTTCATCGTGTTCTAAATACGAGCGTTTCGGCTATAATGCTGTTCTCAACCATTTCTAATGCATCAATTGCATCAAATTCCATAGGCCCTGGGCCAGACGTACGCAGAAGTTGCGACACTGCGTGCAAGTACGATCTATGACCGTGTAAAAATCGCGAAGCGCGATGGCAAATGCCTATTGAGCGTAAAAAGCTCAGCACATGTGAGTCAGTAAAGTATTATGCCCTTTTGCTTACCTAAGACGAAGACACGGACTTGTGGATTCATGTCGATTGGCTGCGAGATGAAAAACGAAGCAAGGTGTGGTGGTTTTTTTGCGCGTAGTCACTCATAGACAACTTTACCTGTTATAGTAAACGCAAGTCGCAGATCGCGCTGGATGTCTTCCAGCATAGGGAGTGGCGACTCGTTTCGACGAACTTCCTCGGATCCCTTTCTTCGAATTTATCAACAAGCTGAGCCCGCATCATATTGACCTTGGTGGTTGGAGCATCAATTAGTCTTGACTCTATCGCAGTATCAATATCTTGAGCCAGCGGTTAAGATGTAGACGATCCGGAACATCACCGAAGTAAGTTAATTTCTATTTTTTAGTTGCATCGTAAAGAATGTGTGCGATAGAGTCTGTACTCGACGATTCGCTTCGGTGAGCTCGCGAACCATTTAGTCTCAGATGGTGGCACGGTGTCGCATGGGCTTCGATGTGCTCAGCAGCGACGTTACGAAGATTTTACCAGACAACTTAGCAAGGCGGTATGATGCCTTCCATTCCACAGTAGTGATATGAGAAAAAACGGCATGCTGGAGCCATCGGGGATTCGCTCATGTTCATCTCAAATTGTTCATGGTGAGACTTCAAAGTTCTACGAGGTGAAACGGGATGAGGTACCTTTACTGTCGTACACAACAAAAATTTTGAGGAAGCGCTCTTTGGAGGGAATTGCTATTTCCACCACCACTCTCCTTTTTCACTACACGTTTACTATTTATTATCAGCGCACCATACCACACGACTGCACCACCACAAGCTATTGTATACAAATAGAAAGAACATTTTTCAGCATTAACATTGATTTAAAGAGTGAAATCAAGTCCAATTAAGCAGCAAATTTGTTCACTTCCCAAAACATACTTATCTGTCCTCGCTGGCTTCTGCTCTTTCGGTAGCCACCTTTGACCTTCCAGTCAAGTAGCCACTCCTTTCCACACCATTGCCACTCACATTTTTTTGCTATAGAGAACAACATCTATAGCTTCAATATGTGTTTAAAACTGGATGACAAGCTCAGAATATGGTGTACTCACCAGCGCCCACTGCACGAGAAACGAGCGCCGACGAGTACAAGAAAACAGAGTGAGATCATTTACATGAATCGGGAGGAGTTTTATCTGCTGTAGAAAATGCCCTTGATGATTTGTTTGTTGAATGCGGTGAGTGGGTGATTGATAAGCTTAACATGATGATAGTCACTGACTTTGTTTACGAGTGACAGGAAGACGCGTTCGCTGCAAGAGCGACGTGTATAAATTTCTAAAAAAGTTTCGCAAAATACGCCGGTGCTGAGTATCCCACAAGATGCGACATTGATGGTCCAGCGTCTGCACGAGATTGAGGCTTTGCAAAAGACTGCGTACTTCTAGCAGCTTTTCTAAGCGAGAGAACGGTCAAAAGCTTTTACTATGCTGTAATAAATTGTGTGGGTTAGCAAGTTCAAAGGTCTAAGCACATTAATCTACTTCCTGAGACGTACTACAATGCACACCACGTTGACATTAAATACTGAGTACACCCATTGTAAAAAACTAGTTTGTTTTATTGCTCAGCAGATCGAACGGCAAGACACACACAAATTTAAGAAATAAAAAGAGTAATGTTAATCAATCTTTTTGAAACCGTCACTTGCGTTTTTATAAAAATTCCAGAGTGCGCTGATTGGAGATTGTCGTTGAGGGCGGGTGTGGGTGTATTATGGTTGTTTGGTAGTGCGATGCTGTGTGCCTTTCATTCTTCGAACGACGGTTATGGTGTGTAGTAACTAGTAAAAGTGTGTGTTGAAATAGTAAATATGTGGTGGTGTATCAGTTCCTTACTTATTAAGTAGATATGATTCTGTTAACATATGTAATGAATACTTTTCATTATGGGCGAACATACACTCCAGCTCATGGAAACCGCTCAATACGAATCTGTTTATTATTTAACCATTGGGTGTGGCACACCAATAAAAACCGATAAATAATAGACGCAAAGTGCCCGCTATCCGGATCATGCCGATATCGAAATTTTTTATCATACACTGCCATAAATGCTTATAACAATGGGTTGCACCGTGACATGTTTTAAATATACTTTACACATAAAAAGTCGACAAGAATGACCCTGCTTGGTAACGACGTCAAGCAAAAAGGTCGATCGACTACGTTTTATTTTTAGGATCAAAAGTTAAAATTTATTTTTTATAGTAGCTTACGCTGATTCTCAGAGAAACGCGAATTTATTCACTTCTTGATTTACCATCTCGCAGCCATGCCAGTAATACACACTGTTTGCGAGTGTAAAATTGCGCTGCACCTGTGTCTTAAGCACTCTTTGCTAGATTTCTGTCAACCATCATCACATTTAATCAATTACGCACCAGCGTTGATACAATTATAAACATTACACGATTGTCATTCGCAGTAGGGAAATTTTTAAAGAGTGAAACCTATAAGGAGAAAACAGGCTACATCGCAATTAGTAGGACGCGTAAAATACAACTTTTCCTTTCACACGCAGACACGTAATTACAATTTAGGAAAATTTGGCATCCACATCTGCACAGTCACTGATAGATTCTCCCTTTAGCCTCGCAAAAAGCCTGTAACATGCGAGTGTGTAAGTTACACTCTTTCGAGGGTGTAATTAGTACCACGACACCTGGATCAATTACTAACCAAAGAAAACCAACCTTATACATCGTACCTTGTAGAAGTGTAAGGTACACTTACAGCACAAACGGACAGAAATTAACCCTTTGGAATTTCGCTGTTTGTCACGTTAGGAACACAACTTATAGCTAAATCTTAAGGCTCGCAATGGCGATGAAGAGACCCTTTTGACCTTGTTGACTTGGTATAGTACATACATCTATATGTATATCTGAATGTATTAATATATAAGCATATTAATAAAAGCAATATTTGTTCGAGGCTTGCTAGTAGCTAAGCGAAGCGGGCAACTTAGTCTTGCAAAGAAAATTACCTATAGTAATAAATGACTCACAGGAACTGTTAGCAATGCAATTTTGCTCTTAGTCATACGCAACTGCAACGAACAATACCTTCGTCCTAAGGGTGATTCTTGGCTGCTTTTTGTGGTAATATACATGATTTTATGGCCACGACTAGGGGCACACCCCATTTTTGCAACGAGCATACCTACCCGTCTAAACAAAATACCTTCTATTTATTGCTAATAATGCCTAATAATGCATGAATTTACAACGTACAGCTGTATGTAGATGCCCCTTTCTGGAATGCTGGAGTTAATCATGTAAGGGTTGTGGAGCCACAAGAATGAAATGATATCCTTCTGCAAAAGAAAGAGAACCATCTTCCAAAGACCCGTGTTAGCCACGCAATCGAGTCTGAGTTCTCTCATACTGATAAAAAAGCAGAAACACCAGAATAACACGAAACAGCTCCTATAGAAATCAGAACGCATCGGCATGCCTTTTCAGTAAAGCATATTGTAGCTCAGCCGATTTGGTATGGCAGTGTCAAAACGAAGGTTACTGTTTCGATACTGGTCGGGACATGTAAAACATGTAAACCATACAAAACGAGAGAGCTGAGCCTTTGGGTCTTGTTTTTAGTGGTTGACCAGCGCTGTATTGGCAGGCATGACGCCTTCCTCTCACTTCAATAACGTTTAGATTTTCAGTAAAACATGACCATAATTAAAAATGCGTTACAAGACGATAAGTAACGCGTGACTAGACAATTAGTAATTCACGACTAGACAAATAATAACGCGCAAATAAAATATTAGTAACGTGCTACTAGAAGACTAGTAGCGAAAATAGACGTTATTCATTTGCTCGAACTGAAAAGTAGTGCGCTAGTATACATTTAATACACGGATAGCAGATGAATCCGGAAGCATGAGAAAATCCATTGCAGTTTTTGAAGTAGGGACATATACACATTCACTTTGAATTTCGCCTACCGTTACTAAGATTAATCACTTCCGTTACACGAGACGCACGGAATGTCGGACGAGTTACAATCCCCGCCTTCCACTATCATTGGAACGGCTTTCCTTCTAGGAACTAGGTAAAAACGGCTTTGAACAGTTTTGCGGCTACCCCAGGGTTATTCGTCGTCGCCTCCAGATCGAAAAAGTAATGAGGCGGCATGTACAACAGGTCTTATACAAGAGCGATCGTGAGTGCCTGCGAGAATAGTCAAAAGCTTAGCGATGGTAAAAGGAAGAGAGAAACACTTTACAGTTGTTTTAAGATGCCTTTTAAGGTGCGCAACGATGCCCAAGCGGGTGGATCATATATTTGGCATCATCACCGCCTTACCGCAACCACAATACTTCTTCGCATCCTGCCGGGCACTAAAATCACTAAAATCTTTCGATTTTGAATGCTGCAGTTGTCTAGGGGCTTCTTGATGAAGCCGGTTTTCCATGAAGCATCCATAATTAGCTGGAAGTCACTTATAGTGTGGAAATTTCCATGAAGAAGTTCTCCATTACTAGTTATCAGCTTGTAAAGAAGGATTTGGAAGGCAAAAGCCCAACTAAATTGCTACCTAAAGTTTTTGAAGATGAGGCCTATGAAATAGAACTGAGTTTAAGCGATTCTGGACATATCACTCATTGCATTTTTGCATACCTGGTAAGGTTAAAGTTAATGATATTTGATAACACGTGCTAGTGTTTCAATTTTACATACAAGACCAACAAGTACCGTCTTTTTCTCCTGCACTTCATCGATTCCGCCACATTGCGAAATACGTTTTAGCGGCTTTCTTCTTCATGCAGATGAAGAACGAGGAATCTTACGGGACGGCTGTTGGTTCCTGCACATGCTCAGTAACACCAATGCTCTTTCAAACATTTTGCCGAGAACCCAGAGCTTTTTCTGATCCCGGCGCTGCAGTAACAGTTTCCTAAGGCGCCATACTTGCTGTGTGTCATGTGGAGATAGAAGTCGCCAAGAATTGCAAGGGTACTATTGGCAGCGATAATGCACATTTCATGAAAGATTGAAAAACGGTAAAAAGGTTTGTTGCTGTCTTTTAGCTTGGAAACACCAATGAGCTACTCCACTCATATCTAGTCCCTTTCTTAGATCGTGCTTGCAGGGACTGAAAAACTACTCAAGAACTCTGGGCCAGTTTCCAGACACGCTGATAAATGTAGAATGAAGCGCTTACAAACCTTAACGACACGTGGATCTCTTCCTCCAAGTACAAGCTTGGGGCGGCATGGACCAACAACGTCACGCACCTTAGGCTGCCGTAACCTCCCGTGTTGCAAGCGCTCAGAGGTGGCTAAACACGTGCCAGTGCACAAGCATGCTTGATTTGTTGCAACGCTTCAAGATAATCAAGCTGTCGTTTGAAGATTTTTTGACAAATTGCCTTGCTAAGTACGCCAGCGACCAAATGCAGACACCTGTGTTTTCCTACCCTTCCCCGAAGACGGATATCTTTCGTTACGTCGCAAAAACCGTTTCAAATATTGTTTCAAGAAAATTCAATGAGAAGGTAAGTCAAAGATGTGATGAAGTAGGCAAAGTTTAACATCATTTATACGTTATGTTTTGGTTGCAGCTGGAATTGGCGCGCAAACAGTCTAAGATAATGAAAATCTGTGCTTTCATGCATCCAAGACATCTTGGGGTAAATCATGCCAGCACTAGCTCAGGGGGCTATTAGCGGATACAAGCGATTAAGTTTGGGCAATATGTATCTTCACTGTCACGTTGTAGATCGTTTAATCATTATCCCTGAAGCTATTATGAGACCAGAAGGTCATTGCCTGTTTTTTAAGCATCCAGCCAACAACGTTGCATTGTTGCCGGGTGACTAAGGGGTCAACCTTATAGCATCTCCACGATCTATCACAGCGTTTTTCTGTCTTATTAAAGAATGCGGAGGTTGCGAGGACAAAGGGACGGCCAAGTACCTCGACGAATAAAAATCCGATTGGAATTGGATTGGAGAACAACAGCAGAAATAGAAAAAGCATAAAAAAGGAGCGCTTGCGGGGGCGTCGACTACCGCAAAACATTTAAGGACTGTATAGCTAAAATCTCGCCTTCCACGTTTGCATCCGCACTTCGAGCACTGACCGACGGCCCACCACAAGGAATCCCCATCTACAGTGTACCGTCCTCACATCTCCCCTTAGCTTCAACCGGTTTTACTTCTTTAAGGTTTTATGATTCTGGTTAGACATCATATTTTGTACTCGCAGCGGATGAAAGATTGTTCCTGGTACCTTTGGGGTTCATTCGTCAGCTTGACGCGATCAAATGGGGTAAACTTGGGGATTTTGGACATCATGGTGATGGAGATCAAACAGGCGACAGATATGTTAGCTGAAAGTGCATGTCATTAACTTCGTGTTTATTTCTTATAGGCCTCTTCAGTAACCTTTGTAATTATTGTCAGTCGTTGTTGTTATTCTGGAAGAGTGGCTGTGCCCGTAGCAAAGCTGGGGTGTGCCCCTAGTCGTAGCCTTTAGATTAATATCTCTCTAAGTGTAAAATTCAATTTTAAAAATTGAAAATTTATTTATGATGCAAAAACAATTGCTCCAGATGTTTGAAAACGAAAAAGAGATTGTCTAGGAATACTTTCCCTTCTAAGTTTAAGGGTAATTTTTGGTCAAATTTTTTTTAATATTCTAGAAGGTGCCTCTACATACTCCGCAGTCATCTCCAGGATATAAGATTTGTTTTTATCTTACGATGCGAATGCCTATGCTGACAAAGCGGACACTCCTTCGCTAAAATAATATCGACACGTATTGAGCCGGTGCCCCAAAAATCGAACAAAAGATGAAAAAGCTAAGTACGATGCAATACAGAATGTAAGACCCCCCCTCAACCCCTCATCCACTTACCTCACCACACCTCAGTTCTTTAAATATGTTTATGGCAATCTTGCCCTTATTTGGCCTAATTTTCCTTCTGATCTCTTTTTCTGTAACATTTCAGAGAAGGAAAAGACTAAAGTTTCGTGGCCCTAACGGGCAGTTATGGCGCATAGAAGAAAACGATTTGCGCCTTGGACTTTTGCCGAGGATCGTAAATTTGCTAAATTTTATTTTAATTGATTGACTTAAGTTCAAAAACTCCGATACTTACTGTGCTGATGCTTGATCCGATAAATTCGAACACGATATATCAGCCAGTAAGGGCTGAAGAGAGTGCACTTAATTAATTGTTGAGGTCATATTATAAAGAGCCATTAAGCGAACGAACTCTCATGTAACGTACGATAGCGCATTACCGAATTTTCTATACATGTAGTTGATGAAAGGATAAAACAAGTGTAGTGGTTAGGTATCTGAATCTGCATAAACTTTAAACTAAAGCAGATATCTAATCACTGCACTTGTGTAAAGACTAAGGTATTCTACAGAGACCTAGCGTTTGTTAAAATGCCGATACGACATTCAATCCTGCGATGATACAAATTGAAACGCTACCTCGTTCCCATGCGTTAAAATAAGGCTGCAATAACATTTGCGAAAAGACGAACACACAGGATACCACCATGTTCATCCATATTAAAAATAACTTACTCATATTATAAGCGAACACCAGATCAGTAATATGGGTAAATATCTCTTATCCATGGGCGTCCACTCGTCTTCAAACGGATGTCTTCCTTGTCTCTTCCTAAAAATAATTACGAGTTTTTTTCCTTTGCCAAAATTAATTTTTATCCTTCGGTAAATATGGCTGCTGCTGCAAATTTGAGTACAAACACCCCTTCGAGTCATTTTTACTTTGTGAAAATGACACATTTAGCATTTTTACACTTAAATTGACCTACTCAACCTACGCTCTTCTTTTAAGTTATACGCCAAACAAGTTAGTTCGATTTCATAGTTAGCTGGTGATCACGAAAAAAAGGTCTTCACTGCCTCCAGTGTATCTTCTTACAGACGGTAATCAGGAGAGAAATACAATCGCTATAAAACTCAATTCGTGCATCCCTACATGAAGTAATATCTACTAATTCTTGATTTGATACGCTATTCATCCCAACAACAAATCACAGTTTTTCTAATACCGATATGGATTCCTCATCACATAATTATGCAAGGTCGGCGTGGTTCTTGTCAATGTATCCGCCTGAGATCCCCCCTCATTGACTCCATTTCCGCGCAATAAATCAAGATTTTCCACCATAGAATAGATGAACCAGCCAGGAAAAACTCGACGATAATTTTTAGGTTCGCACGCGTCCTAGAATACTCTGTTCTGATTAGAATTTTCGACCACTTAAAATATGACCTATCTTATGCGGCCGGGTTCGTAGTGTGAATGCTCAAATACACAAAGAATTATGCCACTGTCAAAAGATCTGAAGACAGGTTCATTATTCATTTCTTTATAGCAAAAAATACTTCGGAAAGCAAGGGAATTTATAGCTGAACGTGCTAGAGCGCCAACTAAATCATGATCCATCACTCTATTTTATTTGGGCATCAACTAAACGAAAGTCGTCCAGAGTTCTGACTGAGGCTATCGAAAAATGACCATAGCTGGTTTTAAATCATTAATTCTCTATACCGAAAGGCAGGTAAAAGACTCTTAAAATTATCTAAACATACAACGGGCTCGCAAAAGTGCAAAAGAACACACATTAAATCAAGGCCACCAACAGAAGCTCCTTTCGACAATTCTAAATTATCGTAATTGAGCGACAAATTTTTGCGACAAGAATGAAGCGATTGCCTCCCCCCTTTTTTGCTCTCCAAGAACGGATTCGGCATTGTCGTACGTACCATAATTTCGCGATTATGGACGGTTTGTTCAAGAAATACAGGCACCGACTCTTTTTATACCTATGTTAATGGAACGATAATTTTTTCACATATTTTTTGTTAGATTTCTTTTTTTTAAGAAGTAAAGCAAGAAGATTACGTGCAGGCATAATCGACACTTGCAACCATACAGACACATGAAAGGCCGGGGTTGACTGTTAAAGACGGTGAGATTTCGATCATGGCAATTGTAAGCCACGATTGTTGATAATTTTAAATAAAATCAGGACACAGCTCTGGCTTGAGCACAGTAGACATAAAATTTGTAGGTACATCTTTAGCTTTCCGTAGAAATTGCTCACTGACCTCTTCACTTTCAATGCGTCTTCTACTCTTTGCATTTACTTGTTCACTCTGTTTATCTTGGCTTGCAACCATTACGGGGTGCACATTTGCTAAGCAATTTAGTCGCATTGTAAGAAATGCGCTAACCTGTTTCAAGCTGTAATAGGACTGGCTTTAGCAAGTTGATCGCATGTTATTTTCTCAATAAGCCCTGAATAACGTTACACATCAAATAGGACGAGGGCAGAATTGAGGTTGTTTACGTAGAATGGAGTGTAGACTGTCGAGGAATGGACGTCTTTGTTCATGACAAACCCAACAATGGGAAACACTGAGCTCTAACGTCAAGGTGTATCAGCGCACACGCTACATTTTACGTCTTATAAGAACCGAATGCTGCACTCACTCTGACCATCTCTTTAAGGGTGGATTTTTGAGGTTATGTCAAATCGGGTGCTTAGCTTTAATAGGACATCTAAAATTACCCGAGAAACGAGAATATCTGCATGAGATAATTACCCGGGGCAGACCGTGTAACAACAACCACGCAAACAATAGCCATCAAGCTGTGCCTTCACCATCAATGGACTCCAGCACAGCTGCCAAAGCAATTTAATTTGCTCAAATGTTCGGCAAAGACCACGAAAATCGTTTTGTCATTCGAATCCTATGGCAGGCCAAATTTTACGCTGATAGGTTGTCAATGCTCAGAGGGTACAATTGAATAATTTAGCGGCGCAGTCGCATGTGCTAAGGGTTCGAATCGTTAGAATGTCGAACGTGTGCGCATACAAGTGCTTAATCATTAATAGAATGAGGGCCACCACTTACTCTTGCTAACTTAGCCATGGTCTTTTCAAGACCGATATGACTGTTCATTGCCGTGTCATGGAACTCATAGAAGTCCAATGCTTAAGTTTCTCCTCATTAGTAAACAACGATGTGTGAGGTAGCCTCATTATCCGTGCAATGGCAAAAAAGGCCCTCACGGGTGAATAAAAATGCATCTTCGCACGCGATTGTGCCGACAATATAATGACAGGTTCTTTACTTTGTCTTTAAGCTTCTTGCTAAGCAAACAAATCGATGAGATACGAAGCAGTTATCATCTCCATTGGTAACACCAATACCATCGGTAATAGAAAATTGTAACAAATCAATATGATACCCGGCAAATAGTTGCTGTTCATTTTATTTATTTAAATCTTCGATGAAATACACGGCGAAGGATAAGCGGCAGATTCTCTTTAAGAGGTAATAGGACTCAGTTGCATCGCGCGAATACGCGTGATCTGTACCAGAGGATCACTGAATACTTATCATAGCAATCACATTATCAATAAGTCCAGAGCAGATTTCGTAGCAAGATTCGCTTTTTTATGGACGCATTAAAATTGTACGCCTATCCGTATCAAATGTATAAAAGGAATGACTTTTAAACGTTCGTAAGCGTCGTTTACGAGTAAGTACTATATATGTCATAATTACACGCTTTTAAAATGGTGATGAAATTCCTACCAAGCTAAGGCAAATCCAAGCCGTGTATGTATAATGTTGTCGTTTACTTTTGAAAAGAATCTTTTTGTCCATGTGCCAGAACCCTTTAAATCCTTGTAGAAAGAGCAAACTGTAATCGAACCAAACAAGCAAAATTCTCGCTTACTTATGCAGATTACTGGCGAGGACATTCCACGGAAGCTGTTCTTTGGCTTTTAGAAACTGGATAATAAAGCTTTGGCTTAAGCATTTTATTCTCATAGGTCTTCATCCTGATAAATCAACCAGAAAGGGTATTTCTTTAGCACCACAGATAAATTTCAATTTATTTCCCACATTGCTTGTTGGTAATCATACAACCAAGCATCGCTTAAAAAGGATCATTTCTTGCATTCGCATCGGACCTGCCGTCCTCTACACAAAATATTAAAAAGTAAATCTTAACGAATTATCGAGGAAACCCTCGATGCAATTGGAACATTTTTAGAACTAGGTATCAGGCGCAGCCGTCTTTTGACTCACAACCATTGTTTTTTTTTCAACCATTGTTTTTAGAGTACTAACCTGTGAAGCAAAATTGTGTTCAAGTTTGTAATATTGTGTACAACTCATCAAAAATAAGTTAGACGATGGATCTCATACGCCACATCTTGTAAATCCTTTACCAAGGGAAAATAGATATCGGAAGATCTTCTAAGAATCGCTGAATTACACGTGCGTTACGTCTATTATATATTTCCTAAAGCGTATCTCATCCAGAGTAATTAACTGCAGCAGCAGGTCAAACAAACACCATTCATGATAATGCTTTTGCATCTTTCCCGGGTGTCCAACTCTTTAACAGTCACTTCACCTAGATCTTAGCATCATGCAACGATGATGAAGAATCAAGTCTGCACCATTACCGACACACCCTTTACATATATTTAGGAGTGCATAAAGCTGATAGATAATATTAACATGCGTCGGATCATCTACCTAAACTTTGTAGCATTCATGAAGGCATGCTGCAATATTGAGGCAGAGATCGTACGCCTCAACGAGGTCGAAATCGGAATGTTACCGTAATGGACAATTTCAGCGTCTTTATTATTATTTATTAGGCGATACCTTCACCCAATTTCTGGTCATGAGTTACGTAACTCACGCCTGCGAACCAGTAGATTGCTTGTCAAAATTCTTGTACCAGTTAAGAATTGATGCGGTTGCCTTTGCATCTCGCCGACACAATTATTACCACATTAGTGCGTTGCTAATACAAGAGAAATCGATCATTATATAATTAAAAGACACCTCACGGGTGTCACGTCTTGTGACTGGTCTTGGGCCTTCGAGTCTTTCATTTGAAGTAGTTCTTTAATGCGACACATTTGACGTAATGCAGATCGAGAAATTTCGAGATCAGTCACCGAGCCGATTTTCGGCCCAATATTTTGACACCATCATTTAAATCAGCTGGATCAAACATTAGTTTTGCACTGTGAATAAGTAGTTCAGTGACTAGAGTCGAATGCAATTTCGTTAGTTTAGCAAGATCTGAAAATTCGAGGTCACGAACTCTGACTAAATCGGTAAGTGGCAAGAGTCAAATGTGATTTTGATTGTTAGTTTTCTAGAAAATGTGGGTAAGATGCTCAAACAAATCACTAAAAAATTGCTTGCTGCGCCTAAGGACTTACATCTCATTCCTAATAATAGCTCATGTAATTTTAAAAGACGATAATAGCGAGTATAGTGTCGTATCCCAAAATTAATTTTAAACCCAAGAATGCGTCCGATTTCGTAAAAGCACAAAAAGTTTGCGTTTAAGCTAACTCAAACTTATGTCACTGGTTTGAAAATCCTCTTGTTAGATTAAAATATACTACTATAGCTCTCTTGCGCTATCAGATCTCCAGAATCTTGTAAAAATTCCTTAAAATAAACAAAGCTGATCATCCCGAAATCTCAATGTCAATTTTAATCGACCACGACATGTCAAATTTTCTACAGTCTCTTTGTGCGACTAATGAGCCATTATTGAACAAAATTCCGTAGTACACTCTATTAAGTTGATTTATGGCTGATCCTTAATCACTCTACATCCTTCATATTTGCATTAACTTCTCTAGTCCCGAAGGGTGCCTATCACCTACTAGGTATCGACGTTTATCGCGTTGTACCAGTACCTGTTGCATATTGGGGTTCGACTTAATGTTTTATGGCTTTAAAAAAACACAAGTTAAATGTCTTTGCCTAACGTAAATGCATTTGCACCATTAACGAAATTTCTTGCGCTGTAAGCAGCCATCAGTTCAGGTTGTATTGTACAAGATGGATTAGATATTGGGTTCCGATCCGTTAAAATGTTTACAATTTGAGCAAGAGGCTGGGCATTTAACCATAAGTACTATCAGGTATCACCTGTAATAAAGGTCAGCATTCAGCACTATCACCACTTATACTTCAGACAAATCCGAACGATAATCGCGTAAGCCTTCTGTACGGGAACCTTCAGTACGTGGAAAATCCGTCAAGATTGCTACAAAGAATGAATTTAGAAGAGTTCTAGTGTTCGCTATAGAAGAGAAGTGCCCTTGATCTTGGACATAGTCCGGCAAGCTATTCGTACCCTTTAGGGTGGGTATAATTGGTAGCACGCGACATGCCTGGTGCGACGGCTCGATCGCTCGCAAGGGATACATGGTAACAGAATTATACTTTGGGGAACAGCGACGTCCACAGACATACTGTGACTTAGTTTCTATTGTTATGCTTGGTCATCGTGCTTATCTATTGCAGACCTCATTCGCTGTCAGTTTGATTCACAATGGGTTGTCTATGCCTAATTATGTTACACGAGCTACTTTAGGGATTACTCTCTCTTTTACCAATAAACGTGATAATAGGTAAGGGTGAACAAACGATCCATATTTCCCCATCCGTAAAGAGCATACATCTTGACGTCACAGCTGCTGCCAAATGTTCAAAGAGCTGCTCTACGATCGTAGCCCCTTATATTACAAAGTCCTTGAGACGTGCGATAAGCACATACAAGATTTGCAAGTAATTTGTAAGTTGCACGCAAATACCGAAGTGATATGTTAATTGAGGTCCTTACATCTCATTATAAGCAATGCCACATTAAAGCACGATATCTACTTTTTATTTACATCGTACTAGAAATAGTGTCGCACCTACGATTTTTTTACTCCTCCTGGTGATCGTTCGGTAATCAGTTTACCAACTGACAGCTGCACCGAATATTCGCTTACCTTAAATTGTCACAACATTTCATCACATCCGATTACCAGTATCCGCGACACGAATGCTTGTATCTGATATGTACATACAATTTAATTTGTCGAGAGCAATAAGGCTTGTTTACTTAACAACTATTACAGCTGTTAGACTAAAATATACAGACGTCGGAGAATCGAGATCTTCAATCAGCTTTGTCCATACTTAAAAAAACAGAGTCAATTAATCGGGTGTTGACTGAACAACAAGTGTCAGCATAATGTAGCGAAGTCGCAGATAGCATTTAAGTCCAAGGAGTAGCTTTTAGCATGTAAAGAAACAAAGCTCTTATAGACACATATTTATGAGTAAGAAACTCACAACCTGTCATAACAACTTATGCTTTAGAGCTTCTGGTAGATGAGGCGGGCTTACGGCCGGGATATAAAACCGAAAAGTGAAAGGTATCTTAGTTGGTTCCGCAAGTCGAACTAATGGCTATCCGCAGCCGATCAATCTCATCCACTCATTCCACCGTCCTTCATCACCTATGTGATGATTTCACGACCGTCTATTAACATATGATTATGCTAAAGATGTCTGAAAACTTCTAAGCCAGGACAATAGCTCCGGAACTGGTAGCTTGTCGTGGCTTCACCTAAAGGTATCGGCCCATCCCGAGGTTCGAGAATAAAGAGGTCGATACAGGTATGCATGATAGCCCCGGTGACAGCTGTAGCGGGACCGCGATGTTCGCGTTTAAGCTAATGCGGTAAGATGTACGAATTACCCAGCGCCCAAAAAACGCGCAGGCGCTGTAGGAAGGCGTCGACTGCACTCCTCTGAAAACCGCGTCGTTCCGCTCATTCCATAAGTGGTCAGACAAACCTGCTCAGAATAAACCAGAGACGCTTCCAAAACCGCGACACCAGCCTCTAAGTCCTCCGGGAGCATATAGGTAAATCCGAAGACGCTGCTTGGACTATCTCCCGCGTGACGATTCACACTTCCGACGAACCTACGCTCTCCCCACGGCCTCCCAGCCCGTTCACCTGTCCAATGGGTAATGAGTTGACCCCAGCACCGCCCCTTGGGGCAGTCCCAAAAGATAGTGAGCCGGCGTTTCTTTGCAACCGTGACACCCGATAACGCCCCAACTATTGTCCGCCACCCGCATGAACAAGTTGAGTTGCTGGGTGGCTATACGGTAACACGTCCAGACCTGATGGTCGGAAAGGCCATTGTCATGCTTCCAACATCACCTATGTGGCGTCTCCTAATCTGGATAATGACGGCTCGTAATATATCATCAGTAAAAACTCTGCTATAGCATAGGCATAACTTAATGTAATTGCGTGGTGTGGGGGACTTTGCCTCGGGATGGTCAAGGCTCTGGTGAACCCTAATCACCAGGTCGAGGTTGTCAGCCGCAATTATCTTGACCACGGCGGATACCGAACCCGCGATCAACTGATTGGTACTCTACCTTATCTAACGACTGAGCCAATTCATTTCCTTGACCCGTTCGCGCGATGCAACCCTATGTATCTACCGATACATCACTATCCACGCAATGAACACCTAAGACAAATAGCAGCAGCAGCACTTCACATCAACAACTTTTCAATTAAAGGGCGCTAGAAATATAGGAAGTCAATCAGCTCACAATTCAAGCAAGTAAGTCAATAAAACAATAGCCAAAGTTCTGGAAACAAAGCACTCTTGAGACGTTTGATCTTTCCGCACTAATATGTAATCTATTACTTTATTTATGGCTCGAAACGATCATAACTGGGAAATTGCTAAATTATCACTAACATAGTGTTCCGTCGCCGGCATTGTAACCCAATTCGGCCATAATAACCATTATAAGAGTTAGACGATCATCACTCGGGCGCCGCTACTCAATTTGACATGGCTGCGACACTACCATCCTTTTCTATTTTACTAATTGTAAAACAGATTCTTTCTGTATCCTTTTTACGCTCATGCCGCAACTAAGCATCCCTATCAAAAAAATAGGATTTTCGTTCACAGGTTTTGTTATCATTTTTAGCACAAATCATCAACTTTTGTACGGTGCGGAGCAAATGAGCCGTGCTTTGCGTACAGCGTGACGACGTTACAAAATTAATGGGCAGTATAATCTGGCTTAAATTTCATCTCAATATGTTCTCACTCGGAAATTTAATGTTGCTACGATCTAAAGATTAATCGTTCCATTGATCAAGAGAGACTGCCGCGTACTTAATTTATTCATGTCAACCGGCTTTTTCTAATTCTTATGATATCAGCTCAATAAACTACGAATGATTATATAAATCGGCAATTATCTCTGCATCTTCGTCACACTTTGATAATTTAAACAGATTTAATGAATTGGTAAATGAGGTCTTTACAAAAAAAAAGTTCACAAACACTTAAAAAAGCAATGATCAACCCCATCAGATATCATGCACTTGTGTACAAACTGGATGCATTTTGCCACGTCGAACTTTTTGTACGCATCATAAGTAAAAATAAGACGAGCGGCTACGGTGGCACGTAAAAAATGGTAATTACTTCAAATTTATAAGCGTTATGACGTCAATACCTTCCACATCACACTCGATCGGGTATATGATTGGTGATTTCGCGCAGCATGACCTAGGCTTACATTTTTATCTATAGACGTGCCTTGGTAGTAGGAATCATTACATGACATGCTAGGGTAGCTGTAAGCAAAGAAAGTTGCCAGACAATATTTGGTTCGTTGATCAGATTGACTTACTTGCACTTAATCAGTCCTTAGATGTAATCAGAGCGGGTTCTTTATAATGTAATACCATCTTCACTTTCATCATTAATGTTTTGCCAATATTATCGAAAATTAGTATAATGACAAGACCCTATATCTTTTACATATTCAAAGCTATTGTGTGGTTAGGCGGTCTAGTCTTTTTCTACGGAAAAATATGTGCTCACTGCCATCAAATTAAATTACATTTGATGACACATGAATGCATGATTTGCTCACCCCATTAATGAGAAGCGTCAATTCAATAGAGTAAATTAAAGTGTAAAGCTTTTCTTTCTACTGGTATCAGCGTTTTATTCATCTGCGTTTTCTTCGATCCTTCTTCCTACGAGATGCAACACACTCAACCATTTAGCCCTTTTTCTTTAGTAGCATTTATCCAATCACCGTTTATATTGTCGGCTTTCCTGTCACCAAAAGATCAATTTTGTAACATCTAAGTACATTTAATTCTCTACCACCTTCCCGATCACAGGAGGCCACGAGAATTGCATGGCTTCCAAGAAAGTTACGTACATTTTAAAAATTTTAGCTGCATTTAATGCGTTTTAATGAAAGAAATAGCGCTATAAGAATGAAAAAATGAGTCATGTGAGGCCGCGACCAGGGGCACACCCCACCATTTCTATGGAAACACTCGCATGCCTGAAAACGTGATATCCGATCACTGTTGATAATGCATATAAATACGTGTACAGCACAGTACAGTTGTATGTAGATGTACTAAACCATATTGCTAGAGATGTTTTGTTAGAGCAAGTAGCGAAAAACATGGCGACGTTGCCGGATCACCGACAGAAGGAAAAATTTCAGCTATTTTTTACGATCCAACCCATCTGTCGCCCTGTCCGATAAAGGCGCCAGAAATACTAAAGAAAAATAATGAACCAAGCACCTAGACGAAAATGCATACATTTGGATCGATAAAACGAAGAAATTATCGCATAAGCTGAGGAAAGAGGAAAGATACAGCTCCTGCGGTACCTTCGGTCATCTTAAAACCTTGAAAAATGTCCAGATCAAAGCGTGTACTCTACTTTGCATCCGAAATCCAAACACCAACCACGGCCAACACAAAAAACCCGCGACTTCAGCATTCCGTTCGCACAGTTATCCAGGGCCCGATACCTCTTGCTCCCACTTTTAAATGTCAACTCGGGGTGATTTCAAGATTCGGCACCTGCACAAATGGAAGCTTGTTCGTGGCACCATTGGTTATTAATCCTCAGCCTGGCGCGATTGGCGGCGGTGAACTTAAACATCTCGTACCTTACGGTGATGGTGACTGAAATGGCGAACAGTAAAGTAGCTGAAAGGACTTAACGATGTCTCTATGTACATTATCCGTACTCATGGATTCCAACTGTTGTTACCCATGGTGATTTTTGTTTCGGAAGTTTATGTAATTACATCCCTTTTCCTCAAACTTTCACTCTTTGTCAAAACTGATATCAACACCTTTCCTACCGACCCGGACAGTCGCAACCTTTTTTCAATCCCCAGAAATTTTCAATACGTTTCTCATTCTATTCATCTGCGTATTACAATCTGAGCTATTATTATACTATTCTACGTACCTTCATTTGACAAACAACTCCGGTTTTGTATTTCTCTTAATGGAATTGCATTTTTCAGGGCCACATGATATGGATCTTGCAATTAAGCTACAGTACAGTATAAGTGAACTATTTTAAAGTGATAAATAACCTGTCTGAGTATTATTTATTGGGAGGTCATAAGCAGATAAACATCGAGGTCATCACCATTTATTCGACTAACAGTAGCTTATGACATTTACATTTCTTCCACAGTTTGAAGCCTCTAAAACCATAACAATGTGATAATCCCATACCCACAACTGGTGTGCATCCTTTCTCGATATATGGTGATTTCCGTCCGATTAGCATTCGTACCGCCCACATTTGGTCTGGAATCAAAATGAAAAGAAAGTTTGGATTTTAATATTTGGAGGCACGTAAAAGACTAAATTACATATCTGCATCCAGTACGCCTAAGTACATCTTTGTGCTCAGCTCTGCAACTTATGCGGTGGGTCCGCGGAATAAATTTATGATCAATACCTTTTTCGACTACATATTAAACGAGGAGAAAAGCTGCACGTGCGGGTAAATAATCACAAGAGCTCGTTGCTTATATTTGACGGTTGCTCGTTCTACGGTTAAGCAAAAGCGTTAACTGTTCCAACACAGACATCTTGCAAGGTGCAATCGCGTGAATGGTATACTGCCCGTCTCTCAATTCATTGCATAATGTTCTAAGATCGAGGGATGGCTTGCTAGCGAAGTAGCGAAATATGTTTGCCAAACCGGGACAAGAAACAAATGCTCATTTTAATGTACAGGCGCCCTAAACCATTTTCGTCTAGATGAAAGATACATTTGTGTGTACCACTATAGTTAATTCTATTATCATTCGCGTGATGACCAATAAACTATAACTGGATATACACCTAGAGAAATACAAATCAAGTTTAGGGTGCAAATATCGGCTTTTGGACAGAGTGTGTGAATTTAAGGAACTGGGGTGTGAATATGCCGATTTCCTCTATCAATTTAGGCGGGCGGTTGTACCCCATTGCAAAACTTAGGTGTGCCATTAGTCGCAGCCATAACTTCATGATCAATAAAAAGACAAAGGATTGCGATGACTTTAACATGTGGTATCAAGCACTATGTACCAATCACACCTATTTTTAAGTGATCATAATACGGCAAATGAACTGGAACCGTAAAGTTTGTTTTGTGCTGAAAACCAATCAGCAAAACTTTGTTTCAGGTCAATTTCATATGTCGAGAGAGTTGGTGACTACCAATACCCTAATAAATCGAGTTTGCAAAAATTCCTGATAGCAATTCCATAACCCACATTATAAACTGATAGAGGCAAACATATTTGCGATGTCGTGCCTCGTCTATGACCTGATAACTAAAGTATACTCTCAAATCATCCAAGCCAAAAATTAAACAATGGACGAGGCGGCCACACGTAGAACGTGCTAGGGGTAGTGGTTCGAACATCCAACATTGATTAAAAATTTAAGTCTGGCATGCAACTGTGCCCTTTAACTATTGTTTCGGCGACTGTATGTTCTCGCGTAGCCAATGCAATGAAAAGGCGCCCACCTTAGTCCAGAAGTGTTCCACACTGTCAGACGTCGTGGACTTCACGGCATGAAAAACTACATCGTTTCGCTCATATCTGTAGATTAGTTATGCAGATGTAGCACATCAGGAACCATATTTGTTGCCACACCTCTCCCTCACCGCAACAGCACCTTCAAATTTCTCCTATAGTCTAGACTGCTAAAGCACTGTATTTCTCGGAGCCTGACGCTTGGCACAGTTTATGAAGCACCTAGAAAAGACTAGACAAGTAGCGATAGCGATAGCACCATTCAAATGTTTTGGTAATATACTGAAGAACGCACGCGCCTTCGAGCACTTTTAAAATCAATTGGAAAAATGTATCAGGCATCCCTTGACACTCCAGCACTGCACGGCAGCTATTGTACGTGGGACTACCCGCATAATGGATAATTAGTTGCTTGGTTGCGATACAACACGCCGTCAACCTTAAAAGACTAACAAAACGTTGTCATCGTATGCAGACCTGGAAGGCAATCCAATGGTCCGCCGCCCGTAGCCACGTACCCTTGCTTGTAATCGCGTTCAGTCGCTCCAACAAGCGTGCATCGGGAAAGTAAGCAGGCGTAGATCTGATCGCCTGTCGATCAATTGACTGACATATTAAGCTAGTAAGATTTGTAAGAGGCACATTCAAGCGTACCGGTAGTGATGATGATGTGCGTAAAAGATTACTCCGTGCTGCCTGATATGCTTAGCCCTCTTAAAGGCGTACAATCCGAATGCAGGTGTAACTTCGTCTCAAAGTACTAAAGCGGTCCGTTAGCTGCCAGATCCGTCTGAACTAGACTAATATCTGACAGCAAAGAACCTCTAAGAGTACTCACTATAAAGTCTCGGTGATCAGTTGCCCATTCGAAGCCATAACGAAATGGAAAGAAGTCGGATCGACAAAATAGGCTTCAGACCCACTTCCGACCAAATTGGGACGTCAGGTGAAGCCAACAAAATGAGAGTCGCCCGATACCATATTTGGGCTGGGAATACGTATCCCCCCCGGCCGCAACAGAAAGTGGACGGTGGTGGATTGGCACAATTGTAACTGATTTGGTTTATGTTGCAATTTCGGTCTCGACACGTTTATCTTTCTCATTAAGGGCTGTTGAATGAGGTTTACGAGGGTGCCATGAACACTATATAAACACTTGCTTATCGAAGTCTAGCACCTAGTGTTCATTTTAATTATATTCGACAGGTTATTCAAAATGTTACTAATCGCTAATTTGTCAAGATGTAGAAACGAGTCGTGTAAAATCGCCGTATTCAAATAGAGGCACGGTGCAGCACCATGGGGTACTGCTCAGACGACAAAGGTGTTTCCTGGCCATTCAATAGTTTTTTAAACAAATTCATAAGTTTGTTCATTTCAAATGGCATAGCTATACACGCGCTCGATGATATAGGCTTTTTAAAGAGCCATTCTGGATCTGAGTTTTCATTCTATCTCAACGTTAAACTGTCAGCTTATGATCCAATGTTCTGGAAGCATAGCAATTTTTGACTACAATTCAGGAATAACAAAGTCGTCCGATAGTTAAGACGATGCCAGCTTAGCGATGAATGGCTCCGCACTAACTGTGTAGTAGCTTTTAAACCGCGCAGTGGAAGGAAAAGTCATTTAATTTAAGACTTACAAATGCGCGCCCAAGAAATCAGTTTTTTTCATGGGCCCAGATATGTCTAAAATTTCATCCATTCGTGCACGTAAAATCTAAATGGGAAGTTAGCTGGACGAGCGATAACTATATCATATTAACATCATACGAGCCTCCCCACGTAGCTAAATTTATCACACAATATTTCTTTTTACACCATAGTACACGTAATCATGCTCCTTATAAATGACGTTAGTCCCGCAACAATTATTGTGCTGACTCTGAACCGCATTACCCCAGTCCGTTACTGTAACGGGGTGAACCGTTACATAACAATTTGTAAGAAATTGTTAATAGAATATAACTAAAAGAATTAAATCCTCAGAATATTGTCATAAGGACAAATATTCAGCAGCACTTACGAGTAGTTCCTAATTGGTTGACATAGGCCATTATATCAACCAACGAGACGCGCCACGACAGACGCACGCAGTAATTGGTGAGCAGATAGTTGATATGCACATTTGTATTCAGACATAGTTAGATGAAGATAAATAGTGATTTATTGCAGACATTAACTATTATAAATACAGTTCTACTTTTTACTTTAACCAAGTACTCGCTTCTTCTTACCGTCGTCCTCTGCACGTACCAGTGTACGTGAAGTTCCGAGGCACCGCCTTATTCTGTCATCAGAATAAGTAGCTTGTACTGTCACCAGTACAAGCTTCAGGGTGCCCCGTTACACCTGGTAGCACTTCGTAGTCCGTCCAAGGACCACGTTCACATCTAACGTGAATATGTTGGATGATGAAGATGACCAAAGCTTTCACGCTACGCGTGACGGCTACTCCCATTTGAGCGATGTCGAATGGGATGCGGTTGAACGGATGGGTTCAACCATGGGCATCCATGCTGTTAGCGTCATGCTAGAGGCTCTCAATAGAGATGCCCAACATGCTACTATCGCCAAGTTCATTCAAAATGAAATTGACACCGAACGCGAGAAAGTAGCCTTGATTCACCAACAAGGTTCTCAACAAGCAGAGTTGTTGAGAGAACAAGGTGCTCAACAGTTTGAACTGTTGAGACAGCAGCAGGCTGCTGCTGGTGGGTCGATGCACTCGCGTCGACCCGAAACCTTGAAGATTGACATCTCCAAGTATAGGGGAGTCGAAGAGGACTCCCTCTTGAGATGGTTCGTCGAATTGGATGACGCCATAAGGGCGCGTCGCATCGACGACGGGGATATGCAAGTTGCATTTGCCCAGTCAAATCTGGCAGGACGTGCCAAGACTTGGGCACTGGGGCTCAAGTTGCACGACCCATATGCGTTTGGGTCGTTGGAAGTCTTCAAGTCGCGGCTCAAACAAACGTTTGAACCGCCTAGAGCTGAGTTCAGAGCTCGAACCGAACTCTTGAAGCTCAAGCAGGGTAAGCGTGACGTGCACGCTTACGCGCAACATATACGACATCTCACGAGTTGTATAAGTTCCAATCCGGTGGATGAACACACGTTGGTTTCGGTGTTCATGCAGGGTCTTGCGGATGGTCCCGTCAAGACTCACCTGTTCCGACTTGAACTAGATTCACTAGAACAAGCCATTTCCATTGCGGAACAGGAAGACTTCAGTCTGAGACAGGCTCGCGCCAGCTCGACATCATATCGTACACAGAGACGATATGACAGCGGAGGTCCAGAGCCGATGGAACTCTGTTATGTAGAGAGCGAGAAGGCTCGCTCTACAGACTACAAGAAGTTGCAGAAATGCAACAGATGTCAAAAGACAGGACACTACGCTTACGATTGTAGTGCCCCTCGTCCAGTGTCTCGCAACACTGGGCGTAGTGACCGTCCACCCATGAGAAAGGGGCAGGGACGCGGGTCCGCTGTTGGTGCAAAGACGCAACAACGGGATGGACCGTCAAAAAACGGACAGGATCAGTAGGTGCGGAGCACCCTACTGGTCCAGCAACGTCAAGAGAATTTGTAGGCCTCTTGATGAAGGTTGCTCCCAACACACAAACATTGTGCGTTGCTGCTCTAGGTAATGAGATCTCACTCATTACCTTGAAACTCGAAGTGACAAATAAGTTGTCCCTTCGAGCTCTAGTCGATTGTGGGGCGTCCAACAATTTTGTGCGACGCCAATCGCTAGAAGATGGTCACTTTAAATTCAGCGAATGTGACACACCTCCTACGAGGATGACGGTACGCCTTGCGACAGGCGCATCCGTAACCGTCATGAAGCGTATAGGGAAGATCCACTATACGCTAGAAGATACCCAATATGACGATGACTTTATCGTATTGGATTTGGATGACAAATTTAATGTCATCCTTGGAATACCGTGGCTCAGAAGGTACGAACCACGGGTAAACTGGCAACATCAAACAGTAACGATGCCTGCCGCTTGTTCATCAGATGGCCATCTGATGAACGTGTTGGAGACGTTCACAAGCGTGTGGATGTACTACGAGTGAGTGCGATGGCCTCACTTGTGGTACGGTCGTTAGTACGACTGCAAAAAACCTTAGTGTAACAAACAGTCACACTTCGGAGCAAAGTTCCGGCGGCTGTGAGGAAACACAGGCTGCGTCGAAGGTCCACCACTCGAATAAGTCGAGTGGACCAGGACAAAGATGTATCCCTAGCGGGGAACATCCAGAAGAGAAACAATCGATCGCTCAGGTTAAGCGAAACGATAATCCTAGATCGACTGGAGAGTCTTTCGTAGAGGATCTCGCTGTGGTTGCGCAACCCCAGCTAGAGGAAGTAAAGGGAATACTTCCCAAGATTACAAATACGGCGGAAATAAGTTCCCCGAAACCCGCGGGAATAAGTCCCCGGGAAGCCGAAGGAATAAGTCCTTTGAGGCCTGAGGGAATAAGTCCCCAGGAACTGACAGAGACATTGAATGTCCTAGTCAATAACGGATCAAGTGTAGGCGCTTATACACTTGATCTGATTGCGCCTCCGAAGTTGACTTCGGAGATCACTCAGTTGCCAGCGCTCGAACAGAAAAGGTTCTTGCGTGATCTGCGTTGTGGCAAAGTCAAGTAGATCTGCGTAATCGTCGCTGACGACGGGTGTGTATCCGGCATAAGGTCAGCAACAGTGTTCACTGAGAACGAGAGAGTTCTCAGTAGTTCATCTATGGACGAGAGTGTCCTAGATGAAAAGACACGAGTTGAGCGATATGACTCCCAATCGTGGGAAGCGCTCAAGACAAATCATCTCTATGAAGATTTGGTTGAATTCAAGGATGTATTCCCTGAAACGGTTCCGTGCGAAGTACCGAAGGATTAAGGTATTCGACACGAGGTCGAGCTTAAACCAGGCTCGAAGTACTGTGTCATGAAGCAGTGGCCACTGCCTCGTGAACAAGTACTTGCGATCGACAAGTTCTTTGCCGATCGTTTAGCTGCGAGCCATTTGAGGGAATCAACTTCCCCACATAGCTCTCCGACCTTCTGTGTGCGAAAAGCAACAGGAGGGTGGCTGATAGTGCATGCATTTAACAAGTTGATTGCTGCAACGGTACCGGCTCAGACGCCGATACCAAAGAAGGTTGTAATCATTGATGGTATGTCAAAGAGTACCATCTTTTCGTCCATGGATTTGATGGATGGCTTCTATCAAATCCTTATGCGAGAACGGGATATACCCTATACCGCAGTGAGCACGCCTAGCGGCATGCTCTGGGAATGGCTAGTAATGCCACAAGGGCTTAGTAATGCCCCTGCCACGTTCAACAGATGTGTATCACATCTGTTGAGACCAGTACGAGAATTCGCGCCGAGTTATTTCGATGACGTAATCATCCATAGTCGGGCTATGGATGGAAAGTCGGACGTTGAGGTTCACAGGTACCACGTCCGACACGTTCTTACAAGCATGCAAAAGCATCAATTGTATGCAAACCTCAAGAAGTGTATATTTGCAGCAAGCGAAATACCACTTCTTGGGTGCATCGTTGGTAAGAACGGTGTACGTCCTGATCTAGAAAAGATCAAGGCGATCACCGACTGGCCTGTGCCGGTTGATGTCAAATGTCTTCGAAAATTCCTTGGTCTAGCGGCGTATTTGCATAAGTATTCACGCAATTACGCCGAGATGACCGTACACCTCTCTCGTTTGTTGAAAATGAACGAGAGGTGGTTATGGAACGCTGAATATCAGCGCTCCTTTGATGGTATCAAGCAGAGCTTGATACAATCCCCAGTCCTAGCAATTGCCGATCAGGACAGTCCATTTCGTATTGTCTGTGATGCCAGCGATTTCGCAATCGGCTGTGCATTAATGCAGTACGCTCTTGAAGGCGTTGGACGCGTCGTCTGCTATCAGTCGCGTCATCTGCAACCAGCTGAGCGGAACTATCCAGTGCATGACAAGGAACTAATTGCCATGAAGTATGCACTCGCGAAGTTCAGAGTCTATCTCTTAGGAGGAAGACCCTTCATTGTTTACACTGACCATGCGTCATTACGCACGGCAGTGAATAGCCCGCACCTTTCACAACGAATGGCGCGGTGGTTGTCATTCTTTGCGGAATACAACTTTACGTTCGAGTACAAACCAGGACGACTTAATGTCGTCGCTGATGCACTCTCACGTCGTCCCGACTTTGAAACAGTCGCGAAACCCAACAGTGAGACAGTCACTGTTGCGGTTATGACGTCCTCAGTCCCATCTACAACGTTGTATGATGATGTGAGGCGGGCATATGCCCAAGATGGTGAGATAGTGAAGTTGTTGACACATCTCTCCCAACCATCTCGAGAATCGTTGAAACGGTTGTCGTCTGCGTTATCGATCTGCATCAGATCGATACACTACTCGCAACGGGTTACTGTATTATACAGCCGTTTCTGGTGACACACCACGTGTTGTCATCCCAGATGATACTGATCTGCGTTTGCGGATCATGATCGAGTATCACGATGCTCCTATAGGAGGACATCGTGGCCGTGAGAAGACATATCTCACGGTGAGTCGAGACTTTTACTGGCCCCGCCAGTATCAGTTTGTGCGTAAGTATGTTCGCGCATGCGAAGTCTGTCAACGAGTAAAGTCAAGTCCTTCACTGCGTGCACCTTTACAGCCTCTACCGGTTCCGGCTGAGTGCTGGGAATCCATCTCAATGGATTTTGTCTTCGGGTTACCCAAAGACGCACGCGGGAATACGGGTATTCTCGTATTTGTTGACAGATTCAGCAAAATGGTACACCTTGTGGCTGTACCAGAGACAATCACGGCAAGTGGCTGTGCTTGTGTCTTTATTGACACCATCTTCCGACTTCATGGGTTGCCCCGTGAACTCGTGTCAGACAGAGATCCACGCTTCATTGCTGATTTCTGGCGTTCCGTGTTCAAATCACTCGGAACGCGCTTGAAGATGTCTACATCTGATCATCCAGAGTCAGATGGTCAGACGGAACGTGCCAATCGTGTCCTTGAAGAGATACTTCGAGGATACGTACACTCCTTTAAGAGTTGGAGTGAGTTTTTGCCAATGGTAGAGTTTGCCATCAACAACTCGGTGCATGCGTCCACGACACATACACCGTTTTACGTGAATGGCTTGTGCCATCCGCGTGTACCAACCTTACTAGAGTGTAACTCTGATTTAAGGGGGAGAGGGACTCGCGCGAGCAAAAACCGATTTGGTTCACGCTCATCACGCTCTGACGAAGAGGTCAATGTGTTTGATGCCGACATCGACAGCATCGATATCGAAGAAGATGATGCCAGTGAGAGTGCGGAAGCCCTCACTGAAGAAAAGGTTGATGTTGCTGCAGTGCACTCACAGCGCACTGAAGCTAACGAGTCATCAGATGAGTTCATACTGGCTCGTGAAACGGTAGTCCGTTTTGTGCAAGACTCCATCGCCGAAGCGGTGGATAAGCAAAACGCTGACAAGAATGGAAGGGCAAACACTCTTTTTTTTAATAAAGGTGACTTAGTCCTACTGTCTACGGTTAATCTACCAAAGCATGTATTGACTAGCTTGGGTAGCAGTAAACTACTACCCAAGTGCATCGGCCCATTTCGTGTATTGCATCGCCTAGGCAATGCATACACGATCGAACTGCCGCGTAAGATGCGAACGCATCCCACGTTTTACGTTTGTCGGCTTAATCCGTACCATCAGTACGCTGCTTCTTCCGATGAAGAACGCCCTTGCGCTCAAGCATCTCACAGAGAGCCTTGTGCTCCCGATGGTGGGCATCAACAAGGGTCTGAAGAGCAGCTATCTCATCCCGAGACCGATCAACAATCCCACGAGCTACCCTTAGCTCGTCACGAAGAGATGTCAGAGATCTCTCATTCTCAAGCTGAGCAAAGGCAAACTCAGCTCGATGCTTCGAGACAGTGTCCGCCATTTGGAGACGCCTATTCCGCTCATGTTCGAGATCGTTGCGTAACCCTTGCGTTACGCGATCAAAGAAGCTCTCGGGAACACACGCTCCCCCACGATTGTGTGGAGAGCGTCTTTCCTCCTCCTCCACCTCCATTAGAGGACTCTCGCGGTGGCCAGCGCTATCTGGTTGAGCAGCTGTTGAACCACCGCGACGTGAACGGACGTCGGACGAGTTATCTCGTCCGGTGGCGCGGCTATCCCCCGTCCTGGGATACTTGGGAGCCCCGCTCCCAACTGATGGTTGACGTACTGGGTCTGGTTGAGCAGTACGACGCGGCACATCCTGTGCCGCAGAAGGACCACCGGAGAAAGTCTTCCCGGCACGGTCGTAAAGGGATTTCAGGTTGTCAATCCCTTCGTACATCTCAATAGAGATACGTACGCGCCACCACGGGCTAGTAAGGAGGTAAGCCTCCTTAGGTGCTCGTGCAGAGTTGTTCACACAACATGGGCACGAGTCTCCCCAAGAGAGGCAGGGTAATTCCTTTCTCCCTTGACAGACGATGCAGCTTGTAGCGTGCACCTGTCGGGGTTCGCTTTTCAAACTTATCACGAGCTTTGATAAGTTTGTCGTTCCAAACGTCACGACCTACATCCTCAAGGTTATGGATGTAGGCGTTCCACGCTTGAAGCAGTGAGTGACCATCACGCTTGTGATTCCCACTGTACCATCCATGCCTAAAGAAAGCATCGATGAAGAATTCATGTTCAGCGCGATAGGTTTTCGCACTGGGGTCAAGGTGATGGATCCTTGACGAATCGAACAACCGTGTTCGATAACGATCACTCGTCGTCGCCGACAAGTGATCCATGACGGATTTGGGAGGCATCCATGCCTTCTTCTCAGGAGCGAGACGCAACACATTGCGGTCCCGCTCTTCCTGCGACGTGCCGACAGAAGTACTGGCACCTCGTTGCGAAGTGGTGTCCATAGGAGAACCGACACCACTGTTAGCGCCCGAGTCTCGCGACCTCGAGCGCCTTCGCTTCGGCGATGGTTCATCTGATTCATCAGATGAACCAAAGATGCTACGACGCATAGCATCATCCATGCCACGCTTGGCAGGCGGCTTGGATTCGATCGCCGTCGATACGGATCCGTCTTCCGTATCAGGAGAGTATGAGACACCGAGCTCGTACTCTGTGAAGACATGAGTGTCTTCATGACCAGCGCCTGCATCACCAAGTGACACAGGCTGAGTCGCTTCAGCAACCGATGAGACATCAGTTGCTGTGGTTTCTGCTTCGGCGTCCGCACAGAGACGTGCGGACGCGCTCTCGGCGGCCTTGCTCGCGCACCGCATGGGCTTGTTTACCATGCGATGAAACTGTTGGAAAGTGGACTCGGACCAACAAGTGCAAACCCTGTCCCAAATGATTTGGGACGAGTATCCATTTAGTCAATCAGTCACTAAAGTGACTGATGGTTAAGGGGGGGATGATGTAACGGGGTGAATCGTTACATAACAATTTATAAGAAATTGTTAATAGAATATAACTATAAGAGTTATATTCTCAGAATATTGTCATAAGGACAAATATTCTGCAGCACTTACGAGTAGTTCCTAATTGGTTGATATAGGCCATTATATCAACCAACGAAGACGCGCCACGACAGACGCACGCAATGAGTGGTGAGCAGATAGTTGATTTACACATTTGTATTTAGACATAGTTAGATGAGGATAAATATTGATTTATTAGCAGACATTAACTATTATAAATACAGTTCTACTTTTTACTCTAACCAAGTACTCGCTTCTTCTTACCGTCTTCCTCTGCACGTACCAGTGTACGTGAAGTTACGAGGCACCGCCTTATTCTGTCATCAGAATAAGTGGCTTGTACTGTCTTCAGTGCAAGCTTCTGGGTGCCCCGTTACAGTTACCCAAATAGGATTCATATGATAATTACCACACCTAATTATTTACTTTGTTAAATATAAGAAGGAGAATAGCCGTCAAGCCCCGGGACGAGAGACAGGCGCAGGTGATGCTGGAAGACGAAGTGCTCGCAATAAGAACAAGAAGAAGAGCCTCATACCGTTAAGTGATAACAAGTTCCTGGCCACAGTGATATGCGGTTACACTCTTACCCAAGTCGTCTATATTAAGGCTGACCTTGCTGCATCTTGAAAAGGTCCAGGTAACGCGCGTCAAATACCAAGCTGCTTAGCGTCCTGAGTAGCAGCTTTTTGCCATCATGGTGTATTTGAAGATGAAGTAGGCAGGTTCTTTCGCGGCTGAATCATTACACAAGAATCAAGTTTTGCAAAAGCGCAAATTTACACCTAAATACAGCCCGATGTAATTTTATTACTAGTGGTGCCGACAGAATAATGCGTGGTGGTAAAGAATGCCTATTTAAACATTTAATAGTGACCTGTAGCACTTATTACACATATTACATCCATCGGCAAAATGAGAGTATGCGGGTACGCCTTTTCAAACAACTCAAATTTTGTATCTTCAACTGAGGTAGTTTTGATAGTTGACTGCAGCATATACACTGTCTACAACATCTTTCCTGTTAGTGGTCTCGTTGTTTGTCCATAGTCTGGAAGCTCTCACTCAAAACGTTTAATCTGAGGATTGAGCTAGAAGGCTGCTTTTTACCTGGCTTTTTACATTATGGCAGGAATGCCGAGCAGCACTTATTGGAGGCCTAAATGGTGAAGCCACTAGTTATTGTGCACAACCTGAATGCCGATCCTTTTAATTCCCACTTGTCTGAGTGTGTGTCTGTCTGTAAATAACGCGGCTAGTTGTATCTTACGCATACAAAGTGCCATTTATCCTGTCTCCCTGTCTGTGGTATGTAGGCATATCCTTTGTCACTTATCTGCGAGGTATTTAATTTGCCACACGCACGTGAATAGATTGTAATCAATCAAGGGTGAATATGATCACGTAAGTACATGTTAATGCTAAATATTAGCAAAGGCCGATCACTTTGCTCAAATTTACTGTGCGAGATTGATATAGACGTTAATAGCATCATAATTCCCCTTCAGTTACTGCTGCTTTTGTATGTTGTTTTCCAAGTTGATTAAGTTTTACAAATAGACTTACTTTTTGTTACGGGCGACCCCTATAACTTGCCTCCCATCTCATCACAAGAGGGGCTGAGAAATCAATGCGTGGTCGGGTAGAATGCCTATTTCAATGCTTATCGATGCCTTACAGCACTTTAATACAAGGTATAACCAAAGGCAAGATGAAATGGGTGAGTTCGTTACATGACATTTACATTACGTAAAAATCAAGTGTGGATATTATGTTGGGAAGACATTAAATTATAATACTTAAATCTGAACAGGTAATAATGTGATGCCGATTTAAAACGCACACTACAAATTGTCTAACAAAAATTTACCAATAAAGTTGTAGGGATTAAGAAGAACGCAACAAGTGGTGAGCACATAATTACAATGCATGTATTGTTATTATGTGCTGACCACTGGCATAATAAAACGAAGACTACTACAACTTATTTACGGAAAATAAGCCATGCTAGAAAAGGATATCTTTGGCTTGTGTTGAATCAGTTTTGCACGTACGTGTACGTGACCTTCCTAAGCACCTAACAACTGTAACCCCAACCTGGGTACCACGAAACTTCACGCACACTTGTACGTAAAGAGAAAGGTGATCTAGCCAAACAGCTATTCTGAACAAAGGGTAAAACGAGAACTGTATTTAGTATATTTTAGCTTTCAAGGTAACTCTAATCTTTATCTAACGTTGTAAATCTACATTGTCGTATGACATTAACCTGCTTACCACTCATAACGCGCGTCTAGCTGCGATTGGTGGTACCCTGGTTGATATATCTTTATCACGCAATATTTGAGCAGCGTATGAACATTACCCTACAAGAGGATAATATTCCTTCAATATTATCCATCTCGAATAATATTGGAATGGAATTGTTACGCTTGGCAATATCCCTATTGACACCGTTTGGTGTCATTATCATGTAACAGGCTACCCATTATCTTACCCCCCCCCAACCATCATTCACCTGTTGATAAAATTTAGCTAAGTAGGACAGATAAATCGTTGTTGGATCACTCTAGGTAGAGTAAAACTTGTTTGTCAAATACCAAAGCATTTGCCAATTTATTGCATGGTGTCACACTACAAGCGGTGCGCTGCCTGATCAGCAAGAAAGGCGATTGCACACATGAGAATAGCCAAAGAGAGTACGTTTCTTGCTTCAGCAGCAGGTGATCCTTAGCCTACTGTTACGATCTAGCAACAGGCACTGCCTGTTGTAAATAGTCCTCGTGGTGATTCACTACGTGCGACAGATACATCCGCTGCGTCTTCAGCGGGTGCCGCGACCTGTAATGTAGATAAGCCTGAAACAGAGTACATCTGATGTGGCAATCGAATGATGCATGCGACTCGAAGTCGACGGACACTGCGAGAGCCAGGTTGACTGGATCTGGGGAATTTGGGGCTATCATGTCCGATATCTTCGGACGGAGCAAATCGTCTGACGAATCCTCATCTCACGCAAGTCCATCGGACACTGGAACGCGTGGTTGTGGCGGTCACGCACCTATGCATCACCAAAAGAGAATCGGTTCGGAGTGTTGAGCTGCTACTGATGTCAGTGCTCATGTTAACAACACGCAAGATTCCAGGGACCGTAATTCCTGCGATATTCTCCTTAAGTTGAATCTCCTTAGATGCTATCATTCAAGGATTTAGATAGAGTGGCCGGTGTGACCACCGAACGAGATCAAATCCCGTTAGTCGACTGTTGAAGGATCTGTCCTCCTAATTCCAGAACGAAACCATTCGTTCTAAACAATAGTTTTTCACCGATGTCCTTTCCAATCATCGGTGGTAAAAAGGCAAACTTTGCCGCAACGGTAAGGCCTCGGTGCAGTGGATGGAATGGCTTTATATAAAATATCGAGTGTGCCGGCCGTGAGGCATGGCTTGATATACTTGATGCATCTCTCATAAAGTTTAAGAAACAGAACCCAGCCGATGTACGATAAAAGTTGCACCGAGTGTCAAGAGATACAGAGCCACCCTGCCTCTCGTGGGATGATTTATGTCCAGGCTGCCTGAAAATGTTGATCTTGCTACTAGGGAGGCCTACCTCCCATTTGTTTCTTACTGGACGGCGCGCTTATCTTCTGAGATGAACGAAGGAAATGACACTCAGAAATCCCTGTACTCCCGTTCAGAAGGGTTACAGGGTTTGCTTAGTGTCAATCCCTTTTCCGACGGAACTTCTCCAGACGCAGCGGGTGAGTGTTCGTCATATTTATCGACGGGACCCAAAATGTCAACGATCAGCTGAGCACGAGGCTACCAACTGGCCCAGATCGGTGGATAGCAGCGCTAGCGGATGCAAAAACTCTTTGTACGCCCTTCACGTCACGGTGGTTCAATATACGCTCCACCAAAAAGCGCTGACTACGTCCAGAATGCACCAAAGAATGTGTTGAAAGCAAGAACACCTGATCCGTCTCGAGGGACAATTAAGCTTGATGCTCAGGAAGTGAGCCGTGTAACGGATACGAACACATTGACCTGGCTCATGAAGGACTCAGTGTGTTGCTCCACCGCATTATAAAGAACAATTAGAATATCTAAGCTCACGATCGTTTTAACTGTCGTGCCGCGTTTGCGTTTAATCAACTTAGGAATGTACTTTTTTGTTTTCTTCGTGACACGCCGACTGCAGCTCGTCAGGACATCGTTCAACTGCTTGCTCAAGTCGCTTTGCTATAAGACCATATTGGCACGTTGGAGCGGAACCACTCTATGGTGGTCTTGAGCCTTGAACGCGAAGGCACTCTTCGCCTCTATAAACGGGCTATTACTGATTGTACGGGCAGAAACGTCCAGCGCGAAATGTAGAATGCGTACGTATCCTACGTGGCAATTCTATTGTGTATTCGTTTCCCAAACGGCGCAACACACGAACTGGACCGATGTACTTGGGCAGTATTTACTGCTGTCCATATTCGGCACTGCGTGTTTCATCAAATTTACTGTTGACAGTAAAACTAAGTCCAACTTATTAAATTAACGAACATGAGCTCTTCCTTGTTTGTCTACGTTTCTTGTCTGTTTATCTAATATGTCTGCAACGGTGTCTTATTCAAAACGGAAACCCACTTCGCTAATTAGCTAAATTTCCTATGCTGGCTGGTTCTTGTACACAACTGTGCGCTATGTGCTCTTGCTATAAGATCGTTGTCTTTATCAGCGAAGGTTTCGTCTTTCTCAATGAAGCAGATGTTGGCGACGCTGAATATGCCAGCATTGTCGTCATTATCGTCATCGGTGTCGATGTAAGCGACTTCGGTATCGATCGCGTCAACACCATTGTCGACGGGTGATAAGAAAAATCTAGATCTGCTGTTGATCAGCGAGTCTACCCCCCATAAACTAGACTCACACTCTGAGAGGGCGGGTAAACGTGTATGGCGTAGGCCATTCACGAAGAACGGTGTATTCGTTGTCGACGGCATACACCAAGTTGTTGATGGCGTGTTGATTCATCGCCAAGAACCCAATCGAACTCGTAAACGAGTGGACATACCTTTGAATTATCTCTTCGAGGGCGCAATAAGCGCGTTTCATCTGACCATCTGTTTCTTGATGGTCAGAAGTCGATATCTTCAACCGTGCTCCAAGTGACCGGAACACGGATTGCCAGGACTCCGCCGTAAAGTGGGGGTCCCTATCAGATACGTGTTTAAGGGGTAATTCGTGAAGCTGGAAGATATTATCGATAAATACACGCGCACAGCACTGGGCTGTGATTGACTCCGGTACAGCAACAGGATGTACCAGCGTGCTGAACCGATCAACGAACTCAATAATACCAGTATTCGTGTCAGCGTCTTCGGGAAACCCAAAGACGAAGTCCATCGATACGGACTTCCAGCACTTTGCCGGAACAGGTAGAGGCTGTAAGGGTGTGCATGATGAAGAAATTAGCTTCACACGTTTACAAACTTGCAAGTGCGAATGTTTTTGCGCACAAACTCGTACTGGCGAGGCCAGTAGAAGTCATGACTACCAAGAGGTTAGCCTTTTCTCTACCGCGATGCCCACTTGATAAGGCATCGTGACACTCATACATGATGCGGAATCACAAATCATTATGAGCGGAAACGACGACAGGAGCTGCGTCTCCGTTGACTGCTGTATAGTACAGCAGTCCATCACGAACCGAATACCGTTCGGCTGAAAAGCGGTATTGAGACGTCAAGCTTCTCAAAGCTTGACTGCATGGTATAGGTATGTCATCCATCAATAGCAGTAGAGACTCATCTTCTTGCGTATGCATTCCGCATTTCGTCAAGCAACCTCGACGACGGAACACTTACTGTTAGTGTCGCAACAGTGGGATCACCCCTACTTTTGGGTGGGCAGTCGGCTTGAAATCGGTCCGACGCAAAACAGCATCAGCGACGACATTCAGTCGTCCTGGTTTATACTTGACAGAGAAGTTGTACTCCACGAAGAAAGACAGCCACCTCGCCATTCGTTGCAAGAGGCGTGAGCTGTTTACAGCCGTGCGTAACGACGCATGGTTGGTATAAACGATGAAGGGCATATCTCCTAAGAGATATACCCGAACGTTAGCCAGTGCCTATTTCATGGCAAGGAGTTCCTTGTCATGCACCGGGTAATTACGCTTAGCCGCTTGCAGCTGACGAGATTGATAACAGACGACGCGCTCAACTCCGTTTGAGTCGCATTGCATCAACGCGCAGCCGATTGCAAAATCCTTGGCGTCGCAGACCACATGAGATGGTCTGTTCTGGTCTGCAGTCACCAAGACAGGCGATTGCAATAAGCTTTTATTGATGCCTTTAAAAGAGTGCTGACACTCTGCAGTCCATAACCGCCTTCTATTTTCATTTAACAAACGAGGAGATGTACGGTCATCTCGGCATAGTTGCGCGAGTGTTTGTGCAAGTACGCCGCCCTTTAGCCAAGGAGCTTTCGAAGTCCCTTGACTTCGACTGGCACAGGCCATTCGCTAATCGTCTTGATGGTTTCCGGATCAGGGCGCACACCGTTTTTACCAACGATGCAGCCAAGAAGTGGCATTTCGTTAGCTGCGAAGAGACACCTCTTGAGATTCGCGAACAACTATGCTTTCGCATTCATGTAAGAACCTTCCGGACGTGGATACTATCAACCTTCACGTCCATCTTTCCATCTATGGCCCGGCAATGGATGAAGATATCACCAAAGTAACTCGGTGCGAAATTGCGCACCAATCGCAACAGATTCGTAGCACATCTGTTAAACGTTGCTGGGGCGTTACTTAGCCCCCTGTAGCATCACTAGCCACTCCCAGAGCACACCGCTGGGGATGAATACTGCTGTGTAAGGGATATCCCGCTCACGCATGAGTATCTGACATAATCTATACGTCAGATCAACGGACGAAAAGATGGTACTCTTTGCCTTACCATTTATGCTGACGTCCTTATTCGGTATCGGCGTCCGAGCTGTTACCGTTGCAGTGTTCAATTTTTGATCGCTTGCACTATCCGCCACCATCATGTGGCTTTTCGCACACAGAAGGTCGGAGCGATGTGTAGGGATGTTGATTCCCTCAAATGACCAGCCGCTAAACGATCGGCAAGGAGTTTGCCGATCGCTGTGATCTGTTCACGAGTCAGTGGCCACTGCTTCATGACACAGTATTTCGAACCAGGTTTCATTTCGATCATATGCCGAGTGCATTTGTCTTTGGGCAGCTCGCATGGCACGGATTCAAGGAAACATCCCTAAGTTCGAACAATTCTTTAGACAAAGGAATTTGTCTTGAAAGACTCCCAAGATAAAGACGTGTATCGCTCAATCCGAGTCTTTTCATCGACGATACTCTCGTCCATAGATGAGCTACTGAGAACCCGTTCGTTCACAGCAAACACCTGTGCCGAACGATTGTCGGCGACATACTCGTCCTATGTGACGAGTACGCAGATATGCTAGGTTTTGTCACTCCGCAGATCTTGCAAGAATATTTTAGATTCTAGCGATGGAAACTATGATTGGTTTCGAAGATTACTTCGAAGGTGTGACCAGATCAAGTGCATAAGCGCCTACACTTGATCCTTCATTCACCAAGACATTCACTGTCTCGGTGAATTCCTGGGAAAACACCTACGTAGGTGGTTAAGGAAACTCACCCTCAACATTACTCTCTCGGAATTTATCACTCTCACGAACGCTGAAACTTTTTTCCAATATTGTACTGACTGTGAGTGCACTACCACAGTCACGTCTTCTTCGATCGACTCTCTTTTAGTCGATCGGGCTTGCTCTACGATCGACTCTGTGATAGTCGATCTCGCTTTAACGTGTTGTTCATACTGAACAGCACTCATCACACTTCTTGAATACACCTATCTTGGTGTGCATCCGTGTTCCAGTCCACTCGATCTCTTCGAGTGGTATACCTTCAGCGCAACCTGTGTCTCTACACAGGTGACGGAAGATGGCTCTACAGTTTAGTAGCGTTTTACACTGTGATCTTGTGCAATCGTACTAACGACCGTACCACAAGTGAGGCCATCGCACTCACTCGTAGTACATCCACACGCTTGTAAACGCTACATGACGTTCACCAGATGACCATCTGATAGACAAACGGCAGGCGTCTCCACGGATAGATGCTGCCAGCTGACCCATGGCTCGCATCCTCTGAGCCATGGCAGACCAAGGATGACATCAAATTTGTCATTCAAATCTTTAACGATAAAGTCATCATCGTACTGCTTTCCTTCTAGCGTGTCGTGGATCCCACTACACGTTTGTTCACTGTTACAGATGCGCCTGTAACAAGGCACGCCGTCATCCTCGGTGAAAAGAACTCTCGCTCAAAAAAGTTGACCCTACTATCCTCTAGCGACTGGCGTCGAATAAAACTGTTCGACGTCTTACAGTCAACTAGGGTGCGAAGTGACATTCCACTTGTCACTTCGATCTTCAAAGTGATGAGGGACACCTCATCACTAGGGGCAGTAATCCACAGCGACTGTGTGTTGGGAGCAATCTTCGTTAAAAGCCCTGCAAATTCTCTTGACTTTGGTGGATCAGCAGGGTGCTCCGCCCCTACTGACCCTGACCGCTTTTTGGCGGTCCGACTTGCTGTCGCGGTTTAGAGACATGGTCGGATCCACGCCTTGGACCTTTCCTTGGCCAACGGTGGTCATCACGTCCTGTCTTCGGACGTGTTGCGGTCCTTGAGGCACTACACTCATGAGCGTAGTGTCCAATCTTCTGACAGCGATGACATCTTGCCGTTTGCTTGTGACTTAGAGAGCGAGAGTTCTCGCTCTTGATGTAACACTAGGTCCATAGATTCGGGACTTCCTGTTTCCTTTCGTCTCGGTGGACGATAGTTGGACGAGTTAGCCTGAGACTGTCTCAGGCTAAAATCTTCTTGTTCCGCATACGCTATCGCCCTTTCCAGCGTATGGAAGTCCTCTCGGAACATGTAGGTCTCCACCGGCTCATCCACAAGGCCGTAGATGAACACGTTGATGCGCGTGTGCTCAACAACAGGGTTTCCTGTGACGCTACTCGCAAGGTAGCGCAGGAGCTGTGCGTAGGCGTGCACACCACGCTTACCTTTCTTAAGCCTCAAGAGTGCAGAGCGTGCTCTGGACTCGGCTCTCGGCGTCTTAAACGTTTCTTTAAGCCAGGACTTCAAGATCGATTTTTACGACCTAATCACATATGGGTCTTGAAGCTTGGGCCCTAAGGCCTAAGTCTTTGCTCGTACCATCAAATTTGACAGGGCGGAGGTTACTTGCATCTCGTCACCCTAGATGGGACGGGACGTGATGGCATCGTCTAACTCGACGAACCATCTCAAAAGAAATCTTCATCGGTTATCTTGTACCTTAAGATTTTAATCTTCAAGGTTTCGGGCGACGCATGTGCTTCGGCCCGCCCATAGACTGATGAGAGCCTTGCTAGTGAGAGCGTTTCTGTTGAAGCAAGGCTATCTTCTGCCTTTCTACAGCAAGTTCTACTTGAAGGAACTTGTTGATAGCGGCATGTTGCGGGTCTCTGCTTAGAGACTCCAACATGCCACTGATGGTGGGTTCGCCCATGTGCATACTCATGCGGCCGACTACCTCCCATTCTGATTCACTCGATGGGAGTAGTCTTCACGTGTGACGTGAAATCTTTCGTCTTTAACGCCCAACATGTTTATGTTGGACGGACACTAAGTAGTCGTTGGACGGACTACGAAGTGCTACCAGGGGTAACGGGGCACCCTTTGTTTGGGGGTGCCACGAAACTTCACGTACACTAGTACGTGCAGAGGAAGCTACTCTACTTAAACGACTTGTTTGAGTATAGGTAAAAAGAGAACTGTATTTGATATAGTTAAGCTATCAATGTAACTTCACTCTTCATTTAACTATATTAAACTACGTCGTCGTGTGACGAAAACCTACTCACCACTCATTACGCGCGTCTAGCAGTGATTAGTGGTAACCTCGGTTGATATGTCTTTTGTCGATCAAGCTTTCAGCAGCGCATGAATATATCATACAAGGAGATAATATTCCTTCAATATTACCTATTTCAGGCGATATTTGCAGAAGAATGTCGTCACGCTGTACAAACTTCGTATTGACACCGTTCGGGGTCAATATCATGCGACGGGCTACCTGTCACAATTACCCTGTGACCAGTGTAAGTCGCTTGTACGGTGACAGAATTTTTATCGATGGCTCTCTACACAAGATTGGTGTCTACGAGACACGACTTTTTTCAGCAAGTCAATTTTATTTTCTCTTATTGAAGCAAGTTTGCTAGATAACGGCAGCACCTACACTATGTACATTTTTTTTACTGCTAGTAATCTCGTTGTTCGGCGGTATTTCGGATGCTCTCACTTGAAATTTATTTGATGTGATGGCTGTGGTAGAAGACCACTCTGTACCTGGCTTCCCACATATGACGGAATGTCTCCCGATCGACACTTATAGCCAAGTTTCCCTAAAAAGGCACATAACTTCTTGGCTTATGCGCGTGATCGCAGATGGGACTGGAGCGTATACTGCGATTGCTGGGGGTGTAATTGTGAGTACTGCGGTGTAATAGCAAATGGGTGCGGTGAGCTCATCAAGTTCAGTGGACATTGATAAATTATGAGGTAGCTTTCGATATAAAGAACATAGGCACTATTCGGTGATGTATGGTTGTTAAAGAACCCGATTTGCCTTTCGATATGCATTTCCCTTTAAAGAGTAGTTCGCAAATATACATCAAGCTAAGTTTTCAAAAATGGAAATGTAATGTATACAGAATATATTAAAATCAAGTGGAGCAATATCTATCGTGAGGTAACGAATATCTATGTATCAGGCAAAGCTAGAACTTCATATTCTTGCTCAATTCACGAATGCGCCCGATCAACTTCGAAGTCTCCTCTATTTCAGCACGCTTCGCTGCGTCGGGGTTTGGATTTCTGACGTGCAGCAACTTGTCGAGCTGCTCCTTGTTTTTGCCTCCCACGACTTCTGGGAGGAACCTCTGAGCAAACTCGTTCTTTTCAAGTAGGCTGATGACATTGGTAACTTCAGTTTGCGGATCGAACGAAGTGCCTTTCTTCATCGTGCCGGTGCTTAAGCGGGCCTTAATTAGCCCGTTTAGCATATCGTACTTGATATCGTCCCGCTCCGTCTTAGCATTTATGTTGGCTTCCGCCTTCATCTTCTGCAAATTCCACGTCCCCAAATCAAACTGCTTCGTCTTCTTGTCAACCCAATCAGAAACCGTTACCTTTCTTTTTGCCGCAATGTTATCGACAAGTTTCAGATGTTCGAGCTTCTTCAGGTTGTACACATCAACGATGGAAACAGCCTTGAGGATGAGCTTTGCGGCTTCCTCCCCACCTTTCACTTTTCCCAGCTCGCGGATGACGTCGTCAAGTTTGGTCGTGTCGTCCATGAGACGTCCGAAATGCGTAAGAGCGATCGGGTTCCCTTCGATCAGTTTCCAGGTTTCCTTGCTCTGTGTACTTACGGCCGGTTCAACACTATACTGTCTCAAGGTTTTGCGCAGCCGATCAATGACAAGCCTTGAGTAGATGATGTCTACTGCGCCATCCGCCTCATCAGTCATCGGACTACCGCGTGTTAAAGTAGCCCGAAATTTATCTGCCGTCATATCCTTTTCATCGAAAAGATTTCGATAGCGCGCTAGCAGCCGCTCTTGCAATATCGCTTCACGCGTTTGCCCCTTTAGCCCCTTCGCGGCCTTTGACCCCTGAAACAGCTCGTTTAGGTATTTGTCGGTCTTGATGCGCTCGAGGCCAGCTTTCTTCATAGCGGGGGCTACGTTTGCAGCGTGTTGCATGGACAGCGGCTCAGCTTGTGCACCAGTTTTCATCGTCAGTGTGTTCGCTTTCGCTAAGAGTTCCGGCTGCTTTTGGAGTGCAGCCTGTGCTGAGCTGGGACCCGTAGCACCAAATCCGAGGTGGTTCTTGAGATTAACACCCACAGTATTGAGAAAGGTGCCGTAAAATCTCTCCTCAGAGTCATCGAGATCTGCGGCAGCGTCACCGTTTTCCTCGTTGCCGTTAATTCTCTGCTCAGAGTCATCGAGATCTGTGGCAGCGTCATCATTTTCCGTGTTGCCTTCCTGCTCCTGTACGCGTAATGACCTCGTGCTGGATCCAGGATCTGTTGGGGTGGTCATGACCGATTCCGACTGTGCTGCGTCAGTGGTGACGACAGATGATGGCTTGAAAGGCTGTAAACCGGAGATCGCACTGACTGTAGCGCCGACGGACGCCACGACAGCGATGACGTAGCTCAGATGCATAACACGCAGATAGACGGCGTCGAGTAAGGCAGAGGGAGAAGACGAGGATGCAAGTGTTGCAAGAGCGAAAAATTAAAAGTGAATCGCAAAATGAGCTCGGCACGACCACTTCATAAAGTTGACACACCTGAACTGGACGTTTTTCGACTGCACGACAGCAAGCTGCCAACACAGTCCACATCCTTGATGCACAATCGGCACGCTTGCATCGAAAGTGCTTTCTTCGATAGTACAGTGTGATGTGTCCGACTCAAATCATCGAAGCAAAGACGCCCTTTCGTTGAGGCCATCGACTCAATTCATACTGATTAGTCACACATTGTTGCAACGTTCATCTCTTTGTTTGTGGAAAAGGCACCTCCAGGATAGGCGTCCTCCCTATCGTGGTCCCTTCGTTTTCTGACTTCTGTTCGAAGATAGCAATCACGGATAAGTCCTATGGACGTGTGCACACGGGAATGTAGACTAGAATTACACACGTGTACATGAATACAAAAGTGCCACTGATCCTTGTCGTGGTGATGAATCGAACGCGAAAGCGATGGAAGTTTCATGTCTGACTGCTTCCAAGCTAAGGTAGACACGTAGTCTATTAGGCCGTCAACCATGAAATGAGCGCCGGTAGCGTTTTGTGGCTGACGCCTGTATAAGCCGGACATTTCCTTGAACTTTGAATGGACATGCTAAGACAGGGGTGAAGCCGGGCGCCATGAACTGACCCCGCACTCTCGCCAGCCATGTGTCGTATTAATCGGCTTCAACACACTTGTGCACTGGGCCGATTTGAAAGAATCTGCTCTGCGGACTCTTTGCACACCTTGCATTCAGGTACTTTCTGCTACAAAAGTCGACCGAGCACTTGGCATGATGTGCGTTTTGCCGCGTGTTCGCTAGGCGGCAGCATGCCCAAGATTACTCCTCAGATAGTCCATTGGCGTGAATTCCGACTTTGGAAAATATTGACGTGCTGCTGCATCTCCCCACCCGTCCGGGTGCTACTCCGCGTCAAAGTGGACAAGCCGAGGCTAGAATGCTTGGCGAGCAAGCCTTTGTGGGCCGTGAATTTGTGGCTGTCGGTCGTCTGTCAAATCGTGGCGTTCTGTTGTGATCCAGCAGACCGTATGAAACTGGCGAAGCTGTGGGTGGGCAAGAAATACCAATCCTTGTCGAATCTCGATCCGTCAGTTCTTGTGACCTGTCGCAGACTGGATTGTTACCTTCAGCAGATCGCACTGGAGATGCCAATGCATTCTATCCGCTCCCTGACAAGCCATGTTTTTGATGCCTCGGAATGATCTAGGCCCCAACATGTCCTGATTGTTACATTAGCGTGGACTCGTGTCCAATGATAAAGTTCTTAAGGGGTGGCCGGTGACGTAATGCGAGTTTAGGCTCGGTCAGCTAGATTTCGATCGACAATTGGATGTACGTAAGCTAAATCGTGGCCACCTTCGCCACACATTCAGATGTGTTTGCCTCGTGATACCGCTTCAGAGTCGGAATGGTAGATATAACCTCCTGCGGGCCTGTGCTTTGAATGTAAAACCTCATTCTAGACTGTTTGACCGTGTGCTTGCTCCATCTTACAGTCGAATGTCGTGCGCGGTTGACTGGCTCGAATTTTAAAGCAGGAATTAAAATTTGCATATTGCCAAACAGCGGCCAGACACGTCTTGCAGCAGATTACGAGAAAAAATTGCAGCAGCAGGTATGCACCACCGGTGTCTCAGCATCCACTGATCCATATGGTACACGAAGTCGCCATGAGGCCAAAAAGATGGCGTCGGTTAGGTTACAAGCTATCGTCGCTCTTACGTCGTATCCTCGACACCGACAGTAACGCTTTCAACGAGCTCAATACGGTGAAAATGGGGTAGCAAGGAGTATGCAACAACGTCAACGACAAATTTTGCTGGAAAAGGATATGACCTCGGTAATACGCAGAGCCATTGTGACGGCTACGACAGCGAACGGCCGCTACAAACGAGATATTGCACTTACGTCATGTTTCTTGCAGACGCACGACAGCAGCGATAATACGTCAACTCACTTGCATCCATCAGAACCATGCGCCCCAATTTCGTTGCGGTAACATAAGACGAGCTGGCGACAGGCAGTGATGATCTGCCCAAACGCATTTTGCTGACGTTTATCTAACTAGTTTTATTGCAGCTTCCCGTTAAAGTTCTGACTCATTAGGCATACAAAGGTCATCGGAGTAAACTTTCTACAGTATGTACCCCGTAAGACACGATTGGAAAAGACACCTTCGCAAGGCTCACCCAGGAAATACACTGGAACGTGTTCTCTCAATTAGCGCTGCTGCTCTCGTTGCGTAACAAACAAATTCTGGACTCGACTTTTGATTGTTTACTTGCCTCTTCCAGCGAAATGCCGTCGGATTGTGTCATCGAGAGTACAAACTAGATCACCACGGTTGTCTTGTCTTTTTTGCCAAGTGTTCGATCGTCGATAAACACTCGGACCCACAGGACTGCGACCCCATAAGCTCTTGCTTGCCTAACACCACATTTCTCGGGCATGGCGTATGGAAGACCGAATCGAGAGCAGACAGTCGCGCATTGCCTAGTAATTGCGAGAATAAGTGTGATATTGAGTTTGCGCATTTGAAGTCAAGGAAGTAAAAGCTGCCGCAACTTTTCCGTGCCGGAATACAATTACCATCGCTGACTGAGTACATACTGCTTGGGCAGTTAAGCTCTTCTCTGGAACGGGCTTCGTTTATGTAAACATCAAGGGTGACTAGCGACGCCAAAAAAGGAGAGTACGATAAAAATCAAATGTAGAATTGTCTACAAGCGTTTGGAGATGTGATGCACCCTGCGCTCGATGAGTCAAAGTACCACGTACCGAGTAAAGGTAAGACCAGTGGGCGTCACTGCGAGTTGAAGTGTACTACGAACACGATATCTGCTTCGAGGTTCCAGAGCGTGACTGATACAGAAATGTGATACAGAGGAGATAACGCCTACGCTCTCATGACATCCGATGTGCATCAGCTAGCAGAAAGTCATGTCTCTAGGTGGCGTCTGGAGATGTGTCATCTGTTTGACTACGCTGCAGCACATGGAAACATGCAAACACGTTCATGCTTTTTCAACCTGTGAAATGTAAAATTGTCCGCCAAGATATTATTGTTACGAATATGCGTAGTTTTCCAGTTGACTCGGCTAGTCAGGCAGGGGAACCCATGTATAGAAGTGCAGAAGATCCTCTAAAATGACTTCCTACGCACACTACAGACGATCCTGTGTGAATCATTATGGCGCATCGCTATATGATAAAAAATTACGACTATGCTAGAATTGGCAGCATCTGCCGTATCGAAGGACTAGTCGTGAGTCTGCACAGCGACCGACTTCAGCGTCGAATGTACCAGTACAGCGAGCGACTTTGAAGTCAGCTGTACGGACGAATTATTGGGATGTTTTTGCTCGCAGGTTTTGCTTTTCGGCCGGAGCGCACGGGCGTGCCTGGAACAGCGATGGGTACGGTCAACTCCATTCAATTTTAATCCCCGGAGTAAAGTAGTGATCTTTGGTGCAAACGTCTAAGGACGTATACCAGACACCGTTTCGATCTTGGGCTCAGAATCTTGCTCGTGGATGCATAATAGGATGTATCGTATCGTATGAAACGCCCAGGTTCATCATAGAGTAATTATTAGCATATTCGTTTAGGTTTGCACCGGATTGCCGACGTAAACTTCACAGCGTTATTGTTACCCTGGACGCTTTTCATGTAATTTTTTTCCAAAAGGCATCACACTGTCCGAAAGAATAGACTGGCTGCACTACATATGTATTACTTACGTGTTGATTGTAGCGGTACCTGTCTCGTAAGAGCAATCATTTGGGCACACAACAATGACTTCACGGTGCATAGAGCTGTGCTGATGCCTTCATTATTAATGGGCTCACCATAATGTGACGTGCCGTCGTTTTCGAACACTTCATACATTTCCACCTAATAAAGTATCTCCGTCAGAAAAATGTAGTGTAGGTTGTTCAATGCGGGGTAATCAAAGCTTACATTGCCAAACATTCTGACGCCTCGTTGATTGTCTAGTTCATGCTACTTAACTGTTGAGCTCAATTCACTTCGCACGTGAGTGTCGCGGATATCGGCTCTATATTACAGACTCCAAGCATATTTACCTACTTACTTCCATCCTTGTTCACGGCGAGATTTATCCCTTCATCGGCTTAACTTTAAAAAAATGATACGACCAGTTAGTGCCCGGATTCCGTATAAGCTCCTTTGTAAAGACAGTCACAATCTATACGACGATAAGGCCGTACCAATTTTTGCTCTCCCCACTATATGCTTAGCTATTTCCGGCGCAGTACATGAGGGACGTGGCAAAAAAAACGCGTTTTAGGCAAATTTTTACAGAGCGGACGTTTTTGCCTTTTCACCACTCCAGTAGCCTCGAAAACGTGAACAACCGTGCTACACTAGGACGCTGTAGCCCTACTTGTACAGCAATTAAAGAGGACATGTAAATTCTGTGTCTTCGGCGAAGAGACTTTATTACTGTTCTCGATACGTCTCGTCACGCTACTAATAGCGCTGATGGTGCTCATCTGGAGACCGACCACACGGAGCATTGCAGAAGCCCAAGGTGCTAAAAAAGAGCTGATTGTTTGCCAAACAATAATCACCCCGCAAAGACCTAAACTTATGCATTTGTTTCAAAACAAAATTGGTCTCCGACGAAAAGCGCGCTGTCTTCGTTCAAGCTTGCAGTCGAAAGAAAGAGACGTTGCAGTCAGATTAGCCTAGCATATCAAGATCGTGAGACTGCCTCAGCACTCACTGTGATAAAGTTTGTGCCAACAGTGACTCATTTGACTTGCGTCCGCCGAACAGATAAAATAATCCATAGGTATATTTTCTTGCCTGCTTCCATAACAAAATATGCATCGATGTCAGCAGTGACATCGGTCTTGGACCCTATACACATTTTCGCATTTGTGAGAAGACCCCGAGACGTTCCGTAACCTCTAACGGCGTAACATAAGTGAACAGAAAGTATGAAGAAGCTATACCACCCATAAGTCAAAGGGACACTTTGGCTCAGTAAATTACCTGCTGCGTTTAGTCTTGGAATAAATCTTAAACAGCCACTATGTAAAAGGGCCTCCTTTGTTTGTGCGCCGCGAAACTACACGTACACTAGTACGTGAAGAAGAAGCTAATCTACTTAAACGACTCGTTGAAGTAAAGGTAAAAAGAGAGCTGTATGTTATAGGTTCGGATATCAATACAACTTTAGTCTTATCTAGCTAAAATCATCTATATTGTCGTATGACGACGACCTGCTCACCACTCACTACGCGCGTCTAGCAGCGATTGGTTGTAGCCTTGGTTGATATGTCTTTTACAACTGATGTTTGAGCAGCACATGAATATTATACTAGAAGGAAATAATGTTACTTCAATGTTATCTTTCTCGGTTTATGTTGGCAGCAAATTTGTCACGCTAGACATTATCCCTATTGATACTGTTTGGTGTCAATATCATCCAACGTCTACCCTGTTATATCACCCCATTTTTAACCCTCATTTACCCGTTGATTGAAAAATACTGTAGGGACAAGGTGACAACCGTTGCTTTACTCTGGGAAGGGGAGCACTTGTTAGTCAAACTCAAACGCATTTGCCAGTTCATCGCATGGTGACAAAGTCCATGCGGTACGCTGCCAAAGCAGCTAGAAAGGCGGTTGAACGCATGATTGCAGCCGAAAAGAGTACTTCTCTTGCCATAGCAGCAGATGATTTCGCCTGCTGTTGCAAGTGATCAACAGGATGTGCCTGTTTGAACAGTCTACGTGTTGAGTCACCACGTGCAACAGATAAATCCGCTGCGTCTGCAGCAGGTTCCGCGACTCGCAAAAATGATGAGCCTGAATTATGGCTCATCTATTCCGGCGAGTCGGGTGATGCATCCTACTCGAGGCGACACCTCCCGCCTCCGGATCACCGGTGGTGAAAACTAGCAGAGACAGGTTGACTGGATCTGGGGAACGGGGCGGCATCATGACCGAGACCTTCGGACCGAGCGATATGTCTGGCAAATCCTCGTCTCACTCTAGCCCATCCGACACTGGGACGCGTGGTTGTGGCGGTACGCACCTATGCGTCACCACAAATGAAGCAAGACACAAGAAAACTCGAGCGATCGATCTCCTACTGGTGTCAGGGTTCATGTTGTACCCGCAAGAGGTCAGAGACCACAATGTCCTGCGCCATGCTCCTCAAATTGAGTCTCCTTAAATGCCGTCATTCAAGGAGTTAGATCAAGTGGCCGGCATGACCACCAAACGAGATCGAATCCTATTAATCGATTGTAGGAGGATGTGTCCTCATAATTTTAGCACGAAAACTATTTGTGCTGAGGAAGAGTTCTATACCGATGTGTTTTCCAAACATCATATGTACAATGGCAGCCGTGGCCGCGACGCGTTCGCACAACTTGATAATGAGCTTTCGATTCGTTCTTTTCGTGTTGAGCTGACTGCAGCTCTTCAGGACATCGCTCAACTGCGTGAGCAGGTTTTTTCGCTTGTCGACCAGACTAATTTCGTGTTAACGGAATCACTCGATGGTATTCGCGAGCCTTAAACGCGAAGAAATTCTTCGCCTCTCAAAACGGGCTTGTAATGATAGTACGGGCGGAGACGTCAAGCGTAAAAAGTAGGATGTGTACGTATCTTACGGGGCAGTTCAATCGGGTATGTGTTGCCCATTCGGCGCAACACACGAAATGGACCGATGTACTTGGGCAGTAATTTACTGCTGACCACGTTTGTCACTGCGTGTTTCGGTAGGTTTACTGTAGACAGTACAACTAGATCTCCTTCATCAAATGAACGAACATTTGCTCTTCCACTGCTGTCTACTTTTCTTTTCTGTTTATCGCTTGCGTCTACAATAGGGGCTTGGACGAAGTGGGAACCCACTTCGCGAGTCAGCTGAATGTCCTCTGCGGATTAATCCTTGTTAACAGCTGTGCGCTTGGTGCTCACTGCTGATAGGAACGATGTCTTCACCAGTGAGGGTGTCATCGTCCTCACTTTGGCAGTCGTTGGCGATGCTGACTATATCAGCATCATCGTCATCATCATCATCAATGTCGATCGCATCGACATCGGCATCCATCACGTCGACACCATTGTCGACGGTTGATGAGCAAGAACCAGATCGGTTGTTGATCAGCGAGTCTACCCCCCCCAAACTAGAGTCACAGTCTAGGTAAGCGGGTAAACGTGGATGGCGTAGGCCAATCACGAAGAACGGTGTATGCGTTGTCGACGCGTGCACCGATTAGTTGATTGTGAATCCCGCTATCTGTAAGAACTCGCTCAAACTCGTGAACGAGTGGACATAACCTCGAAGTATCTCTTCGAAAACGCAGTTGACGTGTTTCGCCTGGCCATCTGTTTCTGGATGGTCAGAAGTCGACATCGTCAAACGTGTTCTAAGTGACCGAAACACGGATTGCCAGGACTCCGCCGTAAAGCGGGGGTCCCTATCATACACAAGTTCACGGAGTGACCCGTGAAGTCGGAAGATAGTATCGACGAAGACACGCGCACAGCACTGAGATGCGATTGACTCCGGTACAGAAACAAGATGTGTCATCATGCTGAACCGATCAACGAACTCAAGAATACCAGTATTCTCGTGAGTTTCTTCGAGAAACTCTATGACGAAGTCCATCGATACGGACTGCTAGCACTCTGCCGGAATAGGTTAAGGTTGCAAGGGTGCACAGAATGACGAACTAGGCCTCACCCGTTGGCAAACTTCGCAAGCGCGAATGTATTTGCACTCAAAATCATACTGGCGAGGCCAGTAGAATTCATGACTACCATGAGGTTAGCCTTTTCTCTACCGCGATGCCCACTTGATAAGGCATCGTGACACTCATACATGATGCGGAATCACAAATCATTATGAGCGGAAACGACGACACGAGCTGCGTCTCCGTTGACTGCTGTATAGTACAGCAGTCCATCACGAACCGAATACCGTTCGGCTGAAAAGCGGTATTGATACGTCTATCTTTTCAAAGCTTGACTGCATGGTATAGGTACGTCATCCATCGATAGCAGTAGCGACTCATCTCTTGCGTATGCATTCCGCATTTCGTCAAGCAACCTCGACGACGGAACACTTACTGTTAGTGTCGCAACAGTGGGATCACCCCTACTTTTGGGTGGGCAGTCGGCTTGAAATCGGTCCGACGCAAAACAGCATCAGCGACGACATTCAGTCGTCCTGGTTTATGCTTAAAGAGATGTTGTACTCCGCGAAGAAAGACAGCTACCTCGCCATTCGTTGCGAGAGGCGTGAACTGTTTACAGCCGTGCGTAACGACGCATGGTCGGTATAAACGATGAGGGGCCTATCTCCTAAGAGATATAACCGTAACTTAGCCAGTGCCTATTTCATGGCAAGGGGTTCCTTGTCTTGCACCGGGTAATTTCGCTTAGCTGCTTGCAGCTGACGCGATTGATAACAGACGAAGCGCTCAACTCCGTTTGAGTCGGATTGCATCAAAGCGCAGCCGATTGCAAAATCCTTGGCGTCGCAGACCGCATGAGATGGTCTGTCCTGGTCTGCAGTCACCAACACAGGCGATTGCAATAAGCTTTTATTGATGCCTTTAAAAGAGTGCTGACACTCTGCAGTCCATAACCGCCCTCTATTTTGCTTCAACAAACGAGGAGATGTACGGTCATCTCGGTATAGTTGCGCGAGTATTTGTGCAAGTACGCCGCCTTTTAGCCAAGGAAGTTTTCGAAGTCTCTTGACTTCGACTGGCACAGGCCAGTCGCTAATCGCCTTGATATTTTCCGGATCAGGGCGCACACCGTTTTTACCCACGATGCAGCCAAGAAGTGGTATTTCGTTTGCTGCGAAGAGACACCTTTTGAGGTTCGCGAACAGCTTATGCTCTCGCATTCATGTAAGAACCCTCCGGAAATGGATTCTATCAACCTCCACGTCCATCTTTCCATCTATAGCTCGGCAATGGACGAAGACATCACCAAAGTAACTCGGTGCGAAATTGCGCAACGATCGCAACAGATTTGTAACACATTTGTTAAACGTTGCGGGGCGTTACTTAGCCCCTGTAGCATCAATAGCCACTCCCTGAGCACACCGCTGGGGGTGATCACTGCTGTGTAAGGAATATCCCGCTCACGCATGAGTATCTGATATAATCTATACGTCAGATCAACGGACGAAAAGATGGTACTCTTTGCCATACCATTTATGCTGACGTCCTTATTCGGTATCGGCGTCCGAGCTGTTACCGTTGCAGCGTTCAATTTTTGATCGCGTGCACTATCCGCCACCATCATGCGGCTTTTCGCACACAGAAGGTCGGAGAGATGTGTAGGGATGTTGATTCCCTCAAATGACCAGCCGCTAAGCGATCGGCAAAGCGCTTGTCGATCGCTGTGACCTGTTCACGAGTCAGTGGTCACTGCTTCACGACACAGTATTTCGAACCAGGTTTCAGTTCGATCTCACGCCGAGTGCATTTGTCTTTGGGCAGCTCGCATGGCACGGATTCAAGGAAACATCCCTAAGTTCGACCAATTCTTTAGACAAAGGATTTGTCTTGAACGACTCCCAAGATCGAGACGTGTATCGCTCAATCCGAGTCTTTTATCGAGGATACTCTCGTCCTTAGGTGAGCTACTGAGAACCCGTTCGTTCACAGTAAACACCTGTGCCGAACGATTGTCGGCGACATACTCGTCCTATGTGACGAGTACGCAGATCTGCTAGGTTTTGTCACTCCGCAGATCTCGCAAGAATATTTTAAATTCTAGCGATGGAAACTATGATTAGTTTCGAAGATGACATCGAAGGTGTGACCAGATCAAGTGAATAAGCGCCAACACTTGATCCTTCATTCACCAAGACATTCACTGTCTCAGTGAACTCCTGGGAAAACACCTATGTAGGTGGTTAAGGAAACTCAACCTCAACATTACTCTTTCGGGAGTTATCACTCTCAGGAACGCTGAAACTTTCTTTCAATATTGTACTGACTTTGAGTGCACTACCAAAATCACGTCCTCTTCGATCGACTCTCTTTTAGTCGATCGGGCTTGCTCTACGATCGACTTTGTGATAGTCGATCGGGCTTGCTCTACGATCGATTCTGTGATAGTCGATCTCGCTTAACGTGTTTTTCATCCTGAACAACACTCATCACTCTTCTTGAGTACAACCTTCTTGGTGTGCATCCGTGTTCCAGTCCAATCGATCTCTTCGAGTGGTGAACCTTCGGCGTAGACTGTGTCTCTACACAGATGCCGGAAGATGGTTCTACAGTTTAGTAGCGTTTTACACTGTGATCTTGTGCAGTCTCACTAACGACCTTACCACAAGTGAGGCCATCGCACTCACTAGTAGTACATCCACACGCTCGTAAACGCTCCAAGACGTTCATCAGATGACCATCTAATGAACAAACGGCATGCATATTCACGGAGAGATGCTGCCAGCTGACCCATGGCTTGCATCCTCTGAGCCATGTCAGACCGAGGATGACGTCAAATTTGTCATCCAAATCAAGTACGATGAAGCCATCATCGTAATGCTTTCCTGCTAGCGTGTCTTGGATCCCACTACACGTTTGTTCACTGTTACAGATGCGCCTTTAGCAAGGCACACCGTCAACCTCGTTGGAGGAAACTCTCGCTTAACATAGTTGAGCCTACTATCTCCTAGCGACTGGCGTCGAATAAAACTGTTCGACGCCCCACAGTCAACTAGGGTGCGAAGTGACATTCCACTTGTCATTTCGATCTTTAAAGTGATGAGGGACTCCTCATCACTAGGTGCAGTAATCCACAGCGACTGTGTGTTGGGAGCAATCTTCGTCAACAGACCTGCAAATTCTCTTGACGTTGCTGGATCAGCAGGGTGCTCCGCCCTTACTGACCCTGCCCGTTTTTGGCGGTCCGATTAGCTGTCGCGGTTTAGAGACATGGTCGGATCCGCGCCTTGGACCTTTCTTATGCCAACGGCGGTCATCACGTCCTGTCTTCGGACGTGTTGCAGTCCTTGAGGCACTACATTCATGAGCGTAGTGTCCAATCTTCTGACAGCGATGACATCTTGCCGTTCGCTTGTGACTAAGAGAGCGGGAGGTCTCGCTCTTAATGTAACATTGATCCATAGATTCGGGACCTCCGGTTTTCTTTCATCTCGTCGGACGATAGTTGGACGAGTTATCCTGAGACTGTCTCAGGCTATAATCTTCTCGTTCCTCATACGCTATCGCATTTTACAGCTTATGGAAGTCCTTTTGGAACATGTAGGTCTTGACCGGCTCATCCAAAAGGCCGTAGATCATCACGTTGATGCGCGCGTGCTCAACAACAGGGTTTCCTGTGACGCTACTCGCAAGGTAGCGCAGGATGTTGTGCGTAAGCGTGCACGTCACGCTTACCTTGCTTTAGCCTCAAGAGTGCAGAGCGTGCTCTGGACTCGGCTCTCGGCGGCTCGAATCGTCTCTTTAAGTCGAGACTCCAAGATCGATCCTAACGACTCTAGTCACGTATCGGGTCGTGAAGCTTGAGCCCTAAGGCCCAAGTCTTTGCTCGTCCCGTCAAATTTGACAGGGCGGAGGTTACTTGCATCTCGTCACATTCGATGTGACGGGCCCTAATTGCATCTTCTAACTCGACGAACTATCTCAAAAGAAATCTTCATCGGTTAACTTGAACCTTAAGACATTAATCTTCAAGGTTTCGAAAAGGCGCATGTGCCTCGGCCCGCCCATAGACTGATGAGAGCCTTGCTAGTGAGAGCATTGCTGGTGAAGCAAGGCTGTCTTCTGTCTTTCTACAGCAAGTTCTTCTTTTTAAACTTGTTGATAGCGGCATGTTGTTTGTCTCTGTTTCAAACCTTCAACATGCCAATGATGAAGGATTCGCCCATGAGCACACTCATGCGGCCGAATACCTCCCATTCTAAGTCACTCAATGGGAGTAGTCTTCACGTGTGACGTGAATGCTGTAGTCTTCAACGCCCAACATGTTTATGTTGGACGGACACTAAGTAGTCGTTGGACGGACTACGAAGTGCTACCAGGGGTAACGGGGCACCCTTTGTTTGGGGGTGCCACGAAACTTCACGTACACTAGTACGTGCAGAGGAAGCTACTCTACTTAAACGACTTGTTTGAGTATAGGTAAAAAGAGAACTGTATTTGATATAGTTAAGCTATCAATGTAACTTCACTCTTCATTTAACTATATTAAACTACGTCGTCGTGTGACGAAAACCTACTCACCACTCATTACGCGCGTCTAGCAGTGATTAGTGGTAACCTCGGTTGATATGTCTTATATCAACCAATCTTGGAGCAGCGCATGAATATATCATACAAGGAGATAATATTCCTTCAATATTACCTATTTTAGGCGATATTTGCAGAAGAATGTCGTCACGCTGTACAATCTTCGTATTGACACCGTTTGGTGTCAATATCATGTAACGGGCTACCCCGTTACAGTTTCGCTGTGGTGAGATGCACAATATTCATAAAAAAAACGTCGAACGCTATTGCTAGCGACTGAATCATCGCTTAAATCGCGGCGTCACGGCCATCATCATGCACTTCGTTACTTTGTATCCCGCGGTAGCATGAAAAACATCATGACCGTCGCGATGAACAGTGAGCTCTTCCATAACGGCGAGTAGTGAGCAGTTCAATTACGTTGAGTTGACAATCTAGTCGTCATACCGCGTCTAGTGCGGCTCCGCAAAGTCACATGTATTGCATAACTTTCATGTGCACACAGGGTTTCCGCGCTTGATCCTGCAGACTATTTGCCACATCCGGGTCTTGTCTGTCGTTCTGAAGTTCTGGTCGGGAGTAGTGTGTATTGTAAAGAAAATATCGACGGTTACAACGGGGCGCCCTGCACCTGCAGTGCACATGCTCAAACAGAAGGTCGCTGCATCGTTAGGTCGAAACGAGAACATCGACACATGTGTTTATACTACTTCGTACGGGGACGGTTGTTTCAAAGAGTGGGGTAAAGGAGAGATGTTTATTGAAGGTATACGTAATGCTGAATCTATTGTAAAATGGCATGGATACAATATGACCCAAAATTGGTGGGAATTGTACCCGTAATGCGTCGGAGGTTCTCAAGCATTGGTTGTAATCTTGCCCTCGTTTAATGGAGTTTTGACGGCAGCGAAGCTTGGACTCTTTCCACGAGAGGAAAGCACAATTCTTTCACCGCCACGGTCTGAAGAAAGAATGATGACTGACACCCTTCCGTCAAGTTTGACGTCTTCAATCATCTCAGAAGTCGCGCGTCTGTAGACAAACGTGAGAATCAATTGAATGCAACCTAGTATAAACCCTACAATGTTTGGGCCCAAAATGAACTTGTTGTCGACCAAAGCAGCGTATGTTGCCCAATTAAAGCTGTTAAAGACATTGACAACACCCATTGTAAATGGCATTGACGACGCAGTCTTTGTTCGAAGAACTGTTGCGATGGTGGCCATTGGTGACACGTACATCCCAACGCTCGTTCCAATTGTCATGAAACCCAACGTTGTACTGACCGAATCTTGAGATTGGTTCGTGTATCCGGCTAATGCGAGTACACTATAGAGTGTTACAATGAAGCACACAGTAAAGGATCCGATGAAAGCTTTTACGACAGCGCGCTTGTCCTCAGCCCAGCGGTAGAAGAAGTAGTTGAAGAAAATACCCGTGACAACTCCCACAATCGCTTGCGCAAATAGTGGCATCATGTTGTTCACAGCTATGGCGTAGAACATGCCGACATAACAATTCGTAAAAAGCAAGAGACACGGCATGACTGACATCTCGCCTGTGCTATGGTTCTTGTGCATTCGTCGAAAGTCCGGTATCAACGAAATGCGTAGCAATAGAGTGGTGGAAAGTGTGAGCACTTCAAACACGTTGACAGCGATCTCGTGGGTACTCATCTGGTAGATGCGTTTGCTGCTAAATAACAAAGGTGGTGTTTGTGGTCTCGAAAGCAAATTCGAATATGGCTGGATCGTGTGCAGGTAGGTCTTCATCATCCGTTTCTAGCTAAAGACAAAAGAACCACGCGATACACGATCAGCGATACTTGAAACGTTCACGCTTCAGCATTGTTGCTTCTAGCGGCTCAGTTGCAGAAGGAAAGGTGGCGGACAACGCGATGGTTGGTGCTGACCGTTTCGTCCTCCATTTGTTTTGATGGCGTTTCTAGTCAGACAATTACATCCCAAAGTACTTTAAACGGTCGAGGGCATGTCACTGACGATGTCAAGAACATCCTTCTACTCTACATGGCAGGGAATACTCTCGTGCTTGACTTGATAAACTTTGATGGAATCGACTTGTGGAGGACAACTTACAACCCGCATGTAGGAACGACGTCCAGCTGCCTACCAGTGTATTTCATGATCTTACCTCTTCTATAGCATTGCAGCGAAACTTGTTCGTCTATGGACTACCCACTGAGCTGAAGAAAAAAAAGCTCCGTGTGACATCGCCGTCTCGAAAAAGCGATAGCGTCATGCAAAGAGCGTTGGTTCATCATGCGTCCGTCTTTGGTATGGCTCGTCGATAAATGGAGGAAAGTCTCAGCCGGATCATCGTGCATGAAACCACGAGATTTCAAGAGACAAGTGCGGCATAAAATACCCTGTCGAGATTGAAGGACGTGATGCCGCCCCTTGTGGGAGGCATCGATAACGCTTATCGAGAGCGACACATCGAAGGGTTTGTGGCACTGACGTCAGCCGTTTGTGCGCAATGCAAGTGGCGAGAAAGCCTATCGTCGTACCCATTGCATTCGAGACCGAACCGGGTTTCCAAGTAGTTCTCGAGACCCCGTCGATCGTCAACGATACACGGAGAATACGGCCTCCGTTCCGTTCTGATACAAACTGCGGTATCCAATCCGTCTACTACTAGCAGGTACAGTGGTGACTGGATTTTCCTACTACGTTTCCTCGCACTATCAGTTGCAAACCACGAGGTCACATCGTTCATGCCGCTTGCATAGAGGAGCGAGACGCAGCCATCAGCGCAGCGCGCTGACCTCAGTGACACTTAGAAAGTCCATGCAATCGACTGCTCGTTTCGCTTCTCCTGCTACCAACTGAAGTCTAACTGAAGCGTAGCTTAGCCGGGGTAATGATCCTTTTTGCACTTAGCTACTCCTTGTACGACGATGCCAAGTGCCTTGCAACGTTTCTGAAGCACAAGTCGGAGACATGCGGCCACCACTAACCCTGATAACAAAGCAAGACGCTTGTAATGCCTATGAACATGTGCAATGGGTGTCTAATGAGCGGCTCGCCTCGAGACGCACGTGCCGGAAAAAGTTGATGGGAGACAGCAAATGCAAGCTAAGCGGTCGTTCGGTTGAGCTGTCCAGCTTGATTTTCTTGAGCAGGGCCACATGAGATCCGGTTGTTGTGTGTACGTGTGCGCACGGCTTTTCAGAAGAAGATGCAGAGGCAATCACCATGACGACTGTCGCGTTCAAGGGAACTTGATACCGTTTTGCAGCCGAGCCTTCGAGGTGATGTATTCCCATCAACACGACCACGACGACCAATTTCTGAGCTCCCTTTTTGCATCGACCATGCCATGAACCGTTACTAGTGCTACAATTATAGGGTCTACAGAGCGACGACAACCCAGCCCAGCCCAGTTTCGCTTTCTGGCTTCTGGCTTTCTTAACGATGGAATGCATGGTGAAGAATAGGGATCCCGTCACAATGAATATCGCCAGAAATCTACCTGCTCCATGATAGCAGACAAAGCGCACTTTATTGTGTGTTAGTCACGACGGTTACTGCATTCTAGGCGACCGAAGCTCGACGAAGTCAACGCTTTTTTCCTCGATGCTCTTCCTATCACGACCGACTCCTTCTCGAGCACATTTGATATTGGAAACCGACAGCGAGAGCTTACCACCCTCCTCGAGTGTAGAATGGCGATGGTCGATCGATAGAGCCTGGTTTGAACGTCCTGCCGTCGCCCACGATGGCGGGTAGATGACATACAAAATCAGCTGAATCAGAGTGAGGATGCAGCCGAAAGCATTCGGGAGCAAGATCCACACATCACCTAGGATGATGGCGTACGTCACCCAGCTCACGCTGTTGCAGAAGCTAACGACGCAGAACGTGAAAGGCATCGACGCCGTTGATTTCGTGCGTAGTATCCTACGGATCGTGGCAAGCGGGGACCCGTACAAACCGATGGATGTGCCAATGGAGATTGCACCCATGGCTGTAGCCATCGAGGACTTGGACTGTCCTGTGACGCCTTCAACGCCCATGGCGCCGTATAGACACAAAAGTACGATAAAGACCATGGCTACAGCACAGGTCTTGTAAACGGATCGTTTGTCGTCGGTGTAGCAGTAGAAGACTGCGATGAATCCGCCGCAGGTAAGAATTCCAACAACGGCAGTCACGACGAGCGGTAGTATGTTCTCTGACAAGTAGCCATACCACACAAGCACGACGCAGTTGGTAAAGAATAGCACGACTGGCAGGATCTGCACTTCGCCTGTGCTTTTCGCCTTGTATATGCGATAGAAGTCCGGGTAGGGCGCAAACCGCATACAGACGGACGTGATGATTGTCAGCACTTGAAAGGTTACCAGGAGGGCCTCCATTGTCGTTGGTTGTTGACAGCCCACGAGGTGGAGGACTGTGCTGGATGGAAATTGCAAACTGGCAAACGATGGAGAAACGTAGCGTGCACAAATGAGCACGACTGCTGTCCCTTTGCCGGTAGCACTTACACGGCAAATGGTCGGTCCAATCTCTTGTAAACATTTCTTTGCACGTACCACTGTGAGCGGTGCTGCCTCTCCGTGATCGTACGTGGTTGAACGGACCCCATCTTTTAGCTCTGCTTCTCATCAACCGGATCGTTTAGGCATAATTGAAGGAAGGCCACCCCTCGACGAAGTCAGTATGATACCTCAGCGCAAACTGTCGTCGCAGTCAGGTACGAACATACGTGGGCTTTTATCTTCTCGAACGCGACTGCGAGATCTACTAGGGAAGAGCTGTAGGGATACTGTCCGATGAGTTCTTCAGTCTACAACGAGATCGTCAGAACTTGAAGTAGCTTGGATTCTCGACTGTGATTGCCTGATGGAAGTCAGAAGCCAACCGTATATCCTCTGCCATGAAAGCCCAGACAATTTGAGCACACTATTTCCAGGCAGTAAACGTACAGTCAAGAAGAGCGAGACATTCCTCGAGTTGCCCCGTCTGCTAACAGCTCGGATACCTTTTGCACAGGACGGATCGGATCCGTTTGTGGCTGGCTCATACGTTGCTTTGATCGCAAAATGCATTCTAGCGTTCAGTCGACTTCTGCGCACCATCTTTGTATTAGAAAAGGTCAGACGATCGATCCAGAGGGGTACAGCGCGGACCATGACGTCTAGAAATACTGAGGTCTACTTTACACGCCGCGTCGATTGATCCGGCTATTGTGCGTGACTCACGCAGCAGTAATGCTCAGGACTTTGTAGGATCAGCAACACCGTCTATGTTTATGAATTGACCGCATGTACTGCTATTTGTAAATTTTGGTCGCTAGTCCAGTCATTCCTCGGATAACTCATAGGAGTGGTGGAAACAAAATCTATGAATTAGCCGAGTTATGAGCTACGTGAATTCCGAAATTCCACATTTCGTGTTTCGTGAAAAGATAAAAGCAGTAAGTATCGCGGTTTTCCCATCTAAATTTCTTATAAATAAGCCATGAGCGCTGTCAACAATGTATAAAAGCTCGAGAGTTGATCGCACGAGATACATCCAAAGAGTCTCTAGTTCTTATGATCAGTCCACAAATACTGTTTAAGTCTTTACGCCCGTAGCACTCCTAGCTCTGGTCGGAGGGACTAATAATGATTCTATAGAATCGCTCGCACAAGGTGCTCTAGAGTCTACGCCACAAGATGGCTCTGACTTTCTGTGATCTGCCGACGTCAAAAGTAGACACGTGGAAACAAACGATCAAAAGGGGACCTGACTCTTATATCTTAGTTTCATCTGTAATCACCCTCATTCAACTACTTGATACTAAAATTAACTGATTCGCGCTTTCCGTCCACTACAGATTGATAAATGGTACGTCAATCTGTCATCAATGGATGACTGAGGTTATCAACGAAAACCAATTATAACGAATAAAACTAGGATAGTCTTTCACATGTACAAGGTACATATATTTAGGACGATAACGGACGTGTGACCCCGTTACAGATTTAATTAACTTTCCGCCGAACGCCTGACATGCGCTTATAAAAACGGATAAAGACCTGTCAGCATGGGTTCTTCGATGATAACAAGGAACATTTAACTAATTACAAAAATCACCGAGATCTATACTCTGATGTTATCTGAACGCCTTAGCTTTACCGAGGACACCGTTGAGTTCTTCAGTGGATAGACGCAGAACCAGTAGCAGCGAAACAAGCTGCACATCATCTGAATATTTGGCGAGAGTGGTTCAGCAATTAAAGTAATCGTAGATGCATCATTGCTATAGTTCGGGCTGATATCGCTCTTTAGGCGCAAATTTTTTTAGCATCGACGCAACTAATGTTTGAGGTCCCGCACTAATGTTTGAAGATCAAGAAATCATAATTTAAACTGATGTTGTAAAATACTGAGCAACATTGAAAGATTGTATCCATAACATAATTCAATAAAGTTAAGTTGCGTGAAAACAAATTGAATATCTTAAATAATAGAAGGTCAGAGTTGATTTAATTCCAAGTAGAAGCGCTAAAGGTTGGATTTTTTAGCTCGATAACGGTTTACTTTCCTTTTTCACTCGAGCACTGATCTCAATTGTCTCCAAGGCCAATTATGGTGGTATTTTAGATGTCCACCCATGCAGCTGCCAACACTTAGAGCACCCTGGGTTTTGTTAACCCAATTATAGTTATCTCAGACAATAAGTTCGTATGGAATCACGTGGTGTGGTGTTTGGTAGGTCGGGCATTCTGACTTGTACTTTCGCTTTGCGCCAGGCGTTTCGAGTCGACAGGGTGGTCATCGATCCATTTGTACTATGAGTGGTGCAGAGACCTCTAGACGGCGCAGTGTGCATGCATGGGAAAAATAGAGTGGCAGGTAGTAGATCGAATACAGGAACTTTTTGCCCGTTACATAACACCTACTACGCTGCACGTTTGCGAGCCAACAGATGATGAGCGCAATAATAAGAGCTACTGAAGCGACCAACAACAAATCAGGTGGTGTCGCGCCCAGCTGCCTCAAGGCGTGGCTCTCCAGCGCGTGTACATTCGTCGGTGAACACACCAGCATCCGTCGAAGACTCGTACGCCCGCGAGATTTAGACGCGTGACGACAGGATCCTCGCATCACTTTCTGGATTGATGGAACGCCTGGCGGTGCTTGAGTCGTCGCAGCGAGTGCGCGCCGGAGTTAAGCAATGATGGGAGCTATCGAGAGCGGCATGTTCGCTTCGAAGCTTGGCACAAATATGCGCGGACGACCGATGACGACCGACGCGCTTGGGCCGCAGGAAGAGAAGCTCAAGGCACCGCGCACGCACTAGAGTGCGATTTGCCTCGGCGTGTCCCGCTTTACGTTTCTCGAGCCTCACGGTGCGCGCTTGCCAACTCAGCAACACACGCTGATGTTGAAAGGCAAGCTTCAAGTTGATGTACCAAGAAAGTGGTACCAGTATCATTTTTGATATCATCTTTGCGCCGAGCAACTGTGGGAGTTTCATTTTATGATTTCTTCTGCAGAAAGGATTTGATAGCTAGCCAGGAGATAACGAAACTAATAAAACTCTCTCTTTTGCATTTAATTGTGTGTCCTCTGTCTCTACCTTTGTGTATTGACTTCTAACAGGTTATGAGCCCAAAGCACGGGGCACTCAGGGGTGACACGCGCGACGGCGCGTATGCGGAAGCAGCCCCTGCCACTGGTCACGAAAGGGTCAGTGAGCATGAAGATTATGAAGAGAAGAGCAAGCAAGGTGTTGTCCATGCGGTGGACAATGCTGTCACCAGGAGTGACGACGCGTCAGAGCTCCTGGTGCTGATGAGAGGAATAACCGGACGTCTGGATAGGCTTGAGGAGTCACAGACAAGGTTGATAAAAGCTGAGGAAGGGCGTGGAAGACATAGGGACGCGCCTATGACTCCGCCTAGACATTCAAGTTTGTTTGTTTCGGCTTTGGGAAGTGGAACAAGAATGCACATGGACAACTTGGAAGGGTCCAATGATGCGCCGGTATTTACTCCGAGGAGACCGGTTGAAGGGCAGATGTCGTTTGGCGCTGGACAGCCCGAATATAATGGACCCAGCCAGGACGTTCGCGGTCAAGTTGCACCAGGACTTGGAATTCCTGATATGTTGCCCCAAGCTGGAGGACATGGGTACATGCAACATCCCGACTTAAATGGATACGGTCATGCACAAGGAAATATACTTCAAGTGCGATATCCTGATGCAAGGCAAAAGAAGCTCGGCATTCGGCCGTTTGATGGAAGCGAACTGTATGAAGGACTTGGTTCTGGATTCTTGGAGTGGGGTCGGAGATTCGAGCGACAAATTTCTTTGGCGCAGTCATCTTGTGGATTTGAATGGCCTGAAGATGTGAAAGTGGATTTGCTTGGTTTGTATCTCTCTGGGACTGCAGAGAGATACTATAACAGACAAGTTGCGATGTGGTGGAGTCAATTACCCACTTTGCAGTACGTAATGGGGAAAATGCTTGAAGCATTCAAGACAAGTATAACACCGGCCCAAGCGATGAAACTTTTTACGCAACGTAAGAACCCGAACCGAAGTTGGCCAGAACATTACATGTATTTGGCGGCAATTTCCGAAGTTTGTGGAAACGGTGGTGATTATTTGGTTCTGGACAATATTGTGCAATACGCCTCTGAGGCTATGCGAACAATTTTACTGGCAAAAGTTGATCACACGAGAACGGACTACCTGGTACAAGCAGAACAGCTCGCTCACTTTGCGCAAGCGTATGAGTTACACACTGGGAGAGAAAGAACTCTCGGGCGAGAAAAAGTGAGCACAAGAGAAGTCGTTAATTCTGTTTCCGATCGACAACGCAAGGAAACGCGTAGATGTCACTTTTGTCACGAAGTTGGACATTTGCAGGGAGCGTGTCCGAAACGCAAGCGACCACAAGGACCTCGAACAAATTTGTCGCTTGCTGTGAATGAAGTCTCAAGTCAACAAGACGATGTCTGGATCTTGGATAGCGGATCCAGTAGACACTTGGTCAGTGATGAGTCGTGGCTTCACAACGTTGAGTCGTGTGAAGGGGTTTGTCATCAACCCGATGGACAGCCGCTTCTTATAAGCAAAAGAGGCACTGTGACAATTAACGTCTTGGCTTGTGGAGTTGAGCGTGTGCTGACTCTTACAGATGTATACTTTGCTGAGGGTGTGAAGCATAATTTAATTTCGTATGGAATCTTGGACCGAAAGGGTTACACACTTGGATACAATGGAACTCAACGTGTTATATCCAATACAGTTACTGGAGCTGTGGCTTTTGATGTTCAATTGGTTGGTAACGTTCTTGTGGTGCCGTGTCGAGTGATGGATAACGATGTTGAACCGGTTGGAGTAATTATGGCGGTCTTGGGTGAAGAAGCAAGTGTCCAAGTGTCTTCCGCTGTCCAAAAAGGCAGTTTAATGGACTTTCACAAGCGTTTTGGCCATTTAAACTACGAAACGATAATAAAATTGGCTAAAGATCCTTATTGTGATTTTTTGCTTACGGACAAGCGTCGCGAATTTTGTTACACTTGCTCACAAGGCAAACAGACCAAGAACAAACAGCAAAGGCACGACTCTGGGCAACACTCACCTATTGACAGGGTTGGAGGTGTTATTTGTTCGGACATCAAGGGCCCGATGACTCCAAAGGATCGGCTAAATAATCGCTATATGATCAACTTCGTTGATCATAAGAGCAATTATTGTCGTGTATTTCTTGCTCGCACTAAAGACGCTGCAGCAAAGAAATTTAAAGATTTTCTGATTTTTTTCGAGAAAAAATTTAATTGTCGTGTGCACGTTCTTCGCACGGACTCAGGAGGAGAGTACCAGAATGTAGATTTATTCTGCAAGAAGTCGGGCGTTGCAAGACAGCGAAGTGAAGCAAGAAACCAAGCGTCAAGCGGAAAGGCTGAGCGCATGCATAGGACCATCATGAATATGGCCCGTTGCATGATATTTGCGTCAGGATTGCCACTCAATTTCTGGGGTGACGCGGTTGAATATGCTGCTTATATTTTGAACCGGGCCCCTACAAATTCGAATGCTGAGCGAATGTCACCGATGAAGGTGCTGACGGACCAGACCCCGTCGCTAGGTGAAATTGTCGTTTTTGGATCACCATGTACAGTGTACAGAGATCCTAAGAAGAAGAATTTTGCTCCTAGAGGACAAAAAGGGATTATCATTGGCATTGGTGAAGAAACCAAAGGGTATCGTGTATACCTGCCGAAGGATAAAGTGGTTGTTGTCTCGCAGCATGTTCAAAATATTGAGACACTGAACAAGACCCAGAACAAGCAAGTTCAAGAATTGTATCTGCAGAATCCTACTAGTCTGGAAGATAATGACTCCGCGCGAGATCAAGTTCAGGAGGGAGGTAATACCAGATATCAAGATCTGGAGGAGGCGACGAGTCGTAAGGACCAGACACAGAATATGGAGAAAAGGACTCCGTGGACAAGAAAGAAGAAGGTTGTGACAAGATCGGCGAGCAAGAATAAACGCTCAAGCCAGGGACAAAGAACTGAGAGTTCAGCCATGGATACTGACGTTGTCAATGTTGTCACAACATCTGACCCGAGAAACTTTGGTGAAGCTATGCGTAGCAGTCACAAGGAAGGATGGATGAAGGCAATTTCTGAAGAATTGCAAGCCTTGGAGAACAATGGAGTTTGGAGTATTGTGAAGGCTCCAAAAGATATTCGAGCACTTCACTCGAAGTGGGTTTTTAAGACGAAGCGTGACGCAGAAGGTGGCATCGAGAGATTGAAGGCGAGATTGGTCGCGTGTGGAAATGAACAAGTCTTTGGAGTGAACTATGGAGTTACGTTTGCTGCTGTGATTGATATGTCCAGCGTGAAGATGATTTTCGCACTGGCAAGAAAGTGGAAGGTGCCTGCGAAGCATGGAGATGTTCCAAATGCTTACGTTAAAGCAGACAAGGAAGATAATCTCGATATCTACATCCACGTACCACAGGGAATGCAGATTGCAGAGGACTTAAAGAAGAAGATCGGTGTTTCACAGAACAACGGGATTGTTTTGGAGCTGAAGAAGGCTTTATATGGATTAAAACAAGCAGGAAGACTATGGAGTAAATTGCTACACCAGAAATTGGTTGATATTGGTTTCAAACAAAGTCTCACGGACATGTGTGTCTACTTTAGATGGACACATGGTCATCTATTGATTGTTGGAGTTTACGTGGATGACCTTCTGGTAACAGGAAGTGATCAGGGTTCTGTGAATTCTTTTTTTGATGAGCTCAATTCACTATCGGTCAAGGATCTTGGATGTGCTCGCAAGTTTTTGGGTATGCGTATTCAATACAATGACGAAAATGGGTACACTTTTGATCAAGAAGTTGGAATTATGGACATGCTGAAGGAGCATGGTCTCGAAATGGGACATAGCGTGCGTGTTCCAATTACTCAAGACTGGAACGATAATGAAGACTCGGTAGCTGTGCCGTTACCGGTATTTGGAGGAGATGGTGTGGTTACGGTGAAAGTTTTCCAGTCACTTGTGGGAAGTTTACTATGGATTTCGCGTTGCACCAGACCAGATATCGCTTTCGCGGTGCATAAAGCGTCAAGAAGGACTCATACGCCCACGATGGGAGATTATAAGTTGGCCAAGAAAATTGCAAGGTACCTATCTGGCACGAAGACATTGCGACTTTCTATGATTGAAAGAGAAGATGAACCAGAGCTGTTACAAGTGGTTGGGTACAGTGATGCGGATTTCGCTGCCGACAAAGGTGACAGAAAATCTGTCACGGGTGGTTTAATTACGATTGATGGCATGCCAGTGATCTGGATGTGCAAGAAGCAAGGCGGTGTATCACTTTCGACCATGGAGGCTGAGTTTACAGCTGCATCCATTATGGCTCGAGAACTTTTGGGCATTCGCGAACTTTTGCAAGAGTTAGATTTGAGATTTAAAGAGCCTATACCACTGCGAGTGGATAACCAAGCGGCTTTGAAACAACTTGACGGTGAGAGAGCTTCGGCTAAGGCCAAACACATTGATGTGCGCATCAAGTTTGTCGGTGATTTAGCGAAGCGAGGAATCATAAAGCCTGAATATCGAGAAACTTCGAGTATGCCTGGGACATACTAACGAAGGCATTGGCTGCACCGAGATTGGTCGAGATGCGTCGAGTGATCGGTTTAAAATAATCGATCGGAGTCGACGATGACAGAGCAAGGATCAAGTGTTTTGTCAGGACAGTGTCGACGAGGAGGAGTGTTGAAAGGCAAGCTTCAAGTTGATGTACCAAGAAAGTGGTACCAGTATCATTTTTGATATCATCTTTGCGCCGAGCAACTGTGGGAGTTTCATTTTATGATTTCTTCTGCAGAAAGGATTTGATAGCTAGCCAGGAGATAACGAAACTAATAACACTCTCTCTTTTGCATTTAATTGTGTGTCCTCTGTCTCTACCTTTGTGTATTGACTTCTAACAGCTGATGCACGCAGCGCTCTCATCTCAGCAGGCCGCTCCAGTGCAAGCGTAAGAGCGTCCGGGGCTCAAAGGATATGGGATGCCAACCGCGAGCCAGTGCAAGCTAAACATCAGGAAGCTTGACGCGACCGAGCCTTATTATAGTCTTGGCAGCAGCTTTTTAGACTGGAGACGCACCTTCATGCGCACCGTGAGCCTTTGAGAGGCATTGTGCGGCTTCGCGTCGACCGAGGTCGTCAAAGTGGACCTCCTCGGCCACTTTCTGGCGAGCACTGCTGATTATTATTTCCACAATCAAGTTTACACCTGGTGGGTACAGATGCCCCGTCTCGAGTACAACTTGGAGCATCTGCATCTGACGTTCAAGACGACTATCAGGGTGAGTCAGGCCATGAAGCTGTTAGGAAAAAGATAGAAAAGCAACACACCTAGGCAAAACACTTGCTCTACATGGTCGCCGTCAGATACGTGCGCAGCGGCACCTACTCGCTCGTTATCAACCACATCGTGTACCACGCGTCACCAGAGCTCATGAGCGTCATGCACGAGAAGCACGATCCGACGAGGACCGACTAACTGCATCATGCGGAGGATCTGACGCACTTTGCACAGTCGATCGACCTCGGCAGAGGCGTGGCGGGTAGCAGTTTATCGCGTCGAGTCAAAGCGGCACGATCCAGGGAATGCTACCACTGTGGAAGGACCGCAAACGTCGTATCCGAGTGTAAAGCGCGAATTGAGTTCGACGACGAGGCGAGCGCCGCCAACGGCCGGAGCCACATAGTTCTCGCGCTCACTAAAAAGGTACTGGCGCGCTCCTGAGGCATGAAAGACGAAGAAAATGAAGGTCTCACGTATAGAGACAGCTGCGAGTGACACAAGCGGCAAGTATAAGCTTTGATCAGAGACGTTGATTTCATGCTTACAGCAAAAGACGCGCAAGGTATTGGGAGAGGCGACTGATTTCTGGACAGCGGCGCGAGTCGGCATCTCGTAAACGACGATTTACTACTTCTAGAGTCGACCGCATGCGCCCACAGAATCGCAATGGCGGATATGGAGTCGTTGTATTTGACGCGCGTCGGTAGCTTTCGGATCAAGGTCCTCGTTCCGTGGAGCAGAGACGACTTTGACGCTGACGAAGATCTGCCTCGCACCGCTACTATTAAAGAAAATCGTGTCGTATGACAAGCTCGAGAGCAGGGGTGTTGTTTTTGTCTAAGAAGGCAAAAGCGCTCGTTGGATCGACACGAGGATGGCGCAATCGCATTAGACGTTGCCATTTTTAGCAATGTGCTGTTTATCGGGACGTCATCGACATGCGTCATGCACAGCGAAAGAGATGCGATGTGGCCTCTCATCGAGCGCATAAGAAGGACGGAGACGTGGACGATGCGCAACGTGCAGACGCAGCGCGACAGCGGCGCCAGATCACCAATCGACAGGGCCGGCGGTGTTGTCTGCTTGGACCTCAAGGGCCTGATGATGCCGCTGGATCGGCTAGGCATTCGATACCTTGTCAATTTTAACAATCCATAAGTCCTTGACTTACGCATGTTCCTCGCGCGCATCCAGGATGCGGCAGAAAAGCAGTTTGAGGCGTTCCTCTTTCACTTTAAGCGATCTTCAGGATCAGGATCAATGTCTTGCGCACCGACGGCGGCTGAGAGCATGCCTCTATCGCTATCTTTTGGATGTGAATAGACGTCGCGCGTCAAGTGTCTGAACCGCGCAACCAAGCATCAAATGGCAAGGCGGAGAGGATACACCGGATGGTGTTGAACCTTTCGCACAGCATGACATTTGCGTGTGCTCTGCCGTTGTAGTTCTGATTCTACGCGATGCAGTAAAAGTCGTTCACATCCTTATCCGCGTCCCGACGCAAGAGAGTGCAAAGAGTGCGTCGCCTCTCAATGTGCTGACGAGCAAGGCGCCGTATATGCGCAGTATTGTTGTCTTTGGTTCTTCCTGCAGCGTGTAAGAATTCTCTGAAACGGCGCTCGCAGTGCGGCGTCATTGTCGGCGTCAGCGATGAAGCGAAGGGGTACAAGGGCTGCTGCATAAGGAGAACAAGGTCATCGTCACTCAGCACGTGCAAACATCGGGGCGCTGTCGGACTGGCAGATTGTGCAGCTTTAGCGCAGGATGAATGAGGGCGATAGAGCCGATGGTGCCGAAGAGCCATCGCCAGCAGCGGAAGCAGTAGTGGCGACAAGTGACAGTATTTTAATAAAGCGTAAGAGGATTGCACAGCTCGAGAGAAGAGCAAGCAGCCGTGGACGCGACAAGCGCATGGGATGCGCACCACGAGGAGCGAGCTGCGAGCGACGATGTGGTCTGCACTGCTTTTTGCGCGATCTACGTAACTCTGTCAGGGCTTTGCGCAGCGCAAATTGCAATGGTTGGAAGACGGAGATGAAGGAGGATATTGATGCGCTCGAGGATAATGGTGTGCGGCGCATGACAGAGCGCAGCCCAAGCACGAAAGCTCTTCACTCTAAAGGGTTTTCATGAGCAATACAGGAGCCGACGAAGAGCTTAGGTAGTGCAAGGAAAGGCTTGTCGGATACAGCGATAGGTAGGTGCTTGGCATCGACTCCAACCTGACGTTCTTCGCCGTGATGGAACTCTCGACGACGAAGGTCGTGTTAATGCTCGCAGCGACGTGGGTCGTGCCGACAAATCATTGGGACATCCCAAACACGTACTTGTGTGCTGAACAAAAGCGCACCTCGACATCCGACTGCAGGGTCCGCGCGGCATAACGGTGTCGGACAGCACGCTTCTAGAGATTGGTGTGGCGCATGAAGGCGAGGTTGTCCTCGATCTGCGATGGAGCGGGGGTGATATCAAGCAGGCAGGGCGCCTATGTAGCCAGCTGCTTCATTCTCGACTCAGTGACGCCATACTTACTCGATGCGTGACATACATTTACCTGTATCACAAGCGCTATGGCGACGAAGTTTGTTATCGGCGTCCACCTAGAAGACATGCTGGAGACGGGAACAAGTGTCGCGGTTGTCCAGAGCTTCTTCACGATCCTGGCGTCACTGTCAATGAAAGACATCAGTCACGTCCATAAGATCCTAGGGATGCGGGTGAAGATTAGGAGCAACGGCGCATTTCGCATCGATCAGGAGGAGGCGATTAAGGAGCTCCTGCACGCACAGGTGATGAGTGACGCAAATTAGATCAAGACGCCAATGGAAGACGACTACTTCGAGGTGATAGATGACGATGTCGCACTGCTAGAGACAACAAGCGCGGGCGGTGGTGCGACGACACCGCGATCAAGTTGCCCTTCGGGAGCCTGATGTTATTCGCGCGGTGCTAGAGGCTATTCATTGTCGTTGTGGTGCACAAGGCGACCAGGAAGATTATGCGATGCAGGTTATCCACTGGGAGCTAGCCAAGTGCATTGCGCGGTATCTCAAGGACACCGCGGCGCTCAAGCTTGAGATTACGCTGGCGCGAACGAGTCGCGACGCACTGCAGCTCAAAGATCAAAGATATGCCTAATTTGCGTCCGACAAGGGGATTCGAAAGTCGCTGACGGGAGGCGTCGTACTTCTCAATGTTATGCAGGTTTCGTGGACCTCAAGCAGCTGAGCGGCGTGAGCATCTCCGCAATGGAGGCCGAGTTCGTTTGCGGCGCCCTCACTTGTGCATTTGATCAAAGGAATATGATTTCAATAGCTCAGGAGCATTTCCGTCCTTCGGAAACTCACATTTTATCGACAGTTTTGAGTTACGAGTTGTAAATTAGCCACAATAGAACAAGTATGGTGATATGCGGATTGTATGATATGTATGAATTATAAGTCACGAAGATATAAGTTATCCAAGATGTGACTGTAGAAAAGTGACAGACTGAGTAAGGACCGGCTACATTGAACAACGACGTGGTACATTCAGCAACGTAAATCGTTGCGTGTATCGTCATGGTCATGTGAGATGCCGTTTTAAGTTCATATTGCTGATTCGCGCCATGATCCAATGTGAAAGAGCTGAAACCTACTTTTTCACACAAAGAAGATTCTTCGACTTTCGCTTCACCGCGGATCAATCTCAAGCGAGCTCGACCATGTGTAGAGACACCTTTTAATGACTGGCTGACGCCTCGAAGGTGGACAAAACAAGCGTACAATAGGGCATCGCTTTGTCGACACATGTGACAATGTTGGCACTCAATGTCTGATCGCTTCAGTGTGAGTGTCGGCGTGAAATGAAATACATACGTTGCAAGCCATGCAGCAAGAAGTTGCTTCGCCAACTATACCTTACGCAAAATACTTGCCGAAGGGCTCCGAAGGCACAGGGCACATTCGTCATGAATCGCACACTTGACTTTTGGGCAACACATTAAATGAAATAGAGGGCTGCACACGGTTTTCAGTCAGCATTCGGACCAATTTTATCGACGGTAATTGTATTGCTTTTGCATTGTGGTAGCGTTAGAAAAAAACTAATGGATCCGAGGAGCTGCAACGCAAGCTAGTAACACCAAGCAAGACAGACTAAGGATACGTCGAGCGCGTATGTTAAGAGCGATTACTGACGGCGGCTATGATATATGATGTTCGCTTACGCTGCGATGATGCAGTGAAACGTTGCTGCATTGACGCTCACCTTCGGCTACAAGACGATAGCCAAAATTGAGCGTGATGCGGGCAGGAGCACGAGCAGAACGTATAATCCGCATATCCGGCAAGTCGCAATGGTGGTGACATGATACGCTTGTCGACAATAGGGAGCACTTTAGCACAGCAAGAGAATCAGCACACTAACACGACACTAAAGACATCTAAGTGGTTCGCTATGTCCGGTCCATTACCTACTGCAGACCATTTATCGTCTACAACTTGCAGAAGGTAGGCCCTTTTAGCCCTGTGTGGATATTCAAGGGTAAAGGAATGAGCAAGAGCAGCATCCAAGTTGTGACTGCATTGCATGACTAAGCATCGCGATGTTCCAATGAAGTACCGGCAACATCCCTGCGATCGGAACGACACCGTCAGCAAATGTGATTGTTATGATACAACAAATTATGTCTCAAATGCTCCGGTCACGTAAATAATATACGCGAGACATTACCACTTCAAGTGCGTTGACGTTAGCTGCGTGTATCACATTATGACAAGGCCGTTCGGCTCTTGGACTTCCATGAAGCATTGCTTTGTGTGCAAACGCTCACTTCAGCCATCAAGCAGCTCAACGTACGAAAAGTTCGCTGGGACTAAACTTGCTGCCATCGGTGTGGTCGTTTTGCATCAGCATAATAGCGCAAATCTAAGTGTCGAGTCGGCGGACAACTGGCATATTTTTTACAGCTAAGAGCAGAGCACAACGATAACGGTAGCTGTGCCTGCAGTGTTCTGAAAGGATAAAGGAATGATCAGTATGTGCCACTTGCCATTGGATTCGTTTGCTTTGTAAAGACCACCCGGCGACAAAATGGATGATGTGAGAGAGTTGCACAGAGAGAACGAGGGCACGAGGGCACGAGGGCACGAAGGAGACTTCAACCCAGAACTCTCCGCATCCTTTACAAATCGACGAGACGCGCGAGATACATGGATGCGGCCCCCTTTGCATCCGTCTATCACGAGCGCAGCGGTATGCGACCCTCAAGCGGGTGATCGCATGTGACGAGCACGTACCAAAAGCTCCTTCTTTTCCATTACAAAGCACAGTGAGTAGACAAGCAACGAGTACGCTTGACTCACCACGCATCTTCCGTGCCATCATTGACGAACGCAGGATGTGACCGTGGATTGCTAATTTGGCGTCAGTCAGATATCTTTTTTCTGGCTACTCGCCTTTGTGACGAACTTCAAGGGCGTAAACATGTCCTGTCTTAGCACGGCGTTACCGCTAAGCAAGCAGTAGAGTCGAGTAGGTGTGGTGGTGGTTCAGATTGTCTATTTCATGGTTATGTGAACTATGTGCAAGATCTCTAATATATCTTAGGCCATGCCATGATCGCCGGTGAGTGACCCAGGGGCTGACCGTGACTGGGGCCAGTAAATACTGCCACCCCTGTACGTTCACGTTCCAGTTTCTGCAAGGGCAAACTTTGGTACGTAATGGGGTCAGAAACCCCGAACGCTGTTGACACAGCCGGTAGACTGTCGCGTGCTATCGCCAATATGACAGCACTGAATGTGGAGGTGGGCCCCGATCAGCCGCTTGCGTGGCCCCTCGACGTGGAGTGTGGACACCGAAGTACCCACTAGGCGCGGGGGACGCCGCCTGCCGTTATACTTCCCCCTTGCCTGCCTACGCACGACCACCAGGGCGCGAGAGGAGGCATTTTCAAGTCGTGACTTCTCCCGCTTCGGCTCTCGCGAGGGAGGATCCTCACCAAAAGGGTCTGCCCTATTATAAAGACGGAGGTTTGGACTGACGCAAGGGCGACTGCGAATGCAGTATTTGGGAATGGAGCCGAGTCGTGATGCTTCAAATGCGTTTATAGAGGTCTTCATGACACATCGTGTCCAGGCGACCCCGTCCGCTTTGACATGTCCCGCATCCACTTATCCGCCAATCAAGTCGCCACGTCACTCACATCATCTCAGCCGCTGAATCACCATCTGACTCCACCTCGTCTGCACCTGATTCGCAAAACCTGATCCCTCAACAGCCCACCATCTGTTTTTCAGATTCAAACACGCAAACGTTGCACGAATCATCAATGAAAAAACCTCGTTCGTCGGTTTGATAGGCATCAGTTGCGAATCCGTCGCGTACCTCCGCGTACCCTCCTCTCTCAATCATGACGGTCTCCACCATAACCGCCTCATCTCATCACTCGAGCAAGTGCCTGCGGCCACTCACGTGCGTCTCCCTCGCCCTCCGCACCTCCTGCCCCTCATTGTCAGCGCTCCCGTACGTCCAAGCGTGTATCTCGTCGTACGTGGACTATTCCGCACGCTTTTTCATCCCTCAGGCATGTTTACGCACCATTTCGCGAGCTAAACTGCATCTACTGGAGCGATTACGAGCCAATCAATGCGCAAATCAGGTACCGGACTCAGACGAAGAGCTACAGTGGTACCGTCAATGGGCATTTGCTCGCGGAAGTGCCTACGCTGCTGCTCGTGGCGATCTCGACGTCTTGCAGTGGCTCTGTAAGGTTTATTACCCTCAAGGACACGTAACAGATGCTGTGGAAAAGGCTGCAGAGGCGGGACACGTGCACATATTGCAGTGGCTCTATGCCCGCCATCGAAACGTCGTGTGGGGGGCCAATGAGCTGCAAGTTGCGGCTCAGAACGACCGCGTTGCAGTCGTCAAGTGGCTGTATGCACACACGTCTCCTCCAGCCTCGGTCGGTATACGGGCTGTGGAATTTGCCGCTGCCAATGGCAATTTTTCACTTGTCAAGTGGCTACATGTTGTGCAACGGCAGTGGTCGGGCTATGCAGCAGGTGAAGCAGCTGCGCGAGGCCATTTACATGTGTTCAAGTACATGGTCAAGGGACACGTTGTGCTCCGAGAGAGCGTGCTGAACGAAGCCGCAGCAAGTGGACAGCTGAAAGCTGTGAAGAAGCTGGTGAAGCGCCAAGCGACGTTATTGACGACAAGGACGACCACTGCAGCGGCAGAAAATGGACAAATGCAGGTAGTCAAGTGGTTACATGGCAAGAAGTTTGACGGAAAATTTGTGCTCTGGACAACGGTAGCAATGGACAAGGCAGCTACTAATGGACACTTGAAGATGGTCAAATGGCTGCATCAGAATCGATTTTTGGAATCATGGAAAGCCTGTACTCGAGAAGCTATGAATGGTGCTGCGCGGAATGGTCACTTAAAGGTGCTGCAGTGGTTGCACAAGCATCGTCATGAAGGCTGTACGACCAAGGCGATGGATAGCGCTGCAGCAAACGGCCGTATCAAGATTGTCAAGTGGCTGCATCAACACAGGGTGGAAGGGTGTACGCAAGATGCGATGGATGCAGCGGCGGCGAACAATCAACTGGCAACTCTGATTTGGCTGCATAGAAACCGAAGAGAAGGTTGTAGCACGGCTGCGATGGACAACGCTGCTGGGGCTGGCCACTTGGAGGTGGTCAAGTGGTTGCACAGGAAGCGAAAAGAAGGATGTACTTCGAACGCCATGGACAGCGCAGCTGCCAATGGACATTTGAAGGTGGTGAAGTGGCTCCATACTCACCGTAAAGAAGGCTGCACCGTGCGGGCAATGGATCGTGCCGCTGGAGGGGGTCACTTGGAAACGATCAAATGGCTTCAATTGAATCGGTTTGAAGGCTGCACGACAGCGGCAATGGATAATGCTGCGGCTGGAGGGTGCTTGAAGCTTGTGCGGTGGCTACATGAGCACCGTAATGAGGGATGTTCGACTAATGCGATGGATGAGGCAGCTGGAGGAGGTCATTTTGACGTGATGGCGTTCCTGTTTGCCAACCGCAATGAAGGCTGTACGTGGCTAGCAGCCGAGAACGCTGCGCGTTCGGGTCATTTGGAGATCTTACAGTGGCTGCACTTCTATTTTCCGGACCGGTTCGATCATAGTCGCGTCGCTGCTGTCGCTAATAGAGACGACTTATATCTGATGGAGTGGCTGCACAGTGTTGGTATCTGGTACGCGTTGTGATGAATCTCAGTACTGCGAAGTTGGTTGTGTCAATTGGTACATTGAGGCATGCAAACTTGTGTAAGCTCGTGATGAGAAGCGAGATTTACCCGGGTATGTAATTATAGAGAAGTTTTGAGGTAAAAGATCGGTCCAACCATGCTTAGCCGCCCAGCACACAAATGTCGTTCTGGTAAATTATCTCAGCAAAAGGCCTGAGCACATTGAGGTTCACTGCGTTGTATCTCGAAAATAGCACAAGTAGTCAACAAATGAGCGACTGGCATGTCGAGTGGTGGCATGATCAATGGCCAAAGCGATTCGATGCGTTTTCGAGCATCAAAATTACAGCAAACACTGGCCATTTGTAATGCGCCATGGCATCAAGTAAACGCATAACCAAGTGGGACTTTCATTCAGGACTTGTCACGATGATATGTAGCAAAGCATTAGCGGGACTGAGCAAAGTGGTACCAGAACTACCATTATTGGTAATTGGTTACCGTTGTAGAATATCTGGAAAGCTGTCGGTTCCTTTCGTTGGATCCTTACAAAACTTGGGTGTATACAGGTGTCTGGTGGCGTCTAGACTAACTGACCGTGTAAGCTCGCATGTACATTCAGAAGACAAGCAGCCGTTGATCGACTGAAGAGGACGACGCAAGTAGATGAGATCGTGGTCTAGCCTCTCAAAATTAATAAACTAACCTTGTCTGCGCTTCGAGATGGTAAGACCGTGAAGTTTCAGAAAAAATGGGAGAGCCAAAAGAGAGAAATAAACCAACTCTACAGGTATTGGCGCTATTCCCTCCCTTTTGTTGTGAAGCTCCTTGTTACTCACTCGACTATATCATCAATTTCCGTGCAGCTGTGGCATCAGCAGAGTCGCAACTAATACATTGCCGTGACATTCCAACATCCAGATGTCTATCGTAAAACATCTTGCTGTGAAATGACGAATGCTATCATAAATGATTACTTTGTGACTGCACTCCCTATCAGCAGTGAGCCAGGAATTTCAGATGCATAAAGAAAGACCGAGCAGTAGCTCTATTCGATCGTGTACTTGTGCGTCAACGTGGCGAAAGTGCATCGTCACACGACACAAAATAACGCTAGGTCACTGCTGTTGTTACGCTTTCAAATCAGTGGTGAAGTATATAAGAAGGCGAGTGAAAGACCATATCAGTCACCACGAGGTGCGATTTGACAAGATCATGCTTCATAAACAGATAGCACGACCACTAAAGGTGTGCAGGAGACTACAAACAACCGGAAAACTACGGCATTAGTAAAATGGAAGACAGCGAATAAGACGTGAACGCACGTAAATCACTGTTACTATAAAAATGCTTGGACCTAATCCTGCGCCTGCCACTTTCATCGCAGACACTTTCACTTCGTAATGTACGAGTGTCTTGAATTTGTAAAAGCCGCTTTTTCACTACTTCGAATATTACTACGGAGCTACTACTACTACTACTACTACTACTCCTACTGCTACTTGTTTTAGTACCAGTACTACTTTTGCTCACACTACTAGACAATCACAAATATAATAGCTACTACTACTACTACTATTCAAATCCAAAGATGTAGCTACTACCACTTTGACGTACGACTTCTACTTTTTCTACGACTTACCACAAGTAGTAGCTATTATCCACCACATAAGTCGCCATACTCGACAAAATACTCGCTTCTCCGCTAAATATCGTCAAAAACCAATCAAATCTCCTCTACCATCCTCCAGTCCCTCCTCCGTATCCACACACCCCTCCCTCCCTCCCTCCCAATCGTCCTTCAAGCCAGTCATTATCCAAACCTCGTCGTACCCCACCACTCCCTCCCTCTCTCTCTTGCTCTCTCTCGCTCTCAATCGTGCCCATTCTCGCCCGCCACAATGAGCAGCTCCCCCGCTCTTTCCGCCTCCGACTCACCAGCTGCAGCTGCTGCTGCTCCCGTGAGTAAAAACGAGCTCAAACGCCGTTTAAAAGCCGAAAAAGCCGCCAAGCTCAAAGCTGAAAAAGCGGCGAAAAAAGCAGCTGCCCCCGCACCAATTACATCAAAAGCCCTAACCCTGGCAGACGAAGACGAACTGGACCCGACTGCTTATTTCGCCAATCGCGAGAAGATGTTGCTCGACCTGGAAGCCGAGGGCGTGAACCCTTACCCTCACAAATTCACCACAACGCTCACGTTAGCGGAATTTCACGCGAAATATGACAATATCGAACCCGGCACCCACCAATCCGATGTCGTCGTTTCAATTGCTGGTCGACTCCATAGTAAACGCGCCTCTGGAGCCAAATTGGTGTTTTACGACCTCCGAGCTGATGGCAAGAAGCTCCAGATCATGTCGGACATTGGCTCGTACTCGAGTGAAAGTGCGTTCCTGAAGATCCACAGCATCTTACGTCGTGGAGATATCGTGGGGGTTGAAGGGCACCCCGGCAAGTCGAAAAAAGGGGAACTCTCGATCTTCCCCCAGCAAGTGACGCTCCTCTCTCCTTGCATGCACATGCTGCCCAAAAGTCATGCAGGCCTAACCCTCCAGCAGGACACGCGGTACCGTCAACGCTACTTGGACCTCATTCTCAATGATGACACGCGCGACGTGTTTTACACCCGAGCCAAGATCATTAACTTTATCCGTCGGTTTCTGGACCAGCGGGAGTTTCTGGAAGTGGAGACACCTATGATGAACATGATTGTGGGCGGCGCAACGGCCAAGCCGTTTGTGACGTACCACAATGACTTGCACATGAATTTGTTCATGCGGGTGGCGCCCGAGCTCTATTTGAAGCAACTGGTGATTGGCGGACTCGATCGGGTCTACGAGGTTGGACGCCAGTTTCGGAATGAAGGCATTGACTTGACCCACAATCCCGAGTTCACGAGCTGTGAGTTTTATATGGCTTATGCAGACTACAATGACCTCATGACGATGACGGAGAAGCTGTTTTCCGAGATGGTAAAAGAGGTTACGGGAAGCTACAGCATCACGATCCAGAAGGAGCCGGGCGAGGAGCCCGTGACGATCGACTTTACACCTCCGTTTAAGCGAGTGAGCATGGTGTCTGCTGTGGAGGAAGCCACGGGTGTCACGATACCCATTGATGAACCGGAACAGTGTGTGGCTGTTTTGGAGGAATTGGTGACCAAGTACGAGCTCGAGTGCGCGCCACCTCGCTCGATTGCTCGTCTTTTGGACAAGTTGGTGGGCCACTTTATCGAGGACAATAAGGCGTACTGGACCAAGCCGTTCTTCATTATGGACCAGCCAGTGTACAACTCGCCTCTGGCCAAGTACCACCGCACGAAACCGGCTCTTACAGAGCGTTTCGAGCTCTTTCTGGCTGGTGCAGAGGTTTGCAATGCTTACACGGAGCTCAACAACCCCAAGGTTCAACGTGAGCGCTTTATTGAGCAGATGGGGCAGGCTGCTGCTGGTGATGATGAGGCCCAGCCCCATGACGAGTCTTTCTGCACGGCTATGGAGTACGGCCTGCCGCCTACCGCTGGTTGGGGCTGCGGTGTCGACCGTTTGACAATGTTCCTGTCGAATCGCTTCAATATCAAGGAGGTATTGCTTTTCCCTGCTATGAAGCCGGACGAACAAGTAGCCCCGGCCCCTGCAGCGGCTAGCGGCTCGGCTGCGCTGATCTCTGCGACCGGTTCGGTGGCCCTGGACGTGCTGGAAAAGCGTCTCGCGGGGTCCACTTTCGTGAACGGATCGTCTCCTTCGAAAGACGACACGGCCGTATTTGAGCGCGTGAAGGTGGTGGGCAAGGACACCTTGAAAAAATACCCGAATGTCGACAAGTGGCTTGACTTTGTGACTGCGTTTCCAAACGAGTTGCGCGCCAAGTGGTAGATCGAGTGGAGACGGGATGTAGCAGAGGAGGAGAGAGGCGCTTGGACTGCAAGTTGCTGGTTTTCTGAGCTTCTGTTGCGCTCGCAGCAATCGATTTGGGTCGTGAAGGCAACAGTTGAAGCTTTTCTCGACAGCCGAGCACATGATGATTCGTTTTACGGTTATGTTGTGTGTCCGTTGTGCATGCAGCTCGACAGCATGAGTGTGCGGTCTATTGGTAGTTAGTTCTCTGAACCAAACGTATTCATCTTTCAATCGGCTGAGTAAATCCACTTCAACAATCAGATTCAGCAGGGATCTCCGCATACACACCGTCGACTGATTAATACAGTGTATCCCCTTTTGTCATCAAAAATGACAACACCCGCCACAAATTTGACTTAACCCTAAACAAATCGACGAGCCCGAATCGACGAACCCATTGCAGTCGCGCAGCGTTAGCAGGAAATGAGCGATTGGCCAAGCGAATATTTACACCCGCCACCCAATCAACTCCTTCTCTGCCCCGCCATTGTCAATTTGTCCATTCGCTATCCTTCTAGCAACATACATCCCCACCACACGCTCCATTCGCGCAACATTGCACCGCTCACGCACCACTTCCGACAATCATGAGCGGAGGACGTCTGCAGCACTTGCTGCAGCCGCTTCGGTACGTCTCATCGCTCTCTTTGCCTCCCTTTCTCTCTCCCTCTCTCTCTCTCTCTTCTTACCCTACCCCTGCCTCTGTATTGCCTTGTTGCTGCTGCTGTGATCGTCCGGATGGTCTCTTCTCTGCACAGCGACTTGAGTAAAAACTGGAACATCGACTTGGCTACCGAATTAGAGGACTATATGGACAAATTAGAGACGCTGAGCATCGCGTTTGACCCGGAAAGTGGCAGTGCCCAAATCTCGAGAGATGGAGAAGGAGGGGCCACTGGAGTCATGAACTTTGCTGAAGCTGCGCTGCTGATCCAGGGCACGAGTCTCATCTACAGTCGGAAAGTCGAGTATCTCCATGCTTTAGTGTACCAGACTCTGGCTCACTTGTCCCAGCAACAGGACGATAACCAGCAGAGTCAGGAGCGTGGGAAAAGAGGTACTGGAGAGACCCAGGAGGACGAAAATGGAGCTGCTGCTAGTGTGTTGGACACGGCTTTGCTGCTTTATGACGAGCTTGAGGAAGCAAAGCCGTCGCATATTACGCTCAAGAGCGCAGTAGCTGGAGATGGAGAGTGTGACGGTCGTGGAGGAGGGAGGAAGAGGAAAGAGGCCAAGGCGCTGCATCGGAGCAAGAACAATATGGAAGCGTCGATTGCATTGATGGGGTCACTAGTGCCGGATGAACGCGACCATGGCGAAACGTACAAGCTGCTGTCGTGTAACTTGCATGCAAGTGGCGTGCTGCTACTGGACGAAGCGAGCAAAAAGTATCTTGGCGCGCAGCAGCGAGTTGTTGAGTCAGCGTTTGGAGAGACGCCGGGACGGTACGGCGGTATGTGGGTGGCTGCAGATGGAGATGAACCGGCGACTGCGCTGAATTTCGACGATATGGATGCGAACGATAATAACGACAACGACGATGATGCAGGGATGATGAATCCATTCGACAAGCAGCCGGACTACGAGTTTGACGCTGGTGAATCGATGCAGGACGCATGCATGGAGAATGCTCGAGATGACGCACAGCAGCAGAGGAATGCAGTTCACGAGAACTCGTCTCGCGCTGCAGTGACCGCGATGCCAGTGAGTGAGAAGGACCCGTGGGCTCCACTGGATGCGTATGATGCCAGCACATCGGTGGCACGCCCGTTCAAGAAGGGACGGTCGTACCCACGAGTACCGGCATACAAGAAATCGAAAACGAGGTCTGGAGCGTTGGGCAACAAGCAAGGGGTTGTAGGTGTGGAGGACGATGCAGAGCAAGATGGTCTGTCCAACCCGGCGTTCCATGATCGCTTTTTCATGGGATCGAACGGAATGCAGTGGGCATCGTGGGTCTGGTCAGAAACAGCAAGTGAAAATCCGCTAGAGAAAGCTTGTCGAAAGATGTTCTGCCGGACCCCGCTTCTTGCAAAAAGCTGCGATGCACTCTGGCAGCGTGAGGCGAAGTGGCGTAGTCTTATGCGTCGTTGCGAAGCCCGCGAGAAACAGAGTGCACAAGCCATGCTGTTGCGTGAGCAGGCCATGGAAGAGGAGGAAGCGGTCGATGAACACGATCAGATGCGAGCCTTTGTGCTGTCTACTGGAACGGCGCGCTTGGGCATGGCTTTCCGGAACGATGCGAGTGGCAACAGAGATGACGAGGACGGTGACGACAATGACTATAATGATGGGTTTGATGGAGGCGACGTAGATCAAGTACATGTTATGGACGAGATGATGAGATCGTATGAGGCTGAGGCGGCTGCGAGTTCTTTCGATGGGCCGCTCACGTATGAGGAGATCTGCAGACAGCATTTGGCGTCTTTTATGTCCGGTACGGAGAAATATGTCCGAGAGACGGATCTGAGCAAGCAAGTGAGTGACTGGCAAGAGAAGCTGACGCCATTGCTGAAGCAGCAGGACGCACACCCGCCTTTTGATATCCATCACTATGGTCGAGAAATTATTGGGCGTCTAGAAGAGGAACACAAGAGCTTCAGTCTCGATAAGCTGAGTGGATCATCAATGCGTGAGAAGTTGAAACGTGCTAGGCTTAATGTGGTGTCCGAGGAAGAGGAAGAAGAGCGGGACACGGTGCCGTTTGAGACTCTGGTGGATGGCAAAAGTCAGTTTGAGGTATGCCGTCTCTTTTTGGCTTCGCTGCAGCTTGCAAACAGCGGCAATGTGTCACTGCTGCACGCGCATACTACAGCTGAGCATGAGCAGGTGCCATTTGAAATGCAGCTACTCACGAGTGCCAACACTTATGGCGCCTTACAAGCGTAAACTGGACAAAGCAACGATGATGTGTACAAACATGATCAGCGACCGATCCCTAATAGTCATGGTCGCTGGAAGTACAAGGCGCAGTGTCTTCTTTCGAGTCAACTATGCGTTCAGCACCAGTGGACATTTGGTACCATAATGGAGAAGTCGCGTGGCACTTGATGTCTCTTGATCATCAGCATGGGTATATAAGGCAACACCTTGCACATACACGATTTGTGTATCCATGAATGCAAGTTTCACCGCTCAAGATGTTGTGTGGGCAAAAGTACTGAAACGAATTACAAAAGTAGGGACTGGTAAAATTGAGTTCCTCGTGTTCGATCCGCACTAATTTACAACTACATAATAGTGACACCAAAAAGAGCGCTTTTGTATGCGAGTGGCGACTGGCACTTCTTGTCTGTCCCTGCCGCTACCGTCTCCATAAAATAGAAATGACAACGCAATAGAAATGAGCACAGTCTGACTCCCGTAAACGAAAGCGGTTGTACCCACCCCGTGTACCCTACGTGACCGTATTCCTCCATTTACACACAGACCTCCGCTTTTTATCACCAGTCACAAAAATTAGCCATTGGCCACTCCAATTTAGTCCCTCCGTGTCCCCCTAAAAAGCATGTCCGCATACTCCCCCCCACGTCCAATCAAGACTTTATCCGATACGACCCCGCCCAGCGACGACGAGCTGGACGCCGTGCACCGTCTCCTCGATTACCTGGAGACGTTTCCCGCCGACGCTGGCGCCGTGGAGCTCAAGGACCAGCTCAGCGCGTTTACGCATCACGACTTGCGCGCGGCGTGTTCTCGTCTCAATTTGTGCATCTCAAAGCGACAAAATAAAAAGGGCGGGTACATTTCCGCGCTCGTTGCTTATTGGCTGGCGCTGACGACCCCTAATTCCATGTCCGTGTCGGACGTAACGCCACAATCGACTCCCAGAAAGTCCCCGAAAAAAGGCTCGAAATCTTCGAAGAAACCTGCGGGGATGGAGCTCCCGGCTGACGTGGCCCAATTTGTGCAGCTCTTTCCGCCCCACGGCCACGTTCAAGAGCTCCAGGACCAGCTCAATGCCTGTCGCTCCCGCACGCTGCGCTCAGCGTGTGTCGTGCTGGATCTCCATCCACGTAAAAGCTGCACGAAAGTGGATTTCTTGGGCCTTTTGGTCAATTATTGGCAGGACAGTTCGGCTGTGACGCCGAGTGTGGCTACAGAACTTGAGGAGGAGAAGGAGATGGACGTGGTGTTAGCACCGCCACCACCACCGCCGCTGTCGTCGTCGTTGTCGTCGTCGTCTACCAAGAGAGTGCGAGTTGGGGACGATGATGTGAAGAAGGTGGTGAAAAAGAAGAAGAATGTCAAGGAAGTCGAGCGTCGAGGAGGGGATGTGGGGGACGACAAGACGGAGAAATGGGCCGCGTCTCTGGACAAGGCCAAGGTCGTGAAAGAGTGGGCGTCTGCCATTGAAATCTTGTCTCGAGTCGACGGAAGTGCCGAGAGCATCGAGTCGATTAGGAGTTTGATTGACAGCGTCGTGAACAGCGCGACGAGTGAAATGTGACGAGCAGCGTCGCGTTGAGGAGGAGGAGAAGAAGCAGGAGTGAGTGCGCCTGTTTTCTCTTTTTATTACGGGGCCTCGTCTCGCTTTTTTTCGTGTCTGCTGTAGATCCAATTCTTTTCACATGAACCTACATTACGTCGCAGGGGTGTACTTTGTGCACTGGGAGTATCTCACGTTATAGTCAACTGCTGGGCGCTTACTGATGGCGTCCGATGTGCGGCAGATTACGCAAACCTCCCAACTCGTACACATTCACCTTCCGCGGTTGCTGCAGTTCACGTTGCTTGGACGTATGCCGCGTCGCACAAGAGTCCAAAAATCAGCTGGAATACCAAACGCAGTTGCTTGACTACACAAAGTGGACGAGTCAGCTCGACCCGTAGCTCTGCACGTCTGCATCATCCACTCGTTTCGACACGAAAAGGTCTTTTCACAGGAATTGGCCTGCCTTTCCACGCAACGCGTTGTGCCAAAGTGAACCCTTTGAGAGAGAGAGACAAAAAGTGACAAGCAGATGCGACTTTTCTTCGAGCGAGCAGGTGCCGTTCCATCCATCAAAAAGTCATCGAAACGTTGATATCCCGCATAGCCGGGTCAACGGTGCAAACCGGACTCGTTCTTATCCTGAACACTCAGTCTTAAGCCAGTCCGTTAACCTGCAAAGTGAACGTCATCATGAACGTCGCCGCGTCTCATCGCTGGCTGCATGAGGAGATTGTAGAGGGCGCTACCGAGGAGACAAGTGGCTTCAAACGGGCGTCTCTACTCCAGTTGATACTGACAGGCACGCTCTTTGGCCTCGTCCACGTCCTGACGGGTCCCGACCATCTCAGCGCCTTAGCGACGCTCTCTGCAGGGACCTCGTGGCGCTCCTTTTCGCTCGGAATCAGATGGGGCTGCGGTCATAGTATCGGCCTCATCGTCATGGCCATTGTCTTTATTGCACTGGACGGGAAACTCGACTTTTCCGTGCTTAATGTCGTGACAGACGTTATCGTGGGTGTCTTTATGATTGGATTGGGACTCTATGGAGTGCATGAAGGGGTGAAGAAGTTGAGACAGAGACGAGGGATATCCAGGAGGTATCAGGATATCTCGGAGCAGAGAAAGATGGAGAATTGTGTGCAAGAGGGGATGGACGAAGAAGTAGCTCGAGAAGGTTCGGAGATGGAGACGGAGGGTGGAAGTCCTGGTCGTACATTGCTAGACGAAGAAGGGGCGGAATTAATTGACGGGAAGGTGGTGTCGAACGGACTTGATGAGGAGGCATCACTGCAATGGAAAAGGTTGGAGACTTTGAGGATTCGAGAGCTGGGTGGCATCCCCGCTGGCGTGGAGTCATCTGTTGCTGATGCGGAAGCAGAACCGCCACGACGACTCTCAGACAGTGAAGAGACCATATCCACTGCTACTAGTCCATGCGAGAGCATGGTAGCGCTAGAAGAGCTCCTGCCGGATCGCAGCGAATCGACTGGTGAAGCAGGATGTCGGATTGACGACGCTGAGTTTGCTACTGATCCCATGTGTGACGGCGTCAGGTTTCCGACGATCGACTTTCGGAACGCACGCACGCAGAAGGTAGGAAAGCCAGCTCATTGATCACTGCCCGGCAATGCTATCGTCACCGGTTGCACACCTCGGATTTAACAGGCACAAGAGGTATGCATTTGGTAACCTGTTTAGTTGTGGTGTGTGTGCTTGTTCCAGTTCACTGCGTTGCTCGTAGGAATCGTGCATGGAATCGCGGGACCAGGTGGGATCCTCGGTGTTTTGCCTGCAGTAGGGCTCCACGATACGGTCAAGTCGTTCATCTATCTCGGTTCCTTCTGCTTGACATCCATTGTCACAATGGGGGTCTTTGCTGCTGGGTACGGTGAAGCTACAGGTCGACTAGGCGACCGCTCCGAGATCCTGGCATTCCGCATATCGATCTTCTCGTCTTTACTTTCCGTGATCGTGGGTATACTCTGGTTAGTGCTTACTGCCATGGGCGAGCTCCAGGAAGTCTTTGGCTGAGACGGAAGAAAACCACTACGAATAAAGCATTATCGAAAGAATGAAAGACAGGCTGAACGGCGGCTTCCACATTTGTGTCCAGTGTATCATCCCATCAACACTTTGCCGATCTCCCACCAGCAGTCAATTTGTTCCTCTGCTCTCTCTCAACCACAACAGCAACCACTTCCAACGTGGAAAGAGAGAGAACCAACTAGCACGCACTCTCCCACAAAGCAGCAGTCCCTATGTCTCCTCGGTAGAAACCTCCGCAACAGGTGCAGCAGCACCATCAACCTTCTGCATCGTCACGTCCCCCTTCTCTCCACCAGCAGCAGCAGCAGCAACACCCACCTCCTCCTCTTTTCTATCCTCCTTGTCCCCTCCTTCTTCCTTCTCCTCCTCCTTCTCCTTCTCCTTCACTATAACAACCAACACAACGCGACACACTTGTCAGCACCATCACCCCCCACCCTCCATCCCCTTCTTGCCATTTTTCCCATCACTCACCGCTCTCCCCCTTCGTCTTCCAATACTCGTCCATGTCACTATCGAGTTTCTTGCTCGCGTGCTCCTCCGACTTGCCCCAGTACCTGTCCATCTCCGCGTCCAGCTCCGTCACGGTCTTGGACTTGGGCTTGTCACTTCGTCGACGACCCCCTCCTCGACCGCCCCCTCGCTTGCCCCGGGACCCCCTAGACTCTTCGCCATGACGGCGATGACGCGCTCCTTCGTACGGCGTGGAGCGGGCGCCTTCCCCGTTGCTATTGCGTCCTCCTCTCCTTTCACGGACCATTACGGACGAGCTGCACAATTGAATTGTGGCGACTGGCTGGATCCACTTGTTGTGAAAAGGCATCAAGTTTGACGGGGTTCCTGTGTTTTGTTGTCTCGTGAGTCGAGTGTGGGCGTGGGTGTGGGTGTGGGTGGGTGTGGGTGGGTGGGTTTTTCTAACGCACACGCGATGCGGGGTCGTTTCTAAGTCGCGTGGTTCAGGAGGACTTTGGTATGGACGATCACTTGGGACTTTTTTCATTCTCACATTTGGATTAAATCGAGCAACTGGGTAACTAGGTTTCGTTACCAGTTTTCTAATCAGAGCTTCTGGTCGGCATTTGTAAGTGCACGTTTTCGTTGCGATGATGCCTCTGTCTCAAGCGTGACGGATACTGCTTAAAGAGGTCGCAGAGTATTTATTGGCGTCAAGTCCTGTAAAAAATACGTCGGATGGTCGGTTTAGTTGCAACAGAATTGCTCGTGCAGTTGTGCCTTTCTCCACGTTTAAAAGCACCATCAATGACTGTAACTCCGATACTGTTTGTTCAGATCGAGCAAGAACGGCTTGCGAGCCAGTGACGTGTGTCCGGGATGATAATACCCATGAAGCCGATTCGTTAAGAATGTGAGGCGGATCGACACCAATTGCAGGTGGCCAATGATTTGAGTCAGTGCTCGGAGCATACGACGGCCTTATAATTATTGTGAGTGCTGCGAAGCACCATACAAGTTGCTGGACACTGTGATGCACACAAGCTTTTCTGGTTCTAGTCTCGTGACAACGCGAGTATGAAATGGTGCAACTGAAAAACTCACAAGGCGATCGCTGCACATGTTCAGAATCTATTGGGACGATGAGTTGGCACCTTACTTGTGTCGTCAATGCCAAGCGTTCAACAAGGAAATGACTTGAGATCTATTTCCTGGCCGTGCTGCCAACTAGATTATCTAATTTGCAATCAATACCTGGAGTAGGTTTGATCTTGAACAACAGCTGCACAACTACATCGTGGAGTAAACGAGATGTGCTCAACAAAGGCACCGCCTGTCCGATCGAACGACCTGAATCAACATGTTCAACATGCTTTGGGTCTCCCCAGTCAGCTAGGATGGCCCGAAATAGCAAGACTTTGTTATTAATGCATTATTTAGTGCAAGAAAATATGGGCTGTGAATGACAAGACCACCCGCTTATCCAGTCCGCACAATGACGTCTCGGGGATGCGTTCGCCTACGCAAAACAATGGAAAAAGCCGTTAATATCTTTATAAAAGCGCACCGTCTACACAGCACGTCAAACATAGCAAGACTAAAGCATATCGTACACGTCAGCGGCATTGGAGACGTTCGACACGCTGCGCGGCTTTTGCAGTAAGGCAGCGCCGGCCACGGATGTCTGCAGAAGTGGCAGCTCTTCATTGTCGTGTTGAGCATGGTTCATGAGAAAGCTGTCCTGGATCCAAAATTGCATCATGTTCATCACCAAGGGACAGCCAATCATGACGATCAGCAGCTCGATCTTGGGGTGGTTGTGCACGGGGTAGAAAAGCAGCGAGCCCATCCAGCCCAGCGGTGTCGAGAAAGCGTAAATCACCCCGCCGACGAAGACCTTCATAACGGCTAGAATCGTGCACCATTGCAGCAACTGTATCCACCAGACTTTCCACGCCGGCGGATCGCCATAGTATCCATGACACTGCAGACTCCTCCACTGCTGTCGATTCTACAAGTTCAAGCAGCCACATGAGCATCAACTTTCAAACAATTGCAGCAGTAAAAAAGACCACATCACTACTCGATATCTTACCGCTACGATTGTAGATAGCTGTAGTAATAAATACGCAATATACACGCCCAAAGTCGTGTCGATCACAACGTTCATAAAGTAAAACGCACACTGCACAAAGACACAACACCAGAGTCCGAATCAGCCAATGAGCGTTGCGACATCAACTTCCGCTCTTAGTTTCGACCAATCAGCACCTACCTGGTCCTGATCACTCGGTGTATCGGAAGAAACCACAAGACTAATGAGCGAGCACAATGTTCATCACGTGAATCATGGCCGCAGACGAGCACTTGCTTCAGTGCGTCCATGAACCAGACCTTGGCCGATCTCCGTGGCCACTCGACCCCCATTTGGCGTACAGCGCGACAACGCGATGAGACCTAAAAGCATCTGCACGGCGTCGTCCGTGCTGTCTGCGACGAGGGTGCAGCTGGAGCTCATGCTGGCGGTTATTTGTGTCTAACGGAGCTGCTGGCACCGAGAGAGAGAATGGCAAGTGACGCGAGGAGAGAGAGCGGTCGACGTCGATGGCTACAAGCTGTTTCGTGCAGCGCGGTGATTGGTCGTAATGCACGTGGTACGGGATCGACCGACGGATCGATTGATTGAGTAGTGGGACCTGGTACGCAGACGAAACCGACGACCATGTCGCGGTTTTCGATCCGCGGCCCCTGTCCGGCGCCTGACGACAGCACGACCGACCGGTGATGGATGGGAGGAGATGGTTGGGAAAGCCAAGTGTCGCTTGATTTGTAGAACGAGATGGGAGGTGGGTGGGGCTGGAAGTCGGAACAGTGTGCGTTCTTCTTCTTCTTTCGATCGCTCTCTTGGTTCCACTTTAGCAGCAGGTCTGGCTAGGATTAGTCAGGTGCGATTATAGGAGCTGTTGGGTCAGATCTTCGGCTGTTACCAATCGAAGACAGTGGCGCTGTAACCTGTTTTACAATACAGTAAGCGTGTGTATGTCGTTGCTGCTAGCGTATCATCTAGATGGACATGATTGCGGATGTGGTTTTTGCGTACTGACCTTGCGTATGCGGCGCTTATGCATCGCCTCTGACGTTTCTCTGATGAGGAAGTCCGAGGAAGATTACGTAGAGGAGTACAAGGGGAGGGGGCGATGCGACGTTTGTGCGAGGTCTCGCCTGTGCCATGAATAGACACACACTTTGAGAAATTGGTATGGACCTTTACTTGTTGATGGTAGCATTCTGATGTACTATCTGTAGAGCTAGTCTCAAGCCCGCAGTCCTGATGGAGCTTTCCGTCTTCGTCACAAGAAATCCAGATTAAAGAGAGGTTTTGCATTGAGTTGCCATCTTTGTTTTCATACATAGCATTTACCAGTGTTCGGAAGTTCAGAGTGATCGACGATGACATCATCATTAATCTTGAAGAAACTTATATTCTCGATGACGCATATCTCACCGAAATGATTACAAAATCTGAAATCCACGTGATATACTCATTGAGTAAGTGTTCATCATAATAAAAGCTCGTCGTCACCTACAAACAGATGGGAGGCGTTACATGTGCTATTAACCTTTTATGATTCTTTTATTACTTTTAACATCATCTTAGAAGGTTGATAATGTTCCGTGAACTCATTTACGATAAGAGTGCCATATACAAAAACCACTCACCGATTGGCTGATACGGGTCATCTACATCGCCCAGCTCTAGCTCCCAGTCTAATCAACGATGGACTCGCTTGCAAAGAAGTGGTGAAGGAACAAGACATTAGGGGTACGCTTTTAGCAGTTAAACTAGAATCAATCTTAGGACCAAAACATACGTCAATAGATTAGGACTTTTACATTGAACAAAGTTTTGTTTTTTACAAGTAGCAACTAGTCAGTTCCTAGTTGCTTCCCTATCTCGTAGAGTTCACAAGGGTGGCGGGGCATCGCTCACGCTGCTTTCGGTGACAATGGCTTCACACCGGTGGTTCAGTGTGTTGCTCCGGTGACCGTTTGCACATGGTGATACTTTTTGTATTCCGTCAGGACCACGAGGAAACCCGTTCAGAAACCATGTTGGACGACAAAGGCGACGACACCTTTCACATGGCATCCACAGAGAGTTACTTTTTAATTGAGTGATGTCGAATAAAGTGCGTTTGAACAAACAGAGCTCGACTGTTGGCGAAGAAGCTTCCATAAGTCTCACCTCTGCCGTCCTCAAAGGATGAGGACCAGTAGCATTCCGTAATTCGCTTAAAGGATTCTTGCAATGAGAACTTGACGCGTCGCGAGCTGAAGTGACCCAGCTGTATCAGCAAGGTCCTCCAGCAGACTGAGCTTCTGAGACGAAAACGACATTTGATCTGCTTCTGCAGCGTCGACGCGGACTCTCACGTAAGAAGTATCCAATGTTGGCTAGAGTTATTTTTCCTTCTGATGAAAAAAGTAAGTACCGAGTCGAGAGAGGAAGCATCCCTGTTGAAATAGTTTCTTGAAGTGGACGATGCCACATAGGTTTTTGCCACATCGACGATGATATGCAAGTTGCATTTACCATATTGAATTCCTGTCATGGCGTGCCAGAACTTGGACACTGGATTTTCTATTACACAGAACAGAGCTGTTTAAATCATTG